>OX465094.1:16017653-17217653 GCA_949987625.1 Chalcis sispes
AGAATCGAAACGAATTGTGATCGGTAATTTATAAAGATTTTTTTTTTCTTTAGAATCACTGAATTTAGAAATAAAAGTTTAAGGATTGATGCAATCAGAAATTCCAAATTTGATTGTACATTAACATTTTTTCTCGCTATGTAATGCAGTATTAATTATATGATCAAATTCAAAAAATTATAATTCAATTACTAACAAGCTTAATACCTCGATGAAAGTAAATAAATCTACGATGATTATAAACCGAAATCTAAAAGTATTTGAAAAACTATTTTTTTTTTAAATTGTTCAATTTTATACATTTATATTCTTTTATAAACTGTAATTAATTAAAATATGCTTTTAAAGATTAGGTTAGGTTACAGTTTTAAAATGTATTAAATAATAAATTACTGCGGTAGGTAAACTTTTAAATATTTGAAAACTACGTCCATGTACTCGTGCACCGTCGTAAACAAGTAAATTAAAATAGTTGTATATTAATCAACATATACATCGAAGTACTTGAAAATCGGTTGTTACATTGCTATTAAGCAGAATTTAATGGCGTACATTTTATTATTAGATTAAACTTATACTTTGTTTATAATGTTAATCTAATACTAAATTGTCTATAACTCGAGTTTCGAAAATATTTAAATAATCGATCGTTTTAAAAATATTCGCAGAATGATAAATATTTATATTAAAAAATTATGAAACGGTCTTCGTTTATAAAATAAAAATTGAAACGTTATCGATTTTAAAAAGATACATTTGTTACTTACAAAATCGTTAGTTTTTTTTGTTCGCTACATCTGCGCAAATTAAAACTCAAGAAATTTGTTCACTTGTTGAATGTTTAATGACTTTTATAGCTTCATATATCAACATAAACAACGCAAAATTTTTAAGGTATCGATACATTACAAAATAAAAAAAATAAATAAATAAATAAATAAATAAAAAATAAATAAATAAATAAATAAAAACTAGGTGACAAATCAATCGCGATTAACTTTTTCCCCGTCGGCTTTCAACTAGTCACATAAATAACAAACTTCAAACTCGTCTATTCTCCTACATTTCTCTCTCATTTATCTACTATCCGCGTATATATCTCTTCGGCACAACACTGAAAATTCACGAACTCCGTGCACAACGGAACCCGTTAACCAACTCGCAACAAAAAAATCTCTCTCTCTCTCTCTCTGTCTCTTTCTTTCTCTTTTTCCCTCTATGACGCATTCGCGCACAACTTACGTTATAAACTTTTGCTGGCACGCAACATACTCGCACACCTACACACTCACACAAACGCGCTTTCGGTTAGGGCTCGTGTCACGCGAACCGAAAGCAAACCGAAAGCAAGTCGCGCGCACGAACAAGAGGTATATATATATAAAAGAAAACGAAGAGGAAGAACGAAACGAGCGAGAAAAAGAAAGAGGAAAGAGTCAGCACCCGCGACGCGTATGTAACTATAACAACGGTGTGTATGTAAGGATTCCCCGGCCGCCGCTGGCGCACGCTCTAATGACATTAACCGTTCTACATGTATATTTATATATACATATACATAAGTACGCCGACCGTGAGCTTATTGATTGATAACGAGTAGAGTCTCGCGGATTGCGCGCGTGCATGCACCTATGCGCGCTCCTCTCTTACACTCTACGCGCCTCTTCTCTTTCTTCTTTCGCTTGTATAGATTCCGTTCGCTCCGTCTATACATATACGTAAGCTCAAACGTGCGCGCGACAATGAACTTTTTTCCCCACTAGCTCTCCAAACCATTTCGCAAAACGAGCTTGATGAAAAAGTTAAGAGAACGAGACAGAGACAGAGAGAATATAAGCGTAAAGGAAATAAAAGCAATACCCCTTCGATAATATTCTTACCGATCGCACGTACTACTCGTATTGTATAGTATTGTTCACTTTGCACGCACGTACACAGAACTCCAAGGTAAACGCGAGTATATAGGGAATGGAGTTTCTCGCACTGTACGCTTTCGAGAGGAGGCACATTCTGAAGAGAATGTTCCGAGCGGCGATTGGCCAGGAAAATTGTTTCCTGGTTTAATTGATATACGATTGATCGATCGAATCATCCGTCGACAAATGTTCTACGATTGTTTTTGCCTTATACATATATACGACACATTGGCTGATTGACGTTCTTCTAAAGCTCGATAGCCGATAAAAAAAAATTACTAAAGATATTTCTGTACATTGTTGTTAAAAGAAGTTAAAATTTTCACGAGTTACTTATTTCTTTCTTTTTCTTTTTTGTTTGTAATTGTTGAAAATCGATTATAACTTTGCCGAAAAACTTGCAATTTTAAGTAATTTTTATGTTGCAAAAAATACAATGAAACTTTTTTTTTACCATGTTTTTAAAAAATTGACGAACATTATTTGAATTTATCTTTTTTATAAATTTATTTAATTAGTCTTTTCAATAGTTTAAAACAAGTTTTTTAATATGTAAATACATTTACATGAATATATTCAATTAATGTTAATTTACGATTAAAATATATTTTTTTTGCTAATGATACTACCTGATTGCTTATATATGTATATATATTATAATTATTAAACCATTTGATAAATAAAACATTTTGAAAACTTTTTTAAAAGTTTCTAAGAAATTTTTAAAATTGTTGAAAGTTTAAAATTTTGTTTCTTTAACTTTTAATGAAATACTTTTTTTTTATAAAGTTCAAATACCATTTAGTGCAAATTGAATTTTTCTCTTTTTAAATGCGTTTAATAATATTTGAAAATTGCTGTTTGAAAAACAGAAAAAAATATTAACTTTTTTTAAATAGAATCTTTTGAAATATATTAATCATTCATAGAACAAATGTAATTCACGTAAAAAAAAAGTTTTAAAATATTATAGATCGTTATTTGTTTATTAACGATAAAAATAAATTACACTATTGTTTCATCTAAAAATACGTTACTACAATCTGTTGATTAGGCAGACAAGCGTTTATCGAAAGAAAAAGAGAAAACACAACAAATTCACATATTTTGTCGTTTTCTCTAATTACTAACTCGCTATAAAGAAACTTCGGTACCAAATTATAAGAACAAATCGCCTTGACACTTAAAATCGTAAAATAACGGACTACTTTTTATAAAAACCTTTGTGTGTAAGTATATTTATAGCGACGTGTGCAGTTACGTTAACAAGTCGATTTGTTTACGGTGCGTGCAAACTTGCTCACCGAAAATAGAGAATCTACGAGTATATGTAAGTCTTTTGGTCGCAGGGCGAGTGCGTGTACATGGATCATATATGTAACGAATCGAGAACGCACGCTTAATACCGACAGATAGCGATTATTACTTATAGCTTCACGGTGATCGATCATTATTGGATGTGCATGAACACGCCGCATAATGATGTCGTTTACTTATTTTAACGCGAGCTCAGCTGTTTTTGTAAACAAAGTCCAAATAAATTTTTTTTCTTTTTTTATTTATATGAAATTTCTCTTCATATTTCTCAAATGAATATTGAAACTAAATGTTTAGTGTCTTTTCGGATACTTTAAAAAAATGCATTTGATGCATTTAAGGCATTTTGAGGCATTTAAAAATACAATTTAAGAGGTTTATATGATTTAGAATTATTCTTGCTCAGCTTATTAATCATTATTTTTAAAATTGTTTTATAGCATTTTAATAAATTTTTAATTATTAAAAATCATTTAGATTTAATTATAAAATCATAATATTTTTATCATATAATATAAAGATGCATTAGAAATTAATTTTTTACAATGTAGTTTTTTTAATTATGAGTTTTATTTATATCATATGTATTTTGTACTTTATGGTTTAAAATGAATATTGTTGATAAGCAATAACACGTATTAAATTTTACATTAAAAGATTATAGATGTAAAAAACATGTTTAATTTCCATTTTATTTAAACAAAATTCAAGAAGAAAAACAAATTTTTAATATATCTAATTATAGGAATATTATAAACCTGTTTTATACAACAAATTTTACTGAAATATACATTATATATACATTAAAAAAATTAAAATCTTTTATATTAATTTATTCTTATAATTTATTTAAAAAATAATATATAACAAAGAAAAAATAAATAAAATATCCTTGAATATAAGCTAAAACATGAATATTAAATAATTCATATTTTCATGACAATAACTGTATTGTAGTTTACAATCGTAAATGAAATAAAAACTAACCTAACTTATTGAATCCTTAAAAAAAGGTGGACATTCTTAAGGATACTGAAAAAAAAATCCTTGTTTCAGAGCTTTTTATATAGAAATTGTAGGTGACACAAAACCTGAATGTATTCTTAAGAAATTTGTTTGTTATAAAATTATATTTTTTGGTATAATACAAAACACATGGGCCTGAAGTTTGCAACGTTAGAGTGAAACGAAATAATTTTTCACAATTAAATAAAACTGCTAAAAATGTACAAATTATATTTAAATCCGTATCTGAATATGAGGTTATGCTATAAAAGAATAAGTCTGAAAAAATATAAATATAAATTTTAAATAAAAACAGTTTTTAAAAAATTTCATTAGATTCCAACGTTGGAAACTTCAAACCCATACAAAACACATAGAATCGTAAATCTAAATATTGATCAGTAATTTTGATAAACCTTATCTATTTATGTCTGTAGAAGTTTTAATATTGTAAATGATAAATAAGAAATTCAAATGTCTTAAAAAATTAATAGGTTTTCAAATTTTGGAAAATGTTTTACTATTGTTTTTATTAAAATAATGAAATCGATGAGTCCATACTATTTACATATAACAAATTTACAAAAATTAACAAAAATTATTTATATGAAAGATTTTATATTTACTAAACTACTGCTTTGTATAAAAAAAATGTATTTATAAATATTGCTTGTATATATAAATAGTGCTTGTATAAAAAAGTGTTGTATTTATAATCGTTGTAAATTAGTTAAATCATTTATATAAAAAAAAATATTAAAAATATATTTGATCTAAAATAAATAAAAGAAAATTTGTAATTACAAAAATATAAAATAAATAAAAATCATTTTCATATAAATTAAAATGCAATAAATTTCTATTATTTTTTGAAATTTTTAATACAAGATATAAATTCCTTTTGAATTATTTATTTCAAGTTTTAGTGCACACTTCACAAATGTACAATTTCTTATTTAACCAATAATTTTAAGCTTTAGTATGTATATAATAAATTTAATCAAATTTTAAACAACAATTTGACTATTTAAGAAATGCATCTCAATACTAGTTCTGTCAATTATAATAAAATAGCAAATGAGGATGGAGGGTGCAGCGAGACGGATAAGACGTAAAAAGCGAGTGATAGATGGGTAAAAGGGCAATAATAAATATTGAAATAAAAAAAAAGTTCCAAAATATAAATAAATAGAAATAAAGAAAAAAGAGGAATCAAATAAATAAAGTTTGAGGTTAGAATATGCCGGTGGGAAGACCAAAAGGCGTGACGGCGCCGAAACAGTCACCGAAGAGAGAAAAACGTAAACCAGATTGGTAGTTCAGAATATTTAATAAATGAAATTAAAAAAGCAGTAGAAAGAAGTGATAAAAGAAATGAAGAGAGGTAGACTGAGATGATGACAGAAATAAGATTATTGAGAGAGAAACGGAATGGAAAAAGGAAGGAGAAGAATTATGTGCTAGAATAAGCAGGTTAGAAAAGAATAAAGAAAAAAAGGTAAGAGAAGATAAAAGAAAAAGCAGTAATAAAAGGAATGAACTTTGGAAATGAAGATTTAGAAAAAACAGTAAGTAATTTCTTCAAAGACAAAGTAAATGTGGCAACAAAGATCGCGAAAGCACATAACATTAAAATTAGCGAAAATAAAAAAATCACAATAGCAAAAGTTGAAAGTGCTAACAAGAAAAAAGAAGTAATTATAAATAAGAGGAGGTTAGGTATGGAAAAAATTTACATAGAAGACGATATGACATGGTATATAAGAGAGATACAAAGAAAAATAAGGGAAATAGCGAAGAGAAAAAGACAAGAAGGTTGTATAGTCAAAGTAGGATATATGAAATTACAATTAAATAATAGGTGGTTAAAATGGAGTGAGCAAAATAAAGGTTTACAAGAAATGCAAAAGAGGAACTAGTGAAGAGGATTTTCGGCTAAGGTCGGATTAAATGAATGAGCTCAAAGTATGTTATTGGAACATTGCTGCAGTAAAAAACAAATGTAGTGAAATATGGGAATTTTTACGCAAGTTTGACGTAATTGAGCTAATTGAAACATGGTTAGACGAAAAAGAGTGAAATAAAACAAAAAAGTATTTACCTAAGGAGTTTAATTGGAAATGCGAACCAGCAACGAGAGAAAGAGTGAAAGGTCGTGCGATGGGGAGAATTATAAGGAACTGAGAAAAGAATTGAAAGAAATGGAGGGAAGAAGTGGTGAGAAAAATATAGCTACGAGGAAAACAAAATTAAATAATGAATTATGGAAAGTAGTAACTGTATATAGTAGAGATATTGAAAAAACACTGCGGAGTTTGAAAGAAAGTGTAAAAGAAAAAGAGGAAGGATACTTGATGATAGGTGGAGACTTTAATGCGAGGACTGGTATAGAGGGGAGAATAATTCAAAGTGAGGTTAAATAAAGATACAGAAGAAAATCAAAGGACAAAGTAATTAATAAGGAAGGTGCACTATTACTACGAGAATCAAGTGAAAGAGGATGGATGATCTTAAATGGACGTGATGCAGTGATGGAAACAGGAGAGTAAACATACATAGGAGAAAGGGGAAGTTCAGTGATAGATTATTTGATAGTTAATTTTGAGACTGTAGATAAAGTTAGAAGGTTAACAGTGGGTGATAGAAGTGAATCGGTTCATATGCCACTAGTAGTGACTATAGATGGAGAAATCAAGAAGTGTGAAATAAATAAGAAAAAAAGCATATTAAAAAGAAGCGACTGGATAGAGGATGGAATAAAGCACTATCATGATGAATTAGGGGAATGGAGTAGTAAAAAATCAGATAAGAATGAAATTTGGAAAGAGTTAAAAGAAAAAATCTGCAACGCAAGGAAAATGATAGAAAGGTGGAGGAAAAAGAGGGTATTAGGTCAAAGGAAGTGGCATAGTAAGGAATGGAATGAAAGGAAGAGGTTAGTCAGAAAAAAATTAAAAGAATATAAATATGACCGAACATCGAGAACGTTGTATCTAAAAGAGAAAAAGGCGCATAAAGATTGATGTAAGGAAAAGAAAGGTGAATATGAAAAGAAGAAAGAAAAGAAAATAGAATCCATAACATCAGAAGCAGAAGTTCGGAAGTATACAAAAGAAAGAAGAAATAAAAGGGAAAGCATAGAGAAAAGTATACAACTGAAGGACTGGAAAAAGCGTTTTATGGAAAGTTTAGATGGAACAGAAAGGAGGGTAGTTAAAAGCTTAAAGGAAACAGATAGTATTACAAAAGATGAGGAGGAAAATATAAAGGAAGAAGAGTTTTACATGCAGATTATGAGATTAAAAAGAGGAAAAACAATAGGGGAAAATAGCATTGAAAATGAGGCTTCGATAAATGCAACTCCAGGAATAACAAAATCCTATAAACGGATAGTAAGGTTACTTTGGAAAGAGGGAGGGTCTATTGAAAATTGTAAAACGGGGGTAATAACTCCGGTGTTCAAGAAAGGAGAAAGGGCAGATGTGAAATTATAGAGGTATAACAATAACGGATACGGCATACAAGATATATGCAAGTATGTTAAACGAAAGGCTGAAAAATGTGATCAAAGATGAGTTCAGTGAAACACAATTTGGATTTAGGGAAAATAGGGGGGCTATGGACTGTGTTTATGTTTTAAATTATTTAATAAGTAAAGAAATTAAGAAAAAAGGGGGAAAACTGTACGTATTTTTTGGGGATCTTAAAGGAGCGTTTGATAAGATGAATAGGGAAAAATTAAAAATATGTATAAAAAAAAATAGGAATAAACTCAAAATTGAGAAATAGGATTTTAGAAAATTATGAGGAAACTAAAAACAGGGTAAGAGTAAATAATGAAGTATCGGCGAAATTTTGGACAACAAAAGGTGTTAGACAAGTGTATCCACTAAGCCCAACATTATTTAATGTATATATAATGGACTTAGAGGAGACACTGAAGGAGGGTGAGCCTCTAGGTGGGATATCGGTGGGAGAGATGAGAATATGGTCAATCAGTTATGCATACGATATTGTATTAATAGCAAAAAGTGAGGAAGAATTAAAATATATGGTGGAAAGATTTAGAAAATATATAGTGCTAAAAGACTTAGAAATTAGCCCGGAAAAATCAGAAGTAGTAGTATTTGAGAAAGGTAAAGGATCCTCTATGTTTAAAAGGGAATAGAAATGGGGAAAGGCGAAAATAGAGGAGGTTAAAGAAATAAAATATTTAGGTTTCATTCTACAAAAAAAAAAAACGGCGAATGTAATAAGCATATTAGAGAATTCAAAAGGAAAAAAGAAATAATAATGTGAAAAACATGGGGGATAGGAGAACAAATATTTAGAAACTCATATAATAGAAGAATCAAATTATATAAGTCACTAGTAGACTCGGTAGGTTCATACGGAGCGGAAGTCTGGGGATAGAAAAAAAGAATAGAGATAGATAGGGTAAAGAGGAAATATTTCAATTGAGTACTAGGATTAGAAGGAACGACAGCAGATTATTTAGTAATGGAGGAAACAAAGGAAATGATAATAAGTCTAAAAGAAATGAAAAGCGCAGTAAAATATGAAATGATGACGAGAACATCAGACAAAAAAACTGGTAATAGAATGTATAAAAGAAATTGATAGAGCTGAAAGTAGGGATGCAATAGGAAAATGGGAGCAAGATAGGAAAAAATGCTCAAAAAATGTTAACTTAGAAAAAAGGGAAAGAGATAGAATCATCAACGAAAGTACAGAAATAGTTAAACTGTTATGTGATAAATGGATAGAAAAGGATAGGGAAGGAAGAACAATAAAAATAGAAAATTCAAAGAGTTGTGTAAGATACAAAAATATAACGGAAAATACACCAAAGTACTTATCAGCAAATTTAAAAGGGGGGGTGGGAAGAGAAAACTGCTGGCTAGATTTAGAGTAGGAAATGAAGAAAGGGCGAATATGTACTGGAGAAAAGAGGAAGAAAAGAAGTGTAGGATATGTGGGAACATTATTAAAACATTGGAAAATATATTAAGAGAATGTAAGAAAGAGTTATGGAGAGATGAAGATATAATGGATATATTAAATGAAGATGCGAGGGGTATGCCAGTATTAAAAATAATAATAAAGGAAAGAAAGGACCAAAAAGATGTGGAATAATAATAATTAAATCAAAGAAATTTAAATATGAGAAATGTATAAGAAATAATTATAAGAAAAGTTATAAGAATAGTTTTAAGAAATGTAAATGGAAAATTTATATTGTAAACACAAGTTGTATTGTATTAAAGAAAAGTCCTAAACTGAAAGGTAGAGGATTATGTATAATAAATAAAATAGCAAATAATAATACATATACTAACTAAATAAAATTTGTGTATAATTTTACTTGATTTTATAACTACAGCATATTCTATATTTAAAATTATTTAAATATTGTAAATTTTCTAGTTATTATTAATAGTCAATAACATATAGATCAACTAACCACAAAAGTATAACATTTTTTATATTGATAAAGACAAATTGATAACGTTTCTATCTTTGCAATTTTACTTGATGAAAGTTAAATTTTAGCATCATATTCTTTAATAGAACTGTTCATAAATCAGTAAACTGTGTAACTCCACATACGTAAACACTTTGGAGCGTGACTCGCATTTACAATGAGTACTGCTTGTGCCTCACTCTCTAAGTTTCATCCAGTTAGCAAAAAGAGAGCGATAATAAAATACGTATAATACAGCAGCAATACGAGACTAAAAAAAGGATAAAAAAAAATAAGCATTGCAGCAAAAAGATAAATAAGAATAATAAAAAAGCAGAAAGAAATACGAAGAAAAAAAAGAACGTATTAACCACGCGATATTTACTTCTCTCTCACTCTCTTTCTGGGTGTTGGTGTAGTACAGCCTCGCCCTCTCTTTCCCAACGTAAATAAAGGGACACCTTACATAGGATTCTGTTCTTAATTATTTTAAAATAAACTCACCTTTCTTTAAATTGTAGAATCTCTTGTTACGTTCTCTCTAGACTCCACTCGATACAAAGGAATATATTGGTGGGTGCGGATGACGGGCCAGACACAATCTTTTTTATTTCTCTAGCGCGTGCACGTAAGCTTCTCTCAGATACGCATATGAACGACACAAATGCATACACGAACAGAGTTTACATGTAAGTCGAAACGACGACGACGGCCACGACGACGACGACGAAAAGGAGTCGAAAGACAACCACAAGTCCATTCGCGCACACACCGACGAAGACACTAGTCGTTGGAATCGGACTTGGATTACAGTGCACTCACTTGATTCGAGGAACTTGCTGAACTGTGCTATACACGTACACACACACACACGCCACACACACTTTTCTTGCTTTTACAATGTATATATGTATCCAGTAAATTCTTGCTCTCTTTTATTTTCTATGTTTTGTTTTTCTTTTCTAAAGACTACTTTTTCTTGATTTTGAACTGGCCCGTCTCTATTTTTCCTATAAACTAATAAACTTTATAAGTGTGCTGCCTTGTCTCTTCAAGAGAGAAGCACAGTTTAAGGAAAATGCATATAATATAATATATACATGTAAATCTGAAGCACCGTTAGAAATATTTTACTGACCGTCACAAACAGATGAAATTTACCTTTTGACAGCTTTGGGATATAAATATATATATATACTTTACATGTAGTTCGCATTTATGAAAATTGTTTTGTGACAACTTTAAAACGAATTTGATCAGTATAATGACAGAAATAACGATTAAACTATATTTAAAATAATCTTTATAAAATGTAATTTTAACATTTTTAAATTTTAAATAATGAATTGCAACAGCATGGCTTATATTTAATTGTATATAATTTATTTATTAAATACTTATATTATTTATTTAATTTAAAACATTTTATTTTTTCTATTAAGATACATATTAAGTACAAAATAAAATTTTTATTAATAGATAAACAAACTTTTTTAAGCATAACTTTAAATTGTATGAAATTTATAAATGCATTTATTTACAAATAGATATTTTCGTAAATGTATTTATAGCAAAAAGATATAATTGTTGAATGTATATAAAAAATTCTTTGTTAATTACTTGCGTACAAATATATATTTATTACATAAATAGTTTGTTTAATTGACTTTTATTATTATACATTGGAATTAATCAATACATTAATAATTTTATGTTTTAACATACCTTCACAAATATTTAGGTGTCGGCTTAATATTGATACTTACTAAAAGTTGTCTGCTTCCACATGTGCGTCGATACAAAATAAATTTATGCGAAAAGTGATATTTCGGTGTTTATGTTAAAAATGTATACAAAAAATTGCAATATATATAAATAAACTATTAATATTAAATTTTAATTATAAGTTATTTAAATTTTTTTTAAGTTTTCATTTTACTATTATAACCTGTATATTTAAAAAAACTAATTTTTATGAACTTAAAAATAATTTTTTATACAATTCATAACATATTAAAAAAATGTTACTAAGAATAATTTTATTACATTCTGTCAATCGCATTTATTCTAAAAATATTATCAAAAATTCTAAATACATCTATAAATTAAATACTGATTCTTGGTATAATAAATATTTTTACTCGAGTGATGTAAAAGAGGCTCATGTAGTTTGTAATGTTGGAACAATTGGACATGTAGATCATGGCAAAACAACTCTTACAGCTGCAATAACAAAATACTTATCTGAAAAAGACAAGGATTGTAAATATGTTTCTTATGATGAGATTGATCGAGCACCTGAAGAAAAAGCTCGTGGTATTACCATTAATATTGCCCACATTGGTTATAAAACCAAAAAAAGAAGATATGCTCACACAGATTGTCCTGGACATTTAGATTTTATTAAAAACATGATTAGTGGTGCTTCACAGATGGATGGAGCAGTTTTAATAGTTGCAGCTAATGATGGCCCTATGCCACAAACTATTGAACATCTTTTATTAGCTAAACAAATTGGAATCAAACAAATTGTTGTATATCTTAATAAAGTAAGTTTTAATATCTTGCTTTTTTATTAATATTATTATACTTAATATAATATATTATTATACATAATTATAAAATAAAAATAAAGTACAAATTTAATAAAAATTGTGTGATATTAATAATTTGAAAGATGTTATTACCATTGCCATTAAAGTATAAATATATTGTTTATAAAAATTTGAACTTATCTTTTAAAATTTAGATTACAGTATTAAATTTTGTATTTTTATTTAAAATTAGTTTTTTATGTTTTAAATATTTTAAACTTACCTTTTTAGATATTTATATACATTTTTTTTTCAAACAGGCTGATCTTGCTGATGAAGAAATATTAGATCTTGTTGAACTTGAAGTTAGAGAACTTCTTGAAACATATGGTTTCAATAGCGAGACTTCTCCTGTGATAAGAGGATCAGCTTTATTAGCACTACAAGGAAATACATCAATGTACGGGATACCATCTATACAAGCTTTACTTGATGCTTTTGATAACTATTTTACAATACCAGAAAGAGATTATAAATCTTCTTTTATTCTTCCAATTGATAATGTATTTAGTGTGCCAGGTAGAGGTACTGTTGTTGTTGGCACTATTCAAAGAGGTATTATTAAAAAGGGTTTAGATGCAGAACTAATAGGATTTGGTGAATCTTTCAAAACTGTAATATCAGATATTCAAGTAATGTTTAGATTTTATCAAACATACATGTTATAATGAAAATTGATTATATAATTTCCAAAAAAAAAAAATATTACAATTTGTTAAATTACAAAATATTTGGTAAATGTTTGTAAAAATAACTAAAACAAATCTAGTATTCTTAAAAACTTTGAATGTTATTTTTGAACGTTTAACAAAACATTTTTTGTAAAGTTCGATTATGATTTGATGTAATTAAAAACTTTTTATTTTTAAATTAATTTCAAAATAAACAAACTTCTGTTTAATTTTTTTTTTATAAAATCTTTAAATCGAATGACAGGCATTAAATTTGTTTAATCGCAAAATATTTGTAAATTATATAAACAATTTATTTAAATTATTTATGTTGATAAACATGTTTTTTAATAATATTTTTTCATTTTTAGATTTTCCAAAAAAGTGTTCCAGAAGCACCAGCGGGTGAAAATGTTGGCTGCCTAATAAAGGGAATTAAACTTCACGTAGTACGAAGAGGAATGTGGGTTTGTGCAAGAAATTCTCAAAAATTTAGTAACCATTATGAAGCCCATTTATATTTACTTGATACTTCTGAAGGAGGAAGACACACACCTCTAAGAGTAAAATTGCTTATTGGAATAAAAAATTTTTTTATATAATATAGGTTTCAAAAACTCTTACATTATTTTTTTTCAGAAACACGGATATTGTTCAATTTTATACTCTTCAACTTGGAATATCTATACAAGGGTTGATCTATTATTGCCAGATAACACAGATATGTTAATGCCTGGAGAACAAGCTTCTGTTAGATTAATATTATTAGACCGTATGCCAATGTTAGAAGGCCAAAGTTTTACAATAAGAGAACAAAAATGTACTGTTGCAACAGGAATAATAACTAAAATTCATGATGCCTTGACTTTTAATAGAACTAAAATGAATGACATACAAATTCCTGGAGTTAATGTATAAAAATATGTAAAAATGTACATAATGTTATAATATTCTATTAAATAAGATTAAATTTGATCAACAATGAATTAGTACTTGTTTATAACATTTAATAAAGGATTACTAGTTTTATTAATAATAAAAATTATTTTAATAAAAATTTAACATTTATTGAAATTTTTATATTTATTGTTCTATTTTATGTGTGACAATTCGCTTTTATCTTTCAGATGTTTTTTGATAATATTTAATAATTAAAATAATCAGGCTTTAATGATAGGTGTTTACATTCAAATAATATTTACGAAATAATAGGTACTTTTTATTAAAGAACCAGCGTGTAACGTATTAACATATGTATAAGACTGTCGAGGTTATCGTTCGAATATGGAATAGTTTTTCTGTTTTCATTTTTTTTTTATAAATGACGTTACAATGCATGCATGTACAGTATATTCACAGCAAAGCTTCAAAATATACGGCACATGCATAAAATTCAGCGCCGACACAGCAGCTGTTACAACTAATTCATCGAGGTCTCAAATACCAATAAAAAATCTCGATGTTTACGCATTAAAAGTAGCTAAGAAGTCGGTGACAATTTTCTTCATTTTCGCATCTGTTGCTTCACTGATGGTGTTTTCTTTTGCAATGGTGTTCAAAAGATCTTGTTGGGTAGATCTGTAAAAAATTTAATTAAAAGTATTTCTTAATAAATTTAAACATTTTATTTATAATTGTAAATATAAAATATGAGTAAATATAAAATGAATATTTTTATTTCTTTGCATTAATATTATGTAATAGTTATTAAAATAAATTTTATTTTCTAAAAAAAATCATTTTATATCTTGAAGAATCATTATTTTAAGTAATTACATTATACAAAATTATATAATAAATTTCAACTTACTTTATGTGGGCAAGGAATTCTTTTTCAAAGGCTGTTATTTTTGATGGTTCCATTTTGTCAAGGTATCCACGGACACCACAGTATATAACTGCTACTTGTTCTTCAATAGCCATAGGCACTAAAAGGAAATAAATTTAATAAACAGCTAATCTAGTCAAATATTTAATAATAATAGTAATCATAATCATTTCGTACCATACTGTCCTTGTTTCAACAATTCAGTAAGACGAACACCACGATTCAGCAGTTGCTGAGTTGCAGCATCTAAATCGGAACCAAATTGAGCAAAGGCAGCTACTTCTCGGTACTGGGCCAACTCCAATTTCATGGATCCGGCAACCTTTATAAACAAAATGAATAAATTCGTAATATTTTTATAATAAATTATATTTATAATATAATTGGTAAAAATTTACAAAATAAATTTTAGAATAAATGTTATCGTTCAGTTAATATTATTCTGTTTTATCAAAAAATCGTTAAAGCATTATCGTTTTTATACTAATTTGAAATTTTCAACATCCAAGCACTGAAAAAATATTTTTTAAATTAAAATATACCTGTTTCATAGCCTTGGTCTGAGCAGCTGATCCTACACGAGATACAGACAAACCTACGTTGATAGCAGGTCGGATACCTTTGTAGAACAATTCGGTCTCCAAGAAGATCTGTCCGTCAGTGATAGAAATTACATTAGTGGGAATATAAGCAGATACGTCACCGGCTTGAGTTTCAATAACAGGAAGAGCGGTAAGGGAACCACCACCCAGGGATTCGTTCATTTTAGCGGCACGTTCAAGAAGACGGGAATGAAGATAGAAGACATCACCAGGGTAGGCCTCACGACCGGGAGGTCGCCTCAGCAACAAGGACATTTGACGGTAAGCAACGGCCTGTTTCGACAAATCGTCGTAGATGATAAGAGCGTGTTTGCCATTATCTCTGAAATTCAAATTTAAATACTATTATTATATTGATCTTAGTCGATTGTAATTACTCTTATATTTTTTTTCTTTATTATAAGATTACTATATAATTACATTGATAATTTTTAAACATTTAAATATAAGTTTTGGAAATAATATAAAATGAATTATTTATTATTTGTTTTTTTGATAATTAAAAACTGCTTTGACAAGTTTTTCAAATACACAAATTTTTTATTCTTTTATAAATATTAATGCTTTGTTTAAAAAAATTAATTTTTTTATACCTGAAGAATTCACCCATGGCACAGCCAGAGTAGGGTGCAAGATACTGTAGGGGTGCGGCATCAGATGCAGTAGCTGATACAATAATGGAGTAATTGATAGCACCGCTATCCGTAAGACGTTTGACAATTTGAGCTACGGTAGATCTCTTCTGACCAATAGCAACATAGATACAGTACAGCTTCTTCTTCTCCTCACCGGCGTCGTTAAAACGCTTCTGGTTGATGATGGTATCGATAGCCAAAGCAGTTTTACCAGTCTGTCTGTCACCAATAATCAACTCACGTTGTCCTCGACCAATGGGTACCAAAGAATCAACAGCCTTAATACCAGTTTGCATAGGCTCTCGTACAGATACTCTAAAATATTTCAATAAAATTCTTGAATATTCTGAATGGGAATTTCAATTATAAAAAATGATTTCAAAGCAATTTATTTAATAAATAAATTATAAAATTAAAGTATATAAATTAATTTATTAATTTTTCATACCTAGGAATGATACCTGGTGCCTTAGTACCAATACGGAACCTAAGTTTACTATTAAGTGGACCTTTGCCATCAATTGGATTTCCCAAAGCATCAACTACACGTCCTAGAAGCTCCTCACCAACAGGAACATCAACAATAGCACCAGTACGTTTGACAATGTCACCTTCCTTGATATGCCTGTCATTACCAAAGACGACAATACCAACGTTATCGGGTTCCAAATTCAAGGCCATACCCTTTAATCCAGAACTGAATTCCACCATCTCATCAGCCTGAATGTTTTTAAGACCATAGACTCGGGCAATACCATCTCCAATGCTGAGCACACGGCCAGTTTCTTCAAGATTGGTCTACATGTAAAGCAATTTATTATATTAATAATATTAAATAATTAAAACCAACTATATAATATTATAATAATTCATTGTTACAAGTTTAGAACTACCTAAATTCATTAATATTTTAAACTCACATCTTTTGTCTACTTTATTATGAACAAATACATTTCATTTAGATATTACATTATGTTATAAAATAATTAATAAGCAAAGTTTCAAAATAATTTATTTAAAATTTTTATGAATATATTAACATATAGATATATAAGTTATCAATGTTATATATATATATATATATATATATATATATATATATAAGTTATAGTACTACAACAAACTTTTAATATTTTTACTATTTGTTATATAACATTTGGTAATAATATTTTTTATGCAATTTTTTTGGACCTAAAAGTAGTTACAAAAATAAATATCTTTTTTTACCTAGGTAAAAATAAAATATTATATATAAAAAATTAATTTTCTTAAATTAAACACTTCTATTAAATTTTAATTTATTACGATAACATAAATATAAAATATATTCTATTATTTACTAAAATTGGTATTTTAAAAAAAAAAATCCACAATAAAAATAAAATCAAACTGTTTTATACAACTGTCATATATTATAAATATTTAATTTGGGCTTTTATAATTTATTAACTTTTCCCAAATTTATTCATCAAATTATATTAAATAATTTTTAAGATTTTGAGACACCTAATTTAAGCATTATAAAATAAACTGTAAAGTTTATCTTACCTTGGTGCTTGCACCAAGGATACGTTCCTCCAGAATAGAAGAGATCTCAACAGATCTTCGGCTACAGGATACATGGTACTTCCTTGAAGCAACTGCAGCAGCAGGCCAACTTACCTAAAATAAATTATTCAATGTTCTATGTAAGATTACAACGCACTTGACTAATTTTTGCTTCAAAATAGTTATTACATAACTGACTCTCAATCTATATGATCCATGCCTATATTTGTTTATGTAATACTATTCAGGAACTATCAATTAAAATTAATAGTATCCGAAAGAAAACTTTAAAATTCCTTTAGATAGATAACGATTATCCTTTAGTTGTACTATACAGTTAAATTATTCATTAATAGAGAAAATGCGGCACGACCGGGGAAAAATGTCGGGCTTTATCCCCTCCTTTTTATTAGTCTTAAGATCAGATTGTGAACATATACTGTGCCACGCCAGCCTATTTTATTACTTCATTTCAGGCTATCGAAAAATAGCAAAAAATTCGCTTACCTGGATACTGGGCAACTGTCTCACTACCGAGGCAGCAAGACGTACAGTCAGTAGGGCCATGGCTTTTAACTTTCTTTTGCGAGTACGTAAAGCCCGTCAAACCGAACAACGTCGAAGGATGAAGAGCGCTTGAGAAGCAGAAGAACGAGGGAGCCGCTGCGCCAAGTCGTCCCCCACTATCCTAACCTACCAGTCAATCTCTCTCTCTTTCTCCCTCTCTTTCTCAATACCATTTATCTGTCCTCTTTACTCTTACAGTAACTGAATTGCTATATGGTGCGCCAATTTTACAGCGCACGTAAGGAAGTACCAAAGGTTCACAGCATCGATTCTGCGACTATTCTAGGGTTAATGGAAGGTTATATGAATCACCGAGTCATCATTTCCGTTTGATAAATTTTATAAATTTATTGCTGAAATTTAAATATTAATATAAAATTATTACATCAGCAGAGAAAATACTTACAAAATTTTTATTCTCTTAAAGTATATTTTAAAACATACTTAAATTAGAATTAGAAGAGAGTTGCTGTTGTGGCTTTCGCAGTAGTTTATATTATGGTGGTAAATTCAAATAAATGATAATAAGAAATAAAAATAACATCTGTCATTTCATACGAGACATTTTATATGCGAACAATTATTTTATTACATTTAAACTATAAATTGACAACAATAATGTGATATTATAATAAATATTAATTGATTAATCGAGTACTTTCGTAATGCGAAATGTTTTATAAATATCGCTTAATTGATTAATTTACATAAATTAAAATTTTTATTAACTATTATTACAAATATTTCACTAAAAGTAATATATTTTTGACAATTTAAATAAAATATATATTTTGATGATAAATTTTAAAATATATACGAAATGAAATATATAAATTTTATAATTTAAATCATTACTTTAGAAATTAAATTTGATAAAATTTGAATAATAGACAATAATGGTGAAAATGGACAGTAAATTTTTTATAAAAATAAATTATTGGTATCGGTTTAGTTTTAATATTTTGGTATGAAGTAGATTTAATTCACAAATTTTTTTATTACACAAATGGGATATATATGTGCATTTGATGTTTATACCATTAAATATGAAAGTTATTTTCTGTATTAAAAATTATTTTCTGTAATTATTAAAACTCTAAATTCTTTATGCAGACAATCGTGTGGTCTCTGACATAATTTTAATTATATGCTATACATAGGCTTAACTGTCTTTTAGATATTTTATAAGAATTACAATAATTTTACAGTAGAAATATTTGAAAATTTTATAGAATCTTTTACAATTTATTAATTTTTAAATAATCGAATGCTTAAAAATTCTTTAAACAAATTATTGAAACATGCATGCATTTATATGTTATAATAAAATTAATGATGTATACAATTGTTTTTCAAATTTCCCTTTGTGTCCAATTGTTTGAAAAAATATATTTATAAATATTTCTCATTTCTTACGCCAATTTTAGAATTATAATTTCATCTAATAAACAATAAAAATACAAATCCATAAATATGACACGGTACTATGACGAAAATGACGATCACTTTTACACCCAAAACATATTATGTCGTCTGCTTTCTTATACAATAAGTATCAGTGGGTCAAGATGGCAGATTCTATAGTTCACTGAGTCTTTTAATCAATTTTCATTTTGTCACCTCACTTATATATTTGTCTTTAATTCCTATTTTGACAGTACAATGAATTTGGTGTCCAAATAAATTAAATGATTTGAAGAATGCCAGTATTGGATCATTGCCGTTGCGACGCGCAACACCGGCTCTTACAGTTTGTTGTTATTGATATTTATTGATTGCTCAAAGTTGGCCTAGCCGTCCTCGACAATCTTTTGAGTAATCTTGAAAAATTTCTTTGTCCGTGAAAAAAAATAAATGTATTACAAGTTGTATATACAATTTAGTAACGGAATAATACTCAAAATTATGGATCAAGGATGTTATGTGCTCAATTCTAAAGTTGATATATTTATGGTAGGTACTACTACTTGGTATTAATCTCAAACTGATTAAAATTTATTTTTAAAACAATTTTATCCTTTTTCATTATAAAAGCTATATGAATAAATAATATATTCACTCACAGTTCTTATTTACTTTATTTTATTTGAATTCTAGTACTTAATTACAAATTAATTAAAAGCAAAAAATATATAAATTTAGTTGAAAAAATTTTTTCTTAATATTTATGCATTTTAAATTTATTGAAAAATATATTTGAATTTTTATAATAATGCATTCTTCTAGTGATGAAAATAATAAAATTAATAAATTAATTTTTCTATTATTAAGGAATTGATTAAATAAGAATTTAAAAACTACAAGTTTTCTATTCATTTTTTTAGGATTCTTGAGTATGATCCTTAAATGATACTCAAAATGGTTATTGCTAAATGAATTTCATGTTAAATACTGATTAAAACTTCTGAATCATACAATATATATTGTAAAAATGGATTCTGCTACTGAATTAGAACATATTGAAAAGTTGGCTAAAGAAGCAGAATCTCTTAAGATTCGTCTTGAAGATGAAAGACAAAAGCTAAATGATGTTACACGTATGTAAATTTGCAAATGCTTTGTTAACAAAAAATTAACAAGCAAAATATTCTTATAGACATAAATAAAAAAGTAAATTTTCAATATATTCTTATATTTTTCTATTTTATAGTTGCTGTTGTTGCTGAAAGACTGGAGCCTATTAGTTGTATAAATGTCAAACCTCGTCGAGTTTTGAAAGGACATCAAGCAAAAGTTCTCTGTTCTGATTGGTCTCCAGATAAACGACATATAGTTTCTTCATCTCAGGTACCATTTAAAATAATCGTCTACTCAAACGTTTGCTTTTTTTAGAATTATATTTAAATAATTATTTTTGTGCGAAGGATGGTAAAATGATAATATGGGATGCTTTTACAACAAATAAAGAACATGCTGTTACGATGCCAACTACATGGGTTATTGCATGTGCTTATGCACCAAGTGGGCAGCTTGTTGCATGTGGGTATGTAACTATAATTTTTAATTAAATATATATTTCAAAATTACAAGTTTACAAGAAATTAACATATAAAAAATATTTTATCTATAATCCATGCCGTGTTGTTTTCAGTTATATTTTTAATAAAAAATATATCAATTGTAAAATTGAAAACTTTTTTACTGTTAATTCTACCTTCATTTTAAAAAATGTTATGTTTTTTAATATTGTAATTACAAATAAATGAATGTGTAGAAATTGATACATTTTTTAAAAATCTTTTCAATTTAAATTTCTAGATTTAAATTAAAAGTAATATTTAATAAATTGAAAAAATATGTTTTCAGTGGATTGGACAACAAAGTGACGGTTTATCCATTAAGTCTAGAAGATGATGTTTCAGCAAAAAAAAAAACAGTTGGCACACACACTTCATACACATCATGTTGCGCCTTTCCCAATAGCGATCAACAAGTATTAACGGGTAGTGGTGACAGTACCTGTGCACTTTGGGACGTAGAAAGTGGCCAATTATTGCAGAACTTCCATGGACACTCAGACAGTGTTATGTCCATAGACCTGGCACCTAGTGAAACAGGTAACACATTTGTTTCGGGTAGTTGTGACAAATTAGTATTTATATGGGATATGAGAAGTGGACAGTGTGTTCAGAGCTTTGAAGGACACGAATCTGACGTTAATTCGGTAAGTTAAAATTAATCACGAATACTAATAAAAACTATTGTCCTGTCCATCGTCAATACTATATATCACAAACATATAGTTGTAAAAAATGTTCATTAAAATAGTTTTTATAGTAGATGAAATTCAAATTAATTAATTTATTTAACTTAGAAGTTGAAAATATACTGAAATTTGATTAAATTAACTCTTTAATGTAAATGTAATTAAACGAAAAATAATTTAGGAATCTATTTTTTTTTTTTACATAAAAATTTTAAAAATAAATTCGTTAAAAGAAAAAATGTTACTATTTTTATAAAAACACTTATAAAATACATCGTATATATATGTAAAATAATACGTATTAACTTATATATATATATATATATATATATATATATATATATATATAAACACACACACATCTCACATATAATTTTATGTCAATCTATATAAAAGGTTCGATTCCATCCAAGTGGCGACGCAGTAGCCACAGGATCGGATGATGCTACTTGTCGGCTGTTTGATTTGCGTGCTGACAAAGAAGTTGCTGTCTACACTAAAGAGAGCATAATATTTGGAGCGAATGCAGTTGATTTGTCGGTGAGTGGCCGACTATTATTCGCCGGCTATAATGATTATACGGTCAATGTCTGGGACACGCTTAAATGTCAACGCGTTGCTTTGCTATATGGTCATGAAAATCGAGTTTCATGTTTGCGCGTTTCGCCTGATGGCACAGCTCTTTCCACTGGAAGCTGGGACACAACGCTACGTGTCTGGGCTTAATTGAAAGTCTACCTTGCATTCAGAAAATATTTTTTTTATTTCAAAAAGCTTATATTATAGCTGCTGATGACCTTCTACAATATTAAACTCATGATAGAGGTATTGAAATTTTATGTTGGAATTAATTTTTTTTTTTTATGAATGTTTAAAAAATATATATATGATAAGTTTTTATTATCAGAAATACAAATTTTATTAATGCGTCAATTCGTTGATAGATATTACAATTAATATTATCAATTAAATTAACGCAATTAATAATTTAAAAACAATTATTTTTATATACAAATATTGTATGCTTCGCGTGCTTCACGTTTTAAAAAATTGCAATGATTTAAAATACATCCATAATAATGTATTATAATTTTAAAAAAGAATTAAGTAATGCAAATTTTTAACACACACATGAGGTGTGTTAAAAAAGTAACGGGAGTTTTAGTTTTTTGATAGGAATTTTATTTATTCATTTTATTTTATTTAAAATGCTTTTGCACTATGACTCAAGTTTGATTCAATTGCATTTGATTTGGTCTCAAAAATATAATCACTGTTCACTTTCAAAAATAATATTCCTAACTATTATCTCACATCTAATCGACTTACATTTCCTCTATTTGCATTATCTCGACTTCTGGATATACTTTCTCTGTTTCCAAGAATGGCACTTTTAGTATCATCAAAGCTAAATTGTTTAAATTTTTGAACAACATTAGTTTTTGATCTACTTCTGTTTGAAATTTGAAAAACTTTCATTTTTCTCATTCCTTTATTAATTACATACTAAATTTTGATTAATTTATGACCGCTTAATCTTCTAATTTTTTTAGTTTTTGCGTTATCGAAAATTTCTTGAATTTTTTATTTCTAATACTTTCATGATCTAAATATACATTGTTATATAAATTTAACATATATAATACACTTTAACAAGTATAACTGCCATTTAAAAGTATATTGGCCTCATCTATAAAGTGTGACTTTTTCATTAATAAAACATAACTTGAAGCAAATTCTTCAAAACCAATAGATTCTTCCACTTTTAGTTATTCTTTACTAATTTTTTATTATTATTAATTTTAAAATCTAAATTTAAATTCTTACATATATTAAAGCCACTATTACAGGTGAGTTATTTGTAATTAGAATATTCTCTAATTATTCTAACTACCTTAAATTTCATTGATCAATTGACATTTAATGTTTTTAAGCTATGATCATTCGTTAAGTATCCTTCTTCAAATATTATTCAATCTATATTCAAACACATCCTAAATTATTTCGAATTTTCCAAATTAATGCTAGTATACCAGGTATTTTAATCTCAAAATTTTGAATTTTTTGGTTTTTTTGACCTCTCATTTTATCTTTATCTTTAATCAATACTTATCCATTGAAATAAAGCTTTTTGTTGTCTTTTCCACAACTTTTTTTTCACAGAAATACGTTTTCTACTAATCTATACTTATCTATATGGATATCTAAAGTTTCTCTATTTCTGAATACATATTTCTCTTACTGGCTAAGGTTTTACCACGAAACAATTTTACTCAAATTTAAAAACTTATGAACTAAATAAATATACAAACTCAAATAATATTCAAGTAAATTTTCAATACCTCTCCTCGGTATAAAAAATATGCATGCGTCTTAGAAAATTTTTTTTATTTATAATTAATTATATACTTTTAAGTTATTTTCTTTTCACTATCAAGAAATCATTTTAACCGTCCGTAAAAAAGCATTTGATGAATTAAAAGATAAATTTTCTTGGCGTAAGTCACTGTTAACTATGATGAATGAAATAAGTTGTGGATCACTGCGATTTTGATTTTATCATAGTAAGGGGTTTTAATTTTGATGAAAATAAAATAGACTGTTTACTATGAAATAAGTATACTAATTACTGACATATTCATCCATTTCTTTAAAAACTACAGTAATCCAATGCCTAAACATTAAAATATTTAATATATTTTTTATAATTATTTTTTTATAGAAATTTAAATTGTATAAAAAAAAAAGTTAAATTTAATATATAGTGAAATATGTAATAATTAAAAATAAAATTCTATATTTTTAAATAAAGTGAATATTAGATTTTACGTAATGATAAATCATTCAATTCATGTCAGTAGATAGTATACTTCTACTTTTTGATTATTATCTTATTATAAGATTGTTGGTACCAATAAAAAGTAAAGATTTTTTTTTTTTTAATTAAAAAGGAGCATAAAATTGCATCAAATAGTATTTAATAATTAAAAAAATAATTTTATATTTAATATGTAAAATTTACGTTAATTTTTTATCTATAAAAAATTTTGTACGTCAATATTTCATTATTTACTGAAACAATTAATTTGTATAATAAGATCATCTGTTTAATTTAACCGTTTGAGTCCCAGGGGTCATTGGTAATTGGTCATTGATAAAAAATATGGTCGAAAAACTCCAAACAGCGCGATAACGCTTGTGTTGTCCGTACTATTTGAAATGTACTGGCACTTTTCAACATGAAATATAAACAGCGCGTTTGCTTGGGACTCAAACCGTTTAAAATGAATTGCAGAAAATATATTGAGTTGTTAAATAATTTATATAAATTATCGTTTTAAAATTTTTATGTACATATTACTAAAAAAATTATTGTTAATATGTTAAAATATTTTTTTATTATTCTACTATAAATATTCAATGATCACATTTTTTAATGTTTTGATAAAATTGTGTTATAATGTATAGCAGTATTAATTACACATTCTGTAACTATGAATACTTTTGTAATGTGATATTTTATTTGCTATCAGGATTGATTTAATTTTACTTTATATAATTAAACGCAGTTAACTCTTCAAATTTTATGAATAAAAAAATAATTTGGTTAACGAAAAATTTAATATTATTTTCCATACGATTAACTATGTCTGAATATTTGCTACTATTTTATAATATTGATAAGTTAACTTTATTTAATTAACTTTATTACCCCAGTTGATAAGTTTACTTTTGCTTTTATTTATTACTAGCGTAAAAAAATAGGTGGATTTTCATTTTAATTTTATTTGACATGAAAAAAAAAAAAAAAAAATAATAATAAAAAATAAAAAAATTTATATTAGACAAAATTAAGAAATGTGTATAATTAAAAGAAAAAGTAAGCAAAATATGGATAAATAAAAATAAAGCGCGACTTTCAGATGTGAGATGCGACATTGACATAACTAGTATTATATTCTGGTGAAAATATTTTTATTTAAAATCTTTTAAAGAACCTATAATCCTTGCAAATTATATTTGCGGATTCGATATTTTATCATTAATATTTAATAAATGATGATATTCAAGGGAAACTTAAGAAATGTTAAGAGAATTATAAGGAAAAACAATTTCGAAAAATTCAAATATAAATAAATTTTATAAATTATTTATTTAAATTTTATATAAAAGTATTTACACAAGGAATAAAATCCCAAGACTATGAAAATGTCGGTGGTCTGTTGTCGCGCGAGAAATCGAAAAAAAAAAAGATTGTTATAGTTGTCGATAAAAAAATGTAGAGCGTTTAATGCAATAGTGATCGAATGTACTCACAGAATACAATAAAAAATAAATAAATAAATAAATAAATACTTACAAGAAAAAAGTGTGATGTCCTAGTCAGCAAAGATGAAAGCGCGCTTAGGCTGGTCCTAATTTTAGGTCATTTGGACAATAGTTGTAAATTTTCACTGTTGGTTAGAATAAACTAAATAATGGAATAAGAAATCAAGTGAAATATCAGAGCGTCAAAGTGTAATAGTAAAATATAATGAATATTTAGAAAATACGATGTAAAAAAGCATTTTTGTTAATTTGCGATTTTCTCTCGTTAATAAAAAAAATGTGTATTGAGTTACAGCCATCATTTCAACGCTCGTGTACTGATAGATTAATAATTGATGTGCTCGTTTGATCGATGTTGAATCAGTTGTATAATGTTTTATTACTATTTGAGAAAGTTGAGTTTTTAATTCAAGTTTAATATTTTGTATACTTCGTCATTATGAAGTGAAATTAGATAATAAAATTTTATCTGTTATAATTAAATAACTGCCACATAATTTATGATAAAATAATACTTTTAAATAGAGTAGAATGAATAAAACTATTAAATATCAAAATAAAAATTACAAGTTTATTTCTTTGTTTTTTTTTTTTTTTTTTTTTTTTTTTTTTTTTTTTTTTTTTTTTTCTACTCACAATTAATATATTTACTTTATGTAATTTTTGTGATTAATTAATAAATGAAAAAAATGTTTAAACTGTTTAATTTTAATATGCACTTTTACAAGTATTTACAAGGATATTTAAATTTATTTAGATCTTATGATCAAATTTAATATTTTACGTACTATGAAAATTACAAAAAAATATCTTTAATATAAATAAATTTTAAATAATAAGTACACATATTTTATTAGAAAATTATTTATTTTTAAATATCACGTATCCTTATTCATAAAAAAATTTTACGAATTGTAAAATGAATTAAAAAATTATAAATATATTAATTTATTTTAACCCAATAATATATTTATTTTACTAAGAATTTAAATTTTAGATTAGTTAAATATGTTAGCAATTAAGATATTTTTGAGGAACTATATAATACTGCACTTTATATTCCTTTTAAAATACCGGTACACAAAAAAAAAGTGGTCTGTACATTTGACCAGACCTATATTTCGTATACATCTACATACGTGTATGTATGTTGACGCGCTAAATTCGAATCCGGGGTCAGGTTATCTCGTAAATTTTCAAAATTTTGAAAAAAAAAAAAAAAAATTGCAAAAAACAGCAAAAATGGCAAAAAATCTCTAATATGAGTATGTAAAAATTTTATTGACCTAGACCAAGTATGTTTTTTATATATTTCGATGCGCTGAATCCAATTTCAAACTTTATTTTAATACCGAAGCAATATCCGTAAATCGAACTTATAATTTGTCAGATAAAGGCCTTCGGTATTTTGCCACTTCAAATTTAGCACATACAAAACAAATCAAGACTTTTATTATACTTGTGGTTACAGGCATAAGCAATCGGTCCTCCGAAGTAAGAAAATATTGAATGCCTTCATCTAACAAATTAAAAATCTATTTCCAGCGATTTTATAGTGGTTCTGCCAAGACTGCTAAAAAAGACTACTAAAGCTGGTAGGAGCAGGAAAGAACACTATGTTAAGAAAGTATGATCAATGAGAGCACGCTTTGATTCCGGTTATAACGAAATACACGGTCATACAAACACCACCGATTTTTTCTTCAAAATATCTGCTACCACCATTACATATTAAAGTTAGTCATAAGACTAATTTCATTATTATTTCATTATTATTATTATTATCGCTAGTATTTCATTATTTATTATCAAAATCACTGACATTGCAATAGTTCGTTATGTAATTTGAAATATTAATCACAATTTTTATTAGATTTCAATACTTTTTTACTTTAAAATTGCACAACGAAATTTTTTCTCAATTAAAAAATTTCTATAAAATTTTTTTTAATATCGATCAATTATACAATCTCCACTTGTAATACTTGCCAATTTTTATTAGATTTCAATACTTTTGCTACTTTAAAATTGTACTATGAAATTGAAGGACAGAAGGAAACATAAAATCAAACTAAAATTGCTTTTATTATTCTTATCTGATAGGGTTATTAATACAGCAACCTGCTCTCATCTTACCAAACATACTCAAATATATCGTACAAATTACATATTTATACATTTTATATTAATCCATCATTCAGCAATTATTTTTAATAACTTCAGTTTTTCTTAATTAACACGTTCCGTGCCACGGCAATTTTTGAAGATTACATTACATTACATTTTTTCAGTACTACAAAGCTATAATTAGCAGGAAAAAGATATAAATTTTAATATGCATATTAAATTTTAATATTTAATTGTCTATATTTGACTCTATAACAAATTTTTTAAGAATTCTTTGTTTTTTAATGAGAATTTCAAATGGCCTGAACGGTAAGTGCAGCGGGGGTCGTATACGCCCCACATGGCACGGAACGTGTTAAACTTTGCTTAATACTTTTTAAAAAAGTTTAATTGGTAACAATAAAAAAATTCCCTTTTGTTTCTCTACTACACATTTATCTTCGGTATCTGATTTTAGCCAGTAATTGTTTTCACTTATTGTCATCCCATACTATTGTTTTTAGTCATACATACTTCGTACCTTAACCATAGTATCTCTATGAACTTGATAACCGTTTTTGGTGCAATCCTCAAATGTTCTTTTAATTTTCATCTAAAATAATAAACTTAATTAATATAAGTATTCTGAAAATAATTAATAGGTATTGAAAAAATATAATCCTACATAAATATACGTATAAGCATTGCAAATAATTTTTAAATTATAATTAAACAGCACAATTTTTCTAAAAATAAGAATATTTTTTATAAAAATTATTCAAAGATTTTTTCTGAATTGCAATATGATGATGAGTCCAATAAAAAATTGTCGCGAATGTATTCCAAAATTATTAGCGCAAAAATAAAGTTCAGTACAATATATTTGCAAAGCTTGACAATTTCACTAAAAAATGTAGAAGATTTACAATTTAATTATTTATTTATATTCAAAATTTATTTACTCCTTGATATTTATGCTTTATATCTTTGAAGTCTTGGTGGAACCTCTCTCCTCGCTCTTCACTCATATCACCTAAATTTTCAGGGAATCAGCCTATATGAGAATCCAAAAAATGGATCTTTAAATTCATCAAACACCCTATTTTTTAAAAATTTTCAATCATTTTAGCAATTATTTCTTTGTAGTAAGGGTGTTTGTGATTTTCTAAAAAGTTGGAGCAAACTTTCCTAAAGCTTTGCCATGCTTCTTTTTCTTCACTAGTCATTATTTGCTCAAATTCATCATCTTTTTGCAGAGCTCTAATTTGCGGACCGTCAAATACTCCCTCTTTTATTGTAGCATCGGATAGTTTAGGAAATTTTTCAAAAATATACTTATAAGCATTACTTTTTATTTTTCTCATTGCCTTAACAAATTGTTTCACTAAGCTGAGTTTTATATGTAATGGTGGTAATAGCACTTTCCTTGGATCTACTAGATGTTTATTTACAACATTAAATGATCCTGAATTAAGATTTTTTCGAAGAGTCCAATTTTTTTTTACGTAATGCTGCTCACAAGCTCGACTGTTCCATTTGCATATAAAACACTGATGTTTTGTAAATCCACTCTGTAGTGCCACCATATTTGTTATTATTTTTATATATCCACAGAGCTGCCATGAGTGGCTATTGTAATTCCATTTACTGAGAAGAAACTCAAAAGTCTCGTGTTTTTCGCCGAGTGTAACAGAATGTGTAACTGGCAGAAGTTCTTATTTATTACCATTATGCAATAAAACACCTTTTAAACTTCTTGTAGACGAATCTATAAGTAATCGCCACTCGTTAGCATTATAAAGTATGCTTTTAAATTCTTCAACTAATCCCTCCACATCATTACAATATACTAAGTCTCCTTCAGAAGAAAAAAATTTTCTAAAAGGTTTATCTCGATTACGGTAAATGCTAATTTTGATGTTAGGTGCTAAATAATTCTTTTCTTCTAGTCTTGATGCTAGAAGTTTCAAACTTTCCTTAGAAAGATAACAATTGATGTACATATTTTTTACACCATCTGTTAAAGACCTTCTATTTTTGGGTATAATACATCTACCACATACGACACAAACTGTGTCTCGTTTATCACAAGGTGGCATGATAAACGAGATTGTGATACGGTGGTTTAAATGGATATTTCAAAAAATGAGACTGATTAAAATTTATAATGAATAGAAACAATCTTCAGTAAACTTACTAATGAACAAATCTTAATTCTAAAAAAGATTGTACACAAATACAATCTAGCACTAGGACTAGTCTTAACTATGTACAAACTTAAGAAATTTTGCCTTAGATGATAAATTTTTACTATTCAAAAGTGATTTCTACGATAAATACTGCATAAAACTATACTAGTGATGTTCAATATTGATATCGCCAAAAAAGTAGAAGAGTATGCCTTTGCAGACGCTTGAACAAAAGCTACATTTTCTTAATGTTTTCAACAATAGCATGAAAAATTTTAATGTGAAACTTTTTGGACACGATGAATAAAATCTTAAAAAAGGTCGAGAAACCAATGTTTTAATTCATTTCATTACCTTAAAATTGAATTACGACCGTAGCTTCGTTTGTGACAATTTATACGGAATATATATGAATAAAATTCAACAGGAATTAGTTCATTACTTGTGTTTTATAAAAGCGTTTGAAGTTTTTTTTCTTATCTAATAGTAATAATCACATCACGTAATAGTAGTAATCAAAAATGTACAGAAAAATACAACTAGAGACTTCGAATTTGTCATAAACCCATATATCGTGAAACTCATAATCTCAAATTTGCATAGCCGAATCCACACCCTCAAACTCATAACTCACAATTCTCAATCTATAATCTCAACTGCCAGTGCAGTTATGAAACGATTTTAGGTTTACGATTAAGGGATTGTGGGCTTTACCTTAGTGAAATTAGGATTTGCCGGCTTAAGGTTTGCGGTCTTGGGGTGTGTGGGCTTAGGGTTTGTAGGCTCAGAGTTTATGGGCTTAGGGTATATGGACTTCGGGTGTGTGGGCTTGGGGAATTTGGGCTCGAAGTTTGTGATCTTGAGGATTGTGTATTTAGGGTTTTGGGTTTGAGATATTGTAGGTTTGACCTTGAATTGACATTGATCGTGACTTGATCAGTTAAAATGGATACCGAATTTAAATTCAGCGATTCCAAAAACGTATAGGTACCTGGTTTAGTACGTTGGCGGCGGATTCTGTATATATGACCTTGAACTGACCTTGATCACGACCTCGAGGTCAAATAAACCCCGGATTTATGGATTCAGCAACCATCACAACATACAGCTACCGTGACTTAGTTAGTTAACAATGAATTTTGTAGCTTAGACTTTAAAATGACCTTAATTTTGACCAGATGGGGTCAAACTGACCGTGGATTAGGATTCAGAGACTTCGATAACATATTGTAAGTAGATTTTTTGCTATATATTACTTAGTATACGTCAATGCGCACGTGTTTCTGAGATTTTTCTTTATGTGACCTTGAAATGACCTTGAAATAACGTTGATCTTGACCTGACGGGGTTAAACTGACCGCAGATTCAGATTCAGAGATCTCGAAAACATATAGTAAACATCTTTGCTTGTGCTTCTTGAAATGTTCTTGAAATTAGATCTGATGGGGTCTAATGATCTCCAGATTCGGATTCAGCGACCTCGAAAACATAGAACCCACTTGGTCTGATTCATGTTGCAGCGATTTTAATTTTTGTGATCCTGTGTTATGAATAGATAATAATGATAATCAAATACTTACACTGTTTACTGCTCGATGAGTTGCCTTTTATTTTTACCCGTAGAATAATTATAAATAATTTGAATAATTATGGAGGTTATTCTTGATAATTTTCACGAAAATACTGATAACTTTTAATCAATTGTTGTTTATTATACCTAACTTTTAAAATTGTGCATGTATCTAGCGCATTTTTACAAAATTTGAAATTATTATGTTGGAGGCGCTGCTTTCGTACTTCTTACACACATTACTATACCCCCCCCCCCCAATCGCAAACCCTAGGTACAATGCCCTTACACGTTTCTTTACAATCTTTAATTTCCTTTATTACAGCAGCTGTCAATTCCTTTTTTTAGGGAATTCCATAAGTTTCGAATGTTACAACCATATATTATTAACATTATATCTTCCTAACTAAAATATTAAAAACAGTTAAATGAAGCATATATATATATATAACGGAAGTGACATTAGGGAGGAGAACAAACAGGAAGGAGAAGAACAGAGAAAGTCAGAAATCATGTATATGTGTGTATATATGTATAAATATATATATATATACATTGTGTGAAAAAAATCTTTATTATCAGACACATTTTTCATGTAAAGTTTCGAACATGAATGATATTAAAATATTAGCTTTAATATTAAAAAAAATCGAGTTTATAAAAAAAGTAGGATGACGACCCTAGTGAACGAACAGTTAAGGAAATTTCACACTTTATTCGTTGATTTAAATAATAAAAAAATTACTTAAAATAAAAAGACTTGCTCCATACGATAATTAAGCTTCTTAAAATTATATACAAAAGGTCATTTTTATATAAAGTATAAAAATTATTTATAAAAAAGATAAAATAAAATTTTTTTATCGGATCTCTAGTGAACGAACACTGCACATATGAGTGGAGTTAGTGAATGAACATACTTACTTGAAGCACATCGTAACCTTAACGGGTTACCCCCACTTGCGACTTTGAAAAAATCGATTTTTTGTTAATTGCATTTTTTTGAAGTATAAGTATCTGAGAATATGACCTGGCAATTTCAAGTCGATCCGAACAAAATTGACTGAGATATGAGCGTTGAAAGAGAAGAATCCGTTGTGTAAACAACCGGCAATTAAAACTTTAAACGCGTTTTTCTCGAAATGGCATTTCTGAAGTCGGTGACCAAGATTACTCGAACACTAATGAACCGATCTTCTTGAAATTTCGCAGGCTTATTTAATACATAAAAATGTAGTCTTTAATCGTTCAATTTTTTGTTTCGAAAAAAAATGGCCGTTTTATAGCCAAAAAACGGCCCTTTTTTTCGTTAAAATCGAACTATTAACTTTGACTGTCCGCCATTTTGTGAAAAATGAATATTTTTTTAAATCCTTCGATTAAAGACTAGTTTATATTTATATTTAACTAAATCTATCCACATTTTTTGTTTCAAATGATCCACTTCGCCGCAATGTTGGTCACCGCAAACCGTATAAATAAAAACACTATTTCATTGGCGGCCATTTGCCACTTAACAATATAATATTTTGCAATAAAAAAATTACTGAAAGTTCTTCAAGATGATATAATAATCGTTTAAAAAAGTTTTGTAGTTTTCTTGAAAAAAATTCATGAAAAAGGCCTTTTTTGTTGAGCTACAACTGGGGGTAACCCCTTAATAAGTTACAAATTTTTAATAAAACTAACCTCACAATTTATATCACATAGCCGAACATCACAGCAGCACTGATCGCACGTTCATTCACTAACTACAAAAAATTATACACACAGCACTAGTAAATGTAACGGTGTTTATTTACTAACTCCATGGTCTGCGTGATAGTGTTCGTATTTTAATTAATATTTAAAAAAGAAAGACTCCATTTATGTAAAAATACTGATTAGTAAATTTAATCTCGTATAAAAATTTAATATTGTAAAAAGTTTACTACCGTTTGAGATTAAATTTTTTGCATAAAAATACCTTCAAAGTTAGTGACTCTACTATGTTAGCTTTTAAGTAAATTGACGTTTCTCATTGTAAATGCATGTGCACTTATTTCTCTATTTTTTTTTTATAAACTCTTTTATACAATTATTTAACATGTCATATACAAAATAAAGAAAAAATGACAGCGATTTTGGAGAAGTTAATATTTTGTGTTCAGAAAGTACACAAATCTTAATATCTTTTACTTAATGCGAGTTTGTTCATTCACAGGAGTATGTTCGGGGACTAAGTTCGTCACCCTATATGCGCTCCGTACATTTATAAATATAAGGCGCTCGCGCCCGTGCCGCGTATCATACTTCTATTTGCCAACGGGGACGCTATCGCATCCTTTGATATAGTTTGTCAATTAGAAAAATTTGTTTTCTTTTATTTAAAATTTTATCAAAAGTATATCTTAACTTTATCTTTATTAAAGATAAAAAATTAAAAGTAAGTTATTATAATTTTTAAAGTTTATTTATAGTTAAAATTCACCTCTTTGTAAAATATATGACACTTTATAGTCTAAATTTTTACAACCAGATGTAGCATATTGATTATAAGGTGAAGGTCCAAAAGTTACTTGAGTTAGGGCCTCTTGAATCATTTCTTGTGAAGGATTGACTTCCCCCCAGTGATTAAATGAATCTTTAAGACATTGAATAACATGTCCTTTTTCCAGTGGGAGAAATGGAATATAATGATCAATTAATTTTGATTCTATCGTATCACTTTTTTGCAGGCCACCTTTTTCATTAAAAGCACCTTTGGCTATTAAAGTTTCAAAATCTTGAAGTGTTAAATCATCTCGAGATTTATTAGTGTTCAAAAAATCTAGCAATCGCTGAATTATTTGAGTACTTCCAGTATTTGATATAAATATAAAAATTGATTTGTTTTTTTCATTGTAACTAGAATAATCAATAAAAGGTACAAGAACATCCAAGATTCCAGCAGGCATTTTATCTACTTCATCAAAGACAAATACTGATTTTTCACATTTGTCTAAGGCACGTTGAATTGTTTTCTTTAAATTATCCTATTAAAAACAATAAGTTTTATATTGGAATTAATTTATACGAAATAAAACCAAAAATTCAGCATTAAAAAAAATTTTAATTCATTTATAATGTATTTAAATATTTTATTTTCATCTTAAAAATATTTATTAAATATTAACATGTTAGTATACTAATAAAAATTTTATTATTATTTTAAAAAACATCGAACTTAGAAAATGGTTTAAATATTTAAGTAATATTAAAATTTTTGAAAATTTTAAATACTGATACCTTATAAACGAAAATATGTTTATCAACTGAAAAATCATTTCTACCATTAAAAAAATAATAATGGCTACTTTTTTCTCCAAGTTTGAAAAGTGCTTTAGCTATCATGCTAGTAACATAATTTTTTCCGCTTCCAGGTAAACCATGAAGGCTTAAAACCAATGGTTTTCTTGGATTGACGTGATTAACATGACTGTGGATTGCACTAAAAATTATATTTTGTGCAATTCGTTGCCCATATAATTTTGTTTCTAAATCATTTTTAAGTTCTAAAAATACAATTTATATAAAATATTAATTTCTTATAACAGTTGAAATAAAAATGAATCAATGAATTATAAGATATGAAAACTACATGTTATAATTAGAAAGTATTTCATAAAAAAAAAAGTAATGTAAAGTAATATAAAAGAAATTTAATTAATAATGAGATTTATAAATTCATAAAAGTAATTATTTATTAATCTTTTTAAAATAAAATCCCTTTATAATAATTTATATAAAAATAATTACGGTAAATATTGCGTGGAACATAAGTTTGATCACAACACTCATAATATTTACAACGATATGAATAAGCTAAAAATGCAGCACCAGCAAGTGCTCCTTCAAGTAAAATAGATACTCCTACTTTGATATTAAAAAAAATAATATTTAAAAAAAGTACTTTATGAATTTTCATAATTGAAGATATATACTTTTTTTTATAATTGTAGAAACTGAATTAGTTCATATCTCTAATAGAATTATTAATATAAATAAATATATTCAAATAAATATTGTCTTTTGAATAGAGTATTTGTAATTTTAAAGAAATTTATCACAATATTAAATAATCACAGTCTAGATAAAATATTTTATATGTTTATTAAATTTTCATAGTAAAAAACTAGAAAATGATTTAATAAGTACACATAATGAGTTTATTAAACTTTTGAAAAAATTTATTTTTTCAAGATATGTGAATTCTGCCAGTATAATCAACCGTCAAACGGGGTAAACTGTAATATAAATATCTTTTACTGGTGGCATATTGGAGTTATAACGTGTCCCACGGTCAATGACCTACTACACCCCAGTCAGCAAAATATACATTTTGCAATAAAAAACCATTTCAAATCACGTCTTTTAATTTGCAAATTTTCATTATGCCAATTATTAAATTTGCACATTTATCTTATTTTTTAATAACCAAAAAGCATAAATGGAACATATGCATATATTGAAATGATGATATCTCAAAAAATATGACCTCTTTTAATTTACACACCATGCCAAATCATCAATTATTGATCATTTTAATTTGCGCACTTATTAAATGTCATGAATTGTTGTTTATTTAAGAAAAAATAGCATAAAAAGAACTTTAACTAAAATTTTGAATTGTACGCATGCGCACAGACGTATGACTACCTGCTAGCTTGCGTCAAACGCGCGGAAAGTATAACATTCAAATATTTCAATAACAAAACATGTTAAATAAACGAAAATAAATGCTAAATAATTTTCACACTTTATCAGTTGATCTCACGGAGATTATGTCTCATTTATAACATGCAACAATATCCCTATAAAATTATTCAATAGTGCAACGCGCTGAAAAAACGAAAATAATTTTTAAATTAATTTGCACATCTTATAAATACGTTTATAAACAATTATGTCAATTAGCACGTAGCTGGAATTTCAGTAAATATTCATATTTATTAAAAACTCAAATAAGTCAACGGTTTATTCACGTCTAGTCGTATAAATATTAAGCCCCGTTTGCAACACGAGAGAATATCAATGGAATCAAAAACGTTATTTAAATAGCTTAGCTAAAAACAGCGAGTGAGCAACATTAAATCAATAATAATTTATTGTAAAAAATCAATATACATATACTGAACTATTTGACTATAAAGGATAAAGGTGAAAGAAAGAAAAGGACATGAAATCTTTTTAAACTGCACGATATGTACTTTAGTTTTTACAGCAGTAATGAATGAACGATAGCTTGTCTTTCTTCCTTGTTAATAAGGATGTCGTGATAAAAAAATAAATGGCAAATATGCCAAAAAGTGTATAGGATACTAGGGCTTTTATGACGATTTAACGTTATTTTAAACTTATATGCTACGTTCTTGTGTGGGCTAAACCTTAAAATCGATAAAAAAAGGTCTTGCTAATTTCATGTTCATATTTTGTTAACTGGGTACTCGTTTTAAATAGTTTAACTCAAAAAAATTTTAAAAAGTATTTTCATACACTTTATTTTCTAAAAACATAGAAATAACATGAGATTTAAATAAACAAAAGAAAGTATTTTTTGAAAGATTTTATTAAGTAGGAAGTGGTTTGATAAATTTGTCATTACTTTTCTGCCTTCATATCGATCTTCATAATTAATTTTTAATATAAAGTTATAAAATTTGTTCCATTATAAATGTAAGTATATATAACTCTTTAATAAACTATTTCTTTTATTGAAGTTGTTAATAAATTTATAAGTTAATAATATATTTTGTATTTTTTCTCAAACGTATTTAATACATATACTTTTACATACGCATATAAATATAAGCTTTAAATAACATTCTCAAATATTTCTACTTAATTATTTATATTAAACTATTTTCAGTAGATACCCAGCTCTTGTATATTATATTTCAACAAGAACTTTATTATTTATTTAACTTATCACAATATAATTTGGCCTACCTTGAATATTGTAAAAATCAAAATTACACTTTAATGATGTTTTTGATAGTCTGATATCAGAATCGTTAGCTGATCACGATTTCCCAGTTGAAAATTAAACAATTAAACGTGAATTACAAATGTTGTTATTCCTTGTGCCAATACAATTACTTTCTTTGTATCTGAATTTTAAGGCCGGTTTTACAGCGCGAAAAGAATTTAAATTGTTGAAGACAACGAACATTCAAAAATTGAGCCAATAGAAATAGTTTGTAATAACTTTAATATACTTGTGATATCCTTGTCAGTTTGCACTATAGGTACTTGATTTTCGATACATTTTCGTACTGAAATATACAAATTATAAATTTTTAAGCTCTAAAATTTATTCAAATAAAAAATTTTAATATGAATATTTACTAATGTTAATAATAAATATAAATATTTTCTGATATTCCAGCTATGTGCTATATAACTTAATTGCAAAGTGTGCAAATTAATCTAACAATTATTTACATTTTTTCAGCATGTTGTACTATTGACTGTTTTTATAGAGATATTTTCGCTTCCGTGCGATCCGCTGTTAACAATCATTTCATTTTTAAACATTAATAATGAATATTTAATAACAATTGAGCTGTTTGCTAATTGAATTAATTATTTATGAACCTTTTCACAATGTGTGCAAATTAATTTAGCATTTATTTTCGTTTATTTAACGTGTTTTGTTATTGAAATATTTGAATGTTATACTTTTCGCGCGTTTGACGCAAGCTAGCAGGTAGACATACGTCTGTGCGCATGCGCACAATTCAAAATTTTAGTTAAAGTTCTTTTTATGCTATTTTTTCTTAAATAAACTACAATTCATGAAATTTTATAAGTGTGTAAAATAAAATGATCAATAATTGATGATTTGACATGGTGTGCCAATTAAAAGACGTGATTTGGCATGGTTTCTTATTGCAAAATGCAAAATTTGCAGGCTGAAGTGTAGTAGGTAGTCAATGGCAGGTAAACGAAGTAAGTTGGAGGTTTCCGACACATACCTGTCGAAAAGTGTCGGAAATGCAAGAAACATGTAGGAAATGTGAGAAATGTGAAAAAGAAAACGACAAACCTCTACGCATGCGCAACATTCTTGGCGACTTTGGCAAAAATCCTTTGAAATATTGTTGTTTACATAGGAAAAATTCATGTCTATAAAAGTTTATAAATTATTATACTTAGTTGTGCACAACTTAGAAAGTTTTTTTCAGAGTTTCGGAAACTTAAATAACTATTATTTATTATGGAAATTATTATGGAAGAAACTTAATAGCAACAACAACAATAATAAAAACTCAAAAAATTAATTAATTTAAAGTTATTTTTTAAATTGTTACTTCTAGAACGTGAAAATGGTGAGTATGATCGATTGCTTGAAATGTTTTTCTTTAGTTGTTCATTTGTTAAAGTGGAATCTGTACATTTTAAAAATTTTATTAATAGATTAAATCTAATCATTATCTTTAAACAGATAATGCTTCCAATATGATTCAAATTAAACATCTTATTAATTGTTGGCATTTTACTTGTAACAGCCACACTGGAAATTTACTTTGCAAATCAGTTGTCGATAATTTTTTTGTAAATGAAGTAAATAATTTGTGAAAAAAATTTGAAAATCCATCATTAGAAAATCAATTGATAGAAAGAGGAGGTAATAGAATGGTTTTAAATAAAGATACCTGTTGATGCACTCATCGTGGTGCCTTTCAAAGATGCTTAAGGAATATAGATTTCATGTGAGAAATTGTTCAAAACCAAGAACATATTCGTTTGCCAGATGAAAGCTACAAAGTTTTATTGGATCCCCTCTAAGAGCTCATAAATACATGCCAAAGCTGAATGTACGCTTGCCGATGCAACAGAACTTTGGCTCAAATTGGAAATTTCAATTAAAAATGACGATTATGTCAGTGAACGGTATTTTAATATTAAGGACTGCGCCGTTTTTAGCTGCAGATTCAGCAAATAAATCGGTATGCTCATTGCTAAGTATACCTTTGTGCGAAGGAATCTAAATTAGTTCAATGCTCTTACTTAAGTTTTTAACAATAAATAATTTATGTTTTAGTTCTACGATTAGTTGCGATTCATAGCCTGTATTATAATTAAATTTAAAGATTTTTAGAGCAGATTCAAAGTCGGAAAAAATTTTAGCCTCAATCTATGTTTCAATTAATAATGTCAAAACTATGAATTAATGCTAGGCATTCTTCGGTAAAAATAGAAGCTAAATCTGGGCTTTTAAAAGATTTATTATATTTTATGTTTTTACTCCAAATGAAGAATCCAACAAATGATTGATTACCATCTAGTATTTTCGAGTCATCACTGAAAATGTGGATTTCATTTTGTTTTTGGAACTTATTTTCAAATTGTTTTGTCGAAATTTAAATCTACGTTAAACTTATGGGGTATACGAGGTGTGATAAAAAAATAAGGTGACTTTTCATTTTTTATAAAAAATATTCATTTATTCATCTAAAATTATGTTATCCCCTTTAAAATAATCCCCTCTGATACAATTCACTTGCGCCAGCGATTTTTCCAATCGTCAAAACACTTCTGAAATGCACTTTTGGGCATTGCCTTGAGCTCCTTCAGCGATGCAGCCTTAATCTCCTTAATCGTCGCAAATCTTCGTCCTTTCATGGGCCTTTTTAATTTTGGGAAGAGGAAAAAATCGCAGGGGGCCAAGTCTGGTGAATACGGTGGCTGAGGCATGATGGTAGTATTGTTTTTGGCCAAAAAACTACTCTGCTTCTGATCAAAATTAAGCAATTTTGGAACGAATTTCGCTGACACGCGTGCCATACCCAAAACATCCGTTAAAATCGATTGGCATGAGCCAAACGATATGTTAAGATCATTAACTACTTCTCTAATCGTGATTCGACGATTTTTCAACACAATTTCTTTCACTTTTTGAACATTTTCGTTGCTTTTTGACGTGCTAGGGCGTCCGGAGCAAGGTTCATCGTTAAGATTTTCTCGGCCCTCTTGGAATAACTTATACTACTTACAAACATTCTTTTTGCTCAGAGTTGACTCACCGTATGCCACTGTCAACATTTCAAGAGTTTTTAAGCACTTAATACCATTTTTTCCACAAAAATTAATACAAACTCTTTGCTCCATTATTTTCAACAGCAAAAAATCGCCGAGCACGCAAACACGAGTCTAACCTTTATGCCTCTCACATAAAAATAACACATGTTATATAGTCGATACTGTGAACATGTGATCGTGACGAGTGTACTAAAATAACAAAAAAAAAAAAATTTGGAAATTAGAGTGTACAGAGCGCGTGAAATTCAAAAAGTCATCTTACTTTTTGATCACACCTCGTATATTATATTATAATTGTCATTAAATTTGCTATAAATATTAGTTTGAATAATAAGATCATTGTGAAACCATGCGTACTCGAAATACAGAACTATAAATGATTTTTTGAAGTTATGTTCATAAACAAAGTTACCTGCTAAGTTAGAGATGGATTCAAGGTTTTTAATAATGGAATTATTTTCTTAAGACATGCATTTTAAGGAGGTTCTCTCAGTACATAACTAATCAATGTAATGTAGGCTATTACGCGTGGTTAACTCACGTAGTACGAGGTATATTTGTAGATTTGGCAACATAACACTGTATACGCAGCTGTTTACTTTAAATTCTATAGAAGTATATGCATATACCTGTAAGCTTGATTGTGACGTTTTAAAATAAAAAAGAAAAATGAGTGACACCATTAAAAAGTTTTTTTGGAAAGGAAAAAGGGTGACAGAAAAGGTGTATAAAAAACGTTTACAACAACAAAAAATTGGAAAAAACATTTGAAATGTGTTCGGTATTAAAAATGATGTGCATAACATATATATAATCATTGAGCAGACGAGAATTAGAGAAATAGAAAGAGAGAGAGAGAGAGAGAGAGAGAGAGAGAGTGTACAACGTTGCCAAATGTACAAAATAATTTATAGAGAAAAAGCAATAAATTCCTTTACTCGTTAATTTATTGCTCAGCTCGTAGATATCTAATCAATATGTTTAAAATTGATTATTATCAATTGAATATATAGTTTTTTTTATAAAAATTTTCAAAAAAAAACTTAATTTTAATTACTTCACGTGACTTAAAAAAAAGTAACGAAAATGCTATTCTCCATAAGACTCTATGTTAAATTTTCAAAAATAACATTAATTACTCGTTTCCTACGTTCTGAACGATTCTAAAAATTTAACTGAGTTATCATGATGTTTATATTTATTAATGTATAAAGTTTCAGCGATATCTCAATTTTAATTCTTCAGTGATAGAACCTCCGTAAGAATATGAAGCATTAGCACCTTTGTGTAATACAAATAAAAGACACTAACAAAAATCATCCCTATTGTTATATTGGAAATCATAATCTAAGTAACTCGAGCAAAAAGCGAGCTGAATTTAATTAATAAATTACGAAAGTGTTACATTTATTTGTAATAATACAACTATAACACTTAAGTTATGATTAACAAATTTGTTTTTTAATTAATTTTTGTTGATTTTTTATATAAATAAAAATAATTTAAAAACTTTATTTTAATTTGTTTTCCGGAATTTGAGATTTTGCAATATTTTATACTAGTATCATAGTTTTTTTGATAATATATTTTTTCTAAAAATATTTTTACAATATACATAATGTACCATGCATTATAAGCACGTATTATAATGCACAATTAATGTATTATATATACATTTAATGTATTATATATACATATATATGTATTATATCAAACATTTCAAACGCATAAAACTATTTAAATTTGAAAATAGTATTCATGAAAACTCATGAAAACGGTTGCTTTAAGTTATTTCTATTGAGAAGTTTGCCTCTAAAACTTAGAAATCATCTTGTCTGTGTCTAGAGTGATTGTTGCATTCTGACTTTGCACTTTATTTATATTTTAGTTTTTTAAAATTTATAATATTAATAATTTTTGAATATCATTCAGAATTCACGGCTAAATAAATTGAAAGTTATTTAAAATGCCACAATATACAAGTAAGTAATTTTTATTATACAAAAATTTTATTTTTCTAACCTAGAAGATATATATTTTTTTATTATTTGATTATTTTAAAATTAATTTTTTCTCTTATAGTTAAAATAAAATGGGGAAAAGAAATTTTTCCAAATGTAGAGGTAAATACAGATGAAGAACCAATGTTATTTAAAGCACAGCTTTTTGCATTAACTGGGGTACAACCTGAAAGACAAAAAGTCATGCTAAAAGGTATGACTCTTAAAGATGATAACTGGGGAAACATCAAATTAAGAGATGTATGTAATATTATTTAAACAGTAATTATATAAAAAAATATGTTTTATAAAAATATGACAATTTTAATATTTAATTTAATTAAATTTTCTAAATTTAATCTTTAAATGATAAAGTAAAAATTTTAATAAATGTCTGTAAAACAAATTAAAAATAAAAAAATATATTTTAATATAAAATATTAATGGCAATTATACAATTTCTTCTTTATTAGGGTGTTACCGTCTTAATGATGGGTTCTAAAGAAGAAGACGTTCCAAGTGAACCTACAGAAAAACCAATATTTTTGGAAGACATGAATGAAGCTGAACTATCATCGGCACTAGATTTACCTGCTGGATTAACTAATCTTGGTAACACTTGTTATTTAAATGCAACAGTCCAGTGTTTAAAAACAGTACCTGAATTGAGAGAAGCACTTAAAAGTTTTACTGGAGGTTTAACAACACCTGGTGGTAGTATGCAATTTGTTCCTTCACAAAGCATAACTGCAGCATTAAGAGATTTATATGAAGGAATGGACAAAGGTTCTTCTTTGCCACCAGTAGTTTTAGTGCAAATGATGCATTTTGCATTTCCTAGGTTTGCAGAAAAATCATCAATGGGAGATTTCCAACAACAAGATGCAAATGAATGTTGGACAGAACTTATTAGGATGTTACAGCAAAAATTACCTGCAAAGGTATTTAATTGAACGCTATTTTTATTATGCATATACGCATGATAAAGATAAAAATACATACATGTAAAATATATATATTTTTTGAAGTCAATAATTTATTGATTATATACAAATTTGCTTACTTATTGTACAAACATATTTATTTATAAATTTTCTTAATATACATAAATATTTCTGGAACATACGTAAATTGTTAAAAAAAATGTTTCCACCAGCTTTTACACAATTTTAATTTTGTTAAAAACATTTATTCAACTACATAATCTAATTCTTAAATATTTTGAAATGGTTGTTTTTTTTTTTAAATTCGATATTTTATTTTAGGAAAATCCTGCTATAGCTGGAGATTCTGCTAGCTACAAGCCTAGATCGTTAATAGAACAGTATTTTGGTGGCACTTTTGAAACAGAATTAAAATGTGTTGAAACAGATGATGAACCTCCAACTGTAGGAAAAGAAGAATTTTTACAATTAAGCTGCTTTATTTCTTTTGAACTCAAAGAAATGTTCAAAGGTCTTAAAACTAAAATGCAAGAACAAATAACAAAAATATCTCCAACGCTTGGGAGGGATGCTGTTTACACGAAAACGGTACAAGGTTAACTTTAATAATATAATGGATAAATATTTTATCTAAATATTTTTCTTAATTTCTTATGAATTAAAATTAAATTAAAATAATTACATTTATTTAAAAATATATCTAAATATATTTTTTTTTGTTAGTCAAAAATTAGCAGATTACCAGCATATTTAACAATTCAATTCGTTCGTTTCTATTACAAAGAAAAAGAAGCAATAAATGCAAAAATTTTAAAAGACGTAAAATTCACATTAAATTTTGATGCATTTGAATTATGTACACGAGAGTTACAAGCAAAGTTAACGCCTATGCGTGAAAAATTCCAAAAATATGAAGAAGTGCAATTGCAAGAAATACGTAAAACGAAAGGAAAAAAAGACAAAAAAGATAATGAAAAAAAAGATAGTGAGAAGAAAGAAACAAAACAAGAACCATTTTGGTTTTCAAATGGTTAGTTTTAATAAGTATTTATATCTTAATCTTTTTAAACCATTCAAAACATTAAATTATTATAATACCTTTTAAAATATATACACAGATAATAGCTTTTAAAACAAATTAATAATCATAATTTTGTTTTTATAGATCTTGGCTCAAATAACAGCGGTTACTATACCCTTCAAGCAGTGCTGACGCATCAAGGTCGCACTAGTAGCAGTGGTCACTATGTGGCTTGGGTGCGTCAAAAGGGTGATACCTGGTTAAAGTGCGATGATGAAAATGTTAGTATAGTAACGAGTGAAGATGTACTAAAATTAAGCGGTGGAGGCGATTGGCATTGTGCTTACGTCTTACTTTATGGACCGAGAATTCTTGAAGTACCACTTCATGAGTCTGAAACACCTATGAGTATTGAAGAATCTACAGAAACTGCGTCAGTACAAGATTAGTTTATTGACACGAATAAAGTTGCGCTACAGTTCCTTCTAACTTAGATCTTTCTAGATCTTTTCTTTTGAGTTTTAGCGTATCAAGATTTAAAATATTCTTTATGCATTCATAACGTTGACTAGTCACGGAAAATCATGTTTGTCAATTAGCTTATATAAAAGTTACTGAGATTCAAGAAAAATCCTCTAGGTGGAAAAAATTGTTATTAAAAAATTGATAGTTTCATTTTTTTATAATACTGACACATACATGTAATGTGTAGAATTTAAGAATCTCTGGCCGAGTATCATAGATAAAATATTAGGACTTTAAAGTTTGATTTTAATTTTACTAAACATTTTTTTCAATAATGATATCAATAAAATAAATTATTTAATATTCATATGCATGTTATTTCAATTTAAAAATAATATATTAGTGGATGAATAAAAAGTAGTTTATTTTAATAGTGTAATTGCATATATATATATATGTATACATAGATGTATAACAGAATTATTTTGTATATTATTTTTATATTTATAACATTTTTTTAAATTTGTTGTGATTAACAACAGTAACAATCTTTAAATTTTCGAATTTAATTAAATAAATCTTCTATTTTTAAACAAACTATAAATTACGTATTTATAAGAAAAAAATTTATTACTTTTTAAGTTATTTTTATTACTTATATTTAGGAATTTTTAACTATAAAAAATTTAATTCATAGATAACATTAATATTAGAAACTTCAAAGAAGCAAATATTAAACTTTAAAACAAATAAACTTGCCTATTTCAATTCTAATCATAAATTTATTATGTTTTTAGGCTACATTAATTTATTAATTTAAATTTTTACAAACCATAATAATACTGTTTTACTGATAAACTAAAGAAGTATGTCCTAAATAAATAGAATTAGAAGAATTATATTAAAAATTTTGTTCGATCAATAAAGGTTTTTCTTGATTCTTTTATTACTTCTTATTTAAAATGTGTTTTAAAAATTGCATTAAGAATTATCACATTGTAAATTTGATACGCTAAAATATAAAGGAGAAATTGTCGCAAATTGAAATTTAATTTGACCTCGTTTCATAAAAAACTTCTAAATAAGTAAAAATAAAATAAGCATAAAATCGTTGATGAAGAGCGAAAAAGTGAAACGCTTAAAAGATTTTTGAAAGAATTCAAACAGATATGTTTTTAACAGTGTTTATTATTGCATTTCCGTCAAATCACTCGAAATTCAAATATGAAAACATTTTATATTAAACTTTTAAGTCTTTCAATTGATTATTATATTTGAGAATTTTTCGAGTGATTTTATACTCTTGCAAAAACTAGACTGTCTAATTTTTTTACAACTTCGTGTTTCTAGATGAAACTCGTCAATAAACGTTGTGATTTTTTAAAATACTGTTATATAACATGCTGATAATAACTGTATGCTATTACTATCTTCTTTTATAATATAAAAAAATATTAATAATTATTGGTTGTCTATTTATTGAAATCACAGTGTACAAAGTTAATATATCTGATATATTTATTTTAAGAAATAATAATCACGTAATGAAGTTCAATAAACTTTATTATATGTGTTACATATCAACAAATAAACAATTTAACGAAATTGTCTTTAAACATTCATTTGCTAGAAAACAAAATTTATTTTTTACTTTCATATAGCTAATGATCCTTATGAATCAATTTAATGTTTTGTATCTATAATGAAATTTAATTAAAATTTTTATGTTTTGTTTCAAATGCAAATATAATGTTTTATAAATAAATTTCACTTTTGAATTCAAATTCATAAAGGAAATGATGACACATTGTTTCAAATGAAGTGTTAATAATAAATTGTTTTTTTAAATAAATATAAAAAAGTTTATTTTATAATTTTGATAATTCTTATTTCATGTTTTTTTTATAACAAAATGTAATAATTATAACTTATAATACTTATAATAAGACATATTTAAGTAATAATAAGTTCAAACGATTTGTCATTGACCTTTTTGCATAACGTGAATGTAAAATCCTGGATCTTGAATTTTATCAAGAGATTTAAAATCTCCGTAAATGGTGTGCTTAGCTCGATTTTCGAAAGCTTCATTTAACAATTTTTTAAAGTCTTCCAGCATGTGCGGATAGTAAGACAAACGAAACTCACTTATTTGGTCTTCGGAATGATCTTCATTAATATCTTTACCATCCAAAGAGACTAAATAATCTAATATAATCAGAGATGGTTTGCCATTTTTATATATAACCGACGTCTCGATTTTTTTCAAATGTTTGTTCTGTAAAAAATAAATATAATTTTAATTTCTTACATAAAATTTTTACTTTACGTTGAATTATGTATGATAAAATTTTGTTAAATAAAATAAAAAATATATTTTATTAAGCTTACATTGTAATATAAGCATTGAATAGGCGCTTGTCCTTTTTCAATCATAGAGTTATAATTTCTATGATCTACTAATAAAAGTCCACCTGGTTTTACACAATATTTAAAATTAGCAAGTGCTATCCTGAAATAATAAATATTTGTAATTAAATAAGTAAATCAACATTAAAAAAGAAACAAACAAACCAACAAATTGACTTTATTTTGGACTCTTAACTTGGACTACATTATATTTAATATTTTTTTTTTTTGAAAAAAAAAAAAAAAAAAAAAAAAAATTTTTTTTTTGGTAGAAAAGATAATGTAAATGTTGATGTAATAGGTATAACCTTTACATATTTGTATAAAATAAAAGTTTTATTAATTTATTACTAAAACAATATAAAAAATATTGACTTTACTTTTGTTCTCGTTGATCCCCATGTGTGTCTAGTATATGTGCAAAACTGTTTCCTAGGCAGAGTACGGCATCGAAACCATCACCAATTAAAGGTTTAATATCATTTTTCAATGTTAGCCAATTTGCTTCTTCGATGACTGGAATAAAAAATTTTAAGATTAATTTTTTTTTTACATTAATTAAAAAATATATTTAACAAAAGAAATATATTTATCTATTATAAGGCAAGAAATAAAATCATTCGCATAGCAATTACAATCTATGAAGAAAAAATGTACATTCAGCATTAAAATATTTACCGAAAATTTTAAGACGCAATCAAAATATTTTTTTATTAAAACTGAAATTCTTTTGTACCCATAAAGTATACGTTTGAATAAAACGATTCAAAATGTCATTTTTTAAAGTGTCATTTTATAAATATTAACATTGCTTAAATTATGAAACTAAAATTTATTTTTTAAATTGGAAGGTAAACATTGATAAGAAACATTGTTCGATTATCGACTAAAATAATAACTACTTTTTCGGTCTTGCAGATAACTGTCGTTTTTTTTTTTGTTTAAATTTAACAAACTGTTTTAAATATTTTAATTTTAATTGAATTTAATTAATTCAAAAAAAAAAAAAAAAAAATATTTTAAATAATTAAATAATATTTGTAACCCAATAATTTTAGAAAAAAATTTTTTACGCACATCGTTATTTTATAAAATATATAAAAAAATAAAACAAAAATATCCAAAAACTTACTCCATTCGTCAAAGGCCTTTTCTTTCCTCCTTTGCCATCTAGATTTGAGTGCGTACTTGAGCATCTTGTCGGAAGCATCGACGCTAACTACCTCGAAACCTTCCTCGAGGAGCATCATCGAGTCGACCCCGGTACCGCATGCAACATCTAATATGCGCTTGCAACCGTTTTTTCTTAGCAGACCTACCAAAAATTCCTTGTAGTTTTGTTTGCGTTGTTTGTTATCGACTATGTAAGTTTGCCAAACTTTTGCGGCTCTGCCATCTGCGTATTGGTCCTTTACACCCTCCGCTGGCGTACCCAAAGAACGAAGTGGAAAAGTCGAGTCCATGTTGTTAATATCTATCGATTATGTGGATAATTAATTATTGTTTTGAAGTTCCGAATTCAGTAAATACTTGGATATGTATCACATTCATTGGTACATGACAACTGTATATACCAATATGTTAAATGTTAAATAAACATGTAAATTGTTTCTATTGTATTATGATTCAGTTACTAACACTCATATTCAGCAATTGTAAATAAATGAAAAAAAAAAAAAAAAAAAAAATAACGTAATCATAGTCAAACACAGAAATTGAAAATGTTGAAGATAAAAATAGAAAGAAAACGGATAATTGCAAAACGTTGTCTAATAAGTGTTATTCATTATTAGCGAGAATAATGCAATGATTTTATAAACAATCTTAAAAAATGCTAAAATGAATTATCATTTTTAAATTGAAAATGAAATTTTTTTTTAAATAGTTATTTAAAAGAAAATTCATAATTTTTTTTTATAACTTTTTATTTTATATTAAAAAAAAAAAAAAAAATGTTTTCTTTTCAATTGCAATTTAATCAATCTAAAAATATAAAAAAATCAATATTGTTTCATAATCTAAAACATTAAATTATTTTTGATGTATCATATATTTATAGTATATTACTTGGCTTTAACACAAGTTAGGATTATGGATTAAGCATGCCAAATGTGATGTAGAGTGCATTAGTTTGAATTTTTTTTTAACATCGTATGCTTATATTTACGCAATTTATGTATATGAATAAATTTCTATTAATGATAACATGAACGTATCAAACTAACATAAAAAAAAAAAAAATAGTTAAAAATAAGAAAATTAAATAACTATTAATATTTTCAATTTTAAACAATAGAGACAATGCAAATACAATATAATTTTAATTAAAATTTGCAAAAAATATATTTAATTTTACGAAATTTACATTTTCAATTAAAGTCAATAACTTTTTTTTTCTTTTAAAATTTTAGTTAGATTATTATGTATTAATATTAATATTAATTTACTACATTAGTGTTAAAATTGTATAATTTATCGTGGAAAATCTTTTAAATTTTACGATTGACAATCATATGAAATAAATTTTTTTTATAAAAATTTAAAAACAGTTAATTGAAATTGCATTAAATTTAATTTTTTTAAAAATCAAATTAATTATATCAGTTATTATGCATTTTAAATGTTACTTTAAATTAAAAAAAATTTTTAGAATTTTAGTCTGAAGAAATATTAAAAAATATTATAAATCAAAAAGTAATTGAAATGATTGATATAAATTTAAGTTTCTTATTCACTTACTTTTTTTTTATTATACATAATTATGTAATTTTTAAATAATTGTTTATACTCATTTTGACAAAAATCAATATTTTATTAGTTTATCTTTGATTTATCATTTTAGTTTATCATAACAAGGTTTCCCTCCTATATGAAAACAATATTATCTGACATTGATTCAATTGAAAAAATGTGAATAGTTTCTTTAGATGTTATATTGATAAATTTTTAGTTACGCATAAATCGTTTAAAAGATAAATTTTAATTATTCTTTCAGGCTTTAATTATTAATGTAATATAAATTTAATATTTTTTTAAAATTCATGAAAAAAAGATTATTTTCATTACTATTGGAAGACATGAATTTCTTAATAATAACAAATTTTTATACTTGGTTTAAAAAAAATAATATAAATTTTGACAAGTTTTTACAGTTTTTAAATAAATAGATACAGCTGAATGTATCAATTTTTTTTGTAAAGATGAATAGTTTTTTTTTTTAAAGCAATAAATAATGAAATAGGTAAAATAGGTTTTGGAAAATAATTTAAATTGATTTCGAAGTTTTGAAATAAATTTATGAATATTATAAGGAAATTTGCTTTAATTTTGTTAGATTTATAACTTGTATTAACAATAGATGTTTATGGAAAATAAAAACTAAAAATTCTTATGTGCAAAGAATAGTTTTCATTCAACAATTGCTTTTTTTTTCAAATAGAAGTACAAATATTTGTTTTCATTCAGAACGTTGCACAGTGCCTAACCGTCTTCCCAATTTTAAAATACATACAATAAAAAAATACCAGAAACGTTAAAAATCTATATAAAAACGTTCGGAGCAACTTACCGAATCTTGTAACAGGCAAGATTATTGAATCAATATTTCAATCGTAGAATCTTTTCAAACATCAAACAAGTAACTGCCGGAAAATGATTGATTCGAACGGTTTTATCGTCGTGTGTGCACATGCTGTTAAGATAAAAAAAAAAAAAAAAAAAAAAAAATAAAATAAAACATTCACAAGCGCCATGACTCCACGCTTCTAAGCGTGCCTCAATACTTTCTACTACTATCGCTAAGTGACTTTTAGTTTTGTAAAGTTGCAACATCTACACAACGCGCTACATGACGAAACATATTTACCTCAATCGCACATTAATTTCATCCACGTTTTTTAATTTTCACAAACTGATATACATAAATTATGCTATTTCATTTAGATACAAAATTTAACGATATTGTGGTGTTTTGTTTTGTTTTGTTTATTCGATTTTTTTTTTTTTATGAATTCGGTAACATATATTGTATCTTAAGATACTTTGCTATAACGCAGTAACATAAAAACGTGTTTGGTACGATTTAGCAAATTAGATATCTTAATAGATTACAGCAAAAAATATCTTCATATTAAACAGATGTATATAAAATCAGATAATGTGAGATTTTATTTTTTCACTAAAATAGATAAACGAATGAATAAGTACATTTTTATCAAGATTATATGTTAAAAAATGATTATTTAATCTATTTATTTTTAAATTAAGTTAGAAAATAAAGATGCTCATGAACTTTAAATTTTAGTATTAAATTGACTTTTTAATTGAAAAAATTAAGTAGTTCATTATTAATTAAGTGGATGCTTGCTTTCTAATTTATTTTGCAGCTAAATATTTTCTACGGAATAAGAAAAAGATGATATGCACTTCTGCAACATCTTTTATTACAAAGGTAAGGCTACATATTTTGGGAGGTTGCCGAGTATATCCTGACATACATCGACGGATTCTCATCTTCGATAACAAGCTCCAGAGTTGTTAAACCTTTTTAAGACGAAGAGATTAGGAGCTCGATTTTTAATACTGATTTGTTAAGAAATTTGATTTTCCGCGCGGATTAGGAGTGCTGATCTTATTATTCCACTTCCATTTCAATAAGAAAGTGTTCTATTTACTTTGAGTAAATACTCCATTCATAGAAGCTCCGACATTTATTCTTCATTATAAATTGCATTCAAAGAAACCCTAATTCTATGCTTATTCACCTGAGTTTGCTCTGTTAAAGGATCATATATTCATATAATTATTTAGCTTTTTTCTGAATGATTTTTAACTGGAATGTTCAATTGCAAGCACAAATGTTAAAAAAATACTTTTATAACAATGATAAAACCCTATACATGTGTATGTATACATATATAATATCTGTTGTGTTATACAAAAAGAATTACGTAAATTACCCATTATTTAAAAACTAAATATAAAAATATATAAATATAAAATATTTTTATAATGATGAAATGTATTACAAATATCTTGTTTATATTTATATTTTACTTCAAATTAAAATTATGTACTTAAAAAAAAAACAAATTTTTTAAAAAAATATGTAATTTTTTTTATAGAAGTAAATAATAATTGAGTAAATGGATAATGTTATACCAATATAATAAATATGCATATTAACGATAAATAATTTTTTGAAAAACTAGGAATTCAGTAACATTAAATTCTTTTGTTGCATGTAAAAGAGATTTTTTTGAGCATAGAACAGAAGTGCAGCTTTCATTTTATGTTCTAAGACCACACGCGAAACTACCACACGGAAAACGAAGAATTCACCTTTGAACGTTATAAAAAAAGCCTATATAAAAGCAAGAAAAGGAAGGAAGCAGCTCCTCGTCGCCGTCGTCGACACCGACACAGTCGTCGTCGTCATAGTAGCGCATTCCTTTCTCTCTTCGTTCGCATACACTATATAGTAATACCATTGGTTGCACACCATCATCATCGACAAACTAACCACAGCCCTCTCATTCTATCTTTTTCTTCATCTTTCTTTACCATTGGCGTTTAGCGGTAGCAAGCAGCGCTACTGATAGCCTATGCCGTCGTCGCATTCAGAGTCAGTAACTCCGTTGCGCGCGCCGCCGACTGAGCATACCATTGTGACGTACGTAAACTATACTTGCGCACGCGACGTACACACATAAAAATACGCGTACATCCCGGGCAATGGCTTGACGTTGTTGTTACGTTACCCTGGCTCTGCTTTACTGATACTCTGTACATCGCGCGTACTTCGTGAGTGCACCCGCGCCTCGTTGCCGTGCGCCCGGGCGCCTCCCCAATTTGCTGCTGCAACCGTCGCCGTTTCATCTTCCAGCTGCTACTTTCACATCCTGGAAAAAAAGACGTCGCTATAATTTGTTCCTATTCGATTATTTCTTCATTGTGATTTATACTCATTATCTGTTAATCGTGCTAAGCTGCTAAGGAAGACCGAGATATGATGTGCTTGCTACGAGACGGTGCGTTTCTAACCTCAACATTATGATTAAGTGTGTTTTTTTCCTTTTTCGTTTACGTAGCAATCATTGTTGTTAATTATATGTATGGGAGGGCCTCATAAAAAACGGATATGATTCAAGTTAAGTAGGCAGAAAATTATAAAAAAACATGAAATCATTTATGTATATTTACATATAATCGCAGAAGATAAACGCTGAAAGAGAAAGAGGAAGAGAAAAAAATGCGATAAAAATAATCAAATATTATTTCCTCTGTATAAGCTTACATCTAATACAGATATAATATCAAAGGAAATATAATATAAGAAAGAGAAAGCATGTGCAGTATATTTTTTCAATATTTTTCTAAGTAAGCGCTTTCGTTTTTCTCCATTTCTTGTGCAGTTTAGTAATATATAGTGTAAGGGAAAGAAAACAAGATCGTTTGTCGATGATGTGATTCTTTTGATACTGTTCCCCTTATTCGTTCGATTCTCTGAGTTTTACGAGTTACCCATGTGTTTATGCATGTACGTATGAGTGAGAATGAGATACTTTACGGCGTTGCTGTTAAAAGACAAATTCAACGACGCATTCATTGTGCTTCTTGCTAGGCCGTTTTTCTGTTATATTTAAGTATTTCCCTCTAAACATGAATGGTCAGAAAGTAAAAGGTATTTCGAATTTTTTTCTGTCAATGGAAAAAAACTTTAATATTAAGGAAAATTTAAATTTAAAATATAATGCAACATTATGCAAATTTATATATTTACTTTTTAGATATATTATTTTTAATAAATACAAATCGTTGAAATTATTAAAAAATAATATTATATGCATTTTTAATTCTATTTTTTATAGTTAGCAGAACAGAAATATAATTTGAAACGATTTTATTAATAACATAAATAATACATAATTTTTTCTTGTGTATGTTACAATTTGTACAAATTTTATCTTATTTGAAAAGCTTTCTGATCAATTATAAATCGAGGAATTTTCAATAAAAATTGCAGGCAAGCAATAAAATTATTTCATCTTTCATATTCTAATAATTCAATTGTAAAATCAAAAAATGTTTTAATCGTGGAACAAAAATATATTTAGGACGTTCCAATGAATTCTTAGTACATTTCGGAGTCAAGTTTTTAACATTTTTTATTTTTTATGACATAAAAAATCGAAAATCGTATGTGCCCTTCGATTAAAAAACCTAATTTTTTTATAAAAAATTGTTGTAATTTTTTTTTTTATAAAAAAACTGCGACAAATTATATATTTTTTAAAAGTTCAATATTATTGCCGTAATTGAAAAGAAAATTATGTGATTTCAATAATTAGTATTCGAGATATAACGGTTTAAAAATTGTATTCCCCCTTTTTTTTCTGAATGCCCATAACTTTTTTAAAAATTAATATTTTGAGCTGATACTTGGCATGAAATCTTATTTTGATACATACTAAAAGTATATAAATATTCAAAAAAAAAAAAAGAAAACGACTCCGAAATGTACTAAGAATTCATTGGAACGTTCCATTTAGATTACAAATAATGAATCAACCGATATCATTTTCCGAGTGGAAATTCCTTATGAAATGATAAATAGTGACAAAATAACTTGATTTTCAAATGTCAAAACTTTAGACACTATATTAATAAAATAAAATGTAAATTTAAAAAAAAAAAATATTGTTTAGATTAAAACAAAAATAGTAGATGCACATCAATACCTAATTATATCGCTCATTTATATTTTTTGGTATACTTACTGCGCTTTGCGATAAGTAGACCTTATATTCACAAAAAATTACTTAACTTATCAAATAATACAAATCTTAAAATGATTTTCTAAAATTTGCAGTAACTGTTATTCTATTCAAACAATAATTAAAAAGTAAAATTAATTGATACTTATAAAATACTCTTTTTACAAAATGTACTGTCAAAATTATTTTTTTAAATACTTTCTATAATTTCTTAAAACTTTTTATCAAATATTTATCTATCCAGGATATTTATTCACAAAGATATTCTCGGAGCTTTTTAATTTTTGAACGAATCTAATTTCAACTGTATGCTATTTGATGGTAAAATGTTTATAATGATTATAGATAAAAATTTTCAGCTGGACGCTTAAAAAATTGAAATCGATCAAGTAGATTAATTTTGTACAAGTAGTGAAATTATACTAAATAGATAACTAATGAATCCTTCAAAAAAATTATTTACCTCGTATCAAATCTTCACATCGAGATCAAATTGCGTGAACAAATACTGTGCACGTTAATCGCATTTTAAATTAGAGCACATCTTTTCCAACAGTTTTTATTTGTTTAGAAGTGAAAATTTTAAAGAGCAAATAATCATATTTTAACGGAATATAATTGTTCGAAAAAAAACTTTCTACTTTCTTACTTCATTATTGAAGAATTACTTGATTACTTGATTAAGAAAATTTAACTCGCAGATAATTTCATGCTCACTGAGTTCCGAGTTTGCAACTAAATATATTATATTTATAAAGAATAAACGTAAAAAATAGTAAACACGGTGTTATCGAGCGTTTCATAATTTACTAAAATTTTTACTACGTTTAAGTCAAATAAATATTATAATAGTTGTGTAAAAGATATTAAATCAAAGATAATTTTGATATAGTTAAATAATATTTTAATGATTTTATTATTTTTATTTCTACATTAACAGATTGACTCGATGTGAAGTGTTGGCATTCAGTCATTCGTACGAAAGAAACAATTTAAAATAATAAATACAATAAACTTTCAGTCAAGCTTAAAAAATCATTCAGCAAACAAATTTATGAAAATATATATTGCGCTTATTCGTACCCGTCAACTTCGTTACTACTTATAGAACGCGAATTGAAAAGTTAGAAATAATACCGAGACGTAACAAGAAAGTACGGGTTGAAAATTGCACGCACACGCACTCGAATTATAAGTCCAATGCCTAAGTAGAAAATTTAAACAGACTGTGAATAAAGCCTAAAAGTTTAAATAATATAAGAAGGAGGAAGAGGGAGGGAAAGATCGTTCTGCACTCGGTGTACTTTTACACTTGGCGTCGGTGTGCTCTCTTCCACCTCGAGCAAGTGAAACTCGCTCGCTTGACTTTCGTTAATGCGAGTAATACGTATATGCGTTCGATATATAGGTAGACTGAATGAACACTCGATAACGATGATCTTCGATCCGGAGTAAGAGTCGTTTCTTTTTTTTTTTTTTCTCGTTTGTTTTTCATGATGTAAAGTCACGTAACGAAAGTTGCTTTTTAAACCGAGGATCGCTTTTCCTTTCTATTTATTTGCTTTACATTGGACGTTAAAAAGGATTCGATGATAAATTATTATTCGATTTATCGCGAATATTAAACTTTTTTTTGTTTATCTTTATTTGGAAATATTAATTTATCTATTTATGATCAAAATATTCGAGAAGTCGAATTTTTATACTTTTTTCGAATATTTTAAAGAATACTTAACATTAATTTTAAAATTTTTAGAATGTAATTCGATAAAAAAGTGTTATATCGCAGGAAATCAAATCATTGAAAATTTAAAAACTATATAAAGTAAAATTTACAAATAAACAACATTTCTATTTATAAATTATTATAAATTAATGTTATTTCTATTCTTTCATTCCAAAGATAATTAAAAAGATAACGAGTATATCGGTAAAAGGATATATATACAACTGCAAAAAATCTAATACCAATACTTTCACTTTAGAAAACTACTCGGTTATGCAATTAATGAAAATTTATTTCAGAACTATTAGTCTTAGTAAAACTATAAATGATTATAAATTATTTGCAATATTTGTTTCATAATTTCTCAATTTTTTTAAATTTAAGTATATACATGCTATCACAAAAATTGTGCAAGAATAAATAAAACAAACGAATGAATATTATTTACTTATTTGGAATGCCAATATTTCAATATTCAAACAAAAGTGATTTTTCTAATAAGTAATTATTGCATTCAATTTTGAAAATCTACAAACGAAATATTAATCGTATATTAATAATCGGAAATTTAATAATATAAAATATCTAAAGATATTAAAAAATATAAAATACATTATTTTAAAAAGAACATAGAATGAACAATATTTTTATTACTTTATAATAGTCATTTCATAAACGTATAACGTATCTGCTAACGTATTAATAAGTATACTAGAAAAAAAATGACGGTAGAAAAATATTTAAAATACTCTAAGAATATTTTTTCCATTTTATTTTAAAAACGTATAGTAAAACAACCTTTTCGACTGGTTTTGATTAAAACTATCTTCCTGAAAGTCAAAGATTTATAAACGAAAACTGGTTTTTTCTTTCACTTATATCCATAACGTATCTTTTTCCATTTAGATTTTTACACGTTATAACGGTCATGAAACTGCAACCGAAAAATTAAAAATCCTTAAACGATGACGAGAATTTTTCTCGAAAATTCTAAGAATACATCAATTAACATAAGCGCGCGAGTACGGATTAATTTTATGGAAGCGAGTGAATTTTCATAAATTAACATAAACGCTTCGTTTGATTCTTTTTTCTCTCATTCCACGGATTCTCTTATTGACAGTAAAAGAAAAATAAGAAGAAAAAATAAGAACGTTAGAAGAATCAAAAAAAAAAAAAGAAAAAAAAAAAAAAAGATCTCATCGAAAGTATCGCGCACCGATGCATAACCCGATACTCACGTGTACACCTATACATCTATGTCGTCTACAACAAGTGGTCAATTGTCAAATCGCATGCGCGCGCGTGAACGTTTAATAAATGCGGTCGCGACTTGGATACGATAACGGTATTGGAAGTTTAATAATGCGCGTATATGTATAAGCTAAGAGAACGAGAGATCGACGACTCGTGCGAATTGATCGCGCAGCTATTCAAGAATGCCTTTATACTTATAAGACTTAAGTCCGGATCAGCATACGCACGGATATTTTTTAAATGGGTATAGGATGTATACATACGAGTTGCGAGAACGAATTTCGCTTTGCATCGTGAGTATTGTGTCGTTGTTGTAACCCACTAACATACGCACGCGCGTGCACTCGAGCGTTAATATATACACGTGTTAAAGCGTATATTTAATCGTTGCGAGGAATCGCGAAACGGTCACAAAATTCAGAATAATTTTCCTTTTTTTTTTTTTTTTTTTTTTTTTTATTCTTTTCTTCCATTTTAGATTCGCTTGTTTTTCTTTGCGAATTGTGGCTTGTTCGTTAATGGTATAAGTTTTTCAATGGTAGGTGTATTTCAATAATATTGAAGAGTCTTTGGACGTTATCGAAATACGGGGGATATTGGATATTGTTGAAGTATTACGTAACGCTATTGTACCGTTAAAAGAACAGACTCTTTTGTATGTTGACAAATGGACTACTTTATTGAAGTTAAAGAGTGATTGAAAATAATGAAGTTATATAAATGTGCGTTTTTGAAGCTCATTATTAAAGTTTTGTTTTTTTTTTTTTTTTTTTTAATTAATTAATTCAACATCTCTACACGTAATATAACAATTATTTAAAATATAGATTTTTAAAAAATTTTCATGAAATATTTTTTTACTTTGTTACATCTTTATAACGATATGTTATTGAAAAGCAATAATTATACCTTTGTACAAAAAAATACCGATATTAACTATGTTTATACATATACTCTAAAAGATATTAAAAATTATAAAATATACAATTATAAAATAATTGAAGTATAAATTTTGTTAACATTTAATTAATTTTTAATTAAATATAATTTTAATTATACGCAATACTTAATCGTTTCACACGCTGCAAGTATTATGATACGAACGAAATAAATTTTAATTCAATTATTAGAAAAATTGGATCAAACTTTAAGCAGTTGACTTGTATGCCATTATTTATTATCCTGCATCGTATTAATAAAATTATACAGACTGAATGTCTAAATTTATTTTTGTTTTTAATGGTACTTTTAGAAAAAAATATTTTAATATTGTATCTTTATAAAAACATTTTCAATGCATATAATACATAATACATGCTATTAAAATTGTTTAAATCTGTACGTAAAATTAAATTCCCTTTTTTTTTTTTTAATTATAATTTACAACTGCTGTATTTTTTTTTTTTTTTTTTTTTTTTTTATACGACACTCATACAAACGCCGCATACCGCGTGTATGAGTATAAAAAAAAAAAAAAAAAAAAAAAAAAAAAAACATCTTGCACCTCGCTCTCATTCAAGTGAAAACATGCAGTATTATATGTACATTACGCGCGTTACAAACTTATTACATATTTTATATTCTCTCTGGTGCACATTGTGTACCAACACAATGGAACACCAAGTCCGTCTGCGACATAACTTTAAGCGAGAAAGAGAGAAAACGAACGAGCTTGCATATATATGTGCGTTTTCGTATGCACATATGTATGTATATTTTTATGTATAATCTAACTTGTATATATGTGTACAAAATATTCAATAGAGGTGTGTGTACATTAGCTATTTGATTTATGTGTATAATTGACGCGTAAACGAAAAGAAACCGATCGACGGAAGTATAGTGTTTGGATTTATGTAGGCATCAATCATCTTTAACGATAATTTAAAAGAAATGGTTAAGATTATTTTTTTAATTTCCAGTCATGATTTTTTTGAGTATATAGTAAAAGTTTTAAAATATGTTTAAGAATTTATTAACATACTTATTATTACAGACAAATATTTAAATATTAGGTTATTTAAATATTTGATTATTGTTTTTTTCAACGATACATTTCTTTTACTTCCGTTGAAGTAAATATAAATATTCTCAGCTAATTTCTATAACGGTAAATTTTTTTTTACTGTAACGTGTGGAAAATATTGCTCTTAAATCACACAATCATCTAAAATTGAAAAGATGCCACATATTTTTTTTATATTATGCATATGTATGCAATGAAAATGTGTTTATATATACACAGATTTAAATACAATTTTATTATTTTATAGAGTATTCAATTTATTTTTTCAACTATCTATATGTTTAAACAATTCATCGCATTTCAATTAAAAAAATGCTTTATTATATAAATTTGAAAAAATTTTTAAACATTTTAATCTTTTGTTATTTTTTTTTTTTAATTTATTTAATGTTATTTAATAATTACTCGAAAGTATTAATTTTTATATCAAGATTTACAAAATATTAAAAAAAAAAAGTCGATTTAAACATCTTAATTGACGATAAATATAATCGTCATAATAAAATAAAAATCACTAAATTTTGCATAAATTCAAATGAACTTAAATCCTATAAAAATAATCACATTTGGACAATTGTTTTTAGTTTTAAAGGTCTTAATCTGCGCTTTAAGAATTATTTTTTATTTATGCGATTAGACCAGATCTCTCTGTTGTAATTCGAAGTATATTTTAAAAGTGTAAGGCTGTTTTTTTTTTTTTCTATTTAATGCACTTTCTCGTATTGCAATGTCTTTTCAGAATTTGTAAATTATTACTTTCTTTTAATTTGTTTCATTTTTAAATCTACAGTTTCTATTATTTACAATTTTGTAAAATACTATGTTTTCAATTCTTATAATAGCTTGCTACATAATAATTGATTATAAAATATATTTTATAATCTTTAAACCGTAATAAATAATTTATTTTACAATTCTTTATAAAAAAGATATCATGTTTTGATTTTGATCTTTTAAAAATATCTTTCATATCTAAATATTTTAATTAATTTCATCACTAAATCATCCAAAGTTTATGGATAAAAAAAAAAACAATTCACATCTGCACAAAACGGACGCACCCATTTGCGAGAACGTAGACGTAGCCTAACCTATATCGCGCAATGCGAGTTGCATTTTGATTCAGACCGAGCTTTATGTTGGCAGGCGGCGCTCTCGCCGCTATATACAATCTTGTACAGCGCGCGACTGGCTCGTAGCGCTTTGAGGGCGCAGTACAATGGCGAAGTCTCTTGGCCGCCGCTCTTCGGCGTTGCTCCTCTCGCGTTCCTATTGTTTTCCTGCATCTCGTCTCGTCAATTTTTCCTCTAACGAATGTGTCAATTTTTCACGAGTGCGCGCAACCCTAGCTCTCCATGCGAGAACACGACTGGTCAACGAAATCCGTGAGTAAATGCATATATACGTACATGTTATGTATACACGCCCGTTGTATGTATACACATATGAGCGTACGTGAGCGTGTAATTTTTATTTTCCATTTTTTCTTTTTCAATTCGAACGCACAGGTTCTCCGAGTCTGTGTCGTCGATGAAACGGAAGTACAATTATCTCCACGCCCGTGTTAAAGAGGATAGCAGCGAAAGAAATATATGTATATATGTATGTGTGTGTATATATATATAAAGAGGGAGAGAAAGAGAGAGGGAGCGCAGGTGGACAAGCGCATATTTGCTACCTGTAAGTGAATGGGTGTGCGAGTGCATGCGCACGATACGTACGTGCGCAGTCGTGCGCGAGTATAAACATGTTGAGACAGTGTCCATAAACAGGATCCTTGATCGCCCGAATGCGAGTATGTATTTCTTGTTTTTTCTTCCGCTTGTCCATACACATTTATTGTGTCTATCCGTACACGCGCGCGCGCGCGTGTGTGTGTGTGTTTTAAAGACACTGTTCGTAACTCACGTTTCTTGTTTAAAAAATAACAGGAAAAGTTGATGCGCAAGAAATACGAAAGAATTCCAATGTACGCGTGTAAACACGAGAGAGAAAAAAATACAATTCGCTTCCAAAAAGATGCGCAAAAACGTGCTGCAGTAAAATCGACAGCAGCAGTAGTAGTGCTTTAGGCCTCGTCTTTTGATTCAGCCTACGCCTGTTTCTTCTCTCTCTCTCTCTCTCTCTCTCTCCTGCGCGTGTGCCTGTCTACTATACTTTTATATACATGAGTATCTGTGTGAGTGCAGCAGTAGAAAGTACCCAAAGAATATACATTTGTGTATATGTATATACAGACAAAAATGAAGAATGAGCGAGAAAGAAGTTTCACAGAAAATATCTATGTAATTGGTTTTTCCTATAACACGTGAAATTTTAATAGTAAATATAAAAAAAAATTGTAATTAAATTTTATAGCAATTATTGTACATACGACTATCTTAAAATGACCTATTCTGATAGAACACTTTTAAATTTCAAAGTAGCGTATCTACAAAGTATACTTGTAGATATTGCGTATGATGTACTTTCACATTTTAAACGATAATTAGGTAAGCGTACAAATGTATAAATCTGCATTCATTCTAAATTTACGTTAAGAAAGCATTCAACGGTTAAATGCATTAAGCAATTAAGTGTTTTTTTAACGCCAATTAAATATTAACGTATATCATATACAAATCATAGGATTATAGGTTAACAAGATCATTTTCATAATAAGAATATCAGGTTTTAACTTGGTACAATCTTGCCTTAGGCTTTATGAACACGACTCTCGATGGCGCACGTAACCTTGCAGCACGTCGATTTCTTCGCACCAGTCGGTATGGTCTTGTGTCTACATCGAGAGAATTGAAAAAAAAAAATTATATACCACAGTTTCTTTCTTCTCAAAAGCCCTGGGTATCTTTTTGTCTTTGATTACTTCGAGTGGTTATATATTTAAAAGTACATATGTGTGAAAGCACAGCGAGGATTAATTCTTCATTATTGTTTTTGTTTTATGTGTATTTTCATTATATTACCGACAGTCTGGAGATAAGGAAAGGTTATAGATTTGAATGTAGCCCATCTGAATCATTTGAATGACGAGTATTTTTCTATTTGAATACGATGTGCCGTTGACATTGAGAATAAAAAATTTTGCGAGATATTTTTTTTTATCAAAGGATTCTTATAAAGACAATTATTTGCTCTTTTAACTATTTAAAACTTTTTATGTTTTTATAAGATAAATTTTTGAATATGTGACACAAATATTTTTCCTCGGAATTCAGTATTCGTGGAATCTAACTTGATAAAATATTAACTTCTAAACTACGTGGTAATAAATCGCTTTTTATTTTGTTTTATTAATTTGAAATTCTGCGTATTATTGAAACTTTGTTTTTACGCTATATTAATTTATGAAATTTGAAATTATCATTCATAACGTGAACTAACTTTATTGAAATAATATTTATTTTACAGACATTTAATTTTTCACTGTAATAAACTTTTCTAATTACGATTGACTGTTATTTTAGCAATGAAAAATATAAAAAATTAATTTATATGTTTTAAATACTGTTAAAAAAATAGTATTAACGATTAATAATTTATCGTAAAAATACAAAATAAAATCAAGTTTTAATGTTTCACATAAAAATTACAAATTGTACTTATGTGAAATTGTTTTTAAATATTGATTTCCGTATAAATGTATGTAATTTACATATTAAATATATATAATAGTTTTTAAGTTAAATATTGAAATCGTACAGCACTTAAACTGAATTAATTTACTAAACTAATTTAATCTTTAGAAAAGAAAAAAGTTTTTTTACTGACTTATTTTTTTAACGATTAGAAGTACTTTCATCATCGAAATTGTATCTTAACAAAGTTTGACGTTTTTATAAGTTTGTTAAACCCGATTTTGAAAAGTATGACAATATAAGTCTTTTATAATAAAATTAAAATAAATGAAATAATATTCTTGATTAATCTTTATAGCGAATACATTTTAGTTGAAAATACATTCTTTTTTTAATTTAATAATTTTAAGTAAGTAATAATTTGATATTCAATAATAAATAAAACTGATAAGAAAAAAAAAAGATTAGTATCTTTCAAAATATTATTGATAAAAATGAGATCATATTTCAATTAAAAATAATATAATGATGTTGAATAAATAAATTGATTGTTATCTCAACGATGTTCATTTTAAATAAGATAATAGAAAATATAGTGAAAATTTTCAGTTATATAATATGAAAATAAACACGATTTAAGAATTCATACTGGAAAACATGTATATTATGTACTGAATATTTATAATTATTTCCTTATATTAAGAATCGATATAGGTATAAGACTAATAGTTGAATATTTTTTACATTTTAATTGGACAACTAAGCAAATATTGGCGCGAAAAAGTATCTCAACATGCTTAATATACGTAATGTTGTGTAGGATCGACATATATGAGTGAACAAGCTGCAAAAGCTTTGATAATTGTACAGACAAAACTGGAGAGAAAGGAAAGATAAACGAGACAAAGATATAATATGCAAGAGTTGGACCACCAACTTTAGTCTAAATATGAAAAGAAAATATTGGTGACATTAGAGAGTGAGGGAAAGAGATAGAAAGAAAGAAGGAGAGAGAGAGAGAAAGTGAGAGGCAAGAAAGATGTCTGAAAGAGGGTATAACAAAAAATGAACAAAAACGTGAAACGAGAGCGAGAGTAAGATGTATATATCGTGTATATTTATGCCGCAGAGAGAGAGAGAGAGAGAGAGAGAGAGACAGGCAAACAGAAAGAAATAGTTTAAAAATTCCTACGATAATCAATATTTTTAATATCTATTGTAAATATTTGTTCGTCTTGACAATAACGTTAAACAATCTTGATAAACATTTACAACTCATTTAGAATTGTATAATTTTTAATTTTATGTAAAATTAAATTAAGGCTTTTTAAATAATTAACATTAATTTTAAATAATTGAATTAAATGAATGCACTATGTTTTAATTAATTTTTACGCATTTAAAAGCATTCTTTCTCATAAATGAAATTAATACCAGTCAAAAAAAAGTCAATGAAAATACGAGAATGGAAGTGCACGTAGAGAAAGTAATTGATGAAGAAGGAAAGAGAGAAAGGAAGGGAGAGGCTGTATAACATTCCTTGCCCTTTGTCCGTACGACGGCGCCGCTTTGCACTGGGGCTTTAATTTTCTTCTTCTATCTCTCTCAATCCCTCCCTCCCTCCTTCCCCCCTCTCTCTCTTTCTCTCTCTACTTCTTTCTTTCTCATCTGTATACGTGTATATACATATATATTCATACTGAGACTTCGACTGCAAGCTGCACGTCTGCTGCAATTTACGATCGTGGGAATATTTTTAGACATTCTCTTCCTTCAGGATTTCATTTTCAAATTCTAGCATAAAACGTTGACTTCTCGTTTTTTCTTCTTATTTTGCTTAATTTTTTTCTTCTGTTCGCGTTTTTAAAAGAATTTTTTAAAATGCACTTTAGGCATTCTTCGAAAATTCATTAATTTAAAATAAATATACAACTAAGTTTTAAGGTTATATTTATAACATTATGTTCGGTCACACGATATTTTAAACATAGACAAAAATAATTTGTTCAATAAAAATTAAATAAAATATTAAAAATTTGGAAGTTATATACATAAATAATATCAACATATATGATGTTGAATCATAGAAGAGAAATCTCAAGAAATTTTGGAAAGTAACGTATAAGTGACAAGCAGCAATTTAATTTGTTAGACCTTATGTCATCCGGGAATTTTATCTATGTTGAAAATGCGATTTACATTGTCACATTAGAAACCTATTTTTATAAAAATTTATATTTATTTATAATGCAATGCTTATTAAGCATAATAATTATTATTGTTACAATAAAAGTAAATTTTTTAATTTCGATATTTTGAAAATTTAATAATTTAACATGTTATATGTTGTTTGTTGCAGGTGGTTTAAAAAAAGTAAAGGTGTAAACAAGAAATTTTTTATCAAGGATTTATCTATTATCTTCCAAGAATACGCACAATCTAAAAATTCTGCTTATTAAGAAAATTGCAAATGTGTTTTATTAATGATGTATGAATAATTTGTATAAGTTATACAGTGTATTTTGAAAATTTTATATATAGTGTTTATTAGTGAGAAAAAAAAGCAATGTGCCAAAAAAAATCTTGAGAAACAGTGAAGTTAATGAAGTGTTGGTGGTATTTTTAACAAAAAAAAGCTGACATTAAGTTCAAACAACAGTTGTCAAAATGGGAAACTGCTTTAGCTGCCAGACTGATGTAGATAAGGAGAAGCCAGACCAAATATGCAATCCAAGCATAGAAGCAGTGGCTTCCCAGGTGAGCCCAGTGCCGACTCCACCACCGGATCCCATTAGGCCAATGCCGCAGATACCAGACACAGATGTACCAACAGCAAAGATATTTGTTGCTTTATATGAATATGATGCAAGGACGGATGAAGATTTAAGCTTCAGAAAAGGTGAACACCTGGAGATTCTTAATGATACACAAGGAGACTGGTGGCTTGCCAAAAGTAAAAGAACTAGACTGGAGGGTTACATTCCTAGTAATTATGTGGCCAAGCTGAAATCTATTGAAGCAGAACCGTAAGTAAAAAAAAATAATTGTTGTATTGTTCATATATTATATAATTTTATAGGAAGTATAAATAGTATTTTATTAATTTTATAGGAAGTGTAAATAGTATTTTATTTGGTTAGAGTGTTTTTTGCAAATTGCAATTTTAACAAATTATAGTAATGAAAATAAATTATTAAATATTTTTATACTTTATTAAAAATTTTAATAAAAATTCAAAATATATATAAGTAATTAGATTTTTAATCTAAATTAGAATTCTCGTAACAATTATATTCTAAGCATATGTTGTTAATTATAATTCTATAATACTTTGTTTTTTATTTAAAAACAAAGTATTAAAATTATAGTTTTATACTTTTTTGTCAAAAAAAAATAAAATTTTTTATTTGCTTACTTGGTTTTCATTATATTTAGTAAGATTAAACTCCAATGTTGTTTAAGTATGAAGCATTTTAAAATTAGATTTAATTTATATTATATAATTTAATTTATTATTTTTCAAAATTACAAAAATTTAGTACACACAAATTTAATCCTTTCGTTCACACTTCAATTTAATATGGAAAAATTTAATTTATAAATTTTATTTCATTTTAATTAAAAATTAATTTAGATTTAGAATTGTTTTAGTTTTATCATATAATTATTGTTCATTAAAAAATTTATAAGAAATAAAAAAAAATTCTATTTGCGTTTCTTGTAATAATAAACAATATTAATTTCAAGCATTGGTAATTGAGCATTGGTAATTACAAAGACTATTTATTAATTATAATTTATTAAAAAATAGTCAATTTGAAAAAGTAAAATAAAAGTACTATTTATTTTTTCTTTCACTACTTATATATTTAATAACTAATTTCAGAATATTAAAATTTAAGTACTGAAATAATAATTAAATGAACAGTTTATGTATATTTTTAAAAATAAAAATATTTAATAAATAATTCTTTTTTGAACCGACGTTTCGAGAACATTGCAGTTCCCATTAAGCAATTAAGTTTATGTTTAAATTTATTTGGAATTTATAAATTAATTTTACAGCATAAAAATTAAATTTATCTAAAGCATATTTATACAATCGTGACTAATTTACTTAATAAAATTAAAATTTATTATTTTATGTTCTAGAACATTTTATAAAATGTTTTTTTTTCAATAAGTAATTTTTAAAATGACATTGTTTAAAAAGATTTACAATTCACAACTATGAATATTGTTCTTTGTATATGTTATTGAATGAAAAACATGAAAAAAAACATAGGATAGAATACTTTAAACTTTATTTTTTTTTTGTTCTATTGTTTTTAATTTACAGTTATTTTTTAAATATTTTTTCTTTACAAAATTAAATATAAAAATTAAACTCTAAATCTCATAAATTTAAAAGTCTTTAATTGTTATAATTTAATAATCTTTTATTATATCCATAAACACCGTAAATAATGAATAGTGAAAATGGAGTAGTCAATCTACTGTTGGAATTTCGATTGACCTTACGCGCGTATTTGCGTTACTTTTGCTCGCTTAAAATGCGCGCGACGCTTCAAATTTTACAGTTAACCATCGTCCCGGAACGGTGTTATGAAACTAAATCGACGACGAAGACGACGACAACGAAGACATAAACAAGAACGACAACTATGGCGAGTGCGTGTTTTCGAATTACGATACCGCTGACGGTGCGACGGTTCGATCCCGTTATAAACGAGGAAGAAGCATTAGAAAAATATTATTGAGCGATGGGAGGGAGGAAAAAAAAACGAGAGCGAGCAGAAAATTGCTCGCAATGAAACACAGCCGAGTGGCTATATGTGTTAAGACATGCAAGCGCACGAATTTCATTAGGCCTATTTTCTCTTAATAAATTTTTCTCTCTTTCCCACTGCGATATATATATATGCAACACACAGAGCCGAGCAGCCAACGTCCACTCGACGACGCGATCGACCTTGCTTTCACCGGGAGTGGTATATAGAATTCATTGTGTGCCATTGACTAATCCGCGCCTAGCGCGCCGCCGTTGCACTTTTTTCTCGCATTTTCCAATTCGAGAATTTATCGTAGGCGCGCGAACTGTTCGTATATCGCGTGGTATCATTTTTTTTTTCTTTCTTTTTTTTTTTTCGTTTTTCATCGGATTTCATCGAGAGATCGAGAGAAAGCCTTCGAGTTTCAGCGCGTGTCTTAACGCGCTGCTGCGATCGCTGCATTTACGCAGATCATCTTGTTTTTTTTTATCTTTTATTTTTTGCGTTCGTCGATTTTTACAGTGATTGCGAAGATTAAAAATAAAAGAAAAGCTCGTTTTGGATTGTTAATTTGTACGTTGAGTTGGAGATTTTTGTTATCAAAATAAAATTAAAGATAATTGATAACTAAAAACTTTATGCAAATACATTGAATTTAATATCTGTAAATTTAATCTTTGCTTAATTTCAAGAAGAAAAAAATTAATTTTTTAATTTTTTGTGATATTAGTAATAAAAATTATTTATCGCTTTTAAATTTTGTTTACAATTAACACAAGCAATATTTGAGTAAACTTTATATATGCATAATTTACAAATATTTCTACAAAATAATATCTATTATTAAATTACCGTAAATTTTAAAGCTTAGAAATTATGAAAAAATGATTTGTTACTCTATTATTTAAATAATGTAAGCCAATATATTAAAATATTATAACAGCAATCAATTAAAATAAATGTTTATAATTCTTATAGATGGTACTTCAAGAAAATTAAACGAATTGAAGCTGAAAAGAAACTTTTGCTTCCCGAAAATGATCATGGAGCTTTCTTGATTCGTGATTCTGAAAGCAGACATAACGATTATTCACTTTCCGGTAAATAATATAAATTTTAATTCAACCTTAAGTAATATTCAAAAATTATTTATTTTTATCGTTAACTTTGCACGAATTATATATTATACACTGTAAAATACTTGTGACATATTAATGACATACCAATTAAAATCATAAGAATGTACAAACAAGTAGAGTTGACGTTGATTCTGAATCAAAGACTACCTTTCATATATTTAGATTCAAACTTTAACATTTAATAGCTTACATTACGATGTATTATATACCTATGTATGACGCATACGTCTTTTTGTTATATTATAACGATTGGTAAAATTTATTTATACCAAGAATTAAGAGATTTTTATTTCCTGTCTCTTTGTAAACTCATACAATAATTAAAATTCTCTTTTTACATAAACAGTTCAGTATTTAAAAACTAATTAAAATTACTTGTTATCTTATTGTTTAATTCAAAGTGATTGTACAAAAATTATGTATTATGAACACGTTTTATCATTAAATAGTATCAATAAATTTAAGAAAGTTAATTCAACTGCACGACACAATTGATACAATCATCAAAAAATACAAATGTTGAATTGCTCATCATTTATTGCTTTTACCTATGATGTTATTGTGCAATAAAATTCTTGGATTTTACTATCTCTAGTGGCACTTTATTAACGTAAAATTTCACGATAAACGTCTTTATCAATTCCTGAATTAATAATACTACCTAAGCATATGTTAGTATAATGTAAATAAAACTTATTTGATTATTAAATTTTCTTATTGGCAAACATTTAATATTTAATTGATTAATTTTCAGTTCGCGATGGTGACACAGTAAAACATTATAGGATTCGACAGCTAGACGAGGGCGGTTTTTTCATTGCAAGGCGAACGACTTTCAGAAATCTTCAAGATCTCGTTGAATATTATAGCAAGGACGCCGACGGTCTGTGTGTCAATTTGTGCAAGCCTTGCGTGCAGGTAAGAAATCAAAAGTTTTCCCGCTTCATCCTTAATGATACGTACTACTATTATTACCTTTGTGGTCTCATGTTGTCTGAATGGAGTTTAGACAGCTTGTTGCATGCGACCAAAGTACAATTATTATATCACATTGTCGTAAATGAAATACGGTTTGCTGCTTCATTATTATCAATAATTAAATTCAAGGGATTTCGTAAAAATATTTTATTTTACTTTAAAACTCGTTTACAGTTGAAATAAATGTTGAGGTAGCCCTAACTGAAATTTTTAATTATGTACTATATCGATTTTTTTTATTAATATTTTTGTTTATTTTTGTAGATAACTTAATAATATTATTAATTAGATATTTTACTTTATCTATTTAATATTATAAAATATTTTTATTTATGATGTTATTAACTATCCAAATGTGCTTGAAAATCCCTTTAGAATTTAACTATAATTTTTTGCCTGTATAATAAAATAGGAAAGTACCTTTGTTGTAAATAAAACAATATTGTAAATTGTTAAACTTACGAAATTATAATTTTTATTTATATTTATATTTAATGAAATCCCTTGTATCACTATGGTATCATATAAGTTGATATCAATCTATAAAAATGTAATACAAGCGCATGGTACAATTGATATTTTTTATAAATACCAAGAAAGTTATTAAGTTTATTTTTTTATCAGATAGATATATATATAGATATTTTTTTTTTTTTTTTTCTAAATTGCGTTTGTAATCACGAAAATATAAAAAAGTTTAATGGAAAAACTATTTTTTTAAATCTTTTTTTATAATATTCATGATAAAAAAAAATTAAAGCACTGTCTAAGCTCCAGTTGGACTTTGCTCGACAACACTAATAAATAAGTTAGTATAATTTTAAAATCTTATATTTTCTTAAGTTCAACAGCTCAGCAAAAATAAAAGAAATACTTTTTTTTTCGACTCCAATTGGAATTGATAAAAATTAGTCTTTTAATAAGTTAATTCTTTTAGAAGTGGTTTTTTACTCATATTAAAATTTATGAAATTAGAGATATTTTATCGATATAAGTCAAAATTTTTAAGACTTCTTGTCTTAACAGACTTGTTTGTTTCTCTGTTTTTGCTTACCCTACTTTCCGCTGGATTTTCTTGGTAAATTGAATGTCCCATTATATTATAATGTTTAATTTCATGGCAAACATGCATCTGTCATATCATTCCTTGCTTGTACATAGCATAAGCCTGTTTTATACGGAATTATGTTTCAGAGATATTAGTAGTCATTCTTTAGCTTTTTTAATCATAGTTAATTCATAAAATATTTTATTTTTTATCCTTTATTCCAGTACTTTTAGATTCGTTGTGCCTTGAAAAACGAATATCAAGCACTAATATTTTTATATAAAAATGTAAAATGATAAATAGAAAATATTCCATAATAATTAAAGATGATTAAATTTATAGTGAAACCTTTTCATAAAAATAAAACGATCTTTTTATAAATTCGATAATTACCAATTGGTATATTTTTGTTTTAGGAATTTGTATAATTTAATACACATGTGCTTGAAATTTATTTCTCAAATATTGATACTTTTGTAACCAAGTGCACTGCAAGTATAAAAATGTAGTCACTTTATATGAATATTGAATTTAAATCTTGCAGAAAGCAGTTTCTATTATTAAGGTGAAACTTTAAAATATTTATACAAAACTTTTATAAATAATTAATGTATTTAAAAAGACTTTATGTCATTTTAAGCATTTGATACTTTTTTTATATTACTAAATATTTTCTGAAAGAACTTTTTCACAAAATAAATATGTATATAAGAAAATGTAAAATCTTGTTACATCTTACATTTTTCATAAATGACTGAGTTTTAATAAAGACAAAAAAGAATAATGTTTTAGATTTTTTTTGTAATGGCATGAAGTCGCACAACTTTGTGTAACATAAATACATCCAAATGACTGTGAAATCTAAAAAGCATGTACAATTTCTTGTAAATAATGGTGCTACTTGTGTGTTGCTAAGTAATTAGCCCAACACAAGAATTGATTTTTATCTGAATATAAACTAATGCGAACATAATGCAAAAAATAACTATTATTGTGTTGTTATAAATATTGTGTAAATATAAAAATGTATAAATATTGCACGAGAATCAAAGTGGAAGAAAATAAAATTATCAATGAACTTGGTTGCTTTAAAAATCAACTTCTTCTGTTAATGAAAATTCATTCATTGAAATATTATGTCCTCAAATGGATCATTATTCATTCCTATTGTTATTAGAAAGTTTATTTTTTATCACAAGCGAGAAAAAGGTATAATAAATGCTATTTCAGTCTGCGATTGAAACAACAGAATCCATACAAGATTATAGTAAGAGGTCACAAGGCTGAAGGTTTAAAAATGGCTTCAGAATTAAGAGTTGAAGAGGTTCTTTTTGAGAAAATCTATTGCAGACTGTATAGCTTTTGTACACTAGTTAACCTTGTAGGAATTCGTAAAGATAAATCGAATCTCCTGTATGACCTTCAGATCTTTTGTGATGTCTGTGCTTTAGAGGTATAGAGTTTTTTATTCTAATGGCAGTATCAAATTAATAGTTTGTAATAATTTATAAATTTTCAATTGAATTTCATAATATAAAAGAATTAATTAAAGATAATTGATTAGTAATTTTAGGTTCTCATTGGTATCAATAATATTGAAAGTAGTTTAGTAATAATTTCATTTTATTAATTTAATAAAATGTTTATAATTTATATATTTCAAACGAAATGTAGAAATTCAGTATGAATTCCTTATATAAATGCTTTATGTGCATTTAGTAATATATATTATAAATTATAATATATGTTGTATAGAATGTGATGTACTTAAATTAATTTTATAAAATACTTATACTTTTTTAAATTAAAATTGTCAAATTTCATTGTAAAGTTATCGATGAAAAGAAAGAGCTTCTTAATTTTTTCATTTCTTAAAATATTTTAATAATATATATAAAAAAAAACTAATGTTCTATAGAACACAATCAAAAATTTTCTTTGAGCAATCTATACCTTTAAAGTTCCCAATGTAAAGCTTCATTATTATATGTGTACACGAAGAAAAGGAAAATCAATATGAAATTATCAAATATAAGAATTTGGATAGGAAATAAAATAGATAATAGATTTTCAAAAATTTTTAATAATTTTATAAAGTTAGAACTGTTTTTAAATATTGTTAAAATTTATTAAATGTAAACGTTTATTTTTAAAATTTATTTCTCGATACTTATAAAATTCACTGAATCTTTTTATGTAAAAATCAATAATTATTTAAAAATTAAAATAAAAGGTGGTATTTTAATTGATGTACTATGTAAATGTACAAATTTTGAAAATTCTGATCGTTAAATTTTTAAGATTTAACCGATTTTTTAAAAATTATCAAATCATTCAAATAATCCAATTAAAATTCTTTTTTCTTCGTGTATAATCATCTCACGCTCCAAATTCACGTATCGAGCATCATCGCAGAATTGAGCACCGTATATAAAAATAAACACACATTAATATATTCTTATACGTACACGTGCGTTGTGAGCGCACAAATACACATACAACACATAGATACACGACATCGGTAAAGAATATATAAATCGCGTGCATCAAAATCAGCGCAACCGAAAAATAAGCCATATCGCCATCGCCAAAATTTCACATGCAATAATTCATAACAAAAGAAAAGCGCGCGCGCTCGCGCTCACGGGATTAAAATCGAAATTGACGTTGGCCGGGGCTTGCGCCTTCGTGCCGCTTGTTTGTCGCAGGTGGAGAAACCGGTAACCGAGGGTCTAAGCCATCGTACGCGCGATCAATGGGAGATCGACCGCTCGTCCCTCAAATTCGTTCGCAAGCTCGGCCAAGGACAATTCGGCGAGGTCTGGGAGGGCCTGTGGAATAACACGACACTCGTGGCTATTAAAACTTTGAAGCCTGGTACTATGGATCCCAAGGATTTCCTTGCCGAAGCGCAAATCATGAAAAAGCTCCGTCACAAGAAGCTCATACAGCTTTATGCTGTCTGTACGATGGAGGAGCCAATCTATATCATTACCGAACTCATGAGGAATGGCAGTCTTCTTGAATACTTACAAGGTAGGATCAAATTTTAAAAAGAATTTTTTATAGTTTCTAAATTATAAGCTTTAATTTTATTTTATGTTTTTTTTTTTTAATTTAATTTTTTTTTTTTTCTTTATTTATAGGCCTTAAAACTTTAATATTATTTTTTATTTATTTAAGATTTATTAAAAAAAAAAAAAAAAAAAAAAAAAAAAAAAAAAAAAAAAAAAAACAAATTTTACAGGAAAGGGACGAGGTCTGAAGTTACAGCAGCTTATCGATATGGCAGCGCAAATTGCTTTGGGTATGGCATACCTTGAGTCGCAGAATTACATTCATAGGGATCTGGCGGCCCGTAATGTTCTTGTGGCAGAAGGTAACGTTGTGAAGATTGCTGACTTTGGTCTTGCTCGACTTATTAAAGAGGACGAGTACGAAGCCCGCATCGGCGCCCGATTCCCCATCAAATGGACCGCTCCGGAAGCTGCTAATTATAGCAAGTTCAGTATTAAGTCTGATGTTTGGTCATTTGGTATTTTACTTACCGAGCTCGTTACTTATGGTCGAATACCTTATCCTGGTGAGTAATTGTATCTTGTTTACAGCAATTTTTAAAAATTAACGTCGTCTTTTATAAATTTTGCTTACTGTAAACAGAAACGATTAGATTACAAATAATTTAATGTTATCAACAATAATAATTTTTAGGAATGACAAATGCCGAAGTATTGCATCAAGTTGAGCATGGCTATCGTATGCCGTGTCCACAAAATTGTCCGCCTCCCCTTTACGATATCATGCTTGAATGCTGGAATAAGGACCCAATGAAGAGGCCAACCTTTGAAACTCTGCAATGGAAATTGGAGGATTTCTTTACCATGGAGGGTTCCGAGTATAAAGAGGCATCGGCTTACTGAGTAATAGCTTCTGCGAAATTTCGCAACATTGACCAGCGCATCATGTAACTGCTGAAAAAAAACAAATTATTATCTCTTATTGACGAGATAATGAGAGTTTAAAAAAAAAAAAAAAACAGAAAAATGAAATAGTGAACGTTAACACGCTCGAGAGAACTATGTGCACACTTTTGTAGTTTGTGTATGCAAATGAGGAAATAGGATTTACAAATCTATAAACATCGATTTTGTTTTTCGATAAATAACGTGAAGATTGTGATATTTAAAAAGGAGTAATATTGACTCTGTACGTATGGACCTAGTAATCGTAGTGAAGTACAGACACGATACTGTTTTTATTTTAATATTTCATTTATTTTTATTGATCTAACTTTATTATTACTTTTTCGTTTGTTTTTTATCATATTCTGGCTGCCATATACAAGATTATGAAAAAAAAAAGTATCATTGAGTATCAAGCGATACTTTGCAAACATTGGTACTTGGTCATTTTTAAAAACAAAAAATGATAAATGTTTAATTGTTTTAGTATATAACATAAGTGCAGTTTTAAGAATAGCTTCGAACTGCCTTTTTATCAGATGGTTTAGGAGTTTGAGCATTGTACAGGGATCAGGAGTAAAACTATTGCAGAAAACTGCTACTATTGCAAATTATATGAATGAGATCAACACTTCATATGATTTTGAAATTTTAATATACTTTATGATATTATCTTTATTTTTTAAGTATAATTTATTTTTCATACTTAAAATAACTAAACTGGAGTGCAAAACACTTTATCCTATTAGTTAAAAAAAAAAAAAAAAAAAAAATAATAATTTTTTTATGGAGATTTCAACTAATTTAAAGCATACGTCAAAATATTTTAATATGTTAGATTTTTTTAACGTAGTTGAAATCAAATGTTAAATTTTACTAATAATTTAAATTTTGATAATCTATTTTTGCTACAGTCTGACTTTTGGTCTCTGTTGCTTCTCCAGAACAGTAAAATTACTGTTTATGGGCTCGTCGTAGAAATTGTACATTTGTTAAAAACTCGAAAAAGGCAAAGAAGCAATATGCAATTGCCAATACTTGGCATAATCAATCCTGTAATCGATCCCAGCAAGCGCACTCGTAATAGTTTATGTATAAATATAATAACGCTTGCGTGGCGACATCGCGTATTGGAAAGCTGGTTACTACCATTTTGCTGGGTTAGTATGTGCTTTTCCAATCGTCTTATTTTAAGGGTACGGCCTACGTGAATTTGTATTTTATAGACAAAAAAAAGGATACTTCATCTGGCGAATCGTATACTATGAAGTGCTTCTCTCTTTTTGAATCTTTTTTTTTTTTTTTTTTTTTTTTTTTCTTTTTATTGACTGTTTTGTAAATTTTCAAACCGCGTTCGTATAATATTTTCGTATTGATTATAGATATATTAATGCATATATTAATAAAGTAATTTTTTTTTAAACGATTTTCAATCGCTATCATTAAATAACCATGCACATACATGTAATAATGAATTCGTTTTATGGTCTGAGCGAGTATTTGTTTTATTTGAGAAGATAACGAACGGTCCGTCCAAAACAACATAACGACGAAGACTGTAATAATAAATTGTCGAAATTTTCGATGATTTTTTTTTTTAATGTTTCAAGACAGTAGGTTTTTATCGCCAACCCTTAAAAAAGAGACATTATTATTGTATTTATAAAACTCGAATATCTAAATGGTAAGTGATTGTAAGAAAAAATAGTCATTAATGATGTTAATCGAAAAGTCCTTTAAAGGATCTTCATTTTAACCGTACATAACTCGTGGTATGTGAATAAAAGTCGAAGATTTGCTGTATGAATGTAAGAAAAAATATTTATCCTTTAAACTTCCACGATATGATACAATTCCAATGTATGATTTTTTTTTAAATATAGTTTACTTTCGGAATTATGTAGATTTGTAATGCATTTGTAATTTAAGGTTCGCTTATTTTCAATAATATTAAAATGCTGTAAGGTAAAAATTAAAGCGTTGCAAAAATGTCACTGCATTTTTTTATATACTTTGTATTCGTTACTATAACTTATAATTATAATGGTATTTGATACTTCGAAAACTCAGATTCAAGTTAAAGAAAATTATAAAAATAATTTCTTGTCTATTATTTTAAACTTTAAATTATTAAAGCCAAAATTAAGTCTTCTAATATTGTGCGTAACTTACTGAGATTATATTAAAAAAATCCTACGAAATCCTGAAAACCGAAAATAATATTGTCATTATACTTAGCTCGTTCCATATCTTTCATCTTATTTCATGTAAAGACAAACTCAAAGCTTATGCAAATATAAAAAGCGCTTGTAGGTTTCAGGGACCATCCTGTTGCGAGTGGCTGGTTAAATCAGAATAAGATATAAAACGTCAATTTGCTGATAAATGTCATACGAACTGTAATTTTAATTTCAATCGTAAAATAGATTACTGTTTTATTAAATTATTTTGTTATTATTTAAATTTTTTAAAATGCATTTCTATTAAGAAATTTATTAGTTTTTTTATGAAATCAATATATTTAGAATAATTTCAACTTGAACGAGTTCAAAATTTCATATCGGTATTTTATTTTTAGATTATAATTTTTAAACGTTATTTTATTTTTATTTTAGTAATTATTAATAAGTCTACATGTTTAATCTACAGTATCAAATAATAAAAAGGTAAGCGAAGTTAGTCAATTTTTATTAAAAGAACTTTTTGCATTTGAATTTAGAATACTTTAAGAGGCAGTTCCAATTAATAACAAACTTTTTTTATTTCAAAATATATATTTTATAAGTAAATATTCTGTTTCATACAACAATAAGAGATTATGATTTTTAACGCAGTAATACCTATTTATGTAGTTGCTTATTTCGGACTTGTAGTGTTGATAGCTTTTTTTATAAGTAATTGTTGTTTATTACATTAAAATTAAAGTAAAAATTTAAGAAATTAGATATTTTAGTTTAAATTTTATATTTGTAAATGCGTTTATTTTGTAATTTTTTAAATTTAAAAATTAATTTGCTTCAATATTTTAAGATAACATTACTTTTTCAAGTTCAAAAGATAATATTAACTTTTTACGAGATATATGCAAAAATAATTTTATTAATTTTAAGTAAATACTAATAAATGATGTAGTGTATTACCATTTACTAAAACTTAAAAATGATTAAAAATGATATTTTATCAATTCGATAGTCACACATACATGAAGCTGTTAAATGCAATAGTACTATTTTTTGTATATTTAAATTAATACAAAAAGCGGCTTATCGAGTAAAATAATTAAAAATTTATTTTTCAATTTTTTGGAATATTTTAAATTTACTAAAAGTTATATATATATATATATATATATATATAACTTCTTTATAAAAGTTTAATAAATAAATTTGTAAAATAATGTGTTTTTTGAAATAAATATAAATTTTTTATGAATATTTTGACCCTAAGTATTTAAGAGTAAATTTATTTTAATTGCAATTTAATTGCATGAGTTAAATTTTGATAACGTGCTTATAGAAACATTGATATAGTCTAACATTTTTCGTACTGTAAAATTTTGCTTGATTTTATTAAAAAATATGAATCATTTGTCTCGGCTATACGATAATAATATAGAATTTAAATTCAAATTTTGATCGATTTGAATAAATTTAAATTAATAAATAGTAATGTTTATAAATGTTGATTTCGTTTCTTTTGTAATATATTTATATTTTTAATAATAATTTATAATTTAATGTTATGGATACATTTTTATCAATCGTAAGTTATATCAATTATAATTAATATTAAAAGGTATGTATTCGTTTACGAAAAAATGTTTTTGTAAGAACTAAGAAAATACGTAAGAACATTATGCTTTTTTAATTAATAAAATAAAGTGTTTTCAAATTTTAATAAGTTTGTCGCCCAGCGCAATTCGGTTGAGTTTCGGAAGCATACCCGTCACCCAGATCTGGGTGACGCGGCGACGAACGTGTTAAGCGGATAATTATAAATACTTGTATGGAATAATCAAAACATTTAAGCTGACTTTATAAAATTTTTCGTTGAAAATTAAATTGTATTTAATTTCGAATTGCTTAAAATCTTACATTGCGAAATTAGCTTGGAATCTTTTATTATCGAAATAAACAAAGAAATCGATTGAAAAAAATATTTTAATGATTTGATGTAGTTAAAAATTTGCGAAAAAAATAAAAAAAAATAAGCGTTCGTTACGGTATACTATTAAACAATATAAGTTTTTGTTACTTTTCGATAATTACCACAAGTAAAATTTTATTTTACACATTGTTACATAATTTTAATTCAATAAAGTTGCATTTATTTATTTGTACCGTAGAAGAAATAAACTGAATTCAAAATGGAAAATATAAATAATTATACAAAGTTTAAAATGATTAAGTTCTGTTACACTTGGACGATATACGACATTAAATACCACGATTTCTCTTTTAATTTTTTGAATTCTCCTTTAACAACGCAATTTCATAATGGGCTCAAATACATATGGAGCTTAAGATTATACGAGGTGAACGATAACATAGGTCTCCAAATAAACCTTGAAGAAAATAGCACGATCAAAATGTTTATAGGTGAATTTGAATTTTCTTTGATTAACGATTCTAACGAGGAGTATAATTTGGTTAGATCGCCTACTACGATTTTGGAAGTCACTGAAATCTGGTGTACGGACTTTTTTATTAAAAAGAAACTTTTACAGCGCGATGGAAACAAATTAAAGATAATGTGTAAAATATCTTCAAGTAAGTATGAAGCTTTTTTTTTATTATTTATTGCAAATGACGAAATTTAAAGACCGCCAACAATATATGTATCTCACATGGGAGTAAAATAATTTACATTTCCTGAATGTGACCAATAATAAAACGTCGTTTTAGCAATATGTTAAAACATTGTGTAAAAATTTATAATTTCGACAATTTTATAATTCTTTGATTATTTATTATTACTAAAATTTTTGCATGAATATATCAACATTTATATTATATTATTTCAACTTCGTTTTTCTTAAAACATTTCAAAATTTTTTTTTGTTAAATATTTTGGCAACATTTCAGCCAAATTTTAAACTATAATTCTAGATGTTTTATTTTAAATTTTATATAAATAAATATACTTTTAATATAATTTCAATATTAAGATAATGTCTGAAAACCTAGAGATTTTACCAAAATAATTCGTGAATTACTAAATTGTAGTAATTTTGCGTATTAAAAATAAGCTAATTAAAATGTATATTTTTATTATTTTACAGCATTCGATTGCGATGATATCGACAAAGATGAATCAATAAAAAAAATTGAATTGATAAAAAATCAATTACAAATGTCCAATGATTTTGAAAAAATGTTAAACAACATCAGCTGCAGCGACGTTACGTTACTGATATGTGGAAAAGAAATATACGGACACAAGGCGATTATCGGAGCTTGCAGTAAAGTATTTTTAGAAATATTTGAAACTGACGTGAATGATAAATTAATAAAGATCGATAATATCGAATGTGAAATAATGGAAAAAGTTTTACAGTTTATTTATACCGGTAGAATTGATAATTATGAAGATAACGTTAAGAATATTCTGATAGCCGCCGATATGTACGCTATTCACAGCTTGAAAAACATGTGCGAAATATTTATTTGTAATAATTTAACTGTAAAGGATGCAACCGAACTGATAGTTTTTGCTGAAACTTATAACGCCGCAATATTAAAAAACTATGCAGTTACTTTCATCGCGGCTCATTCGAAAGACGTACTCAACGGGTCGGAATTCGAATCTTTGATTACCAAAGCTCCCAAGTTACTTCCTTTAATTTTAGAAGCAAAATTGGCCAAAACTCTGCAAAAGTCAAACATTTCATCCAAGTCTGCGGAAGCGAAGAGTTGGGGAGTTACTGATATACAAATGGATTCCGCTGCCTTTACCTGGACCGTAAACAATTTTAGTTTGATTTTGAAAAGCAAACAGACGCCAAATATAATATCGCCGATATTTTCAGTTGGAATAAAAGAGAAATATAAGTGGAGCCTCATTTTGCAAAGAAATGATGGCGGGGATACAGAAAAATACATGTCGTTGGGGTTGAAATTACTTTCGTTTCACGAGCAATTGGTTCATGCGCAATGCGAATTCTCCATTTTGAATGGCAAAGGCGCCGAGTGCATCTGTTCAATGGATACATTCAAATACCGTAAAGATGACACCCGTTGGGAAAATTCTTTTATGAAGATTGGAAACTTTACGAACGAATTTAACAATTTAATAGTCGATGACAAGCTTAAAATACATTGTAAAATAAAAGCGACTGTACGCAAAGATAAAGAATTTTTTCAATACATCCCAACGCCTTACGAAACTTGTGAATGCCTATCCGCAATATCGGATTGTTTTAAGATACTGTTCGAGACCGAAAAATTAAGCGATTTAACCTTCATCGTACAGGGAAAAGTCCTAAAAGCGCACAAATCCATTCTCTTCGCTAGAAATAAGATATTTTCGAATATTATTAAATCGGACGAGTGCAAGGAAAACGTCATCAAGATCGATTACGCCAGTCACACGTCGTTCAAAGAATTGTTAAGATTTATCTACGGATGCAAGGTTCACGAGCTTGGATTATTGGCGAAAGAATTGCTCGTTCTCGCTCATGAATTTGATATAGAATCGTTAAAGGATGCGTGTCAAGTGGCATTGTGCGATTCATTGACAATCGACAATACGTTAAAATTGTTTTCATTGGCTGCGGCAACCAAAGCTGAAAAATTGAAAAAGACAATCGTCAATTATATTGTTGGATATTCCGTCGATTCCTTGGTTAAAATTAATTTTGAGGATTTCGTCACGCAACCGAATTTATTGCATGATATTTTTTACGAATTAGGATCTTATTAATCTGTTTTGATTTTTATCAATTATTCTATTATTAATTAATTTTTTGTAAACTATTATTTTGTTTTTAATTAATCGTTAATAGAATAATTATATAACATCTCAATTGTACATTTACTTTAGATAAATAAAATAGATTTTATCTACGTGCGGATACTTGTTGTACTTAGATCTATTAAGTGGTAAAATTACATTTCACTTGAATTGCGCAAATCACCGTTGACAAATTAAAATTGAAAATTATTCATTTACTGATATTTTAGAAGTTATATAAATTCTTTCAATTGTCATGAAAGTAAAAATAAAAATGATATTAATAAAGTAATTATAATTGTTGACTGTGTACACCTACTTTGATCTATGCAGATTGAAGGTGTTTACAGATCAAAGTGGATCAAACAGGATAAAAATTTAAATCTACGTAGATCTATTTTATTATTTTAAAACAAATATTTATCTGCTAATTCTATCCTTAAATTTTTATATTAATTCATGTAACGATAGCAATACCAATAACAATTATAATATAAAAAAAAAATCGATAACTCTATTGTACCGCGTTTTAACTAAAATATTTTCATTCACGAACGCAAGTGCAATAATAGCGATTTTGTATTCGAAGTCATTTTAATTCAAATATATTTTAAATAAATCTATTTAAAATATAATTAAAAATATTTTATACACACTAAAAATTATGCTTTTCAGTTTTATCGGCACGATTTAAAATGTACCTGTCGTAAAAGTTTAGTCGAATGAGATGTCACTATAGATTCATTGACATTAACTCTTTGCACTCCAGCCTAATATAAGCAATAGTAGGAACCACTAACTCCAGAGCTATATTAGTAAAAAGTGCATGCATTAATGTTTAAGAAAAATGCGGTCGCTACAATTAAACAAACCAATTTATTGTTACATATATTGTAATAAAGCATATTGCACGGCTTATAGCGTGTCGCAAATGCGGCGACAACGGAGTGCAAAGGATTAATTAAGCTATACAAAAAAAATTTAACGCATCGAATAAAATAAACTTTTATGCAAAAAAAAAAAAAAAAAAAAACACACGTAACGTTAAAATCATCAAAAGGGCCATCGTTAACAATGTATTTATGTATACAGACGCACGGCGTTAAATATTTTCATCGTGTATACCGGCGCATTGTCGTGTGCCACCTTGGCTATCTCGTGCGGTTTATACGTATACAATACATATATATATATAATGTAACTGCGCACGTACAACACCATACACGCGTGTAGGTAAAAGAGATAGAGAGAGAGAGAGAGAGAGATAGAGAGGGGGGAAAAAGAGACGTCGTCGCCGTCGCTGTCGTCGTTTTGCTCGTGCGATCGAGAAAGCGCGCAGAGTGCCGTGTATACATGTATACATACACACAAGTATATGCGCAGGGCTGAGAAAAAGGGAGAGAGCGGGAGAGAGAGAAATATATATATATATATATATATATATATATATATATACATAAGAATATACGGAGAAGTTGGCAAAAGAGAGAGAGAGAGAGAGAGAGAGAGAGAGACGCAGCGTATATACATCGTCCAAGGGGAGAGAGAGTACAGGTGTTCTTCGCCGAGAGAGAGAGAGAGAGAGAGACTGGTCGCGCCGGTGTGCGTCGTTTCCACGCCGCCGTCAGTGCCAGTGCTGGCCCAGCCTCGAGTGCGTAAGCCTCGTATGCTCGGCTACGCGTGTATAAGGTAATCCGAGTAATTACCCGCGTTTACATATACATACACATACATAAATACATATATACACTTATATATATATATAGAAGTGCCAATGTAATCGGTGAGGTGCGCGCGCTATGCGAAAGTTTAATCGAAACGATCGCGCCGATCTTATTATTTAAGCGAGCTGTCGTTTACTTTTTAATCAGATCACGTTTTTTTTTTTTTTTTTTTTTTTTTTAATTTATTTCTATCGTTGTTGTTTCGTTAATTCATACGGGGGTTCGATAGATGATCGTTCATTAAGTGTAATGTAAGGTTTAGGTGTGTGAGAATCAAAGGAGAGATGCGATTCAGCCGCATCGTTTGAAGATCTCGAGCGATTTTTCGTTTTCCCAGTTCCTTCATTCTATATATCTTTTTTCTTTTTTCTTTTTTATTTATCTTCAATTTACTCGTGAGTTGCTCGCGCTTGCGATTCGCGCGCACGAGACGTCGAAGGGATATTGGAGAACTAGCGAAAAATCGAAGTATATAGTTTAATGCTACGTGGATGACGCGAGCCTCGACTGATACAAGCAGCGACGCCGGAAACCGCAGTTGGGTATTATGCTAATCAGAAGGCGCTCAGAATGCGGGAGGAAGAGCTCGAGATATCACTCAAGGTGGGTACGGTGTATACTCTCATCGGCTTTTTTATTTATTTTTTTTTTTTTTCTCTCTCTCTCTCTCTCTTTCAAAGAATATTTTTAGTACACGCATGTGCAACCAATTCGTTAAAGAATTTACAGTTTCTCTTGGTAGATTTTCTAGGTATAAATTTTATCTATCGGTTGTTTCTGTTATATGATGTACTTTTTATGAACTTGCTTTAATTTTAATTTCTGTTAGATCGAAATCTTTTAAATGCAACGTTAAAATTTCCTTAATAATAGAAAAGTTATTCTTAAAATATTGAGGCAATATTTGTTTAACTTGAATATTTTTTTTACGTTGTTAAAAATTTAATATTTTTGCAACTCAGTATCGTGATAAGATACAGATAAATTAAAAAAATTTTTGTCAACAGTTGCAATATGCACTTTTTTCTAGAAAGAATTGTTGTAAAATCATTATTGAAGTTCAAAATATAAATAAATAAATAAAACAATTTGTATGAAAATAAGTTTAATAACATTTTTTACTTTTTAAATTGATTTCATTATAAGTTTTTCGCATCTATAGTTTTAAATGAGAGTTCTACAATTTATAGTTATTTAAAACTTTCTAAGTAAGTCAAGTTAATTATTGTTAAGATGAAGGTAATATTCAATATTATTTTGCGAATGACATTTGTTTCTAAAGAAAATAAGATTTCATTTTTTTATTAATTGCGGTTTTTATTTATTTTCGTGCTTCAGTTAAAATAAGACAATAATTCAGGGGAAAATTATTGAAATGTGTATTGTTTAAAATCAATAATATGCATACTGAATTATATACATATACGCAAATAAGATATTGTTCTAAATAACAAGTAATTTTCTGTAATTTGAATTGAATTACTTACAATAAAATTGAAAATACTCACAATTCTCTTATTAACAAGTATAATTAATTTTATTATTAACGATATTTTAATTTTTTTACAAAATTAAGAAGAAATACTAATAAATTTTCAAAAAAATAATTTTTCAGTATGAATTAAAGTATTTAATTATTATTTTTTTAATTATTCTTTTAATTTAATTATTATTTATTTAAAAAAAAATAAACGAACAAAAGTCAAAAAACCCATTCGAATATATCCATCGACATACCGATTTCTTTTCATCTCGTATATATAATAATCGACAAGAATCCTCTCTCGCGCGAAGCAAGACGAGCGCAGCGATCGAGTAGCGCTTACAGAAGGAAGGAACTCGAGGAGTAGAGTCTCGTATAAAAAACTGAGCGAGAGCGAGAGAGAGAGTTTTGTTTGTCGATATATAGATATATATATATATCTACGCGCACACAAAAGCGCACACGACGCGGACACGAGGCTAAGGTTGAGGCCCTCGCGTCCTTGCCGTCGCTCGATCCTTTACCCTCTCCATCACCTCCTCCTCCTCCTCCTCCTCCTCCTCCTCCTCCTCCTCCTTCTTCTTCTTCCTTCCTATGCTTTTCTCGCTGTGAGCAACATCGTGCTAACGCTTCGCGACGTCTTCTTGCCGTAAACTGCGCGCACGCGCGTGAGTATGTGAAGTAACCGGGATCGGTTAATATTTCTAGTTTTGATGGGTACCTCCGCATTATTTCACCCCTAATTAAGGTAAGAATTACCTGTGGGAAGAATTTTCTATCTTTCTCTCTCGTTTGACTTCTCTCTATGCAGTCGATTGATTCATACGCTAGCTTCCGGTATAATCCAAAGCGTCTTGAGTCTCTTGTTCGTTAGCGTTATTTTTTTCTCATGTTCTTGATGGTTCAGATTAAAAAAAAAAAAAAAAAAAAAAAAAAGAATTTTTAAAGAATTGTTAAGCATGTTTTTGGCCAATTACAATTATTACAAAAACTTTTTTAAATAAATTAAACACTTTTCTATCAGCACTTCAGCGAATTATAGTAAAGTCAATCTTTCAAATCGAAAATGTTTATAACTCGGATTAACAACTATTCGTTTAGCAAACGATGCAAGTTTGAATATGAATGTCGGTATGTTTGTAGAAAACTAAGTGACCAAGTATACGCGTTATGTATGTGTAACACAATGTATACATGTGTAAATTAAAATTCTGTCGGTGCAACCTTGTTTGTATATACAACTTAGAATGCAATAACGTAAATTTAAGGTATTGATTTTAGTTTATAAATAAAAGTAATTTTATTCATAGTGTTTGACCAATTATTTAAAAATCTATACTTGATGTAATACAGAAACGATTTGAAGTAGTTAAACGATACTTGATATTTTTATTTAAGTTAAAAAAAAAAAAAAAAATATTATTTTAATTGCTTTTATTGAAAAAAAAGGGTTAGCCGAATTTTTCACATGTTTGCATGGATTTTTTTTTTTTTAAATAATTTATCAAATTTTGTATTTTTAATTGCACACAATACATATTTAAGCATTAATTTTAACGAATAATAAAAAAGTCGTAATTTTATAAACTCGCGGAATTTTTTAATGAAAAAACAAAAAAAAAAAAAAAAAGAAAAAAAAGAATTCCACATGTAGTTTTATAAACTTATTAAGCGCTTGTAGATATTATAGTACAGTAAAAACTATGCAACAACGACCATTAAATTAAACTTACAATCTTGAATAAGAAAATTTCCCCTTTCGTTATTAAAAATCGCAAATTATCGATGAATATATATAATCCAGTAAACGATAAAACACTAAAATCTAACGATTTCATGAGTCGTTTCGCGCATGGATTATACAACCTGATAGATAAAACAATAAAAAAAAAAAAAAAAAAAAAAAAAAAAAAAAGTAAGAAATAAAGAATTCTACGCGCATTTAATAGATCTTAAAACAGGTCGAGTGTCGGCGCGTGGCTTGTAAAGGAGTTATATCGTTTACACGAATAGGTAAAAGACGAAGAAGAGAAAAAAAAAAAAAAATGATATAGCGAGAAGCTTATATACGTAAGCGCCCGTATATAAGGGAGACTTTGCTCGAGAGAACGAAGAAGCGAGCATCGGTGGATGTGTATATATAACGACGCAGCCGATACATCGCTCGCTTAACGGGATGTGTGTGCGTGTGTGTATATATATATATATATATATATATATATATAAACGCATACGCAGGATAGAATCCACTTTTCTCAAACACGAGTACTCACGAGGTATATAGATATTCTCTCGGTACTCGACGAGAGGTATGCGCGCGTTAATTTAGCTCCCCGGCATCACTCGACTTCTCCGCGCTTTCTTACGCGCTGTAAGGTTGTGTGCACCTTCGTGCACTTGTGCGTTCAGTGAGGGAGAGAGAGAGATGCACGTCTACGTGTGTATATATATATATATATATATATACACGTGCGTTCGTGTCTCTTTTCTTCTGTATATGTCTCTCTCTCTCTCTCTCTTTCTTCTTTTATATAGTTTCTTCGTTTATAGAACCTTCGAATGATGCGCTGCTTCTCTCAAATGTGTGCGCGAGTTTTACCCGTCGGTTGTTCGCGTTTTTTCCGCCCCGTTGACTTTTGCTTTTTCTTTGTTTTACTACTCCTTGTACTTTTATATTATTTGTCTCGCCTGCTCTTGGTATGGTTTGGTTGCTTACAACTTGCTGAGAATTGGTTATTTATTTATTTATTTATTTATTTTTTTTTCGTTGTAAGATAGAAATTGTAATGTTGTTTGTCAAAATATGTAAAGTGAAAGTTACACTGAAAAAAAATATATGTAGTTCATTTTTATAAAGATCGATAATAAATACAAGAATTAACGATTACATTTGTTAAAATAAATTCGTTATTGGATATTTTTAAAGGATGATTTAATTTTAAAAGCAATTTTATCAATCGTTTAACCACTGAATTGTCCTTATTCAAAGAATTTGAAATAATTGGAACAATTTTAAATAATCAAAACAATATTTCACGAAAGTCTAAAAATTATGATAATTGAAAATATATGTAAATTTAGTGCTGTGCTTTTTATTTAATCGGTGCATAAAAATTAACGACCTTTAACACTTTTATAATCTTTGCAACATTTTTTAAAGAATATTTCAATGTATTTATATTTTTTATTTTTCTTTAAATTTTTAATAATATAGAGCTATCGTTAAACAATTAAGATAATTTATATAACGTAAAAAACAGATGTTTATTATATACTACACTGTATAACAGAATAAACTTAATGGCGAACTAAAAAAATTTTATCAAAGATTCTCCGACGCGCGCAACTTCGCTCGTACGTAATAAAAAATTTCTGTTCCTTTTTCCATTTATTTTTCGCATTCATCGAATGATAAAAGCAGTTACGAAGCAAAAGCAGAAAACAAAAATTACGGCACGGAAAGCTACCATTGCAGTAATTATCATGTGATTCGGGAGTTTTACGGCACCTGGAAAGTTAACGTGCTATCATCGAGATAAGCCGGTTTTTCATTAACGCAGCGCATCGAAAAAATTAACGAGCCCTCCACCCCGCACACACACACACACACACACACACACACACATACCGATATATTGTACATATGTCGTTTGAGAAAATTTTTTTAAATTAAAGCTCTCTCTCTCTTTCTCTTTCTCTTTCATTAATCCCTTTTCATCGAGTTTCTCAATTACGACGAGATTAACTTGAGTTTGGAAAAGAGTCAAGAGATGATGTTTATCGCTCGTTAAATATTTTAATAAAATGCAAAATTATTATTTATCCGATGCACGCGTTAAATTCCAGGAGAAATTTATGCCGATAATTACGAAATCTAACAGTAACCGAATTTATATACATATAAATTTAATGTATGAATTACATATTGGGGGATTTATAACGAGGTAAAATTTAAAAAAAAAAAAAAAAAAAAAAAAAAAAGAAAATAAATAAATAAATGAAAAGAAAGTTTAAAAAGTAATCGAGCTTCCTACTTAAAAATTAAATCGATTTTTTTTAATTTGAAAATTTATTTTATTGATATTAAACGAAAATATGTACATTGCATTTCCTTTCCCTACGATAAATAATAAACGTTGAACAACAATTTATCACAAATGATGTTGTTTATTATCTTTTAAATAATCTATAATAAATGAAATAATAAAAGTCGATTCATCGATTATACGTTAGAAGTCAAAGATTATAAATAATAAGATAAATTACACATACACACAAATGTCGATGATTAAAGTCGTCTGTATTAACAATATCAATTTTGTTCGAAAATTAAAGATCGCCACTTAAGAGAATCAAACATAAATAAATTATTGTAATAAATTTATATTTGAATTATGGGAGTAATTGAATAATTTATATTGAAATATTTAGCTTGTAATGCAAGAATTTAAAATTTTTTGGTGAAAAAATGTTAGCTGTTAACGATAAAATAATGTTAACTGCTCGCTGTGTGTGTGCAAATTACGCTATTGTTTGACTTTTACGGTTATAAACAGTTATCCAAGATCTTTTTTTAAAAAGTTTCAGAAGCTGCGTAGGTAAATTTTCAACATATTTATGCTTTAAAATATCGGTATTTTTAAATTATCGGCAAATCCAGCCGTGCAACAACGACGTGAAATAAAAATTTTAGAAACGCGTAATGAGTTTCTTTTCAATAACAATAAATAAAGGAAAGCTTATAAGTCACGTAAATAATATTTAAGCTTATGTTGGAAATTGCGAAGATACAGAGGCAGGGTTTTATTTTTAAAAACTCGATTTAAGGATACATACAAGGGAAACACAATCTTCGCACAACTTTGTCAATTTTAACGAAGTCTTATAAATAAATTATAAGGGAGAAAGTGTCGCGTAACGTTTCGTTACACATACATGTATACTCTTCTATATTTCAACCATTCGTGTCAAGGTGCACGCGCGCGCGCGCGCGCGCTGAAGGTAAAAAAAAAAAAAAAAAAAGAATTTCGTCGCACGAACTGCTCGAAAGAAGTAAAGAGAGTGAGCTACGACGCATTATTAATTACTATTATTTAGAAAAAGATACGAAAAATTCTTCATAATTCAATCTTCTTTCACTCAAGCAGCGGATAAATTTCAACGACGACTTGTGCGATCTAATCCATCGCGTTCTATATAAAGAAGTCGAGTTTGTTTTTTTTTTTTTTTTTTTTCATCGAGTTCTTTATTGTCAATGATGCTTGGAAATCGTGCGTAAATGTACACAATTACCGCGTGCTACATTCGTCGTTTATTATATGAACCTTGCCTCTACTTTCATAAGCGAGATCCAAATACCGTACTTTTAAAAAGTTCAGTGCCGGTAACAATGTTGCTAGTTAGTAGCGAATCGAGAGAAGATAAGCGAGAGTAAGCGGAGAGAAGTCTGATGGTCGAGTTGTAATAAGAGTCGGTGAACGTTTTAACGGGTTACCCCCACTTGCGACTTTGAAAAAATCGATTTTTTGTTAATTGTATTTTTTTGAAGTATAAGTATCTGAGAATATGACCTGGAAATTTCAAGTCGATCCGAACAAAATTGACTGAGATATGAACGTTGAAAGAGAAGAATCCGTTGTGTAAACAACCGGCAATTAAAACTTTAAACGCGTTTCTCTCGAAATGGCATTTCTGAAGTCGGTGACCAAGATTACTTAAACACTAATGAACCGATCTTCTTGAAATTTTGCAGGCTTATTTAATACATAAAAATGTAGTCTTTAATCGTTCGATTTTTTTCGTTAAAATCGAACCATTAACTTTGACTGTCCGCCATTTTGTGAAAAATAAATATTTTTTTAAATCCTTCGATTAAAGACTAGTTTATACTTATATTTAACTAAATCTATCCACATTTTTTGTTTCAAATGATCCACTTCGCCGCAATGTTGGTCACCGCAAACCGTATAAATAACACTATTTCATTGGCGGCCATTTGCCACTTAACAATGTAATATTTTGCAATAAAAAAATTACTGAAAGTTCTTCAAGATGTATTTTTTAAGATGATATAATAATCGTTTAAAAAAGTTTTGTAGTTTTCTTTAAAAAAATTCATGAAAAAGGCCTTTTTTGTTGAGCTACAACTGGGGGTAACCCCTTAAGGCATTTTGCTCGTAAGGTTATTGAAAATTTTATTCGTTTGCGGAGAAAACGAGGTGAAGCTATCGATTTGTTGGCATTTCGAAGGATATAGCATAGATCGGTGAAATGAAAGCCGTAATTATTAGTAGAAAGGTTTCAATTAGCAACGGTGAAATTATGTTGATCTTTGCTTCTTTTATTTTATTTAAAATTCAACGCAAACTCGACTACACATTAACGAGAATAGAACAATTAAATTCATTTATCTAGGTCTTTAAATTGCAATCTTTACATTTGCATGGAGTTAATGGAAACACGAATGGCAATAGCTTCATACCATACTTATATTACGAGTACATGCTTTTAAATTAAAAATTACATATATTTTTACGATACGTCGACATAGTAAGTCTATGCATACATGAATATCGTATTACAAAGTTTAACTAAAAGGTTCAAAATATTTGCACAAGCTCATAAAATTTTATCAATCTGACAAAGTACAAAGAAAAAGTAAATTGCGAATAACTATCTACAAAATAAGTTTTAAATATATTGCAGTACATTTGAATTATAAATAAATGAATACCGCGTTATTATGTTATATGTTACCTTATAATGTTTATTTTAAAAGTATGAGATGTTGTTTCATTATGCAAAAAAGTTGTATAAAAATGTTATAAATATTCAAGAATGCACTAAAATTTTACGAACTTTGTTATAATTTATGCAAATGACGATTTATAAATTATTCGTTGAATAATTTACATATTTTAACCTACATATAGTTTTATTTTTTTATCATTTTTATTACATCTAAGCGTATAACATAATTAATACAAATTCAAGAATATCATAGATAAAAAGACATTTCTGTTTTACAAAAGAGTACAACATTTCATATTTAATAAAATTTCTGTATTAATGAATAGCGTCAAAGCAGTTAATTAAAAAGAAGAAAAAAAAAATTTTTTTTTTTTTCTAAATTCTATACAATTATTAATAAAACATTAAATATAATCTATTTATAGCCTTAATTGAAACAAACTTATTAAATATAAGACAACTTCCGATAAAGAATAATGTGAAGAACTTACATCTTTAATGAAAAATCAAATTAAGACTGCGCGCGTAAACTCTCATCGATAAAAAAGGAAGAAAAAAAGAAAGAAAAACACAATAAAAAGCCGAACTAGAAAGAAAATCAAAGTTAATATCTCTTTCTACATTTTTTATTCCTTCAATCCTTCCACAATTCTCGTCAGTCAATCATACACGAGCAGCGTTCGCTCGTTGCGCTAGATATTTTCCTTAAAAAAAAAAAAAAAAAAAAAATAATACTCGTGCTCGCGGCTCGTGCTTTCCCACACGATTAAGGCGCGTCGCATAATTAAGCCGAGCGAACCGTTCGTTTTCGATAATCTGGGCCGTGATCTTACGCGCTCCCGTGTCGTGCTTGGAGCAACAATGTGCGTCCCGGTGGAAATTTGCGACGCGCGGGATTTTGTGTCGCGGATAATTAGAATTGAATCGTCCGCGCGCGATATATTCCATCAATTTCTTGAAGATAATAAAAAAACGACGAAGAAGAAGAAGAAGAAGAAGCAGAAAAAAAGGCTCGTTTAACCGTGTGAGTTTTGTTGGAAAGAGAGGAGAGAACCGAAGGTCGTACTCACGGAACAATAAAATCTTTTTTTTTGTTTTTTCTTCTTTTTTTATTCTATTCGCATGCCGACGTTTGGCTTTCTAAGTATATAAATATGTGAGTTACGAGTCTCCGTGAAGAAAAAGTTGTTGAAATCCTTTAAAGTGCAAACCATTTTTGGGATTAGGTGACGTGCTTTATTATTTTTTTTTTTTTTTTTTTTTTTTGCTTTTTTTTTTGCTTTTTCGCGGGGACGGTGTGTCGTGGAAATATTGTCGTACATGGCTCGTGCACATCCATGAATCGTTTGAAAGTAATTTAGAAAGATAGTAAATTCACAGTGTCGTCACGGGTTTTCGTTTGAAGAAAGTGATTAATTACTTTAAATGATAATTAGATTTGTTTCAACGAGTTTGGAAATATTTTTTTTTTTTTATTTTAATTACCGTAAATTTACGGATTATCAGTTGTGAATATTTTATGAATAGAATCGAAATTATTTGAAAAAAAAAAAAAAATGCTTTCAACGGATTAATTCTTTACTGTACATATTTTAATCAACTAGTACGTTGTTCTCCTAAAAGTCCTATGTGTTCAAAGGATTGTAAATCGATTAATGAAAAAATTCAAATTTTAATCTATAAAAAACAAATATTAATTTAAAATATAAAATATATTTATTTTTTTTAATAAAATTTTTACAAATATTCAAGATAAAATTTACTCAAAGTACATTTTTAATATGCTCATTCGACTTTCTATTAAAACACGTAAAAAATCAATCGCTCCTTTGATTTATTCTTGCTTAAACTACAATCGCAAAATTTTATTCGTGCGACTGTTGATTTTCTGAACTTGAAACTGGATCGAAATATTTACATAAATTGAAGAAACTCGCGAGGACTAAAGTCACGCTAATGCGGTTACTTTATGATATACTTTATTTGGGTGTTAGATGTTAAAGATAAAACTTGAAAACTCGCTCATTAAAATTATTTACGCGTTTAAATTACCGAGAGGCTAATGCTGAATGTGAGATTAAAATGAATTTTCGTCGACTGTTGCCATAAGAATTTTATCGTGTGAAATATTGTACTTTCACTTTTTTTTTTTTTTTTATTATATAAAATTATGCTTATTAGGGAAATGAAAGTCGATGAAAATGTTTCGAGTTAATTTCTAGTATTGATCGGCGGTATGAATTATTACCGAAAACTTCAAGAATATTATGAAAAGTATATTATTACTTTAAGTATAAACTACATTTTTGTATAATTAGTTAATTGAAAAGGTCGCAGAAATATCAATTTATTTGAGGAAGTTATCACTTTGAAAAAAAAAAAAAAAAAAAAAAATTTCATATCGTGCAAAAGTGTAATAAATTTCATTCTTTCTATTATAAAAGAAAGGGCATTGGCATTGCGAGACGTTAACGAACTTTGATGTTCTCTTGCCATTGATTATTACCTATAGATTAAGCTATAGATAGTCCCAAGCGTAAAGCAAGAGTTTATTATTAGCATTACGGGTGATAAAAAGACTAACGTTATAATTGCATCTATAAACTTTTATACAGTCTTCTTAAAGCTTAATATTTTCATGCGTTTTTATATGTGCGTAAACAAGTTACGAAATTAATAATTTTTATTATCAACGCAATCATTTTTAAAATAAATCGTAATTTTCTTATTACCGTGGTGTGGAATTGTATTGTATTAAAATAATTATAATTAACATAAAATTGTATTTGATACTTATTTGTAAATAAATTGCGCGATACAAAATTCTATTATTTATTCCACCTATTTTAAGTACTTATTTGAAAAAAATTTGAATAATTTTTTAAAAATCACAGAGAAATTATTTTTAATTCTATGCGATTAACTTCAATTGCATGTATTATTTCTTTAAAAACTTTACGTATCGATTATTAATGACGCACAATAATTTCGTGCTCGTTCGTAAAGTAGCGTTGAAATTAACCGAATCACACAAACGTTTAATATTGCTTAATTTTACTTTGAAAATAAAAAAAAAAAAAAAAAAAAATTCATCGCAGCGATAAACTTTTCGTTTAATAAATATCATTTTTTAACATTATTTGCCACGAAGCCTTTTCCTTTTTAATCTGAACATTATTAATCTGAAAATGTATATATTTATTCGTTTAATTAGTGTCATATAAATATAATTCATGAAAGGGCTTACCGTACCGCGAAGTTATTACGGAGTAATACCACGGATAAACAGACGGTTAACCTTTAAGCGCGAAGAGTTACATGCGAAGACCGTGTCCGTTTTTCACTTATCGTAGAACATTGCCATCCAGCGCATCGTTCACGGTTTCCAAATCAACGATCTCAACGATATATAGATCTCGGATCTTTGGGCTCCGGACGACCGACGAAGAAGAGATTATCAATTATCGGTCAATAAAGTCGACATAATTTCGTAATTATTGTAAAATTTAAAGGCTATAATTTATCATTTTACAACACAACTGAGAAAAACATTTTCATTATATACAAGAATGGCGCCTTGGCAAAACTTGTCGCTCTTATTTCTGGCGATCGGGAGATTGCCCGAACAAGCGGCGAGTTTTAAGGCAAGGCTTCATGGATAGCCCGACAAAAATGTTTCGTTTTTTCAACCAAATATTTAAAAAAAAACTTTACGAATACTCTGTATATTTTATTTTAAAAATTTCAATTGCTTTGCTTCACATATACTTAAGACACAATTCATACTTTTTTTTTTTTTACAACGTCCGCATAATGAACTCGAAGACGGAAAAATTTACAATTATGATTATAATAAATAACAGCGATGAATTGATGTAAAGCAAATATTTGAATACGTAATTTTTTAATAAACTTTAGCCGTACACTAACGACGAGTAAAAAAAAAAAAAAAAAAAAAAAAAACATTAATTTGTCATGCGACGTTGCGTGGCACGGCAGAAAAAATAAATTTATATCTTTCATGCATCTTTCGAAATTTACACAAATACGAAATCAACGGTGTATAATAAAACGCGTTTCCTCTTTTTAACCCAATTGCATTTTAACTCGGCCGAATACTTAATCCTTGTTTTTTCACCGTTCTCGAAATTTCGTACGAAGAAGAAAGAAAGAAAGAAAGGAAAAAAAACGTAGACGGAATGTCACATGCGAGAAGATAAAAATAAAACGCGGAAAGAAAAACTCGGACCCGACAACGTCTATATATATATTTTCAGCCTACTAACCCGTACGGCGACTCTTACCTACGGAGCATCGTCAGCGTGTAAATGGTTTCCATACGCGCAAGCGCCTTCTCGATCGTATTAACATTTTTTTATACGTCCTCCTAGGCTGTATGTCATTCTATACGTCCTTCTAGGCTGTATACGTGCCAGGAGAAAAAAAAGTTAACAGCGCCACTGCTATGTATTTGTCGCTTCATATAGCCTAGCATGTGAGTCTTCATCGAAACTTATATTTTCGAAACGCGTAATAAGACTTATGTATGTTGAGCGAAGGAGAGAGAACGAGATAGCGATAAGAGCGCGCGCACCATTGCTCCCACGTGACCACCCTATCTCTGTCTCGCTCTCTCCTTCGCTCAGTATGTACATTCAAGCGACCACGGGGCTCTGCTTTTCTTTGGTTTTCTTTCAGTATAGTGTATCGTGTGTCGGTAATATTCGTTCTTAATATGTGAGAAGAAGAATAAAAATGGACAATTTATTAAATAATAAAAAAAAAAAACGAGTGATAGTGACAGTGATGAAGAATGCAAACGTGAATTAAATAAACTAATAGAAAAAGCAAAATCTAATATAATCTCGCAAAATTAAAAAATTTAATAATAAGTGATTTTAAAGTGATAATTTTTTAGTTTATAATTTTGTTTGTGATTTAGATAAATGATTTAAAAGTTTTTTGTGTGAAGAAATTAAATTTAAAATATTTAAAGAAGTTACTGTTTTTTCATGTTAAATAAGAGACTAAAATTCATTGATTATACAAAAAATGTGTTAAACAAATATAGTATTGTTATAATAAAAATAACATAAGAAAGTATTTATATTAATTATAATAGTATTAATATTATTAATAAGCCTTCAAATCTTATAAAAAAAACTTTTGTTAAAAATATTATTCTGTATAAATATTTAATAAATATACTCAAGAAATTTATATTTTTTAATAAATAATAATTGTTCAAGAATTAATTTTATTTTTAAATATTAATCCATTTACTATTTTTTTTAATTTCATAATTTATATTTATATTTACATTATGTTGTCTGTCACTTTTTGACACACATGTACATGTACGCGTGTGTGTACAAAATGCGCATGCGTTAGCAGACGATATCTGTAGTTTACGAACTGTCAGTACGGGTTCGAAATTGCATTTAATTGATATGCAACAAAATAAAATTAATTATTCTGTTAACTAAGTAAGAGTCTTCGTACGGGTTACAAGGCTGAAAAATTTTTTAAGCACCATGAGTGAACCTCGCGTCATTAAAGCTTTCGGCTCATATTTTGTGGATGGATAGAGGCGCCTTAGTCGCTCGCTGCGCTCGCGACTGCGGCCCTACTATCCATCCACAACATATTTTGCCTCAAGCTGTAATGACGCGAGGCTCGCACAAGGTACATAAATAACTAATATGTATATATATATATATACGTACATATATGAATGAAAAATTAATCGGCGATATCTCGATCGCTTATATACAGCAGCGAGATAATATTTCAATAAGCTATTCGTAATGTACGAATCAATGATCGAATAATGAGTAAAGGCAACATTCGTTCTTTTTTCCTCAATCGTCACGAAGACGCGAAAGTGCCATGTGTTCGGGTACAATGACCCATTCGACTATTCCGAGCTACAATGTGCGTTTATATATATATTCATTTTCAGCCTACTAACCCGTACGGCGACTCTTACCGACGGAGCATCGTCAGCGTGTAAATGGTTTCCATACGCGCAAGCGCCTTCTCGATCGTATTAACATTTTTCTATACGTCCTTCTAGGCTGTATAGACATTCTATACGTCCTTTTAGGCTGTATATGTGCCAGGAGAAAAAAAAGTTAACAGCGCCACTGCTATGTATTTGTCGCTTCATATAGCCTAGCATGTGAGTCTTCATCGAAACTTATATTTTTGAAACGCGTAATAAGACTTATGTATGTTGAGCGAAGGAGAGAGAACGAGATAGCGATAAGAGCGCGCGCACCATTGCTCCCACGTGACCACCCTATCTCTGTCTCGCTCTCTCCTTCGCTCAGTATGTACATTCAAGCGACCACGGGGCTCTGCTTTTCTTTTGTTTTCTTTCAGTATAGTGTATCGTTGTGTCGGTAATATTCGTTCTTAATATGTGAGAAGAAGAATAAAAATGGACAATTTATTAAATAATGAAAATAAGACGAGTGATAGTGACAGTGATGAAGAATGCAAACGTGAATTAAATAAACTAATAGAAAAAGCAAAATCTAATATAATCCCGCAAAATTAAAAAATTTAATAATAAGTGATTTTAAAGTGATAATTTTTTAGTTTATAATTTTGTTTGTGATTTAGATAAATGATTTAAAAGTTTTTTGTGTGAAGAAATTAAATTTAAAATATTTAAAAAAGTTACTGTTTTTTCATGTTAAATAAGAGACTAAAATTCATTGATTATACAAAAAATGTGTTAAACAAATATAGTATTGTTATGATAAAAATAACATAAGAAAGTATTTATATTAATTATAATAGTATTAATATTATTAATAAGCCTTCAAATCTTATAAAAAAAACTTTTGTTAAAAATGTTATTTTGTATAAATATTTAATAAATATACTCAAGAAATTTATATTTTTTAATAAATAATAATTGTTCAAGAATTAATTTTATTTTTAAATATTAATCCATTTACTATTTTTTTTAATTTCATAATTTATATTTATATTTACATTATGTTGTCTGTCACTTTTTGACACTACTACATGTACATGTACGCGTGTGTGTACAAAATGCGCATGCGTTAGCAGACGATATCTGTAGTTTACGAACTGTCAGTACGGGTTCGAAATTGCATTTAATTGATATGCAACAAAATAAAATTAATTATTCTGTTAACTAAGTAAGAGTCTTCGTACGGGTTACAAGGCTGAAAAATTTTTTAAGCACCATGAGTGAACCTCGCGTCATTAAAGCTTTCGGCTCATATTTTGTGGATGGATAGAGGCGCCTTAGTCGCTCGCTGCGCTCGCGACTGCGGCCCTACTATCCATCCACAACATATTTTGCCTCAAGCTGTAATGACGCGAGGCTCGCACAAGGTACATAAATAACTAATACACACTTCTTACACGAATATCTACACGATAGTTACTCGTGACGGTGTTCCACACAGATAAAATATTACGTATACTATATATTAAAATATCGATTACGTGCGGAGACCGAGCCGCAAACTGTGGTTTGTTCGATTATGCACGCGTCGTATATATATGTATATATACAAAGTTACCTTTGTATATACAATACGTTATATATATTTAAGCTATTAGAGGAGTATCGATGGATATCCGATAACGGAAAAAAGACTATATGCGGATACAATTTTTTGTATTTTTGACGATAATCGTCATGATTTGTTAGCTTTTATCCTTCATTCGCGAATATTGTAAGCGTGCTCGGATAGGAAGAAGTTATTTAAAGTTTGAAAAAGACGGTTAATGAAATTAACAATAACGAATTTTCTGTTTGCGTTAAAAAAATCTAATGTTGATTTGTGAGAGTCGAAAAAGTTGCTTATAGATATTATTATTGGAAAGTTTTAAATAGCTAAAAGTTGTACGATTTAATGAAATTTATGTACATATAATATATTCGAAAGAAACATTTAATTCTATTAAGTAAACGTTAATAATTGTTTTCTTAATATTGTAATAACAATGGTGTAAAAGACTTTAAAAAATTTTAAAAATTGAAATAAATATGACTCAAAAAGAAAAAAAAAATTGAAAATTTATGTTACTATTATTTATTTATACGCGCAGTTTAAACCGAATTTGAAGAATTTCATAAACGGTATTTAGAATATACTTGAAAAACAAATTAATTTCATAGAAAGAATTTATTCTCAAGTTGAATATCGTAAAAATAATAAAATAATGATTTATTAAAATATAACTTTTTATCTGTAACTTTATAGTATTACTTTCATAGTGTTACTTCGATTAGACTTTTTTTTTTATTCTTTATTGATTAGTTGAAAGGAATTCAGTTTCATTGTAAAGTTTCTTAAGGGGGTCATCCTGTTGATAATGAGATCAATACTAGGGTGTTACCATGTTTTTTTCGAGGCACAATGAACAATCGATAAGATTTGTAATCTGTGACTAATACTTCTTTTCTAGGCATGAATAATTATTCGAGTGAATTCATAACAGCTCGATTAAATAAAAATCAAGTGTCGTTAAAATAAAAATTAATTATTAAATTTTACGATCTTTCTACGTTTTTCTTTTCTTTTCTTTTTTTTTTTTTTTTTTTTTTTTTTTTATTATATAATGTTTACGTAGATTATAAATTTGTTATTTGAAATTTATGTCTTTAATATAAATTTTTTGAAAAAAATTAATCACATTATAGTAGTTAATTAAAAGAACAAATATTTTGTTACAAGTACTTGCAATGAATTTAGTTAAATAATTTAATGTTTCACGACAATAATTAACAAAATATCCACCATTAAAATATTTCAAACTATAACAAAGATAAACAAAAATAAACAAACATCATTAAAATAAAGCATTGCAATATTGCAAAAACAAAAAAGAAAAATGTTAAACTTTTAACGACAATAACAAATAAAGTAACTTTTCATTACTCATTGTAAAGTCACAATAAATGTACATATAATACCTGAACACATTTGGCTTAGAAAAAAAAAAATCAATATTTTAGCTTCTCGTATAGTCCTTTGAGAAGTGTAACCTATTTTTCGACGCGAAAAAATACGAATAGCGCTCAACTTAGTGGCTCCTGGGCTTACTGATAAAAAAAAAAAAATAAAATAAATAAAAGAGAGAGAGAGAGAGAAAGAAAAGCAAATCATAAATATTAAAAAACAACCGATCTCGTCCGATATAACAAAAGCCGTTCGATATATATATATATAGAAACGTGTGTAAGAGTGTGTTAAACTTATAAGGATTCCGCACTTCCTAATTTATCGGTATATCGTAGTAACAACATATTCGACACTCGATGAGACAATCGACAAACTTTCACGCTTGAAATAATCTCGTTTTTTAAATGATAAATATACGAATAAATCCATACGTATACCCGTGAGTGTGTGTAAGTAACGTTAAAATGACTGGTCGTTCGCTCACGGTAATGGATTTGACAATCTCCCGCGGTTGTTCTCACACTGCAAACCCATGTACATGTAATGTATAGATGTATAAATGTACACGTATACATATACATCTATTTGACGACCGGTTTCGGTGCATTGCTTTTCTGTTCTCTTTATCACGAGTTGCCTGTCTCGCAGGTATCCTTGCGGACGCACACACATACACACACACACACACATGCACTTGTCGCGTGACCCATTTTGAAAGCGCGAGATGCGCGTCTTTGGTCCGTTATGTGCGTCGATATGTCGTTTTGGTTGTTTTCGATGCGACGTCGCTGTGTGTATAATTTAAAAAGAGAGCCATTTATTTTTATTTGCTTTTATTCGTTATGTTTATTTATTTATTTATTTATTTATTTATTCAACATAAACGGATAAGGATTCTCGAAGGAAAATGAAGCGTGAAAATTCATAGCCCCTAGTGAGAATTATTGGGTTCTATAATTTTCTAATTTAGACCGAACGATTTCGCTCGCTGTTGCTGCTCGCTTTTCGGTATGGATTCCCAAAGTTATATACGGATGAGAGCCTAATTATTCTTCACGGGGAGTATCAATAATCTTCCACGGGTATGACTTTATTAGTATTGAGTTAAATCGCGGGATAGCTGAAATATTTCGCGATTAAATTAAATTTAATGTCTTGATTGAACGAAATGAGATTATTAATTATATAATAATTCATTGGAATTAATAGCCATGATTTGAATTTTTATTTTTTATTTATTTTTTTTTTTTTTTCAAAATTTTTGCAAATCGCGAATAACAAACGTAATTAACGAAAATAGTAGTTTATATTCAATATAAATTTATAAATTGAATTAATTGATTGATAATAATCATTGACAGGAATAAAACAAAAAATTTGCAAAATTGACTTTTCTTTGAACTGCAATCGTTTAATTAAATTTTTTATCGGTTTCAATCTAATCTTACGATAAATTTTTTTTTTTTTTTTTTGCATTGTAATAAACAAAAAAATTAGTAATTTGCAATTATTTTACATGCGTTATTTATTAGATGTATAAAAAGAGTATAAAATAATTCTATTATATATATTAGTACTTTCTAAAACAACGGATATTTGAAAACTCTAATTTGTAAATGTGCCACATCAACGCGGATAAAGTTTATATAGAAAAAATAAATAAATAAATAAACTAACATAACTCGTGCACTCAAGAGACTGTAATGCGACCTACTTTGTGATTGCAAAGTTAAATAGATAAATAATAATCGTTGTAATTCGTCACCTTTTATTACGGTTTCTAATAAGCATGTTATAGACTTTTTTTTCTATTTAATCTAAAACGACATTATCATTTATTTTATTAAGAATTTTCAGAAGACTAACAGTTTATGTTGTATAGAAAAAAAGTGCGAAGTAATCTTTAAATTTATTTTTTTGAACATTTTACTTTCGCCATTATGACATGTAAATGTTTTATTTTAACCTCCAATTATTTATATTTAGTTATTAATATTAGTAAATAAAATTAAGATTTTCCAGCTAAAAATAACAAAATGATGATTTAAGAAAGAACTTTGAGAAATTTAAATAAAAATTATTTCAATACTTAAATTAAATTTATCTCGCACTTACTTTAATCCAATTTACGCGAATGAAAAAAGCCATCTAAAAAGCTGCAAAAACAAATCACCACTCCGTCAATTTTCTCCATCGAATCGGTAAAGCAAAATAACTAATCCGTCCTTATCCGACACACGAGGCCACTTACGAAACTCGATCGTGCGCGAAGCGCAAAGGAAAGAAGAGGAAAAAAAAAAAAAAAAAAGTATGGAAAACCGCGAGAAAAGCCGCTAAACGACCCGATTCCATCGTCCAGCTATGTGGAAAAGCTGTATACGTAAACTTGTTCGAGATGTACAAAAAGAAGACGTTCAAACATACACCGGCGAAAATTTTAAAAAGTCGGTCAAGCGTTCGTTCGTCGAGGTCGTATTCTACGAGATATATATTTATATATACCTATATGTATCGATGTGCGCGAGGAAATCGGCCTCATCGTGCGTGATTATAGTTATGGATATACACGTCGAAGAAACGATGTATCTTTATATATATCTCGGTCTAGCTGTTTTCAACGTACGTAAATTAAGTTGAATTTTAACGTTTCTCGATCGGGATTTGTAAATAATTGGGTACTGGCTTGGAAATCGTTTATCCTATCTGATATTTAAATGATAAATCGTAACAAGCGGTTAAAATTTGAATAGAAATGTTGGTTTTTAGTGGGACAGTGGGTTACTTTTTTTTTTTTTTTTTTTTTAAATATGTAAAATTCTGCGAAGAGTTATAAAGTTACAGGTAATGATGAATGCATATGAATATATATTTCAAAAGTTGTTCGAGCTCTATGAATATTTTCAAGAATTACGTAAAATACATGATTTATTTTCTTTGAAAACTATATATTGTTTTTTTTTTTTTTTTTTCCTGAAAATAAGCAAATAAAATGTTAAATATGAAAGTTAAATGTTTAACAGATCTTTGAAAGTTGAGAGAAAGGTCGATAAATAAAATAGTACCGTTTCCTGTCAAATATTTAATGCAACTGTAAATTTTATTTTATAATATAATAAATTATATAGTTGTTCTAAAAGTAATAAAAATAATTAATTATTATACGATCAGCTGAACTCTCGATGCTTATTGATAAGCAAACTGATTTATAATAATCTTTTAAAAAACTGCTAAACAATCCAATTTTAAACTTGTCTTAGAATCTATAAATCGAATATTTTATTTTTTAATAAACGTTTACAATTGTTGTACTAATTAAGGCCAGGTTAAGGCTATTGATAATAAATATTTGAAAGAGTATTTCATCATATAATTGTTCACTTGGTGAACTCGTGCAAAATTTATGGTATTCAATTATTACAGGAAGTGTCTGGTCATTTCACTGTATATAAGCTACGTAATTACATGCGTTTCATATCGCACGTTTAAAGTAGGTAAAAGTCGAGAAGAAATTTTTGCCATGTGCTCTCGATAATTTAAGCCCAAAATTTAACATTATCGTAAAATCGCTGCGACAATTGGAAAAGAAAGAATAATTATGACTTTCTAACGGCACGATGTACTACTAAAGGAAAATGAAAAAAAGATGGGACGAAAGGAGGAAAAACCGGTTTTCTTTGTTTAAGTACTACGAATTCGATAACGATGTCATTTAAGCGGCAAAGGATTAATACTATATTTATTTTTATTTTTCTCGATGCTTTCAGGTGGTGATAGTCGGCAATGGCGCGGTGGGCAAATCCTCCATGATCCAGAGGTTCTGCAAGGGCACCTACACAAGGGATTACAAAAAGACCATTGGGGTAGATTTTCTCGAGCGCGAAATTGAGTAAGTTTTACGCAAAAATATATTTGTTTTTAAAGATTTGCGTATAATTTAGAAAAAAAAAAGAAAAAAAAAAAAGAAAAAAAATAGCAACCACGAACATTTTTTTAAATAATAATTCGCAGGCTTTTTTAATAATTTTTAAAGAAAAATAAAAGAGTATTACGGTTACATTCATCACAATGTAATTGTAACACTTTATTTACAAAAAAAAAAAAAAAAACCCAGTATAAAATGCAAGTATAATATTTCAAATCGTGTAATAATCGATAATCGAAAAATCAAGCAGTCGCGAGTATTTAACAAATAATACCCTCGAAGCGTACGTTAACTCGCACAAAAGCGCTTTGCTCTTTCGTAGAATAACACGTTTACATACGCGGGAACAAATCGAACGGAATGCAGACCGATAAGCTTTGTTTAAATCATAGCGGTTATACTCGTGGCGCGCGAGACTAATTTCACCGTCGTTGAATTTAAATTTCTCTTTTATTACGGCTTACGTAGTTTAAAAGTCTTGAGCAATTTTAGTTATTTATGTACCTTGTGCGAGCCTCGCGTCATTACAGCTTGAGGCAAAATATGTTGTGGATGGATAGTAGGGCCGCAGTCGCGAGCGCAGCGAGCGACTAAGGCGCCTCTATCCATCCACAAAATATGAGCCGAAAGCTTTAATGACGCGAGGTTCACTCATGGTGCTTAAAAAATTTTTCAGCCTTGTAACCCGTACGAAGACTCTTACTTAGTTAACAGAATAATTAATTTTATTTTGTTGCATATCAATTAAATGCAATTTCGAACCCATACTGACAGTTCGTAAACTACAGATATCGTCTGCTAACGCATGCGCATTTTGTACACACACGCGTACATGTACATGTGTGTCAAAAAGTGACAGACAACATAATGTAAATATAAATATAAATTATGAAATTAAAAAAAATAGTAAATGGATTAATATTTAAAAATAAAATTAATTCTTGAACAATTATTATTTATTAAAAAATATAAATTTCTTGAGTATATTTATTAAATATTTATACAGAATAATATTTTTAACAAAAGTTTTTTTTATAAGATTTGAAGGCTTATTAATAATATTAATACTATTATAATTAATATAAATACTTTCTTATGTTATTTTTATCATAACAATACTATATTTGTTTAACACATTTTTTGTATAATCAATGAATTTTAGTCTCTTATTTAACATGAAAAAACAGTAACTTTTTTAAATATTTTAAATTTAATTTCTTCACACAAAAAACTTTTAAATCATTTATCTAAATCACAAACAAAATTATAAACTAAAAAATTATCATTTTAAAATCACTTATTATTAAATTTTTTAATTTTGCGGGATTATATTAGACTTTGCTTTTTCTATTAGTTTATTTAATTCACGTTTTCATTCTTCATCACTGTCACTATCACTCGTCTTATTTTCATTATTTAATAAATTGTCCATTTTTATTCTTCTTCTCACATATTAAGAACGAATATTACCGACCAACGATACACTATACTGAAAGAAAACAAAAGAAAAGCAGAACCCCGTGGTCGCTTGAATGTACATACTGAGCGAAGGAGAGAGCGAGACAGAGATAGGGTGGTCACGTGGGAGCAATGGTGCGCGCGCTCTTATCGCTATCTCGTTCTCTCTCCTTCGCTCAACATACATAAGTCTTATTACGCGTTTCGAAAATATAAGTTTCGATGAAGACTCACATGCTAGGCTATATGAAGCGACAAATACATAGCAGTGGCGCTGTTAACTTTTTTTTCTCCTGGCACATATACAGCCTAAAAGGACGTATAGAATGTCTATACAGCCTAGAAGGACGTATAGAAAAATGTTAATACGATCGAGAAGGCGCTTGCGCGTATGGAAACCATTTACACGCTGACGATGCTCCGTAGGTAAGAGTCGCCGTACGGGTTAGTAGGCTGAAAAATATATATATATACAAGCTCATTTATTGGAAAATGTTTTACGTATTGAGTTAGCGAAGCTCATTGTCTTATTGCACGGAAGATACGTTGCATTGTTAAATTGTCATTTAACGATTCGACGAGTTTATTTTTACGTTTGATTAATTATTTAGTTGCGCTCCGTTAAAGTTGATAAAGTCTATGTGCTCGATCGTGTTGAATTTTTTTATTTATTTCCTACATTAAATTAATAATTGAATTTCATTGCGTTGTTGCAACCTTTTATGTTAAAAACATTTAATACTCTTTTAATAAATTATTTTCATATTTATATTTTATTTTTTAATCAGAACGAGCAATAAGATTTTATTCTTATAAAATCCGATTTTAATTTCATTTATTTTTTCACTATTTCATATTACAATAATTTAAAAATTAAAATAAGTCAGATTAATTATCATTAAATATTTTAATAGTACTGTTATAATTTTATTTTCATTTAAATTGTGCAAATTAATTTCAATACAGAAAATTAGCATCACCTATTTTTTCGAACGTGAGAGTTGAGATATATCTTTAGATTAATTAGTATACGCGCACCAATAAAAACAGTTAATTATCAAATTCCTACTATTTAATAAAACTTTTATTACATATATATTTTAAATTCTTTCTCAAATAAGATTTTACACTGTAATATAATTAATTTATGTAAATCGAATACGAAGCAAGATAATTTTAAATTCGAGATTAATTATACATCGTCAATATAATATTAATGAATTAATAAACTATCGCTAATAAAACACGATAAAATAAGTAAAACTATTGTCTATTTGCACATACTAGTACTATATAATATAAGTAGTAAACGACGAGAGGGGTCGGACAAAAGTGCATAATTAATCGAAGGCTTTTAAAAGATTGCAAGTCGTGTTACATTTTGTAAGCCTAACTTGTACATTTTACAATAATTACATAAATACAACACGTTTAAAATCGTTATTTTACTTCAAACAAATTCTAAAACTTGCGCTAACTTTTTAAATATAAAATCATTAATCATTGTCAAAAAAAAAAAAAAAAAAAAAAAAAAACGTTAAATCCACTCGATGACCGATAAAATTAAATCCAATAATAAACATCGAATAAATCTTCCTCCAACGATCGAAAAGTAAACTGCGCGGTAATAATCGAACATCGGTTAAGTGCGCCCCAAAGTATTAGTTATTTATGTACCTTGTGCGAGCCTCGCGTCATTACAGCTTGAGGCAAAATATGTTGTGGATGGATAGTAGGGCCGCAGTCGCGAGCGCAGCGAGCGACTAAGGCGCCTCTATCCATCCACAAAATATGAGCCGAAAGCTTTAATGACGCGAGGTTCACTCATGGTGCTTAAAAAATTTTTCAGCCTTGTAACCCGTACGAAGACTCTTACTTAGTTAACAGAATAATTAATTTTATTTTGTTGCATATCAATTAAATGCAATTTCGAACTCATACTGACAGTTCGTAAACTACAGATATCGTCTGCTAACGCATGCGCATTTTGTACACACACGCGTACATGTACATGTAGTAGTGTCAAAAAGTGACAGACAACATAATGTAAATATAAATATAAATTATGAAATTAAAAAAAATAGTAAATGGATTAATATTTAAAAATAAAATTAATTCTTGAACAATTATTATTTATTAAAAAATATAAATTTCTTGAGTATATTTATTAAATATTTATACAGAATAATATTTTTAACAAGTTTTTTTTATAAGATTTGAAGGCTTATTAATAATATTAATACTATTATAATTAATATAAATACTTTCTTATGTTATTTTTATCATAACAATACTATATTTGTTTAACACATTTTTTGTATAATCAATGAATTTTAGTCTCTTATTTAACATGAAAAAACAGTAACTTTTTTAAATATTTTAAATTTAATTTCTTCACACAAAAAACTTTTAAATCATTTATCTAAATCACAAACAAAATTATAAACTAAAAAATTATCACTTTAAAATCACTTATTATTAAATTTTTTAATTTTGCGGGATTATATTAGATTTTGCTTTTTCTATTAGTTTATTTAATTCACGTTTGCATTCTTCATCACTGTCACTATCACTCGTTTTTTTTTTTATTATTTAATAAATTGTCCATTTTTATTCTTCTTCTCACATATTAAGAACGAATATTACCGACACAACGATACACTATACTGAAAGAAAACAAAAGAAAAGCAGAGCCCCGTGGTCGCTTGAATGTACATACTGAGCGAAGGAGAGAGCGAGACAGAGATAGGGTGGTCACGTGGGAGCAATGGTGCGCGCGCTCTTATCGCTATCTCGTTCTCTCTCCTTCGCTCAACATACATAAGTCTTATTACGCGTTTCGAAAATATAAGTTTCGATGAAGACTCACATGCTAGGCTATATGAAGCGACAAATACATAGCAGTGGCGCTGTTAACTTTTTTTTCTCCTGGCACATATACAGCCTAAAAGGACGTATAGAATGTCTATACAGCCTAGAAGGACGTATAGAAAAATGTTAATACGATCGAGAAGGCGCTTGCGCGTATGGAAACCATTTACACGCTGACGATGCTCCGTAGGTAAGAGTCGCCGTACGGGTTAGTAGGCTGAAAATATACATATATATCCTAATCGCTATTCACGCGCGTATATCTATATTTTTCTGAAAAAGATCAAGCGAGTTAATAAGCGGTTAATGCGCTCGCGTGTCTCGCGTCGTCCGCGTGCATAACTCGAGTAAAGCCAATTACCGTAAGTCGCGAAGCTGCGAGCGCTCGATTCGATCATTACCGACATTTTATATGGATATATATATGTGCGTGCGTGTGCGCGCGCGCGCGCGTGTGTGTGTGTGTGTGTGTGTAAGTATTACCCCGAGTAAGAAGATTTTCTTTTCTTGTCTTCCTTCAACGCGTGTATTAACTTCTCGCGAGTTGAAAGAAGCGAGTTTTATTACACGCACCGTATTTAATTATCTCCGGCGCTTTATTTTTCTTAAGCTGCGCATAATGTGGTTGCATATGTTTGTGCGTTTTTCATAGGTCAAAGATGAGCGTAAGCGGAAAAGTTTATTCTGGATGAACTAAGTTTAGAGCGATTTAATAGCTTATTTAATGGTTGCAAATATTACGGATCATCGTCTTCGTAAAGATAATTATTTGGTAGATGAAAGATTGAAATTTATTGTTGAATTTAGTAAAAATTGAAAAAAAAAAAAAAAAAAACGTTTTAGAGTATAATACAATTAAAATGTGCAAGAATCTTTTGTACAAAAATGATTTTTACGCTGTGAAACTCATATGAAATTCTCAACGTGCACAATTTTAATTACGATAGCGATACCGAATAGCTTTGTGTATTGTAGTAACTAAACAAGTTTAATCGATTATTTGAAAACTTATATTTTAAAATTTTTTCAATAAATTATTCCGTAACGATTACTTACTTATAGGAATTTTGAGAAAATATCATTTTCTCGATATATTATAAAAGATCCTTTTTTTGAATTTACAAGAATTAATTTATTTATACATTTAATCGTTTAATCAGCCTTTTACAATTAATGTTACACATTTAGTTTAGCAATATATAAAGCCTTTGATAACTGGTGGTTCTACTATTAAATTAATGAATTATTGTCACCTTGTACGCGAATAATTTTGTATTTATGTTTTTGAAAATACGAAAGAATGATAAATGTTTCAACTTTTGTAACGTTATACGTTTACATTACTCTACCCATTCCAAAACAACGTTAATTTATCACGTTGGATAAATTGCGACTCAATTTTTTTTTTTTTTTTTTTTTTTAATTTTATAGCTACTTTCAATTTGCATCGATACGTTATTGCTATCGGTACATTGAAATTTTCATTTCTCGTATTCAAACGGTAACCGTATTCCTTAAGCAAATGCTTGAAATATGCATCGATATGTTGTTTATAATGTTATTATAACGTTTATTTGATATAAATTACGGGATGGCACTTGCATTCAGAGAAGAAAAAAAAAAAAATTATCAAAACCTGTTTTCTCTATAATGCCTGCAACCAAATGATTTACCGTCTTTGAGATTCCAAGCTCTAATGCATTCGTTAGTTATTTTGTCTTATTTAAAATACTACTGCAATAATTTTTACAGCTACGTTACTTAAACGGGATAATTTATTGCAAACTCTTCTGCATATCGAAAGTGTCAAATGTTTGAAAAATATTTAATTCGAAAACTGTTTCGCTTATTGCTTCTGAAAATCTTTATACTTTAATAAAAATATATCTAATTTATGAAATAATATTTGCTTAAAAAAAAAAAAAAAAAAAAAAAATACACACACAAGTTAAATTAAAATCAGTTAGACATATCGTACTTTTTTTTATTTAATAGACTCTCATCATCGTTAGAAATATTATTTAAAGCCATCTTCAAACGCAACAGATAAATTTTTAAAAGCATTTTCGGTGAAAAAAAAAAAATAAATAAATAAAATAAAATAAAATAAAATAAAATGAAACAATAATTCACGCACAGAATATTTGTAGACAATACTCCGCTTAATAAGTTACACGAACGGCGCTACTCGCGCGTACATAACAAAAGCGCGCGTTACAACGCAATGAAAAAGTATAAAAAAGCGCAGAGGCCAAAGAAAAATAAAAGCAACGAGCCTCCCCCGTAGAGTCGCCATACTCTAATTTACCACGAGTTCGCATGAGAGAAAAAAAAAGAAAAAGAAATAAAGGAAGGGAGGAGCCAGTCGCCGTGGAGTTTTCCAAAGACTCCGTGTACTCTTCCGTCGTATCGTAACGCTCGCTTGAAAGAGCTTATACATATGTTTATTTTCAGCCTACTAACCCGTACGGCGACTCTTACCTACGGAGCATCGTCAGCGTGTAAATGGTTTCCATACGCGCAAGCGCCTTCTCGATCGTATTAACATTTTTCTATACGTCCTCCTAGGCTGTATAGACATTCTATACGTCCTTTTAGGCTGTATACGTGCCAGGAGAAAAAAAAGTTAACAGCGCCACTGCTATGTATTTGTCGCTTCATATAGCCTAGCATGTGAGTCTTCATCGAAACTTATATTTTCGAAACGCGTAATAAGACTTATGTATGTTGAGCGAAGGAGAGAGAACGAGATAGCGATAAGAGCGCGCGCACCATTGCTCCCACGTGACCACCCTATCTCTGTCTCGCTCTCTCCTTCGCTCAGTATGTACATTCAAGCGACCACGGGGCTCTGCTTTTCTTTTGTTTTCTTTCAGTATAGTGTATCGTTGGTCGGTAATATTCGTTCTTAATATGTGAGAAGAAGAATAAAAATGGACAATTTATTAAATAATAAAAAAAAAAAACGAGTGATAGTGACAGTGATGAAGAATGCAAACGTGAATTAAATAAACTAATAGAAAAAGCAAAGTCTAATATAATCCCGCAAAATTAAAAAATTTAATAATAAGTGATTTTAAAGTGATAATTTTTTAGTTTATAATTTTGTTTGTGATTTAGATAAATGATTTAAAAGTTTTTTGTGAAAAGAAATTAAATTTAAAATATTTAAAAAAGTTACTGTTTTTTCATGTTAAATAAGAGACTAAAATTCATTGATTATACAAAAAATGTGTTAAACAAATATAGTATTGTTATGATAAAAATAACATAAGAAAGTATTTATATTAATTATAATAGTATTAATATTATTAATAAGCCTTCAAATCTTATAAAAAAAACTTTTGTTAAAAATATTATTCTGTATAAATATTTAATAAATATACTCAAGAAATTTATATTTTTTAATAAATAATAATTGTTCAAGAATTAATTTTATTTTTAAATATTAATCCATTTACTATTTTTTTTAATTTCATAATTTATATTTATATTTACATTATGTTGTCTGTCACTTTTTGACACACATGTACATGTACGCGTGTGTGTACAAAATGCGCATGCGTTAGCAGACGATATCTGTAGTTTACGAACTGTCAGTACGGGTTCGAAATTGCATTTAATTGATATGCAACAAAATAAAATTAATTATTCTGTTAACTAAGTAAGAGTCTTCGTACGGGTTACAAGGCTGAAAAATTTTTTAAGCACCATGAGTGAACCTCGCGTCATTAAAGCTTTCGGCTCATATTTTGTGGATGGATAGAGGCGCCTTAGTCGCTCGCTGCGCTCGCGACTGCGGCCCTACTATCCATCCACAACATATTTTGCCTCAAGCTGTAATGACGCGAGGCTCGCACAAGGTACATAAATAACTAATATACATTAGTAATTTATGTACCTTGTGCGAGCCTCGCGTCATTACAGCTTGAGGCAAAATATGTTGTGGATGGATAGTAGGGCCGCAGTCGCGAGCGCAGCGAGCGACTAAGGCGCCTCTATCCATCCACAAAATATGAGCCGAAAGCTTTAATGACGCGAGGTTCACTCATGGTGCTTAAAAAATTTTTCAGCCTTGTAACCCGTACGAAGACTCTTACTTAGTTAACAGAATAATTAATTTTATTTTGTTGCATATCAATTAAATGCAATTTCGAACCCATACTGACAGTTCGTAAACTACAGATATCGTCTGCTAACGCATGCGCATTTTGTACACACACGCGTACATGCACATGTGTGTCAAAAAGTGACAGACAACATAATGTAAATATAAATATAAATTATGAAATTAAAAAAAATAGTAAATGGATTAATATTTAAAAATAAAATTAATTCTTGAACAATTATTATTTATTAAAAAATATAAATTTCTTGAGTATATTTATTAAATATTTATACAGAATAATATTTTTAACAAAAGTTTTTTTTATAAGATTTGAAGGCTTATTAATAATATTAATACTATTATAATTAATATAAATACTTTCTTATGTTATTTTTATTATAACAATACTATATTTGTTTAACACATTTTTTGTATAATCAATGAATTTTAGTCTCTTATTTAACATGAAAAAACAGTAACTTTTTTAAATATTTTAAATTTAATTTCTTCACACAAAAAACTTTTAAATCATTTATCTAAATCACAAACAAAATTATAAACTAAAAAATTATCACTTTAAAATCACTTATTATTAAATTTTTTAATTTTGCGAGATTATATTAGATTTTGCTTTTTCTATTAGTTTATTTAATTCACGTTTGCATTCTTCATCACTGTCACTATCACTCGTTTTTTTTTTTTATTATTTAATAAATTGTCCATTTTTATTCTTCTTCTCACATATTAAGAACGAATATTACCGACACACGATACACTATACTGAAAGAAAACCAAAGAAAAGCAGAGCCCCGTGGTCGCTTGAATGTACATACTGAGCGAAGGAGAGAGCGAGACAGAGACAGGGTGGTCACGTGGGAGCAATGGTGCGCGCGCTCTTATCGCTATCTCGTTCTCTCTCCTTCGCTCAACATACATAAGTCTTATTACGCGTTTCGAAAATATAAGTTTCGATGAAGACTCACATGCTAGGCTATATGAAGCGACAAATACATAGCAGTGGCGCTGTTAACTTTTTTTTCTCCTGGCACGTATACAGCCTAGATGGACGTATAGAATGACATACAGCCTAGGAGGACGTATAGAAAAATGTTAATACGATCGAGAAGGCGCTTGCGCGTATGGAAACCATTTACACGCTGACGATGCTCCGTAGGTAAGAGTCGCCGTACGGGTTAGTAGGCTGAAAACATATATACGCGCTATCCGTTAGGTATGCGCGAGGGAAAATGCGCTTGTATACCTCCACTTGTACAGTCGTTCAGCTTCTTTTCTTATTCTCCTTCGTCTTGTTCTTCTTATACCGGTGCGTATATGTATGTATATTATTCACCTGTTACAACTCGGTGGTTATTACACCTATATAAAGCTGTACGTATGTGTATGTGCGTATATGTATTCATACATATAGGCGTGACGGTGGAATGCGCTAATTTTAATGTCTGCACCAAGAAAGAAAGAGAGAGAGAGAGAGAGAGAGAGAGAGAGAAGATTTGATTTTATGATGAGTTTTTCTTATCGTTTTAAACCGACGATTAAAATGCGTCGCGTGCGCTTTTACACGGTATTTTGAAGAGTTATACGACTTTTACTTTGGGATTACAGCGTAATTTTTTTTCTTTTTTTTTTTGTGCTTTTTTAGTAGACTAAAAATTATCGGGAAAAAATATGTCTGTAGAAGGATATAATTTTTATTCTTTCTTTAAAACCTTTTACTTTCGATTTTATATATTCTTTTAATGAAAACGTAAACATTATTTGAGAAAATTTTATATTTTATATGTGTAAACGTAAAATTTGCAAAAAGATTTATTGTACTAAAAATGATTATTCATTAAAATTAATTCATTTAAATTGAATCAAGCTATATTTGCTTTGATAAATTTTTCTGTCATTTTGGGTATTCTTTTGCCGTAAGTTATTAATATGTATTGAAGTAGTAATAAATTATGTAGTAAAAGAATTTTAAATATTGAAAATATTTAGAAAAATTAAACATTATTATTATTGGCATTTTTATAAAAATAAAACACTTCAATACAAACACGCGTGTAACTTATTAAATCACTAAACGATCTCTACATAAAATTAAAAAAAAAAAAAAAAAAAAAAAAAATAAAACCCCTAACGAAAAAGCTTAAATTTTAATCTTTTAGTTTACACACCAATGTTAAACTTTCTGCAAAATCTAAAACCTTATTCAATTACCTTAATCGAATTACAGAGTCGACGGCGAAGACGTGCGATTGATGCTTTGGGACACAGCGGGACAAGAAGAATTCGACGCGATCACAGCGGCTTATTATCGCGGTGCCCACGCCTGCGTTCTCGCTTTTTCGGCGACCGACAGAGATTCCTTCGATGCCATTCCTTCCTGGAAATTAAAGGTTTGCGTTTTTTTTTTTTTTTTTTTTCCTATATTTTCGCTCTTTAAATATTTGAGTTAAAATATATATATATATATATACATGTATGTATTGTAATTATTTAACGAACGTTTCGACGTCCGTAAAATAATTTTTGACCATTTCTAGAAAGATGTCCGTGTCCGTGTCCGTATGCGTATGTGATAAAATTATGGTCAACGATTTCTCCCGTTGATCCGATTGAAATTTGTTTTCATAGGATGGATACATATAAATGGTGATCAGAGACTGATTAGATTTTGAGCCACTTTGGTTCAGCTATTTCCGAATTTAAAAAAAAAAAAAAAAAAATTAAATTTTTTTGAAATCGAATCAGCTCTGCGCTTAATCAAAATTTATCGTTTAAAAAACAAAAAAAAAACGAATCGCATAAACAATTCGTAAGAAATCAAATAAATGGAAATGGCCGCAGGCAAATTTGATAAAAATATAATTTATTCGGTTTCCCACCGCTAGTACAAACCTTATTCGATAAGGCTTATCGAGAAATTATCGGTACGGTGCGCGAAGAGCCGTACCAAATAAAACTTTGAGTGTAGTGGCTCCGAGGCACCGTGAACCAACGTGCGAGTGAGCAACTGCCCGCAATGCTTGTTTTATAAAATGATTAAGATTTGCTTATTTAAAAATTAACGACTAAATTGCTTTTCTAAAATTTTATTGTATGCTTTTATGATAAACGCGTGACTTTGGGCAACGTTGGCGCGGCGCGAGCTATATATTCGTCGCGCTCGTTTTTGTAAGCTTCCTTGACAATTAGAAAAGTTATTGGTTGTTATAGAATTATGTTTTGTTATTAATTTTCATATTCATCTAAATTTGATTATGTGTAGCGATAATAAAAGTAAATTTACACAAGAAAAAACACTGAAAAAAGAAAAATTACAATAAAATAATTACTGCACTGAAACAACTTTTTGAATTATGTATTATACAGTATATTTCATTAGTATGCTGATAAATAAATTTATATAACTTTGAAATTTTAATTGTTTATTATTATTACTATAAAAAAATGTATTTAGATATACATGCAAAGAATAAAAGCATAGCATAAGTTGATAAATTTTACAACCATGTCGAATAAGCTTGAAAAAATAAATGCGACGCATACTGAGCTCACGTCACGTCAAAGTTACCCAAAATCACGCGTTTTTCTTAATAACGCTCTATCTTAGTCATTTGTAATTGAATTTTTAATTAATCCAAAGATAATTCCATGCAAAGTATTTCTGTATGTTTCTGTCAAGTTTCAACAAATTTCAACGATATTTGATCAAGTTTATGATCTTAAAAACTATTAAAAATAGAAAATATTTTTGATGAATATTTTTTTTTTTTTTTTTTTTTCTCAAGAAATAAGTCGGATTATAAAATTTTTTTTTGGGAAAAAATTCCGGTCAATTGGATAATTTATTTTACGCATTTTCGAGTTTCAATCCCCTTACTGTATTTGGTCCTTCGTTATTATAATTATTTAATTTACTTTTTCACAAAAGTATTTTTTTTTTTTTATTCCAAAAGTACATATTTTATAAATAAAATAATATTTAAAATAGATTAGCGTAATAAAATTAAGAAATGATTAAAACGTAATAATAATGACAGCAACGAATAATGAAAATTAATTTTTATATGATATTTATTGAATTAATATATTATGCTACATTTTCAACTTAACAAAATAAGTTCTTTCTACTGATAACGTAATAATTATTGAATAAAGATTAATAGCGAAGAATTTTCAAGGCTCTTCATTCCTTTTTTATTTATTTTGCTCCCTTTTTGCAAACGAAGATGCGATCAATAATCCTATATAAACATCATCAACAACTTGAATTTCATGCTAAATTAAATATTTTAATCTATTAAATGTTAAAATAAAAATAATTATTAAATAAATTATTGAGTAAACCTTACTCGATTTTTGAAATATTGCGATAAACTACCCTCGAATAATATAGTTCGTTCAGTCATTTTGAAAAAAATAATTGCTCGAATACTTTTGAGACACTAATTACTAACTGTCTAGCATTAAAGAATTTATGAGAATACAAAAGCAGAAGTGCGTCATATTTATATAGGAAACGTGCAAAAATTGATCTCTTCCTCGGTGATATTCTCGAGCTTTTCCGCTGTTACTTACCCGTGAGTCATTGTTACTATTGCGTATTCCTTATTTTATTTCTCGAATTTTATTTTATTGATTACAATAAAATTGAAAACTCAATTGAAAATTCGTCCTGGTAGAAGTATGACCATTTTTTATGTTTAAATAACAAGTTAATGTCCAGAATAAATGCAAAAAAAAAAAATAATAAAGTGATAAAATTGGCCAAAAACTACTCTAGATACATTAGATTTTTTTTTAAGAAAATTATGATTATTTTTTTACGAAATATAATTTGTTTAATAATTGCCATCATAGATAAATTTACATGACAATTTTTTTGAAGGTCAGCTTACGCGCTAAAAATTGTTTGAACATCAATCATCGCTTACTATTAATTTTGTTTTTAACCTTTACATGTCTCTTTACATGTTAAAATATTTTATCCAACCGGGTTATGGATTATATCTGAATCATCTAATCATCGATTGTAGTATTTTGATTTTATTTTTTCTTGAAAGTCTGAAAATATAAAATAGTATAGAAAAAGAAAAGATTTTATGTCGGTAAATAAAAACTGTACGTTGGAATATTTTTTATACGTAATTAGTAAATTTTTGAAACATATATATATATATATTTTAAAAGTGTATTTATTTTTTATCCTAATCTTTAATTAAGAATTGAAGAATTGAAGAATTGAAGTTCTTATATGCTTATAGATTTATTTGTTATTTTATACGGATTTAAGGCCTTAGGTCACTTTAGATGCTGGAAAAATAGGCTTTTTTGTGATTTTTTTTTTTTTTTTTTAGGAAAAATATAAAGTAAATCGAGATTAGAATCGCAGAAGTTTATTGTACATATGATTAACTAAAAAACATAATTTTTATAGAATAAATAATTAAAAAATGGCGGCTGTGCAGCGTTTCTCAGGTGGCCTCTCCATTTTGGAAGAGTTCACGGCCGTGCCAACAACTCCTGTAAATTTTGAATTACGATGAGACATTAAATTTTTTTTTTTTTTTTTTTTTTATTGTACATAACAACAGCTAGAGAAGTACGAAGGATTTTTTTGATATATTGATTTTTGGCCGAAAGGCGCACTTCCAAAGTCAAACTTGCAAAATTCGCAGAAAAAATCGCCAGAAAATTTTTAATGACAAAAGAACTACGCCATATAAAAAAAAAAAAAATCATACGTACTTATTTAGGAAATATATTTTTAAAGATCTCGTTAAAATTTGAAGTGAATTGATTGAAAATTGTTCGAGTTGCGGACGCGGTCAACTTAAAATATGTTGTTTTGAGATAAACGCGTTGAAAGTTTTAAGTTATAGAAAGTGATGAAAAATTTAGTAATACCATTAATCCGCAATACCTGCTCCATATAATTTGCTTTCTAGATTAGTGTCCTGCTCTTCCATTTCTTTCCTATTGAATTTCTTGAGCGATCCTCCTTTCTTTTGCAGCTTCGAACAGCGATCTCTCTGCAAGCTTTATGCACCGTTTGTCAATCTCCGAGCACATTTCATAGCTGCTTGGGCTAATTTCTAAATCCATCGCTTTTAGTATGTATAAAATTGAAGCAAAGCCGTCATTGTACGCGCAAACTGCAATATCCACAGCCATATCGAACACAGTTTTACCACTAGAAGTGGATTTTGGGACCAATGCCCACACAGTTGAATTAAAACTTTTATTACAGTTTTGAGTATGACTGCCAATGCATCGAGTAAAAAGATCGTCTTTGCTGGCTTATGTTTATACTCAGCCAAAGCATTCATATCTTTAGCCTTTAGCTATGAGCACCATTCGTTCCGGTCATTAGAGGCTCCTTGCCTACTTGCCTGCCTTGCACTATACTTTAAAAAATAAGTACTGAGAGATATTTTCCCGACCATAATCTTTTGGTATATCATTTTTGAGGTTCTAAGGTACCATTTAAAACAAAAAAAAAGAAAACGATTTTTTTTTTTTTTGTTGAAAATCCTAGAGTGGCCCATGGCCTTAAAGAATGATAGGAATGAAATGCCTAATTTTTATTATTATTTTTAAAATAATATTAAAAAGCACGCATTTCACTCTTATCGTTATAAATATCTACTTAAAAGAATAACAAATATTTATAAATAATTTTAAATCGTGCACTGCCAAAAACTGGTATTATATATAGAGTAGAGTGCCCTAAGATTACGCGGTTTCTAAGAGTATACGGCGCTTACATTAGGTTTAAATATATACGATTGAAATAATTTTTAGGTTGCATATTAAACAGCTGTCGAGTGCCATTGTGACTGTGTCGACGAAATTTAGTGACGAAATTTTTATATTTTGCCACAAGTATGTAAGATTTTTTATTTTCATTACTTTTCTCAAAATGTTTTTGTATTTTAAAATTTGTGTCTTAATTTAATTTAAAAGGGAAAGTTTAATTTTTTTGTTTAATTCGATAAAAGTACTTCATAACAACAAAGTTGTCGCGCTAATTTGTCATCGATATATTTTGGAGAGCGTTACGTGTATAGTTTTATATGTACAATAATACACATGAGAACGCGTAAGAGTACGCACAGCAAGATACTCTATTATTATTGTGCGCTCTTGAATTTTTTCAATTAATATTATGATTATTTTACTCAGAAATGACTTCAGACGACAGAAAATGTCTCGAATAACGATTACTATAAAGAAACATTGAATTTGGTGGGAGTAAGAAGAGTAAGAGGTATGAGTTGCTGACTGATTAGATATGCTTAAAAAGAGATGATACCACGACTCTTGGCAAATTTAATCAAAATATAGTCTACATTTAGCTAAAATGAAGAATTAGCGCAAAGGGTATGTAACACGGGTATTATTGGAGTACGATGCGGACTAGTCCTGTAAGAGTACGCATTTTTACTCACTAGTTAAATTATTTATAATTATAAAATATTTGTATTTCTGGTAATTATTTACAATTTTATTTCAATAATAATGACAAATCTTGATAATAAACGCGTTTTATTTCGAATCGGGCTTTTTCATTTGAAAATAGAAGCAAATCCTTCTAAAAACCGTTTTATTTAAAACACGATACAGGCTAGAAATTCTAGGCTCTATTTGGCCAGTACAAAAGTCGAAACGTCTTATTTTTTGTATAAAAAAAAAAAAAATAAAAAAAAATAAAAAATAAACTGTTCTTGGTATAAAAATGGTTAGCGCTTCTACCGTTTAAAATTTTTGACATTCTTTTTAATAAATGAAAATATTGTTGATATTTTTTAATGAAGCATTTCAATATTTTAGTCCCAAGTGTGTCTAAATAAATTCAAATTATTTCACTAATTATGAATATAAAAATATAAAAAAAATCAATCGATTGAAAAATCAAAACTCTATTTTTCATGCTTCGATAAACATTATCTTACTTATTACGTGTAAAAAATAGTTGAATTATAATAAATATTTTGTTATAAACATTTTATATAAATACTCAAATAATAAACATTGAAATATGACCCGCTCTCCCCTATATTAAAAATTTATTTTGAAATTATAGAATGACGAATAAGATGTTTAATTATATAATATATTATTATATTTTTCTAAATAATCGTTGAATAAAAAAATCAACAAAGCACAATGATCAATAATCATAATATCAAGGCTTACCAAAACCAGCAAAAATTTTAAGCAAATATCCGCCAACGAGATATTACATTCTCCATTAATATAGAATCGAAAAATATATAACACTTACTCATATAACATATATATATATAAAACATATACGCATATCCGTCGGTATTTTCGCGAGGAGACACACAGTACACCTTTCGAGGTCGAGGTGTGACGCGACATTTAAATCTTAAATAAGGGCACTTCCCCTTTACGCGTAAATCCGTGCGGGTAAGGCGCTCACGATGTAAAATGTGCTCGTGTGAGAAACGCGAGTACAACACGGCCGACGAGAAACGTTCTTTTAATGCCTTCTGTGGAAAGTTGCGTTCTTTTTTTTTTCTTTTATTGTATTGTTTTTTTTTTTTTTTTTTTTTTTTTTTTTTTTCGTCGAGGAAAACGATGCTGAAACGGTAATGGTGGGAGTAAATGAATATGCAGATGTAACGTGGGAATTTTATTGCGTACAATTTTAAATTGAGAGACTTTTTATGTAAATTTTTTTTTCTCCTTGAATTTTATGACACGTATTACTTATGTGATTAAAAATCCATTAAATAATAAAATTTTCAACTTAGTTTATAACTCTCAATCATTTTAGCATCGTTTCTTTGCTATGCGCACAATGTTTGTTAACGATACTTACCAATAATTAATCAATCTTTTGATATAAATTAAGATAATTTTATATGTTTGAAAAAGTTGTGAAAGCAATAAAAAAAAAAGGATTTTAGTTATTACGTTAAACAGTTTTAAAATTTTCATTTTCATCCCGAATAAAGCGTTCAATATAAAACGAAGGTGTACAGTGGTTAGAATTCTTATTTTTTTTTAAAACATGAATGCATATAAACACTATTTTATTTCAACGTACACAAAGTATAAAATATAACGGTAAAATCCGCATTGTACACGTATTCATTTAACTTCATAGGAAAAACCAAAAATAAATATTCGGCAATTAAAACTTCTCGAAAAATTCTTACATTATAATATCATATTTTTGTTTTGTCACGTACGCCACGCTTCAAATTTCTTTCATTCTTTTGGGGGTTTCCCTTGCGCAGAACCTATCTTTTAACGTTTTATTACTTTATGACTTTGGGCAAGCAAATAACATGATTTTCAAGGATTTTTTTATGCCTTCGGGCTTTTTTCCTTTATATTTAAAGTCAGTTAAATAAATTAAATCTATATTTTTAATTTAAATTAAGTGTGTATTTATTTTTTACCCAACCACGAGATCTTCTCTATGTTGGAGTAGGTTTCGACCGTACAGAAGGATCAAATAGTTATTAATATAATTGAAATATTAAAATGTTTATTTTTTAATTTTATTATTAATATAAATCATTGAATATATATTATGACATTCTTAAATGCACTGATAATTAATTTTAACCGTTGGAGTATTTATGTACATGTGCAAATTTTCAAAATACAATATACGATTCAGGTAAAAACACTGGAAACTTATTCATTTTTATTGCGTTTTAAAATTAGATCAGAAAACGGCGATAAAGTTTATTTTCCTTATTAATAAATCATTATATACTTAACAATGTTTGTGTAACATTTATTTTCTTTTTATTATGAGTAAAACAAAAATTATCTGGCTATTTGAATATTTTATTTATTATTAATACCATCCCATAAATAAACGTTGATTAACAATAATTGATATAGTCGCGATACACGCGTCCAATTATCTGTTTTTCTCATCTATCGTACATTTACAATGAATTTAAAATTTTATTCTTTGAAATCGAGCGTACAAAAGTTAACTTGATTAATTGCATAAAAAATTGCTATTTTAAATGCGGAATTCAAATACGAAGAACTAATTGAAAATTATAATCATATTATTTTTTAATAAAATTAAATTAAATTACAATCATATTATATTTCAAGTTAAGTAAAAAATACGTCATATTTTTTTTTTTTAAATTATTGTAATTAATTGTAATTGAATTGTTATTAGCATGGATAATATTTTGTTTATTTTTCTCCTGCAAAATGTTTGTCTTTTTTTTTTTTTTTTTTGCAATATTTAAAAAATTTGATCGATGTGTTTCGTTGACAAGATTACTTTAACCAAAAGTGTATAAAAATTGTTTCATTTTAATGTATTTTATCCTTAGAAATTAAAATAAAATTTCTAAATTATTTCACTTATTTACAAAAAGTTTGAATTTCTTATCAGACGTGTAATGCGCTGTTATGCGTATATAAAAATAAACAAATAACTAATAATAATTCGTTGAAATTTATATGTTTATCTTATAAACAGAAACTGGTATATAAATTTTGCAAGGATGAAAACAAGATCGTAAAAACTAGCGCGATGAAAAGTCATACAAAGATCGAACGACAAACACGTAGGTGAAAGGTATAAACCATGAAAACGGCCGAGATTAAAAAGACTCGATCGAGTAAAAAAGCTCGATCTGATTATTTTTGAATGATTGCCGATGTTTTCAATTAATATGATGAGATACGGCGTTTGATTTTGAACGATATGAAAAAAAAAATGTATCAGTATACTTTTTTTTAACAAACATACGAGTAGATAGAAAGATCCGCGCGAGCTTTTATTAACGTTGTAACTTATTGTTAAATATTAAATAGAGTATGTATAATTTTTATGCGTATTCTTGAAACGATGCTTAATTGCTTTGATGATAAAACATGTTATTCCTGACGATATTCACTTTACAAAATAATACATAGAAATTTAAATTATAGGCTTCCTTTTCCAATGAATAATAAATTCGTATTTGATATAAGAAGCGAGTCATCGAGCATATGAAAGTTTCCGGATACTCTTAGAAAGAATAAATCTTCAATGTCGTGTGACGTATTTAACTTTGGGTAATCTAATAAAAGCGATGGTAACTTTGAAATCCGTTACACATCGTTTAAAAATCTCAAACGCAACTCGTCACGTTTTAATTGCGAACGACGCAAGTGTACGGGACATTGAAAAGGATGAAGTTCAAGTGGATCGTGTTTTTATTTTTCAGATTATTATTCGTCGTTGAATCAACAAAAATTGTTGTTCATCCAAGTTCGCTCGAGATGCCTCAGTTAGAGAAAAACAGACAGAGTATTATAGACGTGAATCGTCGATGACCATCGGGGACGCGTTTGAAAGACAACGTTTGTCGAAAAATTGTTTAAGATATTGCCTTAAGGATGAGAGATCCATCATCGATTATAAATATAAAGGTGTCCAATAAAGTCTATTTTTAAAAGTTAATAGTCCAATCGCTCGTAAAATTATTTTCATTTGTGAGATCCGATTGTGAAAATATAAGATGTGTGTGCGAATTTAAAATAAGTTACAGAACTTTACTTGGATATATTAAGACAATAGTGTTTTGTTAATAAATCTTCAATGATTTAAAAACATAATAGAAATATTAAACAGAATATAAACAAAAAACAAAAAAATTGTTTAAATATTTTAATGTCACAAAAAATTAATTTTTTTTAGCTGTTTTGCCGAATAGAATTAAAATTTTACCGATTCGTCTAATAAAATTACAAATTATTAAAAAAAAAAAAATTGAGTTTTTTATTTTCATTTATCACAAATGTTTTGAAAAAAAAAAGGTTTAATTCAATACTATAATAAACGTAGATCGATTTCTCAAACTAGAATTAATAAAGTTCCTTTAAAAATATAAATCAATTAAATAGAATTTTTAATTCTTGAAAAAATAAAATTTTTATGTTTTATATCTCAATGAAGTTAATTTTTCGTTTCTTGAATTAATGTTTAATTTATTTGTAATTTTTTTATTTCCTCTTCTATCTGCGGATTTTTTTTTTTTTTTTTTAATACAAGGCTAGATATATGTATAATCGATTGCAAAAAAGGAAAATTTCCTTAAAGTAATTAGCGTGCATCAATTACTTATAAACAGTGTATTTTTTTCACATTTTGCATTCTTATAAATAGGTTAATTTCAAAATTTAAATGCAGTTCCTTGTAAGCAATTGAACAGAATTAATCTCGGCTATTGGGGCAAAAATTTTCTACAATTATTGTGTAGAAAAATAAAATTTGACCGTAGTTAACTATTTTAATAAAAGTTTTTAAAAAATTGTAAACTAAGTAAGTTGACTTTTGAATTTTTTTTTTTTTTTTTTATCGACGATAGCTTTTATTAATTTATTTCTAAACATTAAAAATAAAATATTAATTTTTTTTTATCAGAAAGAAATTATTTTCAATTTACTGTGCTATAAATATTAATTTACAAGCTCAAAAGTTAGTCATTGGCACAATTAGAATGAAATGAGTTGTCATTAATTATCTATTATTTTATATGAAGATTTTCTTTAAACTTTAATTTTTATAAATGTTTTGCAAAATAATGTAGATTGAATAATTAAGTAATTTTTCAATAAATCTTAATTACTATAAATAGTAAAGTTTTTACTTTATTTGTATAATTCATTGCTATTATATAGCTTTTGAAAAACAAAAAAAAACTTCGTATTTTCTTCAAAATTAACAAATTCAAAGATTTGTACGAATCTTAATATTTGTATTTGTAAAATTCTTTTAGTTTTATTTGTTTTTATTTACTTTATGCACGCATTGTAAATATAAAATATTTTATTTTTAAAAAAATATTATTTAATATAAAGATTATTATTTTTATATTTTTTACCCAAAAAAAAAAACGATTATTATAAATAGTTCAACTATTTTTAATAATAAATAGGCTTTTAAAAATGTAAGTTTTGAAGGTAACGGAAAAGCCGCTAAACTATAAATTTATCAATAAAACAATTATTTATATGAAACTTAACGTTATTTTTATAAGGATGTATCAAAATAAAAGTTGACATTGTTATTAAGTAAATGAATAATGTGTATTCCGAATTAAAAGAACTAATTTTTAATTTTTTTTTTTTTTTCTTTTTATTAATAATGTATAATTTATAATTTATAATTGTTCATTAAAAAAGGTAGATAAAATGTTTTATTAAAAATTTAAACAAGTTTAAGGATTTTAATATGTTAAATAGAATGCGGCTCAGTTGGATACTACCTCTTATATTTGCAATTTTATTTGCATTTGCTTCTGCAAAACGCAAGGACGATGATTTTCATTCAACAGATATTATAAAGGGAAATCCACGATGTCCAAAAGGATACCGATTAGTAGGAAATGTATGTCGCAAAATTCAATAAATAAATATTTTGTCGTTTATATTTTCGTATAATTTTATTTCTCCATCCTTTTAAATCTTACCATAAAATGTTATTTTATTATGTTAAGTAAAAAAAATACGCAGTTTATTACCGTTTGTAAAAATATTCTACTTTTATAACAAATTTATCATTGTTTCAATTACATTGCGAAGTAGATATTTTTGCATGAAATTAATCGTCTTAAAATGCGAAAAACGTTTTATTTATGAAGATTAGAAGAAATTAATGCAAAGCAAAATTAATAAAAAGAAATGTTTATGAATTCAAGGTACTTATATACGATAATAATAAAAAAAAAAAAAAAAAAAAATGTATAAAATGTAAAAAATATAAAGTATTTTAATAAATAAAATAAAATAAAAAATTTGTACTAGTTTTTTTTTTATCGTCGAAACCTTACAAAGACAAACGAAAAAGTGCTTTTAATCAATATTTAAGCGAATGTTTAAAGTTATTTTTTGAGAATGAATAATGGAATTATAATTTACTGCGCTACGAGGTCTGGCTATTAAATAACGAGACTGCGCGCCTAGAGGGCGCCGTAGAGGGGCGGAGAAAAAAACGAGTAATGCGTTGGGTATCTAGATATCTTGTCTATGCACGTACCAAAACACGTTCTCGTCACTATTATTGTATTTATGCAGTAGCGGTTTGAAACGAACGTGTTTTTTTCTCGTGCCGAAAACCATGTGTGACGAAAAACAGGAGCAACGTATCAATCTCAAATTTCTCGTTAAATTGAAAAAAACTCCGACTGAGTGCTGTAAATTGTTGCAAGAGGCCTATGGGGACAATTCTCCATCTCGTGCGCGTGTTTTTGAGTGGTGTAAGCGCTTCAGTGAGGGCCGAGTGAGCACTGAAGATGACCAACGCCCAGGTCGCCCTGTCACTGTTTCAACTCCGGAAACAGTCACCAAAATCAACCAAATTGTGCGTGCAGATCGTCGAATGAGCATCCGGATGATTGCCGAGGCTGTAAACGCCGATAAAGAAACGGCAAGAAAAACGTTAGACAAATTTTACACGAGGAATTACACATGATAAAAGTCTGTGCGAAGTTGGTGCCAAAAAACCTGACTCCTGACCAAAAGCTCTTGCGTCAACAGGTCTGCTCAGATTTTTTTGAAAGGTTAAAAAAAGATTCCGGACTGATGAAAAACATTATTTCTTGCGACGAAACGTGGATTTTTCAATAAGATGTTGAAACAAAGCGGTAATCGATGCATTGGAAGACGCAATCTGAATCGCCCAGAATCAAAAAAGCAAGGATGTCCAAATCAAAATTCAAGGCAATGTTGATCGTTTTTTTCGACATTAACGGTATCGTGATGACTGAATGGGTTCCAGAGGGTCAGACTGTCAACCAGACTTACTATTTGTCAGTTTTGGCAACACTGCGAGAACGAGTTCGTAAGAAACGGCCCGAGTTGTGGAAGAACAACTCGTGGATTTTGCACCAGGACAACGCACCTGCCCATACGAGTAACGCGCTATCTGTGAAGCAGTATTTGGCCGGTAAGCGCACTCCAGTGCTCGAACACGCGCCGTACTCGCCAGATTTGGCACCGTGCGACTTTTTTTTGTTTCCGAAGATAAAATCTGCTTTGAAAGGGACCTGATTTGAGTCGATGGAAGCGGTAAAGCAAAAAACGGCAGAGCTCCTAAAGGCCCTCACCAAAGAAGACTTCCAGCACTGCTTCGATCAATGGAAAAAACGTATGGAAAGGTGTGTGGCGAGGGAAGGGGAGTATATTGAAGGGGGGCATTCGAATGTAGAATAATTTTTATAATAAAACCCTTTTTCGTAACCAGTCTCGTTATTTAATAGCCAGACCTCGTATGTAAGCTGCAATAATTTTCTTAATGCGCTGCTTTTTTAAAATACTGCCATTTTATCCTTGTTGAAAGATTTGTAACTTCGATAATGTAGCTGTAATTAAGTTATGCATCAAATAAGATTATTATACTTAATTGTAGATAAAAAAGTAAGATTTTTGTTTATTGTAAATAATACATTATTTATTGTCCGTGTTAAGTTGTATGAACATTTAGTCTCCTTTATCGGAACACGAATATTGCTCCCGATAATTTTTTCGTATTGAATTTGATTTCTTTTAAAGGTTTAGTCAATTTGCTTTTTTTCTATACCACTATTTTAAGCAAAAATCTTTAATCGATTTCGAATTTTAACGTAATTAAAACTTGAACGATTCTTGAATAAATAGTCAACCGGATGCATATTTTCTTTGAAATAAATAAAATAAATTGTAAGAGATTATCATGTTAAATGAAAATTTCTCTTGCAAATTGAAAAAATAAATATACAATTATTTTACAATTAAAAACGTTGTTTGTATAGATAAATTTAAATATTTATTTATAATAAACTAGAATAAAAATATTATATTCATGTAAAATTAACGTTTCTATTATCTTATATTACTTTACTCTGCAGGTGGAAAACGAGTGTGGAGAAATTCCCACAGTTTTAGTGCAAAATAAAATGGACTTGGTCGAACAATGCATTATCGATCCGTGAGTACAAAATTTCGTTTTTGGTTAAATTTCATTGTTTAATTTAAAACAACGTTGAAAAATTATTTTTTATTATTAAATCATTCTATAAACTCAAATTTATTAACAATGATATAAAAGTATTTATTTTCAAGTTTATAAAATATTTAAACGCATTTGCTTGGATATTTTATTGATAAAAATAATAATAATATATTATTATACATCTGCAAAATTAATTTTAAACTGAACTCAACAATTTTATGATTCTTGGATATCGAATATAATAAACGTATTTATTGATTTTTATAAAAATTTGATGGTGAATGAACTCACTGTTACACATTCGATGTTACACATGCAATATTCAATGAATTTGTCATAAACAAAATGTATACACCAGTTACGAAATTCGATGCGCAAATTTGTTAAAAAAAAAAAAAAATCGTCAATCTTAATCCTGACTCGCTAGCTCTTACTTATTAGAAAAATGAATTTTTAATGAAAAATTCGTTATTCCTCGTATTATAGCGACGAGGCGGAAAGGCTCGGACGAGCTTTGGGATGCAAGCTCCTACGTACTTCCGTTAAGGAGGACGTCGGCGTAATGAGCGTCTTCCGACACCTGGCGTCCCGCTGCCTATACGAAATGCGACGCTTCGACGACGACGATGATTTTCGGCTATACTCGTCCTCGGGACCTAGACCGCCTTCTGTTATTAGTGAGTACATCGAATTTTTCATTATTTATTATTATTATTATTTTTTTTATTTATTTTTTTTTTCTTATACATATATGTATTATACATTAACCGTTGATAGAAGATATAAATTCTTTTTTTTTTTTTTTTTTAAATTTTTTAAGATTTTTATCAATATCGTGGATTTGTATTGAAAAATTTTAATAATATTGAATATTAATTATTAATAATGATATATAATTAAATGTAGGTAAAAGAGATGAAAAAAACAAAAAACCGTTAGATATGTTTTAATTTTTGTGTGTCCATTAGTTATATTATGTTGTAAAAGTTTTATAATAAACGGTGTGAAAATCTAATTCACCATAATATTGTTTTTGTATATGAATTACAACTCTGGCATAAGATTGTAAGATCTTGTGCCATACATCAAACACATCAAGTTTATCGATATTTTAACTTTTCCGATGATCATGACTCCATTGCATAAAGATAATAACAAACGTTATACGCTTTTTATTTACGTTTTATCTCTCGCAACACAAACTGCAAATCGAATTAGCATTCGATCGGTTCACAGCTACTATCGCAGTAGGCTGAACCTTTTTTTTTATTTATCACGGACTGTTCTCAAAAGTTGCTAGATGCTTTCGGTTGGTCACGCAAACCTTAACGTTCGAAGACAAGCGCGCCGTTCTTGTTATCAGATACGACTATAAGCGCACTGGATTGCAAGCTGCACTTTCAAACGGTCGAATTTCTTAACTCAGGAGGAAAATGTAGGCCATCAAGATATTACGCAAAGCTCAACTCAAATTGCGTGTCTTATTAGCTCCTCCTAGCAGATTTTTTAATAAATATATTTCGCTAAACTTTATTGAAATTTTATTTCGAAGCATTATAGTGATGATAAAAAAGAAAAAAAAAAAAAAAACATCTCCAGATTCTTGACATGAATCATATCGCGATTTTTGTGTATTAAGAATAAAACTATATAAGTATGTTGAATATCATGTGACTAATATTATGTACTATTCAGTTTATCCTTTGATAATTAATTAATATAATAAGAATAGGATCGCAAACGCGTTTAAAAAATATTTACGTTGTCAATTGTAGCAATAAAAAATTCTTCGGCAAATTTTCTGATAAAGTCGTGTAAGATAATGAAATTTCGTACTTTTGATTTGGTATAGCATACATATAGAAATAAAATTTTTTTATCCAATTATTTTGAAAATAAGTGCCATATATTAAAGACAATCATATCAATTAAAAAATTCTTCATCGTTATTATACTGTGAATTATTTTTAGTCGCCTAAAATAACGGAGCCTAAAATCAAGCTTTATTTTAGGCTTGATTGCCCTAATTCAGACTTGACTAGGCTTAATTTCAAGTCGAATGGTTATGCTAGAAATTAAATTTCATTTCATTCTTGAGTGTCACAACGTGGAATATACAATGAAAATCTTAATATCCGCAAACAACGCGAGCACAGCCGCGGCCAATGCCGCAATCAACCGATGTTGTTCTGCTTCGTCTGCGGGAAAGACAAAATGTTCACGCGGGACTACCATGAATTTTCCCTTCGGGAAACGGACAGAGGACCACCGAGCCGTCGACCACCCCACCGTCCCTATCCTCACCGTCATCATAAGTGACCAAGTTTACCAGGCCCTGGCTGACACGGGGACCGTTAGCTCTTTCGTGAGCGAAGCCGTTGTCCAACGATGCTTGCGGCAAGGCTGCCAGCTAAATGAGCAGACCTTAACCGCTAATATGGCTAACGGCACAAGGGTGACACTATCACGGAGCGCACGAGGCGACGCGATGGTGGACCAGTCGAAGCCTCGTATTACGCGATGAGCCCGCTAGATCAAGACGTCCTACTGGGCATGGACATTCTGAGCAGCATCGTTAATGCGGTAGGATTACAAGACTCGAGTACTCGAGCCCCGCCGAAAGAAACCAGCTCGACGAAATACTAGAAAGCGAGAAGCGCCGGTTTGCGGACGTAAAAGGGCCCACGCCGCTCGTTACCTGCCGATTCAAGCTACAAGATCAGACTCAGATCAAACAGCGATATCGTTCCCGGAATCCGGCGATGCAACAAGTCATCGACGAGGAAATATAAAAGATGCTCGAGGAAGGGATCATCGAAACCTCGTCCAGTCCCTGGAGCTGGATCGCAAATCTTGCTCGTAAGAAAAAAGGATGGCCGTTACCGTATGTGTGTGGACTTTCGGCCGCTCAATCGAGTTACAACCCGGGGGACGCGTACCCACTGCATCAGATAAATGTGACCTCGACAAACTCCGGGGAGCGCGCTATCTCTCGACCATCGACCAAAAGAACTCATGCAGCTCACGGTGATGCCGTTCGGCCTTCATCCCAGACCAGGACTCTGGATCGCACGTCTTGTGCTAACTGGACGACAACATCGTCGCTACCCCCGACGTCGAAACTCACTTCACCCTCATCTAAGCCAAGCTAATCTCAAATTAAAAGAAGTGCCATTTTGGTCGGAAACAGTTCAAATATCTCGGACACCTGATCACCGAAAGGATCATGCACACCGACCCAGAGAAAATAAGCGCGATAAACGCGCTCACGCATTACACTACCGCCTAATTAACAAAAGCTTAGTTAAAATTTATGAATGGTACAAAATTAATTTGTAAATAATCAAAATGCTTCCTGAGTTATTTTTTATAAAGTCATTTTTCACAAGGTTTTTAAAGTTTATGTATATTTACTTAATTGATGCGAAATAATGAATTTATACAATTTCGTGTTATAATAAAAAATAGTTAAAAATCGCTAAATAATGGATAATATCAATACATAGTTGCCAAGTTATTTTGCACAATTTTTTTTTATTTTGTTATCACACTTTAGTATATATATACACATTAATTTAATTGAATTGAAGACTAGCTAATGAATCAAGGCAAAACACATTAAAAAAATTAACGTTTAATGTATATTATAAAAAAAAAAAAAATAAATAAATAAATAAAAAACTTTAATCAAATGATTACTAAATATCAATTTTTTTTTTAAAATAACGGCAATTCTACTATTTTTCTAAATGTTACATTCGTAGTTATTTTAAGATATTTAAAAATTTACTTGTGTAAGATTTTAATTTTCTATGATACATACTTATAGTTTAAAATATTAATATTATTAAATTATTCATTATGAAATATTTAAAAGTATATTATAAATATGTTATAAATAAATATTTAAAAGTAATTATTAAATTTATTTATAGAAAAAATTTCTAACAATTGCATTCATATATTTTAAGGTGCTTTTGCTCCCAATGGATCTGCAGGCAATCGTAACCCAAGCAATGGAACAATTGTTTTACGTGCAACCGGAAGAACGAGAAATCAGAAAAAAAAAAATTTTGTTAAAAATGCTTGTCGATTATTGTAGTCATACTGGAAGTTGCCAGTTCTTATGAAAATGTTTTCATGTAAAACACTGTAAAAGTTTTTGTTATAATGTACGTTTATATTAAAATTTTATATTTATTTTGTGTAGAAATAAAACATAACACAGCGTCATATTCTTAAAAATTCTTTTTAAATAAGAATAATAAATATAAGTTAATATTCAAATTATTGATATTTATTTAATCAGCCGCTTTATTTAATAAAATCATAAAATATGCATAGGTATTATCAAAAGTTTTATAAGAACATTTACAGTGTTAATTTTAAAAATAGTGTAAATATGTAAATATATGTTGTAAAACAAATAGAAAAAAATATCATTTATTTTACAATAAGTATTTTGGTTCGACATTAAATTTTTATTCTATATTGATGTCGACGTGTATAGGTGCTTTAAACAGACTATTGATTATATTTGTATGAATATATTTCATTTTTATATAGTGATTTTACAATAAATACGCGAATGCAATTATTAATTTAGTGCATTAGTTACTGCTCAATTTCCTTTAATATTTTTATTTTTTTAAAGAAATTACGACTTCATAAATATTTTATAAATATTCTTTTATATTTAAAATACAATGGATTTATTTTTTGTCAAATTTTTAAGAGGAAATAATTATATCGTTCCACAATAAAAAATGAAAAAACTTTAAAACAAATTTCATCATTTAAGTATACTACTGATATTTTTCTCTTAACATACTTTCTTGTTTATATTTATTTTAATAAATTATTTTGAAAAAATAAATTATCATTAACAATTGCTATAGATGTAGAAATTATTTATTTATTCATTACATTTAGACGAATCCTTATAAATACATACTTGTATTATAATATATTTATTATTGTAATCTAAAGTAAATTCACTTTTGAATTTTTTTTTAATAAGAATAAAAATTTTCCATAATACAAAAATAATTTATGTACTATGACTTATAATAATTATTATTATATTTTAATATTTCTTGTAAGTATTTATTTAATATTTGTAGAGTATGATTAAATTAATGTATAAAAATACTAAAACTATTAATTACATTTTTATATTTATTTTGTAGTTAACAAAGCTTTGCAACATTATATAATACATCAGTTTGCAAATGATTATTATAATATTAAATTATAATTCAATAACTCATAATTAAGTCAAAATAAAACACACGGAAAAAATTATATTTAGTAAATAATGACTTTTATTATTTTTGACAATTTTATTGATTTTTAAATTTTTTATATTTTAATTTTACTATTATTGATGTTATTTAATTATAATCTAATAAATTTAATGAGATTTTATTAGAATAAAATATTAAAAATTTAATTTGTTATAGCAGAATAAATTTTGCTATAAATATTTAAAAATAAACCATATTTATTTTTCAATTATTTTAATTTTATTAAAAATATTATTGCATTTTTCATTAGTAGACATAGTTAACAATTTTGTGCTATGTAAATTATAAATAAATTTATACTAATTTAAATTTTATGAATCAAATTTTGTTTAATGATTGACAATTGGATTATCACAATTTTATTTTATAGTTGTTAACTTAAGCATACGTTATAAAATGCATATTAATTATTTAATTATAATTTTTCTTCTTTATTTAAATATTTTTTACATAAAAAAATTATTTTTAATATTGAATTCATAACAATAAAAGCCTTAAATTGATTACCATTTCAAAATTATATTTCTAATTCATCAATAGGCAGCATTAATAATTTTAAGCATTTAGATTTTTAATATTGTAAAGTATTATTTTATATTTTAATTAAGCTATTCATTAAAAAGCTATAAAATAGTCAATTTAGTATAACGAGAAAGCTAGTTTAAACAAAAATGATTTTAAACTGACCAGCAGTCTTAAAGATATTGAAAAAGAAATTTATCATCATTGATAATTATGAATGAAATGTATCATCACAGATTCAATAAAATTTGTATATAAAATAAATTAGTCCATCAATCACTTAAAGTATTTTTCTAACCGGTTTTAGTAGATTATTATAAAAATTTTTAGATATTAAAAAATAAGCTACATTATTTTAATTTATCAAGAAAGAATTAAATAAAGCTAAACATAGTAAGGATACATTTTTTTATTCTTAAAGTAAGAATAAGTTAAAATTACTAAAACAATTTTGGTCGAAATATTTAAAATAGATAATCAACGCAAACAAATTATGCCATTGTATTGAACACTTAGTATATATTATTTAAATCTTATTCTCAATGTTTTATTCCATTTGAATAAAAAATAAATTTAAAAGATTATTTTATAAAGTCAGTTCTAGAATTGCATTAACTAATGAGATAATTTTTACTCGAATAAGACATCATATGTTTATCAGAAACATAAGGAATGCTATTTTGTTGGGACTTACAGAAAAAGCATTTTCTCTTGCGAATAAATTTTTCTATTTTTTCAGCATTTGCTTTTAATGATTTGTTAATACAATTATTATATTAATAATTTATATTGCTCATCTTAGAAAAATTTTTAATTTTTTTTAAAAGAGAATTTTTTACTATTTCTACAAAACAAAGAATATCAAATTAATTGCTCAACTTGTAATTAAGTACTGCTAAGAAAAAAATTAGTAGCATCTGATTTTTTTTAACATGTTTGCCCAAATTATATAAACATCATAGTTTTGGACTATATACTTATAGCACTGCTGCTATAGCCTGAGCAAAATAGGTATGTTGATTTAAAACGTGTAAATGCTTAAGTCTTCTTCTCAAATAACAATAATTTTACTCCCAGGAAATGGAATGAGTTTTATCAATATAGTCTAACAAGCCTTGCAATCTTTTCTTAATTCGTTTTTGATCATCAAGAGTACATCCCAAAATAGCTGTTTCAAAAATTTTATCACAATGTCCTACACCTTGCTGTGATGAACATGCATTCATAAAGGAAGCACAACGTTCTCTTGTTTCAACAGGATCATTTCGTAGACCAATAACTAAACTATCTATCAATCCATTTACCTGTATTTACATAACAAAATGATTTTAATCATTTATAAACGAAATATTAAGCTTTAAATTTGTCATTAGTAACTGATAAGTTTCAAGGAAAATAAAGAATCTTTTTCATATAAAATATATATCATTACCTGGTGTAAAGCATCTTCTTGAAGATCGTCACGTTGAACTTTTACAAAAACATCAACAGTTAAACATCTCATAGATAATCTTTCTGCGTATCTTAAGATATCATCTCTATCGGCTGAAAATTTTTAATGAATTAATAAAAAAGTTTCTAAAAAGTTGATAAAACAATCTTTACTTTGAATAAGTATAATTTTTTTTGTATTGAAGTAAATATTATGTTATTTCTTAATAATATTTTGATATTATGATATTAGAAATAATGTTACATTACTTTTTTAAATTAAAATAAATATTAAATTGAAAATAATTATTGTTAAAAATATTAAATAAAGATTTTTTAAAATAAATGTTTAATTATTAAAAACTATATAAAACAATTAAATATATGACAAAATTTGTTTTTTATAATTTATTCATATTTACATAACCTCTAAAAGTAAATTCATTATAGGAAAAGTTATTAACAATATCAAATAAATAAAAAATTTTAAAATACTTTAATTTTTTTTTTTATAATTCAACTACATTAAAATATAGTAAGCATGTTGATATCGCTAGTATCAAATTTTCTAACTATTTTAATGGTTAATGCGTCAAATCTATTCGTCATAATAGCATTAAATAATTAAAATAAAAAAATGTATTTTTGTACATTAAATAAATATTATTTAAAAAAAAAATCATATAAAATTTTATAATTTATATCTAAAATCTAAAAATGAAAAATAATTTATATCAAAATCATGATTCTTAGAATATTGATCGTTAAACATTTTGAGAGAGGTTATGAAATGGAAGGTTCGAGAAAATACAAGAAAGTATTTACTTATACAATAATAATCTTTTTTTCATAAGTAATTCATACAGAATTTTAAAGTATTAATTAAAAATGTTATACAAACAGTAAAAAATTTCATCGTATAATTTAGCATAAGCAGTTTTTTATTTTTCATTTGTACAGCTCTGCTAAAAAAACCTAGATGCCAAACTAAAATCTAACTAGACTTTTTCAGCAATAAATTTAAGGTTTTAACTGACGACAAACAAATTTTATTTACCATTATCTATGTTTTCATTGTACTTTATGTTTTGTATACTAGGGTTGTTTTACAAATAAATAATGAAAAACATAATTCTAAAGAAAAAAAAAACTAAAAATTAATACTAAAATACCTAAAACTATGTAATAAAAAAAAAAAAATTTATTTATTTTAATATAGTTATTTTTTCATTATACCTTGATATTTGCGCTTTTATTTTTAAAAAAACAGTTGTAACTTACTTTCTTCAAGGCCAATGACAAGATCATTATTTCGTAGGGTATCGAGCGTTGTAAGTAATGAATCTTTTTCTTCTTCGATTCTAAGAGCATTCTTACGTAGTTGCTCAACGTGCATCTCGATCCGGTCAAGGATGCTAACAAGTTTGTCCTTAGGTTTACCTCCGAAATCGTCCATGCTCTCCATTATATGTGGTAAAGGGTTTTCCATTGCACTATTCCGATCCTCCTTAACCTCTACTTTTTCCTGGTCCGTGATTTTGACAGACATTTTTAAACGTTACAGCGCCAGATGATTATCTTTTACTGTTGCGCGATGATTTTCAACTATATGCTCTTTTTTGTTCTAAGGTTTTAACGATGACTGAATTTTATTCCTAGATTTTTATTAATTATTATTATTATTAAAGAATTTAAGAGCATAAAAAAGTATTGCTAATACACGTACCGGCGTTAGTGTACATGCATACTTACAATATAAAATAACAGCAGGTGTAAAAACTTGAGTTTAGTTATAGGGTTTAGTTTAAGCGCACCGTTTATAAAGCAAACCAAGAAGCGAGTGTACAGTTTCTTTTTTAAAGGTCTGGAATGTAGTTCGCAGAACGTTCGTTAGAGTGTACGGAGCAAGCGCATTTGTCGCACTTGATATAAACATGCTCGAATTTTCTTTCTATCTCTCGTATTTTCGCGATTTTGTTTTTATATACATGTAAAGGGATGAGACGCACGTTTGCAGTATACCTCAAGGACGTTTACTCTGAAAAGCAGTAAGACTAAATGGCTATAAATTTTTGAGAAAAACGGCCTCAAAGTTTTACGCGCAGCTTATATACCGGTCATTATTTTTTTATTTTTTATTTTATTCTTCTTTTTTGTTTTAAAAATTATAAAAAATTTTAAGCAAAACATATTATCTATGAATGATGAACTGATAAAAATGTGAATTAAAATTAATATTATACTTTTAAAAAGTAGAATTATGAAATATTTATTTTTAATAGAGGTAAATTAAAACTTTTATTTCTGTTTTTATTAAAAATTTATTTAAAATTTAAAAATATTATAAGCTATGCAGGAATTAAAAATATTTGTTGTAAATTAGAGGAACCGGTTTCCACCTGAAAGAGTATACCTGCAGTATTATTATATATTGGTCAATCGTTTTGAATTTTCTAGACTCTTGCGGAAGTAATCTAACAATAATCTTTACCTGCCACAGTAATATATGGGACGTTCCAATGAATTCTTAGTACAGTTCGGAGTCGAGTTTTATTTTTTTTTGAAAATTTGTCAACTATTAGTTTATATCAAAATAAGACATCATGCCAAGTATCAGTTCAAAATATTAATTTTTAAAAAAGTTATGCATATTTAAAAAAAAAAGAGTAAAATTTTTAAACTGATATCTCAAATACTAATTACTGAAATGACGTAAATTTTTTTTTCAATTACGCCAATAATATTGAACTTATAAAATGTATATAATTCAATACAAAATATTTTTATAAAAGAAAGTTACAACAATTTTTCATAAACATAAGTTTCTTAATCAAGGGGCACATACGATTTTCAATTTTTTTATATCAAATTAAAGCCTAATATTTCTTCTTTAATTTAGTAAGAAAATTTTTTCGGACATTTTAATAAAAAAAAAATTAAAGCGATTTGAAGCCGACGCTCGGCGCTTCCCATCGCACCACGCCGCACTTAGCTTTATGATGTACATATATGTATGCGCTGCATAATACGGCGGCTGCTTAAAGAGCGCTTTGTTTACTTCTTCAAGCTTCTTTCTTATTCCAAAGTACATTGATTTTTTTTCGTGGAATCAAAATTAGAATTTTAATATTCATTTTAACATATCTTATTTAATAATTTATTTCTACAGTGTCTTGATAAATAGTATCTTGTTATAATAAAAAAATCATTTTCTTTTCCATTAAAATGTCGGAAAATTTTTTATACCAAATTAAAGAAAAAAGATTAGGCTTTAATTTGAGATAAAAAAATTGAAAATCGCATGTGCCCTTCGATTAAAAAACTATCAAAAACACGTTCGAATGCGACTTTCTGAGCAACATTTGGAGCGTTTTCGAAAGGATAAAAAGGATTTTTTGCGTCGATTCATCACTATGGATGAGACTTGGGTCTATCATCATGACCCTGAATCAAAACAAGAGGCTAAAGAGTGGTGTCAACCAGGCACTTTGGCACCGAAGCGAGTTCGTGTCCAGAAATCGGCGAAGAAGGTGTTAGCGTCTGTTTTTTGGGATGCAAAAGGGATTTTGTTGGTGGATTATCTCCAAACTGGCAAAACAATAAATTCTGAATATTATTGTAACCTTTTGGACCAATTGGATGAAAAAATTAGTGAAAAAAGACCCAGTTTGCACAAGAAAAAAATCATTTTTCATCAAGACAATGCACCCGCTCACACAGCTCAAAAAACCATCACTAAAATAACCGAATTAAAGTACGAATTGTTGCAGCATCCACCTTATTCGCCTGATTTAGCTCCCTCTGACTTCTGGCTGTTTCCACACCTCAAGAAATTCCTTCGTGGGAAGCATTTTTCATCAAACGAAGAGGTCATAGCCGTCGTAGAGGAGTATTTTGCAGGCCTTGCAGAAAGTCACTTCCATGATGGGATAAACAAGTTGGAAGACCGTTGGACCAAGTGTATTGAACTTATAGGAGATTATACTGAGCAATAAAAGTGATTTCACCAACAAAAAAAAGTATCTTCATTTCCGCTTTCAAAACTTTTTGAACAACCTAGTAAGTATACATATATGAATCATTTTAAATCCTTTTGTTTGACTATTTTTGCTACTAATTATTTAAAATTAATTAATTTTATAAAGATATAATTTAAAAATTCTACGACGAATTAAGTTCTGAATATTTTTTCAGACGTGGATTATAATTTAAAAAAAAAATTGCTTTATTAAAGTTATTTTATTATTATTTATTAAAATAAAAATAAATTAAACGAATTTTAAAATTCTGTTAAAAATGTTGTACATGAGTTTAAATTTTACATTTTTTAATTAAAATTATATACTACGGTGCTCATAGTTAAACGACATTTTAATATGCAGCAAAATATATAGCTTTAAAGGGTAAAATAAGGTAAAAATTTGTTCTTGCGTAATTATGATCTGTGCTTTAGTCATTATATTAAATTTGGTACAGTATGATATAGCAATGATTCAAGTCCATAAGTTGTACGATCAAAGATTATTGAAAAACAGATTATTTATTTCAATTTATAAAATTGATAGGTGAAAAAACATTTTTTAAGTGTTGCATATTACATATAAGCGATAAATTTATAAACGAAATATAAAATGAGCCGGACAGTTTTAATAATCGCACATAGAAAAATATATATGACATAGCGTGATTTTATTTTGATTTCAATGAAAAATTAATGATTGGGTTGTATGTGAATTATGAACGACTGATGATAACATTCGAGGGCACTACGGATGGATTCACTGAATATTTTATAAAATAATTACGTGGAAACAACAAGTTCTCACACGTATCACGAATAACCGTTGTATTCTGAATTGTACATCGTTCTAGTTGTTCTCTTTTGTTCTTAACGTATACTTTTTAATAAAACATCGAATACATTGAATTTTTGTATCATAATGCTAAATTGCGAACGTTTCATTCAAGTTTCATTTTTCAAATAAGTAATACTTCAATCCTATATTTGAATGAAATGAGATTTTGAATTATACTTTTAAATAAATTCACTGAGTATTCATTTTTACTAAATTAATTTTTGATAATTTTCTGATAATTTTTATTTTTGAGTATTATTATTGCTTTACTTTTACATTTAAAAAGTATGAAATAAAAAATGTCGTTTTAATTATTATTCATTTTTATTTAAAATTGTCATTATTATTCATATATATTCTTAATTTCTCTGTCAAAGTATATTAAAATAATAATTTATATTATTGTGTTTTCAACAGGTGTAAAAATATTATCGTTCAATATGTACATATAAACAATTTGTTGCACTATCTTTGCTAAATTTAAAGTAAGTTGAAATTATAATAAACATGAAAGGCGAATTAGATCCAATACCGATTCTTAAAAGAAAATACAACAAAAATTGGATCAACATAATTAAAAGTCAGGCGGTAGATTTTTGTTTGGCAACCGGTTTGCATGGCTACAAATATATGGTACAAAGTAAGCGGACTAGAACAGAAAGGTAATTATAATTTATACGTAATAAAAAAAAAAACAAAAAAAAAAAACAAAAGAAAATTAGTTTTAATTTAAGTTAAATTGTGTATAAAAAGATAAGTTATGAATAATTATCACAAACTATAATTAAGTTGAATAAAAAATTGTTTGAATTAAAAATTTTTAAAAAGAACTTTAATTTTTAAGATATTGATAATATTAATTAATGATATTAATTTACATGATAGAGTCATGTGGGGAGTTATAGTCGTATTTTCATTTTGCTGTTCATTGGTGTTTATGCAAATTGCTTGGGAATACATTTCCGCGCATTCAACGTTAACTGTCATTGAGTCGACGCATCACGGAATCTGGAATTATCCATTTCCAGCTGTTACAATTTGTAACAACAATCAAGTATCTTACAGCAAAGCACAAGATTTCGTTAAAAAACTGTAAAACTTTTATGCTTATATTTTGTCATAAATTTTTTTAAATGTTTATCGATAGTTTTTCATATTTTTAAATTGTTTATCAATTGCGAAAAATTAATAGATCTTTTAAAAATATTAGGCATTATTGTAAAACATGATCATGAATTAATATTTTCCAGAACGCTATTAGGCGATTTAACACAAGATTATATTTTTAAAGAAATGCGACTTCTTATTGAAATGTTAGATCCTGGAATTTTTGATTACGATGTACAATCGAACCTTACGATACTTCAAGATATTTTTGATGCCAATAATTTTTCTGTCTCGCAAGTGATGAAAATCGTAATAATTAAAATAATATAAATTTATAAAAGTATACGATATAATGAGCAAGCTTTATTTTTGTCAAAAATTGTGCCTCTCTTTTTTTTTAATACTTAGTAAATTACTCAGTAAATTAATTCTTGATTTGAAAAAAAATTAATGTTATAAGTTTTTTATTTTTAAATTTTATATTTTTTCATTTGTTATTGAAAAGAAAGTTTTTTTTCTTTTTGTTTTTTATTATTCTGTTTTTATTATAATTTTTTCCTTTTTCTCACTACGTCCAGAATGTAACTGTTCCGAAATGAATGATTAAATAATCCAACATCCAATGCAGTTATTTAGTCGTCAAAAATATAACTCTAAAAAAATAATAAAATTGTTTGCAGGTAAAACAAGATTGCTCTAGTCTTCTTAAAACTTGCAAATGGAAAGGTAATTCCACACCTTGCCACAAATTATTTGAAGAAACTTATTCGCGTGACGGATTTTGCTGCAGCTTCAATTACTTCAACTCTAACAGTAAAATTTTGAGTAAACGGTACGCGAAATTATGTTATAAAAAATAAGCTTCTTACCTTATGGTATACATCTGTACATTTTGATAACAATAAATTTTTTAGCGAACCAAGAAGATTAACCGCTTGTGGTTATCAAACGGGATTGACGATTTTAGCAGATCCACAACCTTATGATTATTATTCAAGTTTATACGGTTCTTATGGCGTTAAGGTAATTTTGCATTATGTCTTTCTACATTTCTTTTAAGATACGAGTATATGTATAAGTATGAAAATAAATAAAAAAATCAATTGTCTTCAACGCAAATGGCTTAAAGAAACTTTCGAAAAACGCAAACCTTTTCATATTGTAGTTTTGAATTATTTTATGGTACATAATTGGCCAAAAAAAAATTATTATTTATTTTAGGTGATGTTGCATTATCCTTATAATTATCCAGATCGAAGTTCTGAATTCAAGCTGGTCGGTCTTGGAGTACAAGATTTTCTTGGAATTTCTCCGGAAGAGACATATTCAACGTCGAGAGTTAAAGATTTGCCCGTCAAAATTCGAGATTGCATATTTCACAATGAAGATTTGCCAAGCGAATTACGTGCGTTAAAGAAAAATTTTCCTTGGACTAGTTATTCGTATACGAATTGTCTGAACGAGTGTAGAGTTAATACAATCATAAATAAATGTGGATGCGTTCCTTATTACATTCCTCAAAATGGTGAGAGACTATTATTTCATATAATAGTAACGATACATAATATACATTATTTTATTAATTGTAAAGATAATATTTTTGTTAATTTTTATTTCTTTATTTTTATAATATATCTGTTATAATTATTATACAGGTTCCAGAGAATGCAATTTAAGAGACATAAAGTGCTTAACAGATATTCGACGTGCGTATAAAATTAAGTAATGTTTATTAATGTAATAAAAATTAAATAAAATCGATACAACGAATCGTTTTAGCTGTTTACGACACGTCTTGGCCAGGTGTGCAAATAAATAGTGCTCAATTGCCAAATGTTAACATAGATATAAAAAAAAGACCATGTGGTTGTCTATTAGATTGCACAGTTTATCGTTATCCAGTTGACAGTACAGACGGTTTTCTCGACAAAGAAAAATTCTACAGCGATAACTCTTTTTTGTAAGTTAAATAAGCTATCATTTACTATTTTATAACGCTGCATTTTAAATATGTTTAATAAAATGCTTTTTGTAAAAATTTGAATTAATAATATAATAATTGAATTGATACATTATGAATAGAATTTTTTTATGTATGCTTCTATATACAATTTTACAAAGTATAGTTGATTGTAAATTTTTTTTTTATACATTTACGATTATTAATTATTTATTTGTATATAATAATAAAATATTAGATTTTGTAAATTATTGATTGTATTGAATTAAATATAATTAAAAGTGAAGGGAAATATATTGAAAATAACTCCTTGTCGGATGTCTGACTATAGCCGAGACATACTACTTTATAAGATTTAATTTTTATTCATTAACTGAAAAACTTGGAAAATATTTGAAATATTTGGTGATAAAAAGACAATGAGAAATCGGCGTTGAATCGATTAATTATCGATATTAAAAACAATATTTAACTATATGCATATATATTTATTATATAATTAATATTTTTATTTTGTTTTCACAGTAATGTAAATGAAACGAAAAATTTTAGCTTAATCAATGTATTTTTTACTGATTTAGTATCTATACAATATCGCCGAGATATTTATTACAATTGGAAAAATCTTTTTGGTAAGAGCTACTTATACCGCATTTATAATTTATAATTTATAAATGCGGTGTAATAATATACAATTAATTCGACACGTTTATTTCAGCATCATTTGGCGGCTTGCTCGGTCTTTTTGTCGGTTTTAGTCTTGTGACAGGTTTTGAGCTCATTTACTTTTTTATAATTCGCGCCATTGCCGACAAATATATGAAAATAAAACGAAAAAATAATGTAAGAAGCTTTGAATGAATATTATTAATAAATCTAAATAATTTTATAGGAAGAAAGTATTTTTAAAAACACGTGTACCTTATTTTTTTATTAGTCCTTGAGTATATGCACGATCAATATCAGTTATTTAGGAGTAGTAATGAATTTAAATAGAATCAATATTAAATTATATATATGAAAATCGTGACGTTCTCTTGTCCGCCGTCGCATCGTGAACGATTCGCGAGATGAGGTAAGGGGAAGGAAGAGAGCCTATCCGGCGCGTTTCGGTAGTCTTCCGCGTCCGATGATTTTTCATTAAGCGTGATCACGCTAGACGTTAGGCATGGGTGGGACGCGCAGGGAGGGATCGTCTTGATAAGTGGAGGTCACGAGATTTTGTAAGCGCACGAATTTGTGCAATTCGCTCCCGGTTATCGGTGCGGATTAATTAATCACTCTCTCACAGTTTTGTATCGAATTCAATAATACATACATACACATACATTCAAACACACGCGGAGCTCCGTGCATTTATACAGACGTGCACCGGCACGATCATTGGTAAGCGTCAAGGCATAGCCACGCAACAATCCATCATATTAGAAGTGCACTTCGATTCACATGCAAAATCATGATTAATTCAAACATGACCGTACACGTGTACACACAAACATACATATAATACAATCACACAAGTATTGTATTTCGTTTCATATTCTTCGGGTTTTTTTTTTTATGCCGCAAGGCTTTTTTACCCCCAGGAGCCAATAAATATCATCATTTTATGTGGCTCAATTAAGCAGTTTTATTTCAACACCAGAAGAAATCATCCGTTCCTTCAATCCTTTCAACCACAATAAAGAAGAAGAAAAATCTGAATAGGCGTAAACAATCGAAGGATTGATTTTCGACTCTACAAATACTTATTACTAATAAACAATAATGCGTTAAATACTACAATATATGAGACTGTAAATTTAGAAATATTTTGAATAACCTATTTAGTTTATAAGACATGGATATTATAAATATTATAATTGTGTGCTATTTTTAGTTTAACTAGAATATTCCATAAATGATTTAATATATTATTAACGTTTATTTTATTTTAATTAACGTTTATTAATGATTAGATTAAATTTATTTTCACGCTATTAGAAAACAATAGCTCTAATCGAATGTTATCACTGACAAAATAAAGAATACGTTAATTAAAAAACACTATGTAAACTCGTTAACTGCTAAAAGTTTTTTTATCTAATAAAACATATATTGATTAAAGTAAGAGTGTAAGGGAAGTTGAAGAGGTAATCATGATTCGATTTGATATTTGTAATATACTATTAGTGAAAAAATAATGTTGATAAATCTTTTTAAAACGGTTTTCGATTAATTTTCCAATAAAGTTCAATATTTTTTATTTTTATTGTCAAATAAATAATTAATTTGTTTTATCAAATAAAATATGTTTAACTTATATTATGATCGATTTGGATAATTGAACAAAAATTTTAATTTTTATATGAAAATTTATTAATTAATTTAGCAAGAATTACGTAAGGTAAGAACAAAAAATTAAATAATTAATATGAACATTAGTTTGAATTTCTTTAAATTTTAAAGTATAATATAATACTTAATCATTAGACAATTTTATAATACGGTTAGACGATTTGATAATAATTTTATTTAATAATTTAGACAAACGTTATATGATAATTTTCATTTTTTGTATAATTTCTTCGATTTCAATTTTTTTTTTTTTTTTTTTTTTTTTTTCAGTAGATTAAAACAATAATTATGCTACTAATATTGGTTTATAAATTAATGCGGAATAAACTTAAATTATTTATATCAGTCATTATACAATTTATTATTAATTTATTATATTTCTTCTTAACAGATTTTATTTGACGATGGCAAGTAAAGTATTGCAAACATTGTTGCACGTTTTACTGATTTTTCATTTACTTTTTATGGGTAAAGTTTGGAACAAGAATTTGTTTATCAGCGCAACTCAATTCGATGATATTCATATTTATGAAAATAATTCTGGTTTGTCAATTTATTTATAAATATAAAATTGCGTGTATATGTACGTATGCATATAAATGTGTATAAACGTATGCATACACGACTTTATGTTTGCAAAAACACATATGACATTAATTATTATATTGTAGAAAACTTATTTTTTGAAAATTATACACGCGATGATTTGAACAATACAAAAGAAAATATACTGGTTGTGGAAAACGAAACGTATAACTTTCACGAGGATGAATACTACGTCGATTTCACTAACGAACCGACTGGTAATATCTTTATAATTTCAGTAATTCAGATAACGGAAGCTTGTGTATTAATTAGATTTTTTTTTAATGCTATTAGAAAGTGAAACAATCATAGAAGATTTTAAAGTGGATAATATTTCCTCAGATTCGATTACTATATCTTGGACGGTACTTAAAAATCAAAATTCATCGTTTTATTTAATTGAATGGTTTAGAAATGAAGTCTTACTTGTAGGAAATTTGAGCGGAATCTTTTACAATTACTATTATGTAATAAATCATTTAGATTCTTGTACTAAGTACAAAATTAAAATAACATCTGATAAAGGAGAGAGTAAAATTACTTACGGTACCACTGATAAAATACGTATGTTTTTGCAATTTTGAATATTTTTAATACATTTTTCGTCAAGTGTAAACTTTGTGTAGATAAAATATTTGTATGTTAATAGGTAACAACTGCCTAATTTGTGGGTAGATTATAAATTAAAAATTAGCTTTAAAATTTTTTTTATAAGTTGTTATTTTGAAATCTTAAAAATAAAAGAGAAGTCATAATTTTTTTAACTTTTTTTAATTTTCATATAAAAAAGAGAATATTTTTTGTTTATTTGTTAGAAGTAATCAATATTATTACGAAAATTGAATTACTTTTTATGAAATTGATTTGCATTTTTATGTAATTAAAATAAAATTTAATATTTTTAAGGACCCGGAGCGCCTTTAATTTTAACTGCAGAGCCATTCGAAGAATCAAATATATCGGCATTAAATATATCATGGAAAATGCCTACAGCAGGAAGTTGTTGCATAAAACATTTTGCGGTTTCTGTTAATACGGAAGTTCATAATTATAAGCATAATTTGTTTCAAGAAACAAATAGTACAAATATAATTATGAAGGATCTTTTTGCCTGTACTTCTTATTTAGTTACAGTTAAATCAGTTGATTGGGACAACGAGGATGGATTAATGTCTACGATTCAGGCGAGGCCTACGTTAAATAAAGGTTTTTCTTTAATTTTTATCTTTCAAAATCTAAAAAAAGTCTTGTAAAATTCACAAAATTTGTTTATTTTTTTCACGCTGGTATATAAATATTGATGTTTATTGTTCAAATTCCAGCTGCACCTCCACCAGAACTCGTTAATAATGTTTGTATTCCACCGTTTACGGTCACAAAAACGACGGTAACGTTGAATTATGAAGTTTCTGAATTCGTTTTACAGTTAAAAAACAATTGTTCCATTAAATTGCTTATTGTTGATTGTTTTATTTATTCGGCGAAAGGACATGGTTACAGAGTGAAAGAACATAGTTATGCAACTTATAGGCTAGCAAATAGAAATCAAGATGTCGTAAGTTTGGTTGTAGAAAATCTTAGCTCATATGCAAGTTATGGTTGTTTGGCTAGGTCAATTAATGCCGCTGGATCAAGTTGGACGGGTTTGCCAATTTTGATAACTACAAATGAAGATGGTACATTTATTAAATTATATTTTTTTTAAATTATTTTTTATATTTTCAATATACATCGATTAAGAAAATATGATTTGTAAACAAATTGCATATTACATTTGATCCTGTTAAAATCTTTATGCAATTTTAATTTTAAAATTTTGTAAAATCGTTATAGCGGTGAAATATTAATAAGATCGGGCTGAAAATTATTAATTCAAAAGTACACTAAGTAATTTCTTATAAATTTACATTTTTTAAAACTCAGTTTCACCAATTTTGTAAAAAAAAAAAAAAAAAAAAAGGAATTATGAACGTAAATTAATATTTTACACATAAATGTTTCTAATATTCTTAGAATATGAAAATTACGCATGTGTTCATTGAAAAAATATTTCTACTTTTTTGGAAACACAAATACATTGTCTAGGATGCAATAGGAATGTTAAAGAAATCTTTAAACAATATTAGAATATAAGTTTCTAAAAGTTAAAGTTATGGTCGTTGAAATAATGTAAAAACATTATAACTATTTCTCCTAAATTACATATATATTATTATTATTATTATTATTATTATTATTATTATTATTATTATTAATTATACACGTATATTTGTATTTAAAACACGTTTTATTACTTCAATTTTTTCAATCCACTTATTATCATTCAGCACCGTCAGCACCAGAAAATTTTCATCTTGTGAACAACACGAATTTTGTGTTTGCTTGGGAAGAGCCGAAAATTATGCCTGGAAAATTGAAAGAATATAAAATAACGTTATCGTGGAAACCGCTTTATCCATATCCAGATACTTGCAATAAAATACAAAGAACTGTGATAAATGATATAGATCCTTCGATGCACGAGTACTTTTGGGAGTTTGGCGAAGGTCTCACCGATTATTTTGTTTATATAGAAGCTCGAAACGGCGGTGGTTGGAGCCCAAAGAGCTCGGAAATAGTTTTTCGCAGTAACATAAAATCTGGTATTCATTTATTTTTTAAAGAAATTTCATATCTTTTCTATTTTACTTCTTGATTAAACATTTTTTAAATAATTTTTTCGAATAATTTTTTTTGTTTTCTTTTTAAAAACATGAAACACCTTTTTCAATTAATGAAATTACGTAAACAGCAAACTTTATGTATAGACTTAATTTAATGAAAATAACTTGTTTTAGCGCCTGATAGAGTAACTAATTTAAATTGTGTAATCAAGCCTCTCGCAAATGACTCAAATACATTGGAAACGATATTGTCTTGGAATTTACCTTGTTCGTTAAAAGGAGTATTAAAATATTTCAATATAAAAGCATTCGGTTCAAAATGGCAGTCAAAAAATGATTTCTTTCAAATAAATTTCAATATCGAAAATAATTATACGAAAAACGATGTGTTTACTTTGCAGTTGGGAGAATTAAAACCTCAATATCGTTACGTATTTACAGTGTCAGCAGTAAACTATGAGAGTGATGAAAAAGGGGAGGCAGCTCAATACGTTTTCGAATATCCAGCAGGAAGTAAGTTAACTTGAATGTCATATACGTTTTAATTAAAAAATAAAAATATCTTTTTTTATTGAAATAAGTAAAGTGATTGTAAAAATGCAATTGCATGCTCTATAATTTATTATAAAGGTTTACATACAAGTTTTTTTTTTCTTGAAAATTTTTACATTACGAGAATGCATAAGTATTTATGATAAAATGTCATTGTTAAAAATTAACGTGATCATTATGGTTTTAGTTCCACCCCTGCCAACTGAAGATTATTTGCAATCGATAGAAGTAAATCCGTATAAAATTCGACGCACGTCGAATTCGTTTGAAACTTTGTTACCTCTGTTTCCAAACACCAAAGGCGACATTCAATATTATGCAATTATAGTATCACGAGTAGATTTCGCTCACAAAGCAGTTCGTACTAGATTCAACGTGAAACACGGAATGTGGCCAAATATTTCATCCTGGAGAGAATCGATGGAGCAAGATTTTAGGGTTCCGTATCAAGCTTCAGAACCGTATTGGATACCCTCTTGTAAAGTCTTATATTTTTATTGTTTATTTTATTTCAAGTTTTAATTGATGATTCTAATAATTTTTTTTAATGATAATCTTTCGTTAAATTGGCTTTTACGAATCTTTTTATTATAAACATTTTAAGAATATTTTGAATAAGAAATTTTTCTATCGGTTAAAATAATTTTTTTTTAATTTTTTGGCCTACATCATTTATGATTATGCTAGTACTTTTTTATTTTTGAAAAGATATTTTGTAAAAGATAGTCATTTTAACAAAGTTTGATATTTTGATAGAAAAGCTTTGCTTTTTGTTTTTGTTGTTTTTTCATTCTAGAATAAAAAATAACTGTAATACTCGTCTAAAATTTATGCAGATTAAACGAATTTTTTAAAATTTTAATTATAACATTTGTTAAAAAGGTACAAATATTTAAAAATTTTCTAATTCTATTTTTACTGAAAATTTTTACCTGAGTAAGAACGTGTTTATAATTTTTTCATATTTTTATAATGTATTTTTCAGCAAATTATATACTTGATTACGGAAATATAAAAGCAGTAAAATTCACCGTAGGTATTGAGAATAGTTGCAAAGATTTTTCATCGATACAAGTACGCAGGTTGTATTGCAATGGTCCGCTTAAACCTGATACTTTGTATGAAGTAACAATGAGAGCATTTACAAATGGTGGTTATTCGGATTCTCTTCCAATAAGAGTTAAAACTGGTATCGCTTAAAACGTATAATTAATCTGTTGAAAATTTATTTAAAAATAATTTTTATAAATTATATTTTTATTTTTTAGATGCTGAAATCAGCGTAATTTTTATAATATGTTTTGTATTTGGTATTCTTTTATTTGGTATCGTAGTTGCTTTACTATTGGCCGGAAAAGTTTACTTCAAGCGGTAATGACAAAATTTTCAATTAGCATTCAATACTATCCCAGTTGCAAATATGTACATGGAAATTCCCATGAAATCCACCCAAAATTTTACACGTAAATCCATACTAAAATCAATCTAATAACACAACTTATGTGGATAAATCTACGCGGATTTTTGTACGTAATAATAATACTTAACTTGTACGCTCGAGTTAATTCGAGCGCGCTAAACAGCTTTTCAAAAAAACTGTGCGTTAAGGGGTTAAGCATGAAATCTTCTTGGAAGTCCGTATATAAAGATGCATATGGATATGCGTAAAAAATTAATATGATCAATATAAAAACTCGTATTAAAAAACTATAAAAATTGATCAAATAAACGGACAAAAACAATTTTTTTTTTTATATTTTTGATGTTACTATTTTTTCTTATTTTAAAACATTTTAATAGTATTTTTATTTATTACAAAATATATTTTTTTTTAATTTCTACATTAAATTAATTATATAATCGCAAATTATCATTAATATACTGTATATATTAATATCTCAGATATAACGCCGAAAAATTTTTTGATCTACGGTGGGATCGAACGTCGGTTCTTCACATTCTATATCTGATGACTTAACCACTACGCTATAACAGATCGGCTGAAAAATTCATACGCTGACACATAAATGCCGTTACTAGAATTAAATCTATATGATTTTCAATTAGTATCAACTTTCAAACGATACGTGTATAAATTTGACAGCTTTCAGACAATTGGTTCGTGAGATATAGTATTGTAAGTAAAGTAGCTTTTGTTATTATAAAAAAAATGGATAAAAAAAATTTCGTGTGTTAATGAAGCATTGCTTTTTGGTAAAAAAAAAAAAAAAAACCGTTAAAGCCAAGGCTTAATTTGATAAGCATTATTTAAATTCTGAACCAGGGAAATTAACCGCTGAGAAGTGGTTTGCTAAATTTAAACGAGGCGAAATGAGCGTCGAAGACGATGCACGCAGTGGATGTCCGAAAGAGGCTGTTACCGACGAAAACATAAAAAAAGTTCACAAAATAATTTTCAATGATCGTAAAGTGAAGTTGATCGAGATAGCTGAAACTTTAAAGATATCAAAGGAACGTGTTGGACATATCGTGCACAAATACTTGGACATGCGAAAGCTGTGTGCAGTGGGTGCCGCACGAGCTTACAATCGATCAAAAGGAACAACGTGTTGATGATTCGAAGCAATATTTACCGATATTCAATCATAATAAAGACAAATTTTTCAGACGATATGTGACAATGGATAAAACATGGCTCCATCACTACACTCCAGAGTCCAATCGACAATTAGCCGAGTGGAATGCACGCGATGAACGCGAATCCAAAGTGTGGAATAACGCAACAGTCGGCTGTTAAGGTTATGACATCAGTATTCCTGGATGCGCATGGTATAATATTCATTGATTACCTCGAAAAGGGCCAGACCATGAACAGCGATTATTACATAGCATTGTTGGAGCGTTTGAAGAATGAAATCACGAAAAAACGTCCCCATTTGAAGAAGAAAAAAGTGCTGTTTCATCAAGACAATGCACCATGTTACAAATCAATGAAAACGATGGCAAACTTGCATGGATTAGGCTACGAATTGCTCCCCCATCCCCCATATTCTCCAGATCTTTCCCCCAGTGACTTTTTCCTGTATGCAGACTTCAAAAAAATGCTCACTGGAAAAAAATTCAGCTCTAATGAAGATGTAATCACCGAAACTAAGACCTATTCTGAGGCTAAAGAGAAATCGTACTATAAAAATGGTATCGGAAAATTATATTATTGCTATAATCGTTGTATCGCCCTTGAAGGTAACTATATTAAATAATAAAATCGAATTTTACGAGTAAGTAGGAAGAAAGTTTACTTCGAGAAAATTTTTTCTTTTATTTTACTAGGCTTTAACTGATTCAATTACTTAAGTATTTGAACAATGTAATAACTGTCAAAAAATTAGTAAAATTTAAATCTTATTTTCACAGAATGCATGTAGCGTAGTGCTTCATAATGCGAAGAACCCTGCGGTCGATCCTACTGCAGGTCAAAAAATTTTTTCTGCGTTTTTTCCGTGAGATATTATATATACAATATATTAACGACAATTTGTGGCTAAAAAATTAATTTAATCAGGAAATTAATATATATATATATATATATATATATATATATATATATATATATATATATATATATATATATACATATATATGATACGTTCCGATGAATTCTTAGTACATTTAGGAATCGAGTTTTATTTTTTTTTGAAAATTTGTCAACTTTTAGTTTATATCAAAATAAGATATTATGCCAAGTATCAGTTCAAAATATTAATTTTTAAAAAAGTTATGCCTATTTAAAAAAAAACGAGTAAAATTTTTAAACTGTTCTAAATACTAATTATCGGAATGACGTAAATTTTTGTTCTATTACGCCAGTAATATTGAACTTATAAAATGTATATAATTTAATACAAAATATTTTTATAAAAGAAAGTACAACAATTTTTCATAAACAAATTAAGTTTCTTAATCGAGGGGCACATACGATTTTCAATTTTTTAATATCAAATTAAAGCCTAATATTTCTTCTTTAATTTAGTAAGAAAATTTTTTCGGACATTTTAATAAAAAAAAAATTAAAGCGATTTGAAGCCGACGCTCGGCGCTTCCCATCGCACCACGCCGCACTTAGCTTTATGATGTATGTGCTGCATAATACGGCGGTTGCTTAAGGAGCGCTCTGTTTACTTCTTCAAGCTTCTTCCTTATTCCAAAGTATATTGATTTTTTTTCGTGGAATCAAAATTCAAATTTTAATATTCATTTTAACATATCTTATTTGATAATTTATTTCTACAGTGTCTTGATAAATAGTATCTTGTTATAAAAAAAAAATCATTTTCTTTTCCATTAAAATGTCGGAAAAATTTTTTTTTTTTACGAATTTAAACAAGAAAGATTAGGCTTTAATTTGACATAAAAAAATTGAAAATCAAATGTGCCCCTTGATTCAGAAACCTTATTTATTTATGAAAAATTGCTGTAACTTTCTTTTATAAAAATATTTTGTATTAAATTATATACATTTTATAAGTTCAATATTATTGGCGTAATTAAAAAAAAAGTTTACGTCATTCCAATAATTAGTATTTGAGAACAGTTTAAAAATTTTACTTTTTTTTTAAATATGCATAACTTTTTTAAAAATTAATATTTTGATCTGATACTTGGCATGATATCGTATTTTGATATAAACTAGAAGTTGACAAATTTAAAAAAAAAAATAAAACTCGACTCCGAAATGTACTAACAATTCATTGGAACGTCCCATATATATATTGTAAAAATATTATTAAATTGTTTTTAAAATATGAAAAAATAGCTTTAAGAAAAATATAAAAAAAATTGCTTTTGTCCGTTTTTATAGTTTTTAATATGAGTTTTCATATTGATTTCATATGGAAATCTATATAGATTTCCATGCATATTTACGGATTTATCCACGGATTTCCATGTAGATTACACGCTGAAATATATGTAGATTACATACTGTGTTATTGGACTGATTTTAGTGTGGAATTCCATGTCAAATTTTGGATGGATTTTCATGTGGATTTCGATGTGAATATTTGCAATTGGAATTTTAATTTTAAATTATTATCATTTCAAATACTAATACACGCTGTATTTTATTTTGAAAAGTAATTGCGATTACGCTATTTTAACCACATTAAAAAAAAAATGTAAATAAAGTAGATTCTATTCTTAAAGATATTATGAAAAAGCTTTTTAAAATTTAAGAAACATTCAATACGAAGAAATTTAACATTGAATATGAAATTAAACATTATCATCTAAAAATTTAAGCTTTTTATCTCATTTTTTATTCTCGTTTTATATATATATATATATATATATATGTGTGTGTGTGTATGTGCGTGTGCGTGCGTGTGTGATGTGTTGAATTTAGAGTCGGAATGTTTGATTTTATAAATCATATTATTTTAGAAAAGATAAAAATTTAACAGCGGAAGATGGTAAATAAGAAGAATATCGAAATAGACGATGAACAGTGAATACTAATTTATGTGCTCATGATACTTCTGTAATTAATATAAAAAAACTTTAAGAATAAGCACGCGAATAAAATACAGATAACTACTGGTCATTAAAAAACCTCCAACATAACCGATATTTCTACATCAATTAGAAAAAGAAAGATAATTTTTAAACGGTAGGACCGATTTGTATGAAGCATAGTTAAAATTGATTTTGATTAAATTTATTTTCATTAAAAAAAAAAAAAATATCTAAATTGGTCCACACTTTTCAGAGCTACAATGCCACAGACAAATAGACATATCTTGTTTTTCGACCTCAGGGGTTAATAAAACTTATTATAAAACAGAATTAAACTTAAACTTCCAAATCTTGTCGAAAATTACAATATATTAGAAACATTTTATAAAATAAACCTATGATTTTTTAGTTCGATTTAAATAAATTTAAAATAATAATTAATAGTAGTAAACATTAATGTTTTAATAATTACATTAAATATGTTTTCATATAAATTAATTAAAAGATTATAATATTAAATTAAAATATTAAGGTTTTAATGCAAGTATTGCAAGCACTCTGCAACTCTGCAGCTGAGAATTATAAAAACACTCGTATGTTAATGAATATCCCAAAATAAATTGTTTGTAAATGTAGATAAAATTAAAATCAATTGTGAAATAAAAGAAACATATTTAATTTTATTACCTATCTGAGACAGAACAAATTTAAATATATATATATATATATATATATATATATTTGATGATTTAAAAGATTGTTTACAATATATAACAAAAAAAAATTTTGATATATAAATATATGTATTAATTTTTAGAATAAAATTTATTAACATTAATGGAAATAACTTTTTTATTTGTAAATATAAAAAATAATATACTAAATATATAATTAGTAAATTTTTCAATTTATTTTATTTCATCTATGAGCATAAGCCCTTTATACAAAAGATTAATACAAAGTATTAGAACATCACATGTAACAATTGCAAATTAACATATATATTTGAATACTGTGATAATAATTAGTTTACCAAAAAAGTAAAGATTAATATTTTTTGCTGACATTTTTAACAAGAATTGAAAAAATGTAAACAATATCATACTGTTTACTAAATTCTATAAATACAATCTTTTTTCTTGCCATAATGAAATAATTCTATTGCAACCATTTATAAGTTTAAAGAGTTAATTGATTTTTAATGAATTCATCAATAATTCAGGAGATTTGATATCCCAAACAACTAGAAGACCATCAAGACTGGTTGTGCTAAATTTGGTTTTCGAAAGTTTTTGAATACAAGTAATTGTATTTTGATGTATGCTATCAAGTGCACTGTCATTAATGTCAGTTCTTGCTTGTCTATCAAGTGATTGAAATTTTCTCATTGCTGTAAGGCCTGCAGCTTCTTTTTTATGAGTATTATCAAGTTTTGTTACAAAACTTAATTGACCAGATTGATCTATTCCATATACCATTGGCATACAATTATGACCAGCAGTTATAATAAAATTATTATCTAGCCAAACACACCGTAAAAATGGTAAATATTCAGTGAAAATTCTTGTAACATGATTTCCTTTCAAAGAGTCAACGACACAAATTGATGAATTATGTCCAACCCAACATATTTTAGTACCACAGGGACTAAAAGCAACATTATGCACCCATCCGCCACCATTTTGTGAATTTGCAAATTCAGCTAAAAGTTTCCCAAAGACTGTACTGCTGCCCCAAGAACTTTCACTAGTATTTTCATGAATATCTCGCACATATGCACTGAATACTCGAACTTTATAATCTGTTGATCCAGCTACTATAATTTTATTATCAGGATGCCAATCAATTGTAGTTACAGTGGAACGCATTGGTTTTTTTATATGTCTGGATATCCACCAATTATTTTTTGAAGTAAAGTAACACACAGATATAATTCGATCTCCAGAACCAACAGCTAATGTATCCTCATTTGGAGACCACTTGACACATGTAGCTGCTCGGTTTGTTCTTAATAATACCCATGATGGTGTCCATTTTCCTTCATCATTTAGAGTCCATACGTAAGCATTTTTATCAGCTGCACAAGTCACAATGCGATTTGTTTTTGGAGCCCAATCAATACCCATGATTTGTTGATCGTGTTCTTGTAACACTTCAGAAAGTTTCCAGTTTGAACCATCTTGTTTATAAACATGTACTTCATTGTTATTAGGACATACTGCAATTTCTGTATGTCCTTCATTCCAAACATGACAAGTAACTGCATCAAGACCCAAATTATATATTTCAGTCATTTTATTTTAATTTGATGAATGACAGACTGTTACCTATTAATAAATTTAATAAATTTGAAAAAGCAATTGAAGTTGGGCTTTTATTTTATTTATAAGCAAGTTTAAGATACTTTGCGACATTACAGAATGACGTGAGGTTATAAAGTTTAGATATCTACATGTTATCATGAATCATAGGTTTGTTCGATAAGTTTCAGTTAGCAATGTCTATCTTTGTTTCACTTATGAGATTTGCATTATGCTACTTTTATTACTTTCGCACTCTTACTCATTTTGGTGAATATGAATAACTTCACTTCCACGCCCGAAACTACCCATCGATGAATTAAAAAAAGATAAAAGATACTTCTTTTAGAAAGAGGAACAGACTTGATATTTTCAAAAACAAACACATTTTACGCTGTTATAAAAAAAAATTGTACCTTTATTATCATATTAAAATAGGATTTATTTTTTGAATTACGCAATTATTTATTAAAAAATTATTTTCTCATATTTCAATTAAATTTTTAAATAACCAAAGTATTTGATTTGATTTCACTAGTAAAAGTTCATCGTATTTTCCAGGTGGCGCTCTTTCTTTTCTTCAAGATTATCGTGGTGACAGAAGGTACGCATTCTTCGAAAATAATTTTTAATTCTAGTTTTATCAAAGTAATCCTTTCACTTTTTAAAATATTGATTATAACAAAAGATTTCAACAACATTCATAGTCATTATGATGATTATAGTTAATGCCAAGTGAAATTATTAAAAGTATATTTTTGTTGTGTTTTAGGTACGATCCATCGTACTACAATTTTATTACACGATGGTAAATCTTAATTATAAGTAATATTATTATAATTTAAATTTTTAGATAATAATTACATTTATATACTTGAATAAAAAAGTAAATTTGTGTTGTATTTATAAATTATAAGTATATTTTTTGTTGAACTACATTGTAGTAACATAACCTTTTAACTTCGACTTTGTATAATTAGAAGTTTTTAATGTGGTTAAAATGTTGAAATATCAATTTTTATTAATATTTAACTATTTTATCTGTAGCCCAGGGAAATCAAAGAAATTAAAGACTTCCTCCTGAAGGCCCGCAGGAAGGATGCTAAATGTAAGTACAGTTTTGTATTTTGTCTGTATTGTTTCCTTAAAACCATAATTTATGATCATTGATATTGTAAATATAAATGTTGTAAATAAATGTGAACATTCTCTAGAGGATGCTAAATTTCCTTTGTTTAAATTATATAATGATATTTTATAATATAACAATCTTATTAAATAAAATTAAATTTTAAATAAGAAAATAATATAAATTTCTAATTTTGATTAAAAAATGATAGTTTTCTTTTTTATTATTAATCTTTTTATATTATGTTTATGAATAAAAAAAAAATGTTCCTATAGATAATTGTTCTCTAACTTACTAATATTTTGATTGCATAATTTTTTAATAAACTACGATGCAGTTATAAACATTTCAACACTTTTTAAAAATTTTTTACAATTTTCATGTCTAAAGTAATGTAAGTCCCAAGTTTATATTGTAATACAACAAAAGTATATTATTTATTCTTAAAAAAATTATTAGGAATTGAATTAGTTTAATATCAATTATGAATTTTTGCTATTTTTTAATTCATTTATAATTATAATAGTTTATATTTTTAAATTTGACTTAGAAAAATTTTGACTGCATATAATTGTTCAATGTCGTTCATAACGTTATTCAAAAGTATCTTTTTTTTATATTTGTTTTATAAACTTTTATGACTCTAATTTTATACTAATTTTATAATATAATGCTTGTAAATGATCTCATGAATTTAATTATTAATTGTAAGTAATTATAATGACATAATGTTAACGATTTCTATTTGTTATCAAAATTTAAATGTAACTAATTTATTTCTAATAACTCTAAAACATATAAAAATAGATTTTTATATATTTTATATTTATTTTACATTTTTGAAAGAGATATTTAGAAATATTTATTTTATTATTGATTATAAAAATTAATTTTTTTAAAACAACGTCCTGTTGAATGATTCTAAATTGTTTCAATAAATTAAATATATATTACAAATTTTAGATTATTTAAAAAAATTATTTATTACTTTTGTTACAGCTGTTAAAATAAAGAAGAATGCTGACAATGTAAAATTCAAAGTACGTTGCTCCAGGTTTTTGTATACTCTGGTAATAACAGATAAAGAAAAAGCCGAAAAATTGAAGCAATCTCTTCCTCCAGGTAATGGAATTTAACTTTGATTGCATAAATTAAATTAAATAATTACATAAATTAAATTAAAATTATAATTCTTTTTAGGTCTGCAAGTTAAGGAAGTTAAAAGGAGTGAACGTGTATGATTAAATAAATAAAGATTATTACAAAAAATGACTTATTTTAATTTTTTGCTGGTACATTCATCATATAACATTCTGGGTAAAAAATAAATTTACTTTATTACAATAAATTAAAAAATTGTTTTATTTATTGAACATATCTAGAAAGAAATGAAAAATAAATTGTAGTAATTGCAATAAATATAAGACGCTAGAATTTTAGGAAAAAAAATAAAACACTTTTAAATGTACAAAAAAACATAAAAATTTTATTATATTCCGTGAATAATTTTAAATGTAACAATCAATGCATTATATTTTCGTTTTTATACACACACACACACACACACACATATATATATATATATATATATATATATATATATACATACACACACTATTCATAAATAGTTGTCGGCGTTTCAGAATATTAGGATAGACAAGCAACACTAATTATTTATAAATTTTACTTTTTACTGGAAAAAATGAAAATTGAATAAAAATATACAATTATGTAATAAGTAAAACAATAATAGGTCTTATTTTATTTTGAAAATTTTTCTATTAAATATAAACATTGAACTATATAAACTATTTATTAAATGTTATTTCACAATAAGTGTACATACGCTATTTGAGGAAATATGAAAACTTATAAATAATTAGTTTACTGTCTACTTTTATAAACATCGATACATTAGTCAGACTAAACACTCGTGAAATCGAAAAAATGACGTTCATAAATAAAATACACACTTATGAAATTAAATGATAGCTTATCTATTTTTATACTATATTAATGTTAAGAATACTAAACATATTTACAATTCACAAGGGTTCAATTGTAAGATTTTTACATTAAATAAAGTCGCTGGCACAGTTACGTTGAGCGACGAAAGGATTGATTGCAATTTTATAATTTATTGCAATCGCAGTAATAAATGCCACTGAACACGCGTACAAAACTCATATGACGAGACTCATATTTATAATATTTTTTTTTCGTATATGTTAGAAAAAATTTACAGAATTTAAAATTACATTCGTGTAATCTTTTTTGACATGATTTATTTTATAACTTTTGCTACACTTCGTGAGAAATCATAAGTCCAAAAAAATGGGTTTTCAAATAAAAGTTTAAATTGAATAGAGAACCTTCAAGGTTTTTCGTGCACATCTTTATACTGTTTTCAGTTTATTTTTATTTATTTTTTTTATATCTAGCTTTTTTCGATTTTCTGCTATTTCTCGTATTTTAAAATGACTGTACATTTACTATATTTCATAGCAGTTATTGCTAATAATAGGTATTTATTACACATACTTTTAGACAATTGTTTACCACTAATATTAACAGTTCAAATATTACAAATAAGCAGCTTCGATAAAATAAAAAGTAAAACACGTAAATTATTGACTTTATTTCATTAAAAAATAAAATGTGAGTCTAGAGTCAGCTAAGCATTCACAAAAATCTGCTGTATTAGAAATTTAATAACTTAAACTTAACGCTAGCGACATTCGGATGAATTTTATAACATTTTTACATTAAAAATCAAAGCCTATAACCCCTTCTCCCTCTAAATTAAAATGGAGAACTCCACGGGGAATGTCACTAATTTTAAAATGTACATTTTAATTTAAAGTTCGGTTTCACTGATGGCTTTATTCTTTATTTATTCCTTATTTTACTATTAAAAAATAATTTTATTAATGAAACGTGGGAGATTATAAAAATTTAATATTTTCAAAACAAGGAATTATGTGAACAAAAAATTTGCAATATAAACAAATCAAATGTTTAAATATTATTTAAAGAAATATAAATTAAAAAAAAAAAAAAATCTTTGCAAATAGTTAAACCAATACAAAATTCATGAAAAAAAAAAAAAAAAAAAAAAAAAAAAAAATATATATATATATATATCTTTTAACCAATTGATTTACTAATGTTATTTTATTTTGTTCAATAATTGGCTCAGAGCATTAATATTCCAGTTACTTCTGATAAATTTTATGTATTTGAAGAAATATTTGAAATACGTTAGTATCGACTACTTTTTTCAACTCAATAATAAAAAGTTTATATTAAAAAAGGTTGTTCGTTATTTCACATACAATGTATGACATATCGGTTAATAATTTTAAAATCGAAACTATCAGTAAACAGTAAAGGCCTTTACTGTAAAGCCCGATCTTTAAATTTTCATCTCTTATCAAAAGAAAAAGAAAGCGATTATATACAACCACGTAGATCGGTATGATAACCGAAGCATGCGCGCGAAGAGGAGAGAGAAAAAGAGGAGGCGCAGATCTGGTAATCGTAGATTAAGTCAAGGGAAGGAGAGAACAAATAAATGACAATCCAGTCTATATCACAGAAACGGAGTTCTCCATTTCGGCCGCAGTCTTCTTGAGGACGCGTTCACCGTCGTTTGCCGGGAGCGCTAGGACAGCGGACGAGGTCGTTTCGGTGAGACCCGATTTCGGTATAACGAGGGAGTTGTCGTGGCCGATCGGCGCCGCGGCCTCCACGAGATTTTCTACGGAGGCGGCGTTTTGGGGCTGTTCGTTGCTCGTCACCGAGTCCTGCTGCTGCTGCTGCTGCTGTTGGTGTTGTTGGAGACCGCGACGAAGGCTCTGTTGGGTACGCGCGGTGCCTCGGCGTATGCTGCTGCGTAATAGGTTCGCCACCTCAGCGGCGGTCAAGTTGGACGAAGTCCCACCACCGCCGTTGGGATTGCTGTTGTTGTAGGGTCTGCGACCCGCGCTGCGGTCGACGGTGTAGTGGCCCCGATGCATCAACGCGCCTCGCTCGATCGTCGAGATGCCGCTACGGCAAGTCGATCGGTCGATCGTGTTCGGCCGATGCTGTTGTATACGGTTGCTCGGAGGCGGCATCGACGTGCGCCTCATGTTTGTCACGTCTGGTCGAACCTGGTTATTGAAAAATAAAAAAATATACTATATAATGAATAGTAACCGAATGGCTAATGATAAATGTAGAAAAAAATTGCTTCGTTATCGAGATAAACGATCGATAAAAACGTTTATCGCGTCAATTTTAAACAAGGATAACTCATTTATTCATTTAATTTCTCGCAATATAAGTATTCACGCACCTCGGCAATGTGTATGGCTACGTCTCTCGACGAGACGCTCTGATTCATCTCGACGAGGACGGCCGCGTAATCCGGCGGGGGTGGCCGTTGCTGTTGAAGGGGCGGTCTATTTCTGGTGGTGGCGCTGCCACCCTCGCCGAGGGCGTTGGCGATGCGCCTGACGCTGCGTCTGAAGCTCTGCCGGAGCATTTTGGCGATGCGGGCGCCCGTAGCGGTCGTGTAACTCGGCGGCGGCGTGTACTTGGGCGGCGGATCCTCGAACGGCAGCTCGGTCGTGCTCGAGACGAGGCCGTTGCCGCCGTGCAGCCCACCGGCTCCTCCCGTACCGGCTCCGCCGCCCAATGTGGTTTGACCGCCGCGCGGGTCATCCGGTTCCAGGGATGGACGGTAGAGCAGCTGGATTCTCTGAAAGAGGAAAAAAAGGATTTTTCAGTCGCTGTTGCTAGCTAGCTAGCGATGATTTTTTCGAGGATTGCGTTGACGTTGGCGGGAAGAGATTTTTTTTTTTTAAAGATACGTGCGGAAAGCTTAATAATAGCATGGGTGTATATATTATCGACTTGCGATTATTTAATTATTGTAATTTCATTTTATTTTATCGAGTACAATAATTTTTCTGACAAAAAATTTTAGGTTAAAATGAATCGGCGATTAAAAAATAGACAAGTGAAAAACTTCGATTTCTAAAATAATATTACATTTTAAATTATTATCGCAGTCTCATCGGTTTTAAACGTCTTTAAAATTCTTAACAAAAAATTTTACTTTGAAAAAAAAAAGGAAACAGATTGGCCTTACCTTTGCCTGAAAATAATAAATTTTAACTAAAAACATTTATTAAATTATATTTTTAATGTTCTCATATACTACATAATAGTACATTTTTATTTGACAAAATTTGTTAAATATTTTATATATGTTATTAAAATTTTTAAAATAGAAGTATTTTACGTTTATTTTACGTTTATTTTAGAAGATTTGAAAAAAAAATTTGTAAAAATAATAAAAAAAATAATGTACCTAATTAAATTTTTATGGTAATAATCGTGCACTTTAAAAATGACAAATTTAAAAAACAAAAGCCAAACATGACAAGTGACAGACTACCCTGCATGAGCAAAAAAATTTGAATTTAATAATGCGTGTCTACTTTGAAAATTTTTTAATCATCGAAAAAGCACTTACACCATTGCATTGATTGCAGTGACTTACATTCACCTCCACCTGATCGGTCTGATTTTTAACGTAACAAAGAGAATTTATCACAGTTAGTATTGTTAGTTATTTTACACTCGCGTTTAATAGCATTAAACATTAAATAAATAAACTTGTTACAAAAACTAAAACAATACACAAACGCTTGAAAATTTTATATTAATTTTATTACATCGTGTACTTTTATGTTAATTTCGATTTTACTTTTTATTTATAAATATAGAAAATAAAAAGTAACTATTAATTAAAAATAATTAAAGGTATCAGCGAGTATCTAAACAATGTTGAATCGGTTAGGAGTTTGTGATAATAAATAAACACTTACATCAAATATATCAGGAGGTCCGCTGTTTAAATATCGACATGTCTGTATAACTGCAACCACGGGTATTATTAAAATCGGTATCAATTGTATCGAGGCTCCAAGTTGCCTTGCCCATACGGCCCAGTAATCTTTGTTGGTCCGCCGATATGTATATAATTCTCTATATCCAGTACTTTTGAATATGGTAACGCTGAGTACCTGTATAATAAAGAAAAAAAAAAAAAAAAAAAATCGATTTTTCCATTAAACGCTTACTGAAATTCAGCTAATGCAAATAACATTTATTAAACACATTAAATAATTGAAATTCAAATAGAATAGGAAAATAGAAAGTAAAAAAAAAAAAAAAAAAAAAAAAAAAAAAAAAAATTCAAAGCAGTACAGTTAAAAAGAAAAGATGACATACCATAAGAGTAATCGGCAAGACGACATTCCAAGTAAAAGATAACAAAGGTCCAGCCCAATATCTTAGACATCTGCCGGTCGGTGGAAATAACTCGGCGACCACGGCTTCGCCGGTGTGCGGCCTTCCCCGTACCGCGAATACCGCGCCTACTTGCACCAGGTACAGCACGATTATCCACCAGGCGCCGCCGACCGTGTAGTCAAGATAGTACACTACGTATATACCCAACTGGAAATGGTAAGTTTTTTTTTTTATTTTCTTTTTTTTGTCTTTTCTTTTCTTTTTCTTTCTGAAATTTTCGACGCGTGTGGGTATTTATATCGGTGGGTTATTGGTTTTTAGGAATTTTCAATTTAGTATCGAGTATGTAATATGATATTGGTGTATTAATGATTAAATTGTGATTTTTAATTGTATTACTCTTTTTTTTTTTTTTTTTATAAAATTTTTTAAGATGGTTAATATAAATATAAAACGAAAAAGATAATTTAAATTTATTTTTAAAAAATTTTATGATTTTACTTGATATAAATATTTGACAAATCTAACCATTTATAATTATTCATTCTTATACGAGATCACACTTTATCGAATAATTTCGATGGTAATTAAACTAAAGACATGGTCGATCCTTTAAATTTCGAATCCTTAACGCGAATTTCCAAAAACATCACATTATCTCTCGTATATCCGTGATATCTATCCAACGTCGTATGCGGTATAAACATGTGAAGATCCAAGTTGTGTTCCAAATCTTCGTCGTTCTTTTTCATTTTCGCCGTTCTCACGAATTTCTTCAAATCGTTTTCCGCGTCGTCTTGGTCCTTTAAAACGACATCGGCACCGAGAGCACAAGGCCAGTCGAGCAATGAATCCCATTTGCCGTTGACTATTCTGAGACAAACTATCACGTGTCGATTTTTCCAACGTCCCAAGCCGTTCAAGTGCAATTCCATTTTGAGCGTGTAGCCGTACTCTTTGTCGTAAAATGTGGGACTGACGAGGATGCAGTTATTTTGCTTTGCTTCTACCATCTTTTCGTCAAAACGTTCGATTCTCCAGATCAATCGACCTATCGCTGTGCTTTCGTTGTTGCAATTACAATCGTAATGTTTGAACACCTTTTCGGTATAATTGTTCCGCATATCTTTCAGAACATCCTCCACGTATTTAACGTTCTCTTTCATTTGAAATTTCAATGTCTTCCAGTTAGTCGTTTGTCGATCTATCGCCTCGGAATATTTTTGCATCCGATCTTCCAAAGACTCTATTTTATCGAACAATTCGTTATATTTGGTAACGAGCTCTTTCGATAGCTTGCATCTCATTTCCAATTCCAATTTCATGTCGTACATATTTTGCATTTGCTCTTGCCAAAGTTTAAAAATCTTCGTACTTTCGGCCGTAAATTTTACTTTCATTACTTCAAGCTGCGTATAAAATTTCTCTCTCTCTTCGGTCCAAAGATGCTGTTCGTTCGTAATCTTAAACTTCAGTTCGTCGATTTGCGCGTCGGTTCTTTGGAAATTATTCGTTGATTTATGTTGGAGATCCCCATACGACTTTTCGAGATTGTTAAGCCTCGACGAAATGAGGCCGATGGTTTTTCGGTTCTCGTAAAGCTCTTCCAAAATGTCTTTCCTTAACGCCTCGTTCGTCAATTGTAAACTCGACGCGAGGGTATCCCTAAGTTCCTTGATCTCTTCTTCGCCTTCGTGAACGGCTGTTCTTAGGAGGCTCAAAATGGAGACAACTTTGTTCTTCCACGTGGATTCTTGAAGCGAACGAATTGTTTCGTCGATCGAGGAGGCACCGATGCGGTTAACTTTACCGGTAAGACCGCGCAGACATTGGCACAGGTGAGCTTGAAGCTCGCTTCGTTGTACGTAAGCGCCGCACTTTTCAGGACATTCATCGAGTATCGCGCCGCAGTGAATCAAGTGTTCCGGTAGATATTTCAAATCCATGGCTTCGTTGCAGAAATAACACGATGTCAATGTCTGACGATTGTTACTTGGTTTAGGTGAGAGAGAATTTTTATAGTAGCTCATGATTATCGTATCAATTTTAATAAATTATGCAAATACTAAATTTTGCTTGAAATTTTAAATTAACACTTGCTTTACAATTTTTTCTTTTTATGCTTCAAAGTTTTTAAAGTAACTTTATACGTAAAGATTAATCAAACGAATTATTAAAAATCGTTAATTTGAATAATAACTTGCTTCTTGGCTCGAGTAATAAAAAATCTAACCGAGCGCTAGTTTATTTAAACAATTTTTTTAACTTCAACGCGTACGATTGCACGCACGTTTTATAATTAAAAAAAAAAAATATTTAACAGCCCACTGCAAAATTTAAACAGACTTAACACTTCAACGTTCAAGGCTAAGTTAAATTTTTTACTTAGTTACAATTAGCGCGGCTTAAATAAATTTAGCACTCGATTATAAATCGGCTAAGGAGATCTATTAAACGGTTGCTCGCTACGAGGTACAAAGTTGGAATGCGCTAAAATCATTGAGTCACGAGCGAGTCGATTATTTTACTTGCGTGTTTAGGTAGATAAAGAGATAAGGATGTATAATCGGAGCGCAGCGGTGAATTTATTGTAGCCGATAACTGATAAGACGACGCGTGCGTTTATCTGGATAAGACATCAAGGTGTAACAGCGTTGTCGTACATAAGTGTTTCACGCAATGATTCGTGCGATGAGTCAATTTTTATTTTATTTGCTTTTGTAGTTTATATCGGTGTTCGATTGCGTAACGCAACATATCAACAATGTGCATTGAATATTAATAACAACAGGTGGAGTTTGAAAATACTTTTTACGAGCTTAGTTTACTTAGTCTCTAATATAGCGGTGCTTTCTGTTTGTATTGAGAAATTCATCGTTTATCGCTCTCGTTATTATTAATCGTTAAAGTCTAACATGAGTAACACGAGTAATCTTAAATTTTAGATACTACAAGTTCATACAAATTGATAATTTTAAGTGTAAAACATTTAACAATATAATTTTAAAAATATTTTTCAAGATATCGATTTAGGTTCTTATTACGACTCGCTTGCTTTATACTCGTATAAAATCATAAACAGTTAAAATGAAATGATCGGTACTAATAAAAAAGTTTGATAAGTACCTCAGTCGCCATTGGAAGCCCAAGAATATAGGCACAGGCACAGCTAAAGAAGGTTATCGTTGTCTCCCATAGCTTCATCATTTTTGTATTTATGGCCATTATGCCAGTTATGACGCAATGCCAGATTGCTAACTGTGAATCGAAAAGTTTTATATTATTTATACGCGTGATAAAATTATTGAGTGAAAAAAATTAATGATTTTAGCAATGTAATCGTATATATATATATATATATATATATGCACATATAAGAGTAGAAAAATATATTAAAATTTACGATGAGAAGTGATAAAAATTTTACCATCGCACAGTTGCATTTAATATATTAATTCTTTGATCATTTAAAATAATAAAATAATTAAAAAAGTAAAATTCAAATTTTAACGAAAATTTAAAATAAATCAGTATAATTATTCAAAACCAATCAGACAAATGTAAGAATGCGTATCTTTAGTGACTTACGTTTTTTTTTTTATCTTTATTGTTAATGTTGAGATATTAAACGTATTATATTTAAATTCTTATACATTTATTTATATTCCGTATTTAAATATAATCCTTTTTTTTTTTTTTTTTTGTTCTTTAAAACATTTAATAAATAATTATTATTTTTAATATTAAATCAAAAATTTAATAAATTTTGTTAGTTTCATGCGATACAAAGATAGATAATGTTTAAATTTACACGCTCATGAAACATCTCAAAACATTTCAAAATCAATCCACAAAAATTTCAAACTTTAATTTGGCGTTATTTTCTTATACATTTAAATAAAAATATTAAAAGAAACGATGCAAAAAAAAAATAAATGCAAGAAATGTCAAAAGTATATATATATAATTCACCTGTTGTGCAATACCGAAGAGGATGAGAATAAAGTAGAACAAAACGGCCCAGAAAGGTGATACCTGCTCGGTACCAAGGATCGCCAGGGTCGCGGGAACGAGTTCGGTCGATAATCTGAGCGCTTGATAGCCGGACTCGTAGTTGAGCTCCGCGCCGGGCCGAGTAACGCGTTGACCCAACAGGAACGAGGCGTGGGCCATGTAACGCTCGGGTGTGTTGCTGTAACCGGGCGGCGCCGGTTGATTATACGGCCTCATGAACGTGTAGCCCGATATTCGCTCTGAAAATTTTTGCCCGAAATTTTCGTTATCCGTGCGCGTGTGTTTGGTAAAAGATTTTAGGTTGACAATGGATTTATGGTGGTAGAGAATTTTTTTTATACAAATGTAATTTAATTGTAATAAAGTGAAAATGGATATAATTTTAATAAATTATATTTCAACGATATAAAATAAAAGTTAAGATTTTGAGTTCGTTGTTTTTTATGATTTGTTTAAACTCAATGAATTTACATTTTACAATCAATAATGAATATGAAAAATTTTATTACAACAATAATTACCATCGATATGCGATGTAAAATATATATATTTTTTTTTTTTAATGATATTCGAATTTTGCTACGAACAATAAAGACAAATTTTTTTTTTCAAAAATACATAAAAAATATGATTTCGTAAGTTTTAAAGCTACAAAAAGTTTGCTTCTCGATGCTAAGCATTTAAACGTTTTAATTTTAATAAAAATCAACCAAATCGATAATTTTTGTCATCGCGCAAACTCAAAATTATAAAACTAAGTAAAAAATCGCAGGCGCTAGGCTCGTTAGCGATAGCTTACCGAAAGAGCTAGTCGTATAGACGTAACCGTGATACTTGAGAATCTGCACGCAAGTGTTGGCGAGAAACGCGGCTAGAAGTAGTACCACGAAAGTCAATACGATTACGAGGCTCGTATCTCTCTGCAGTAGATGTTTGTGCTTATTGTGAGCGGCGATCTGTAATGTTAAATTATTTTATTTCAATCAAGATTATTATTATTATTCGCTGTTGTTGCTATAATCGAGATAAAAAAATCGCACTGTATACATCTATGATTGAAATATACACGGAAAGAAATTTTCAGTAAAAATTACCGTTAAAATGACAGTAACCGTAGGACATCGAGAAATTCCTGATCTAATTACTTTATTTCTTATAATTATTCCCATTTTTAATGTAAAAAGTACGAAAAAGTTCATTTATTTTTACTATAGCACAACGATAAAAATTGCTGTACATTAAAAATTGATTAGATACACAAATGTTTTTTCCTAAATTAAGATTGAAAATTACAGGAAAAAAAAAACATTTTTACTGTAATTGTAACAAATTTTATCGGAGTCCTCAGTAATTGATAGTGAAAATATCGGTATTTTCGGTATTATCCACCAGATTTGTGGCAGCGCTGCAATTCGATTTGTCATAACACATAACCACATAACCCATCATAATAATAAATGTTAAGTGAATTCTAGTGAATGAAGGAGAAAAATTATTGTTTCTATTTTAGCTGGAATCTATGTATTTTTTATTTAACATTTTATTTTATTAATATTAATTTGTTTTGATTCAAGTTGGATTGTTATATTACAAAAATATGATTTCTGCGTAAAAAAGTTGTAAAGAAAAGAAGAGAATATTAGTTGTTAAATTAATTTTATAGCAAAAAATTAAAAAAAAATTATGTATTTATAAAAACACACATTGTACGTTTAATCGATGGAAAGCGATATATTGTAAAAAAGTGGTCGTAAATAAGTATAAGTAATTATTATATAAACACTTATGTATTTGTATTTTTTTAAAAATAAAAATATTGTTAAAAATTTGTTTGCTAGAAATTTTGTTTCAATTAATTAATAAAAATTTAATATAATACATTTTTTGAATATATATATATATATATATATATATATATATATATATATACTAGGTTGTTCAAAAAGTTTTGAAAGCGGAAGTGAAGATACTTCTTTTTGTTGGTGAAATCACTTTTATTGCTCAGTATAATCTCCCATAAGTTCAATACACTTGGTCCAACGGTCTTCCAACTTGTTTATCCCATCATGGAAGTGACTTTCTGCAAGGCCTGCAAAATACTTCTCTACGACGGCTATAACCTCTTCGTTTGATGAAAAATGCTTCCCACGAAGGAATTTCTTGAGGTGTGCAAACAGTCAGAAGTCAGAGGGAGCTAAATCAGGCGAATAAGGTGGATGCTGCAACAATTCGTACTTTAATTCGGTTATTTTAGTGGTGGTTTTTTGAGCTGTGTGAGCGGGTGCATTGTCTTGATGAAAAATGATTTTTTTCTTGTGCAAACCGGGTCTTTTTTCACTAATTTTTTCATCCAATTGGTCCAAAAGGTTACAATAATATTCAGAATTCATTGTTTTGCCAGTTTGGAGATAATCCACCAACAAAATCCCTTTTGCATCCCAAAAAACTGACGCTAACACCTTCTTCGCCGATTTCTGGACACGAACTCGCTTCGGTGCCGAAGTGCCTGGTTAACACTACTCTTTAGCCTCTTGTTTTGATTCAGGGTCATGATGGTAGACCTAAGTCTCATCCATAGTGATGAATCGACGCAAAAAATCCTTTTTATCCTTTCGAAAACGCTCCAAATGTTGCTCAGAAAGTCGCATTCGAACGTGTTTTTGTTCCATTGTGAGCGAATGCGGCACCCATTGTGCACAGAGCTTTCTGAAACCCAAACCTTCATTTAAAATATGTCTCACACTGCCTAATGAGATGTCTAGGGCCTCTGCTAAATCTCTCTCGGTCAATCGACGATTTTCCAAAACCATATCCTGTACTTTTGCTATGAATGCTGGTGTTGATGCACTTTTTGGACGTCCTGAGCGTGGATCGTCTTCAACGCTTTTTCGACCACGTCTAAACTCTAAAACCCATCGATGCACAGTTGGAAATGAAGGAGCAGATTCCTTTAACACTTTCACTATTTTTGTATGAATTTCCGTTGCTGATAAACCTTCCAAAACAAAGAATTTTATCACTGCACGATATTCGGTTTTTTCCATTGTAAAAAAAATACACTGACACGTCAACTTCAAATGGCTTGCAAACAAACAATGAATTGACAGAGTGGAATGAAACTTTGGGTATGTTTATATGAAAGATAAAATATTAAAATGGCGTAAAAATTTTGGTTCTTCTACTGCTCTATAGATGTCCCTTTCAAAACTTTTTGAACAACCTAGTATATATATACTTTTAAATATTATATATATCAAATTTAATTTTTACAGTAGTCTACAGTAAAAATTTCTGTTTATTTATTTTACGGTAAACTCCGGTAAAATATGATAGTATAAACTTGAAAAATTATTGTTGTTATCGACAAATGATAAAGTGATTTTATGATGTCCCACGATTACTGGAGACTACAGTAATTTTTTCATAGAATTTAATGGTAATTTTTACTAAAAATTTCTTTCCGTGTATTATTTTGTTAAAATTGCATAAGCTTTATGAGATAATTATTTCGTTTTCTATCAAAATATAAATGTAAAAATAAATTAATAACTTTGAACATTATAAATAAATTAATGATTTTTTTTTTTTTTTTTTTTTTGAATAAGCATGATATTTACAAAAAATCAACTAAATAAAATCTTTTCCAGCTCCAATTTATTTATTTGGATTCTTTTTTTTTTATATAAATTTGTCCCATCAAGCCCAAGGATAATGAATCTTCTAACAAACTTTTCTTAACAAGTGTTAACAATTCGGTAAAGAATTCCGTTTCGAATAAGTAAAATTAAACGCGCCAAGTTCACGACAAAAATAATAAAAAAGAAGTAATACAATAATTATCTCAAACCTGCATAGCGGCAGCGCCCAATAATCCCCAGGTGAGAATCACCTCGGACGAGGCGGCGACCCACGAGCGTCCGTTGATGAAAAATTCTCCCCACACGGTCGCCGGGAACAATTGGTGAACCGAGCCCGGCGGCGTAAGTCCCAATAATTTCGTGCACAGCACCAGTGTACCGAATATCGGCACAAGCGTGAACACGTACACCACTTTACCGTAAGAACGGAGACCTAAAGTTGGGAAAAACCATAGGTTTTTGTATGTTTTTTATTATAGAATCGAGGATTTTCATTTGTATATTTATTTTGAAAAGTTGCTAATTTTTTTTTTCTCTCAAGAATACACGTCATTATACAATTTTTTTTTTTTTTTTTTTTTTTTTTTTTTTTTTTTTTTTTTTTTTTTTTTTTTTTTTTTTTTTTTTTTTATTATTACGAGAGTGGTCTGAAAAGTTTCCGACCTCAACGTGAAGATAGCAGCACTCGTCAATAAAAGCTAGCGAATTTCGTTGTTCATCTGTTGACAGTTGCTCACCAAAGTTTCAGCCATTTTGGATGCGCAGTTGTTAGTTGACAGTCGTTTGAGTGAGTCGATATGAGTGTTGTTGTGAAAATGGACAAAATTTAGTATCGAGCTGTCATTAAATTTTTGTTTTTGAAAGGCAATACGCCTACGCAAATCAAAAATGAGTTGAACTCTGTGTATGGGGACTCTGCACCATCATTTACCACAGTGAAATTTTGGGCAGCTGAATTCAAACGTGGCCGTGAGAGCTTGGGAGACGATGAACGTTCGGGACGTCCAAAAACTGCAACCACTGACGATAACATCGCCAAAGTTCACCAAATGGTGCTAGACGACCGCCAAATTAAAGTGAGAGAGATAGCAGAGGTTATGAACATGTCCAAAGAACGTGTTTGTTACATATTAAATCAAGATTTAGGCATGAGAAAGCTGTCCGCACGTTGGGTGCCGCGTTTGCTCACGTTAGACCAAAAACGTGTTCGAATGAACATTTCCAACGCTCTATTGGCGCAGTTTAGGCGCAATAAATCCGAGTCTTGGCGCCGATTAATTACTGTAGATGAAACTTGGATACACCATTATACGCCCCAAACGAAAATACAGTCAAAACAGTGGACTGCAAAGGGGGAAGGTTTTTTGGTCCAAAAAAAGCAAAAACTGTTTTTACGGCTGGGAAAGTGATGGCGACTGTTTTTTTTTGGATAGTCATGGAGTTATTTTAATCGATTATCTTCAAAAAGGAAAAACCATTACAGGAGCATACTATGCATCATTACTTGACAAGCTGAAGGCAGAACTTGCGGAAAAACATCCACATTTGCAGAAAAAGAAAATCCTGTTTCACCAAGACAACGCGCCGTTTCACACCTCAGCGGTTGCCATGGCGAAAATCCACGAATTACGGTTTCAGCTGCTTGACCATCCGCCTTACTCACCAGACCTAGCCCCAAGCAACTTCTTTTTGTTCCCTCGTCTGAAAATTGCACTCGGAGGACAGAGATTTTCGTCAAATGAGGAGGTAATCACCTTCGTGAACAGTCATTTTGCAGAGAAAAACGCCGAGTACTATTTGGATGGGTTAAAGAGATGGGAGCATCGCTGGGAAAAGTGTGTAGAATTGCAAGGAGTCTATGTTGAGAAATAAAAAAAAAAATTAAGAAAAAATGTCTTGTATCTGTGTTAGGTCAGAAACTTTTCAGACCACCCTCGTACATTTTATCTATAGATATGAGTTTACGAAAATTTGTACATTTACACAAGATAATGATATTAGTAATTCAGGATTTAAAAGTAAATAATCAAGCGTTTTAGATATTGCATTAAAAAAAAAAAAAAAAAAAAAAAAAGGGTTTGTATTAAATTTTTTATATAAATTAAAAAATATATTTGTTCAAAAGTATAAAATATAAAAATTTAAAATCCAATAAAAACGTGGGATCATCAACGAGAATTGAAATTTAATTAATCAAACTCTCAATAATCGCGTAAAACACTACATTTATAACGCGTAAATTTTGAAAAACGAAAATACAAAAAGAAAAACATGCCGACCTTTACTGAGCGATACGAAAACTATCATCCATACGACGGCGAGATTGAAGGCCACCTGAAACTTGAGCGTAACGACCCCGGGATCGGGTTCGTTTAGGTGATGCCTTTGGAGTACCGCGCCGCTGAAGTAATCCGGCACCGTCTCGTGCAGCTTGTACGCGGTGCCGTTATTGTTATTGGGGTTGGCACCGTTGCCGGTGCTGCTCGTTGGCCTAATGTCATCGCGATACAGGATGAATGGTTCCGCCCATCTGTATCTGTCTTGCTTCGTTATGAATGAGTCCCTGAGTACGAACGGATTTTTTATCATTATTATGACGAAAATGGTAAATAATATAGGTATGATTTGTTTATTTATTTATTTATTTTTTTTGTGTGTAATTTTATCAATATCTGTTAAACGACAGCTTGATAAAGTTTCGTTATTAAAATTATTAATTAAAAATATATAGTTGAATGATTATAAAATTTTTTATAGAAAATACCAGTAGTAAAATTTCGATTTAGTAATTATAAAATATTTTTATAACTCCTTTACAAGCATTGAACTTTATTAAACCTTTCCATAAAACTAAACGCGTAAGAGAATGAAAATAAAAATGTGAAAATAAAGAGTACGAGAAATTTAGTCGGAATTGTTTTATCGTACATATAACCGTCTTGAGTAATAAAAGTAAAGAAATTTCTCTCTCTCTCTCTCTCTCTCTATCTCTATCTCTCTCACCTGAAATACACGAACATCCAGGAGACGCCGACTATACTGTAAATTCCAATAAAGGCCTGAGCCGTGAGCAATGCGATACCGACGCCTTGAAAGAGCGGCGATATCTTCCACATGTCGACGGCACCGGCTGCGAGCCTCTGACCGAGGCATACTTGCAAAGTCAATAAGGGGATGCCTATGACTAAGGAAAGGATCAGGAACTGTACGATAAAATTCGCTGAAAGAAAGGATTATTTTTATTAGATTTTTTTTTTCTTTCTATTATTATTATTTACCGATAAAAAAATTAAACGTTTTAAAATTGATAAAAAGGGTTTATAATTTATTTGTTTTTCTTTTTTCAAACGATTATCTTTAAACATTTGCTTTAATGTTATAGCAATAAATAATTATAGTTTTTAAGAAATAATTTTTTTTCATAATAAATTCTCTTTTTATCAATGAAAGAACATTTTATTTGTAGTATACTTATATTCAAACGGCAATAAAAAGTTTAATAATTTCACTGAAGATTATTTAATAAAACTTTTGAATTCCGAACCAACGCGCAAGCGAGAACAAAATATTGCAACAATTTTACAAAGTTTCCTTATCTGTATAAAGATCTTATCTGTATAAAGAGCGTTAAATGAAGAAAAAAAAAAAAAAAAAAGAAAAAAAAAATAAAAAAAAAATAAAAGCAATAAACGTTAAAAATCACCTCCAAACTGAATGCTGAGAATAGCGAATCTACTAATATTGAAGAGTCCAAGGGTGCAGCCGAGACACGCGAGGGCAGGACTAAGTGCGTGCGGCCACCTCCCGAGCGGATTCTCGTCCTCGTCGTCGTCTTCGCCTCTTTCGTCGTCTCTTTCGCCATCTCTTTGTCTTTCACATAACCTGCGAAATGAAAATTTTATAGAAATTAATATTGATTAAAGTTGCTTGTATCATCTACATATATGTATAAATTTATTACGATTAATTTTATAAAATTGCAAGAATTAACCGATGAAATTTCTTTATTTTATAGAATTTAAAATGGAATATTAAATTTTGTTGTCGTTATACATACTTTATTTACATTCATTTACATTGCTATACGTAAACGTGTTTGATAATTAATTTAAATTCTCTTTTACTGTAAGTTAAAATTTTTAATTATACATATGCTTACATAAAAATGGAATAAACTACTAGTAACGTAGAATTCATAAGGATAAAAAAGTATTGTAATAAGAGGAAAACGCAGAATTATAAATTAAGATTTTTTTTTTTCGTAAACAAGATAAACATCGATTATTCAAAATAATCAAAATATGTAAAGTAGCATGACGCATCTGAAGTTCGAAATAAGTAAAAATGCTAATTGCGATATTTTATTTTTTTTATTTATTTATTTATTTTTTTTTTGAATTGATTAAATAAAGAAGAAATAATCATTTAAATTTTTTAAATAAATTTCTTTTGTGTGTAAATTAATCAATTTTAATAATTGCTCGAAGTTTAAACAGAAAAATTGATTTCGTGGCTAGATTAAATTAATTTATGAACTAATCGCGCGTTTTGATCTTAATTATTTTAAAAATTTGTTTAATGTATTAAAATTTAAAAGTTGATCAGTAGTGGCTTTGTTCATTTTGTAAAAACGTTTAAACCTGCATTTGATAATCAAGATCAAATTCGAATACACTTCGGCTTGTCCTACTCAATTATTAAATTGATTTACGGAAAACCAATATTCTTCATCTTTTTGCTGGCTTTTATAGGTTATAAATTATTAAATTTTATTCCCATTTCAGTATAACTTTTTCGCGACTAAATTGTAAATGTCATGATTTATGACAAACGTTAAATTCTTCATATAAATTAACATTGATCGCTTAAGTTTATTAAAATATTTTAAGCGATAAAAGTGCAAATTTCAATTTTACTACAAAATTCAATAGAATCATAAAATTTATTAAACGTATATGTTTATATATACACTTTACTATTTTTGGTTACGAAAATTTACAAATTTAAAAGTATAATTTAATAAGAAAACGTGTTTTGAATATTTTAAAACACAAAAATAAAATAAACTTCCGAGCCGTACGATGGCTCGGTCGGTAGAGCGCTGGATTCTCGATCGAAAGGTTCGAGGATTCGATATTCCTGTCTCTGCCGATCGACACGAGTAATCAATGTTATTTTATGTACTTTATTTTGGTTACCGGCACATCGAAATATTCCGTTCCTATTGGCAAGACAATAAGATAGCTTAGAAGTTGATGTTAAAACGTAAAGAAAAAGCATGTATTTCCATAGATTTTAAAAACAATAAATTTTAATTCACGCTGAATGAAAATTAGTTTATATCCAAAATTGAATAAAAAAAAAAAAAAAAAAAAAAAAAAAAAAAAAAAAAAAAAAAAAAAAAAAAAAAAAAAAAAAAAAAAAAAACAGTGCAACAAACCTCATATATTCTATCAACTGACGTTCTAGATTAATATACATATAAATTTTCTCGCTTATTTCACGGTCACGGTCGCGTTCATACACTCGTCGATTCAAATTCTCCAGCGGCTAATCTCCCATTCTCGTTTTTCGTACGGAATTATAATGTAACCGTCGTAAGCGAAAGACTATCCGAAACTCTCTTATTTGTATTCATATAAGAATACGTCCGGTGCACTTTATGAACGAGAGACTAAAAAGTACCGAGTTTTCTTTGAGTACTAGCGGTAAGCAGTTTTTTTATCGTCGCCGTTGAGAAAAACTTTGAAGATGAAGTTATACTAATATGCAAGAGTTGGTAATTTAAGAAATTGTAAATTTTTATAATTTTGAGTAAGAGACTGAAAGAAAGAGTTAAAACTTAAAGTTGTTTCTTTTGTCGAGTGAGCCGCGGAGAGTAAAATTTATGGAAGGTTACGGAGAAATTTTATTCATTATTTTTTAACGTCGTACATATGCAAGTTATTTTTATTTTTATCGCAATTGTTCAAAGAAAAAGTTTTCACGACGAGATTGCTTTAATTTTTAAGAAAAAATATAACTTGAAAATAGTCGATAAATTTTAATTAAAAAAAAAAAAAAAAAATTTAAGTAATAAATTTAGAAAATCCGTTTTCAATAAATTTTCGTCAACTTTTATTGTTAGATTAAATGTATTATTTATTTTTGGAAAAAATTAATTTAATTTTATAAATAACCAAAAATAAAAGCTTCACTTTTAATTAGAAAGATAAAACTACTGCTTAGAATAGTTTAAAATAAATTTATTTTAATTTACATTTTAAACTTTAAGATCCTTTGTAATAATATTTGAAGTAATGTTTCAAAAAATTATTCGATGAAGTTTGCCTCTAAAAATAAAAGATGTTTCAAATTTTTTTTTTTCAATTTAAATTAATGGCTTTTTATATGAGATAACTAGATATTGATGGAATTCATGAATATTACATAATATTTCTTCATTCATCAATTTTCGTTTTCCAATTATACAACTATACTGGATATAATAAAGTATAATTCTTTTTTTTCTTTAATTTTAGTGTGATAAATTATTATGTTGAACAAATTTTTAATTATTATTTTTTAGAATTAAAATATAACAAAAGTTAATTTGTAGTTTTAATAAAAAAAAAAGAAAATGTTAATGTTATTGTAATTAAAATTAAAAAATACAATAATTGATTTTCAGAAGAAAAAACTATTTCTTTATAAATTCATCTTCATAAGAAGAGTCGTAAAATAAATTATTTCAACTTGTATAATAAACATGAAAACTTCTCCATACTAAAAATAAAAAAAAAAGGAAAAAAAAAAGGTATTCTTGTTTTCCTATTAATAATCAAACAAATTTATTTCGATCGCTGTTGAAATTAAAGTATCATTTGTAAAAAAAAAAAAAAAAAAAACTTCGAAAAAATAATGCGTTTTCGTACATAGAAACTTTCCGCATTCTATACATACAATCGGCGATATGTCAAGAAAACGCAAGACACCATTTAATACCGAACGGTGAACGTTAACAGTTTGTCGCATTTAAAATAAATCATCGTAAAATGTTTACATAAACTTGCAGAGGAAATGGAGATCGTTGTATTGAAAATCGGTATTTCAACGATGCTTACTCATTTTTTTTTCTTCCGCGTGATTTACGTTTCTGATAAGCTTTTATTTTTTTTTTTTTTTTTATTTCTAAGAATGAATAAGAAATAAATGTTTAAATAAATCAAATGAATTGTTTTTTTTCTTTTTTCTTTTTTTTTTTTTTAAGATTGAAGGATTTTTTTAAATAATGGATTTTACTATCTAAACTTTGTTTTTTTTTTCTAATTCAGCAATAAGTCGATACAGTATTAATCATATTCGGTATACATATTGATATTGTAGAATTATAATTCAGATTAAAAAATATAATCATAGCAATACAATTTTAAAATTAAATTAAAGAAAAATCAAGTTACATTTCCTTTGCCGGGTAAATTTTTTAGGAAAGCAGCTTTTTTTCCGATGCAACGGATATTTTTGAAATAAGTTTGACGCTTTGTAACGAACTGTAGCACACGGAAAAGTCATTAAACATTTTAATGACATTGCAATTGGTGATAAAAAGCGCTCGATAAGTATACACATCATCGATATGCTATCGACCTAAATTCTGAAGTTGACAATCCCATAAAACGTTAAAAAATCATTAACCTATTTTTTTTTTTTTTTTAAATATTGAAATTTCATCGTATGTCCTAAGTACAATTGAAAATTATACTTATTTAAAATACTTCACCTTATAATTTAATAACAATTTTTCATTTAATAAAGTTAAAAATTAAACATTTTCTAAACTCCGCTACTACAATGTTGATGAATAAAATGCATCAACTATAACTATAAAAAATATTTTTATAATAATATTATTCACCATTATATGTAATCGAATAAATTTTATACCGCTTGATAAATCAAATTGCCCAAGCTTAAAGAACAAACTTTAAACTAAAAATTAAAAATAAAATTTAATACAACGGCCAACTAATCAAAATTGTAATACAAAACCGCACATTGTATAAATAAGTAGTACACCGAGATTTCGAGCGCACGCGAATGGAATTTTTTTTTTTTTTTTTCCGCAAAATAAACAATCATCGCAGCGGGTTTAAAACACGGACGAATAATTCACGAGTGTAACTGCCGCGCGAAATATCGCGAGTTCCGAGCGATTTGGATGCTCGCGCGGCACAGAAAAATATAGATGCAAACCTTGCTGCTTGATAATGTTTGATATTTTGGGCTTACGGGTAGTAAAAATAATAATATAATATTAGTAAGTATCGCGATTAAAGTTCGAGATTTCTTCGCCGTTATTTCGTCAATCGGATTTTATCGTCCCGACTAAAGATGAAAAAAGGAGACGGTGTCACGGAATTGCGTTTAATCACTTTTCTCTCTCTCTCTCTCTCTCTCTCTCTCTCTCTCTCTTTCTTTCTCACTTTCTTGCTCGCTGCTGCACGGATAAAAATGACCTCATCTCAAGAGAGACGCTCGTTTAATTTACTTTTTCTCTTTTATTTATTTTTTTTTTAACTCCCATTTTCTTTTTTAATTAAGAGCGGAAGCTTCATTACGGGCGAGCGATGAATCGAGTCACCGAGAGTTACGCGAGGGACTTTTTCTTTTTTTTTTTTTTTTTTTTGTTTTTTTTGTTTCTTCTTTTTGTTTTGTATCTTTATTATTGCTGCATATTTGAATGCTTTAATTTTATAGTTATTATTCAATCTAAGTAGCCCATGTTTCAATCACGTTGCAACGCTTAAGTTTTAGAAGTTAAAAAAAAAAAAAAAAAAAAATAAATTAATTTAATAAAGTCGAATGACTGTAAAAATATCTACTCATTGAATAATGTAAAGTTAAATTTACTATTTATAATAAGTCTGATTACATTATAATTTTTACCCCTTTCTTATAAAATTCTAGAAGAAACAACTTATCTTTTAATATGGCGGTGGAAAATAAGTAATTTTATATTTTTAAAATAGATTAAAATTTTTTACGTAAAAAGTGTGAATTCAATCAAATCAATTTGTAAATAATTGAATAATTTACGTTAAATATATAAAGTAAATGAAATTACATCATAAACTTTATCGATCGTATTGTTAAAAAAAAAAAAAAAAAAAACTTAAAACATCAATCCGAATCCCAATTCAAGCGATCGCAATTGTACATTAAGATTACGGAAGTAATCTTACGATACACTGTTTGCTATTCTTACATACAGACAATCAAAGTAATGATTTTTCTTTGTCTATGCCAAAGCTTAGAGGCCTTAAGCCTTGAACTTGAATAATAGAGTTTGTCTTACGTTTTTTATTCCCCGCGTTGTTTAACATTTAACTGCAGGCATATTTTCTAATCCAAATAAAACTTGGAGGTTTACGCACTAAAATTTATATTCGAGGAGAGAGAAAAGTTTTAACGATTGATATGACAAGTAAGTATGCATTGAGTTTTTAATCACCTACATTTACAATTGTAGGGGAATATAAATTGTAAAATTTTTTGAATATTACGTTACGTATTTTTTTTCATTATTTCATTTAATAGCAATTTATTATGCATAAGTATAACGAGGATACATAATATAGACAGTTAAACGATTTTAAAGTGAAAAAAAAAAGAATATATATAGATATAAAATTTTCAATTAAAAAAAAAAAAAAAAAAAAAAAGCGTATTATTCAAAAAGCAAAAGTGAATAATCCAGCAAAAAAATATATTCCCATTGTTAGACCGAAAGCGAGTCGAGAAAGCAGCTCTCCTTTTATTGACTAATCGATAAACCAACAAAGAGCTTAGAACCGTCCAACTGACCAAAGGGCATACACGGGGGCTATCCGTTTTTTTTTTTTTTTTTTTTTTTTTTTTTTGCTTTTCGTAATGAGTATATACTTAATGTAACTCGGCAATGCGGTCACGCGAGCTGTTTTAACGACGTTTATTTATATATGTATATGCACGAGTGCGCGAACACACGATCGCGCGCTCAATTTTAGTGCTCGATATACGTTTATGTTTATACATATTCTATAATGTGAGTACAAAGGGCAGGTGAGACGATAAATTTAGCGTCTCGTGTCCTCATAGCCAGTAGTCTCGTGGGAGGGGGAGAAAGAATCCCGAAGTCGATGAGATTCCGATTTACCGCTATCGTGCTGAAGGTCGTCGTAGGAATTAAGTGGACGTTTGAAGCACAATAGCTGGTGTAATATTTATCGCTAGAAAATTGAGAATAGATGTTGTAAGATAATCGGGTGTTGAAAAATTTGAAATTATTCTTATGTACATTGAACGAGATTTTGCGCAATTTTAAGAAGCGATGGTTTTATTTTTTGAAAAATTATCGAATGAGCTTATGGTTATTTTTTTGCGTAATAAATAAATGTACAATTATAATTAATTTGTACAGGCAACGAATTTTTTTTTTTTTTTTTTTTTTATGTAAACGCTTAACCCATTTCTCATTAGCGATTAATTGCAGTTTAACCTGGTATAATGCGCTTTCATTGAACGTGAATGGGTATATAATTCGTAGAATGATTCCTATGAAATAATAATGACTAGTAATTATATATGGAGCAGTGACAGTTCCGCATTATGCTTAAAATGAATTTATTATTTTTAAAATTTTCTGACTTTTATATATAGAAAAAGAAAATTAATTAATTAATTATTCGAAAAATTATTTACAATTTATTAAAATTGTGAAATTACTAAAAATATTGTAAAAAAAATTTTACGAGTATTAATAAACTGCTTAGTTATATTAAATACTCGTATATTGAATTGTCTATTGAAAAATTAAAATGGTTTTGAAAAAAAGATTTTTTTAATATATATATATATATATATATATATATATATATATATATATATAAATTATTTTCATACATAATATAATATCTTTGAAAATATAAAATCTTTGCAAATTTATCAAAATATATATTTGTAGAAATATGTAACAATTTGTATGAATTTTTTTATTTCAAGATCGTTTTATACTCTTTCTTAGTTATTCATTGCTATCGATTTCAATTATAAATATCTTTCTTTTACGTTACTTAGTGTTCGGAAATAAAGATTCTACTATTGAATATTAAATTACTAGTGATATTCTTAATTCGCTATAACGTAAATTTCTGACTTACTATTCTTTCGATAGAAAATTAAATCCTAATATTACAACTTTATGTTAACATTCATTTTTTTCTTCTTATTTTAAATAAAAAATAATTTACATATCGTTTTTATAATTATAATGATGATTGTAATCGATAACTTTTTAAGCACAATTCTTTTTAAATTTATGCAAGAATTATCTTTTTTAAAAAAAAAATACTTTTAATGATTGCAATATCTAATTTAATTTTCGTACATTTTAAAATAATTCATATTAAATCTCATATGTATGTTATAATAGTTCGCTATTAATGAAATATGTAAAAATTATTTATAAAGTAATAACAGATTTTATTTCAAAGTGGAATAAAAAATTAAAAAATCATCGAGTATTACTTCAGCAGACAAATGTATAAATAAAAGTTTTTAGTAAAATTGAAAATTCACATTTTCCTTAATCACTTCGGAAGAGATTTTTCACGCGAACCTCGTGCTTTTCTAAAAGAGAAAGTGAAACTACAAAGTAAATGTGTATTTAAGTTCAAGCGCCTGCAAAATCGCCCCGAGATTGCACGTTGCACAAAGTCCAAAGGAAAAGGTAACGTCGCCGCTAAAAAAAATCAAGGATTAGGTTAGAATACGAAGGAAAAAAGAAGAAAAAGAGATGGAACAAATGAGGAAAAAAGAGTAGCTTAACGACGTCTCCTTAGTTATGGCAGCTTTAATGACACATCGCCCTCGCGTGGAAAAGGGAATAGAAGCGCGAAGCGCATAACGTCGCGCTGCGTAACCTGCATATATATATATATATATATACAAGGAGAAACAGGACGTGTAATTATGGTTACGATCGTGGCGTAACAGGAACGACAAAGACTACGGCAGCTATATGTGACGTCTTCTCGCTTGATAATGGATCTACGAAAGATGCATGTGTATACGTATACATATATGTATATGCGTACGTAAGAGAGAGACCGAGACGCGGAAGTGTATGGAGAGTTCCGTGCGCTTCTCCCACCCAGCGGTCTTTCCTTTTGTTGTACGAGCGGACAATGAAATATGATTTCATTTTACGCTCGGTTAAATTAATATGAATTATTGAATGCGCTTTAATTGTAAGGTAATTTTTATACAAAGTGTGCGCGTATACACATTTAGATACCGAGTTTTCAAAGCGTTTGAAAAATTCATTCTCTCGTCGGTGAACAGGTAAGTGTCACTCGTTTATTCGAACTTTGTCACATATAAGATTTAATGGTAAAAAATGTTTATACTGAAAAATTTTGAGCGAAAATTGTCGAATATCATGAGAGTTTATGATTTTAAACGAGATTTCGTCGTCTTTCGTATTAGCGTCGATTAAAAGTGAATTTGGGCGTGGATCGAATCGGTATGGTTTCAAATATCGGGATACCGTTTACCGTATTTACGCATCATACATAACATATATGTCTATATAAAACGCAACGAGTGTGCGTGCGAGTCTAATGGTTAATGAATGGTTATGGCACTCTCACGACTCGCGCACACGTACAAATAGAGTACAATACTTTGTCGGATCTCGGTATACACTGTGCGATCTATGCCGCGGGCTGTGCTACTACCCCTCCCCCCCCTCCTCCCCCCTTTCTCTCCAGCCTTTCATTCTAACTCGAGAAGAGAGCTCGAATTCGGATCGTGGGAAAGTCGCGAGCACGCCCGAACGAGAAAGAGAGAAAAGGAGGTATATTACGAGGGACGAGCGCGGATAATCGCGAGTGCGATTGGCTCTCTCTCTCTCTCTCTCTCTCTTTCTCTCTTTCTCTCTCTTGACTGTTTACTCGTTCGTGAAAGTATACTTTGTCGGGCTGTCGTCGAATGAAATTAATGGATTCTTTTATTTTTTCGACTGATTTTTAATCGCTCATTCCTTTTTTGTCTACTTGAATGAATTATAGCTTTTTGAAAATTATCTTTTTCCTTAGATGATTTAATTATAAAACTTGTTACAGAGATATACCAGCTATTGTTTTATATGTATATCGTTATATGACACAATTACTCTATTTTTAAAACGGGCAACGATTAAATTACTTTGAATTAAAAAACGACGCGAATTCAAAAATAATTGCGACGGTAATTAAGATGTAATTGTTACTAGCTAAAGTTACAGTATTTAATGATGACTAACATTTAAAAGAATTGCTAAGTTCTTTAGAGTTATTGTAATAATAAAAAAAAGTATCCGAGTTATAAATTTAGATATTGTTTAACGTATCGTTAATGTCGAGGTATTGAAAATGATAAAACATAGGATAAAATTTTAACTTTAATCATGCAAATTGTACAAATTTACCTTTTAATTATTTAATTTGTGTAAGTAAAATTTAAATTGATCTCGAAAAACGTAAAAATTTAAAAATTAAATTTTTAAGTTTTGTTAAAGAACTAACCTTTCTTAAAAGAAAAAAAAAAAAAAAAAAACTGAAAATATATACTATTATATAAAACTAAAAATAATATAACATTTTAAACTCCAATTTTACATTTTTTTTCCTTTTTACATACTTGTAAATAAAATAATTTTTTAGTATGTAGTAATAAATATATTATGCAAGTATAAAAAATTTATATAATTTAAAGTCTACACTTATGATAAAAAAAAAAAAAAAAAAAAAAAAGAATTTATAAAAGTATTTTAAAATTTAGTTTAAAAAAGATTAATTTTTTGAGTGTAAATTATTTTAACATAAAAAAAAAACATTGAGAATTTTTCAATATTATATAATTAAATTATATCCTACCAATAAAATAAAAATAATCATGTAAACAATTAATATTTAAGATAGCATAAAAATCAATTATAATGCTATATACATTTCCATATGGGCGCTAATGAAATCTGTTCACCGAACCTTAATTCTTAATCTTTCCATTAAATTTCTCAGTCACTTTAACGAGTAAACAAAAGACGTAAAGATCAACAATGTATTCTTGCAAGGCATAAGATGTAGGCCGTGAAAAAATTAAAAATTCAAACAACGAGAACTAATAATACAAATTATTCAAATGTATTCGTTCGTAATTTACCTGCGTTCGAAGAATAACGATAATACTAAAAAAAAGATTAACTCGGTAGTCGGGCTTACAATGTGAATAATGTTTGCCTGAAAATCCCGTTAATAATCCTAAGGATCACTTTGAGATTTATTCCAATTATAATTATTTATATGTGAAATGATTACTCCTGCATTTCGTCAATTAAATTTTATTATTTGAGTATTCGGTATACGTGAGAATGAATTAGCTTTAATGCGCGTCGTGTTATCTAGTTTTGAATTATTTAACTATTGGATCGTCGTAAAAATAATATATATATATATATATATATATAATATATAATAGCTTTTTCTTTTATTTTTTTCCGAGTATTATTTAACTGTAGTTTTTCGTAACAAATGCTACGTAATTAAATTCAATGGAATTATAAAGTACGTAATAATTCATTTTGTAAATTACTTTTTCAAAATAAGTAAAAAATGTTGTGACGATATAATAATATAAATTATGTACGCTTTGCTCGATCTTCAAATTTTCGTACCGGTTTTGTGAGCATGAAATTATTTATTATGGGTATAATTGATAAATTAATTGAAAAGTTTTACTCGTTCGATTGCGTTATTGTTTGATTTTTTTGTAATTGAATGTTTTCATTTTATTCTTAAAGTGAGTATGAAAAAATTTACTAACATTTTTAAAGATTAGATGTTTATAAACAAAATAAAATAAGTATTTTATATTTTTTATGTAACAATTGTATAAAAATCATGCATTAAGTAATGAAATTTTTTTTTGTGCAATATTTAATTTTAATAATTTCAAATCTTGCATAAAAAACTATTTAGTAAGTTACGATACATTTTAAAATGACGAAACGTATTATGTATAAGCGAGTACAAAGAATTATCTATAAACAAAAGACAATTTTAAAGAAAAAAAATTTCAATAATCTTGGATATCTGCCTCCTTTGATGAAATAAAAGTCGATAATCGGCAGCGCGAGAGATGCAATCTAGATTGCCGCTGCTCGTGCGATTAAGAAGTCACAAGTTGCTAGCTCTAATTATAAGCAGTCGACTAAGCACTTGATATCGAAAAGCACATATATATCGAAAATATCTGCGGCACATCGAGTATATCTGCGAATTAATCTCGGTCAAAGTAAAAAAAAAAAAAAAAAAAAAAAAAACAGGACGAAACTTTTATTGCGCTTGAATTAACCCCTTAACTTGTACGTACGAGTTAATTCGAGCGCGCTAAACAGGCTAAACTGTGCACACTCGAAATAATTCGAGCAGCGTTGTATCGCGTTGTATAAAAATTGATTTTTTTTTGCTTTTTTTTTTACAAAAAAAACTGTGCGTTAAGGGGTTAAAGATGCGCGAAAGCTTTATGAGGTTAAATCTCATACGATTCAATTTTTCTCCATGATACATTTGATTGACAATTATATTTTTATGATTTTATTTTTTAAATCATGAGCATAAGATTATTATATTTGTATTAATCTTTGAATTTTTATGAAAAATTTTCAAATAATACTATAACGGCAATAACAATAAGATGCTTGACACGCATCTTGTTATTTTATTTAAAAAAAATTTTAATGCATATATTTTGAAAGTCGCACAGAGCGACATAGTACCACGCGCCACCACTAGGGGACTTGGTACAGAACGCCACCGCTAGGCGGCGATCATCCCCTTTTTTGCCTACCCACAATTAAGTAGATGCGGTGAGGGTATATAGGGCGGACATTAGCCGTTTACGAACGCTCTCCTTTCGAGATCTCGCTGTCTGTTCTCTCCCTTAGGGATGAGTTGGCAGCGATGAGCTTGTTAAAGGATGGTGGTTCATTGGTTATTCGATGAATCCGAGTCTCGTATCTTTTATCGTTCTTTATCGTCTTTTTCCCATACTAAAGTCGTATATGTTTTTCAGATTCATTGCTGTGTGACTTGTTTTTCGGATTCTGTTCTTCACTTTATCTGCAGTCAGCTGACGGAATATCGATCAACAGGAATGTGACGTACACCGGTGGAGTGTCAACTTGAAAGAACGAAAAGGATATCTACCAACCCCTTAAGAGAAAGGTACAGTATCAATCAAATTAATAATGAAATATTACATTTGGCAGCCAGCACCTATTTTTTCTAACGCTCACACTTGCCGTGTTCTCTCCTCATGGATGAGTGGCACTGTTTGAGCTCCGTTAGGAATTTGATTTACACGGTTTGACACCGTCAAATCGAAAATTTTTTTAATTTTTCCACTTTTTTTTTTTATTCTTTGCTTGAAATAATTATTTCAAGTTTTTTATGCTTTAGTACTGCTATAGGAGGTGATTATCTGAAACATATATTTTATTATATTGTAGCGGCTGATCTGTTCTCTAAAGTTCGATCAGCAAGAAATCAAACATTTTTTTTTCTAATTTTACCAATCTTGGAAACGTAGAAGCCAGCCATACAATAAGTTGCATGAAAGTTAAAAAAGAAAAAAAAAATCATTATTAAGTGACGAAAATTTGTTAATAACTATTTAACATTAATAATTATAATCGCCATACAGAAAACTATTTAGTGAATTGCTGTTACGATATACTTTAAAATACAAATAGTTATCTATAAAAAAAAAAGCCTTTTTAAACAAAAAATTCTAATCACCTTCGAAAAATTCTCCTCTTTCGATTGAAATAAAATTCGATAAAATCGCCAATGTGGGTGATGTAATATCTAGATTATCGCTCGTGCGGTTAGGAAGTCACAAGTTGGCTAGCTCTAGTTATGTCTAGTAAGACATTTGAACTGATTTATGTACTTACGAAAATATCCGCGGCACGACTTCTTTAATTTCGCGCAAACAGGATAAGCACATAGTCTTTGTTTCGATCATAAAAAAAAAAAAAAAGAGCGAACAGAACGAAACTTTTATTGCCCTAGAATTAAAGAAGCGTCAAAGTTGTATGTTGTTAAATTTCGAGTGCTTAAATTTTTCTCGATGGTATATTTGATTTATTTTCATTACGAGCGGCTTCATACGAGGCTTTAATATGAGATATACATAAGCTCGTGAAATTATCGTGTTTAAATTTTTATTGGGCGATATAAAAATTAAGAAAATATTATCCATTATCTTGATGTATAAAAGAAACTTAATAGCTGCACACGGTAATATACGTAATTAAAAGGTTTTAAGTATAATGATAGTTTGATAATCAAATTAATTTGATGAAGTTATATAAGAAGTTTCCAAATATGAGCTTTTATTACGTTTATTACACATTTAAAAATAACACCGAAAATAATATAGCAATAATTTCAAGTCCAAAAAAATGTTGTATTAATGAACAATTACGGATTTTTTACACTTTTTATAAAGCGTCGCAATAAATAATTAACTGCAATAAATTCAGTTTTAAAGATAAAAAATTATAATTAATAAATAAAATAAATTATGAAGAATTTATAAAAGAAGAATGTAATAAAGAAAACACTGCACTTTTTTTTTTTTTTTATTATTAATTAAACTTTTAAAAGCTTTATCGCTTCTTTAATCTCAGCCCTCGGATAGTAATGATTTTTTATATATATATATATATATATATATATATATATATATATATATATATATATATATCGATAGCTTTTGAATCTTTAAGAATATCGATAGCTTTTAAAAGCTATCGATATATATATATATATATATATATAAAAAATCATTAATATCAGAGGGCTGAGATTAAAGAAGCGATAATAAACGCTAATCCAAAGGAAAAACAAAGAAAATTGCTCGCGTCGAAGTAAGTAAAATGTTCGTTTTCCAGGTATATGTGGACATCGATTAACATCGATGTTTCCGTTCATGCGCGCATATATAATATAGAGACACACGCGTTTATTTAAGCAAACGCTAAAGTCGCGCAAACTTCCGTGATTCACGATTGAATCGAGCCGTTTCCGTTTTGCGCGCGTTTTGTTGCGCAACCGGGATGATTATTAACCGGCGCTAGTTAATCGGTGCAAGCGCTGCACGAATTCGTTGATGATAATGATAAGTGTTCAAAAATACTGCAATGGTGTTGGTGATGTATACGATCAATTCGTCGTTGTTTTTTTTTTTTTTTTTTTAAAGAGCCGAGGTTAAAAGTGTAATTGTAGGTATAAGCGTGCGATGTATGGTAAAATTGACGGTGGCATTTATGTTTGATTATTATAAATTATGGTGATTTATTGGCCATTTAGCGCTATTCAAATGCATGACGGTTTCACCCTGATGCGAGGAAAACTTATTGAACCTATATAAATTTGATTGATCGATACAAATTTGTTTTAAATTATTTATTAGAAAATGAGAGTTTTAATTTTTACTTATTAAAATGTTTTAAAACCTGTAAATTATATCTTGTCTTATAAAATGCATTTTTTTTTTTTTTTTTTTTTTTTTTTGTTTCTTTAATTTATCATCTTGGATAGGTATATGTAAAAATAAATGTAATACTATACTACATGTGAGTCATGATTTGTAGAGTTTGAAATATTATGCTACTAGAATTTTTATAAGTTAATATTAAAATGTTAATTATAATTAATTGTGCTGTAACTCACGCAATAAAGTCGATTTATCAAACAATGATTAGCTCCATAACTCACCTGCAACAGAAAGAAAAATGTATAATTAAATAAATTTTTTATAACCACAAATAAATTAAATTACTTACTGATAATGTTTGTTAGTTAAACTATTATTAAATAAGATAAAAATATCATAATTCATTTAAAATATAGATAACAAGTAGCATAAGGAAAAAAGTATATTTTACAAATTTTCTAGTAATTATTTAGTTGAATAACACGCAGTAAAGTTATAACAAATATTAAAACCTTATCTATGAATAACGTCGTTTGGCAAAAAATTTAGATGTCATTTGATAGTATTCATGGATAAGGTGTTGATTTTAAAATTAATAAATAACAAAATTTAAATGGTGAATAAAATTAATACGCGTAAAATTATTGTTTTTAATTAAATTTTTATGTTACTTTTGTATCTGTAACTTTTTTATTTTAACAATATTTCGCATTTAAAATTTGATTACACATTCTACACTTGCACGTATATTTATGTGTGTTCTTTGTTCTTTTTATTTTTGTGCATACAGTGTAATCTATTTTTTGAGTCGATTATATATTAGTCGATTTTATGCATTGCGCGTAAAATGATTTTTATTTCTATCAACGATATAAAATAATTATTGATTATAATTGAGCGATTGCTGCAATTGTTGCATAATTTTCTCGAAATATTAATTTTAGAATAAAATTTTAATAATTTTTATTGTAAATTTTTATTAATAGCGTTGCGACATTATATATGTACACCTAAAAAAAGTGCTATTACACGTTCTAAAACCATTATTGAATTTTATAAAAATATTCCTGTTCCAAGAAATTACATGAATTTTTAAATGCAACGTAAAATTTATTTATTTTAATATAAATATTTATGTAAACAATTTTAAAATAAAGTTTAAAAAATATCTCGGTAAGTCGAACGACATTAACTGTAGAAATAAACGTTAAACGTTAAAATAATTCCTTGAAAATACCAAACACAATTTGCATAAACGTCGTTAAAATAGCAAAATTCTCACTCGATCGATTAATTCAGACGCTTATCATCGTTATAGATACACACAGACCATGACTTGGACCAAAATGGAGCCTCGGAGGCTCGCAGGTAAAATCAGCTGTACCGATTAATGGCTAACGTTGTTGATAAATCGACTCGTTTGCGTACACGCACGCACACACACACACACACACACACACACACACACACACACACACACACACATGTATGCATCTATCTACGTGTATAGTGTCCACCTACTTTGTAATCGGTTGTAAGAACCGATTAGCACGACCTTGATCTGCATTTCGAGCCGGCCACAACATCCGATACGTGCGAATGTCGAGTCTCCCCTATCCCCCTCCGCGTTTGTATACACTTATTTCGCAACGAATACTCGCACACATCGTATATATTTTTTTTTTTTCGATACACGGTTTTTTTTTATTACGTTTTTATACGAATGATTAGTTTTTACATTTACTTTTCAATGCGCAAATGTGGATTTTTTTTTTTTTTTGGGTAATTACAACAAATATTGTGGCGTGTTAATTTAAAACGATGATCAATTCACTATTGAAAGAGAGATATAATATTAAATAAATATAAAAAAATTTAATCATCTCATATATATTCTAATTTAATTTCTGTTCATGAACATGCAAAAATTTCGTTTGTAAATACCTTCTGTTAATTAAACATTTTTGTAATAATTTAAAGCTTTTAATGGATAATTATTTACGATGTATTATAAATTTGAAAATAAATACGTATAATTTTTTAATTTTTTAAAACCATTAAAGTAAAAGAGAAAACTTTTAATTATAAGCGTTTCAAAAGTTTGCGAAAAATAATATTTATCATTTTGTAAATTAAAAAATTTCAATAAACCTCATTCAACCGTGTAGTTTTTAAAAACAAATTTTATCAAATTTAAAATCTCTGATGAAAATTTATGTTTAAAACGTGAATTCGTAATTAATAAATAGTGTGTACGAGACGAATTATTGAATTTTTCATTGTCTTGATTACGAAAGAAGAAGGATGTCCTTGAATCTCTAGGAAATGAAAATGTTAATTTTTTTTTTTCTACATCTTCATTTGTAAGCTTTTAGTCAACGTTCATTTACGTAAAATGATTTTTTGCACAATGTACAGTAATAATCGCGAAGATTACTTTGCATTTACCGTTGAATTGACTTGCATCTACTATTGTCTTGTTTGCTATAAAAATTCTAGTAAATTAATCATTTTCAATTACTTAATTGTTTCTTATAAAAGTATTTTTTTTATTTTCATTAATTGTATGTTTATTACGATTATAATAATAAAATAGCCTAAATTATAAATGAAAATTGTTTTTTTATTTTGATTTAATGTAAGTAAAATTTTATATTCTTGTTATAAAATATATCATTAAGAAGAAAAAAATCTTTTGAATATTTCATGATTCGTTAATGTACGTTTTTTTTTTTTTTTTTTTTTTTTTTTTTTTTTTTTTTTTTTTTTTTTTTTTTTTTTTTTTTTTTTTTTTTTTTTTTTTGTTGTTAAAAGATACCATATATGATTCTTAGAATACAATTAAAAATCAATTTAAAGAAAGAGGTACATGTTAATTGCTTTTATTTTCATTGTAATTTACAAAACGATCGGTAGTGAAAAGCATTTTGATCTTCATTAAATTGTAATAAATAGCCAGTCAAAACGTAAAAATTCAATTGTCTCAATACCCACGATAGATCGATCGTCGATATCGATCGTACGCAACGCGTATGGCATTTTGTTTGCGCTCGAATGGATATATTTCTTTTGCGTTAAAATTATTGTTTCTGATGCATATATCGTACTTTTAGCATTTCGAGAATGTGTGAACAATAAACATGCGAAAAAAAGAGCGGAATCGTTGATTTTATACTGCACGAATTTTATCAAATTAGAATAACCATACAACAAACGATAAATCTCTAAAAAAAAATTAATGTTATTACTGTTTTATGTTATTAAAAAATTCTATTTAAACTTGGGACGGTGTCTTGCCAAACTCGGCATTACCTACTTATTGTGTTTTTCTACTGATAATGACAAGAAAATTGAAAATTGCGAAAATCTTAATTATCGGTACAAATAAACGAATAACAAAGTTAAAGATTAATTGTGATTAATGTTTTATTGATATTTTCAACATTTAAATTCTCATAGCTCATAAAATGTTATTACAATCAATACTTTAAAAAATGTTAATGTTGTCTATGTATATAACATTATATTGTAAAAATAAAATAACCAATCTAAAATTAATAAAAATACCTTTATAAAAGATATGTTTTCACATGTGCATATTATTACTGAAAGCCATTGATTATTTAAAAATTGTATTAGTTTTGTTATGCTACTTATTTCCGTCATGTTACTAATAAGTATTATAGACTTTTCTTTTATTTTTCATGCATAATATTATTCATTTATCACAACTAGTTCCTAATCGTTGATATTGAAGTTAATCCACTTTTAACTACTACTTTCCTCTTTCTCGTGAAGAATCAGGTTGAATGAACATATTAAATTTCTTATAATCTTACTCAATAAGAGCTTTTTTTTCTCGTGCGCATATGTCGCGATACAACTTTATAACAGTTTAAATTATTTATTAGTTCCGTGTTTCATCTGCTCCGTATATTTTATTATGAAAGTTTAAAGATTTTTTTTTTTTTTTTTTTGTATTTGCTTGCTGTTGTTTGATGCATTTAAAGAACTACGAGCAAATACAAGTTTAATGGTAAAATTTATTAATCTTATGCACTTAGAATGCACTTTTCTTTGTGATCAATTTAAATAATTTCGGTAATAGATTTTTCCTTGTGTAATATGCCAATATTATTACTAATTTAAAGTGAAACTTATAAAAAGTTTTTAATATTATAACATATTAATGATTATCATATGTATATAATACGTTACGCCTATAATTCTAGCTTCGATTTAGCTTTGGAGTTAAAATAATTTTTCGTTAATAAAAAAAATCATACGAAACTACTTCGGCGACGTATAAATTTCACCGAATACAAATCACGAAAAAGAAGGAAGACACGCCTTTGTCAATAAAAGCGAACAATAACCACTGTAATGAGATCAGGAAAGGAGCATTGCAAACAATGAAATAAGAAGAAGTATAAGAAGAATAAGAAAGCGCGTCGGTATACGCGCGGCGTAAGAATCGCAAGGAAGAAACGTATTAAACTCCGACCCAAAGGGAACGAGGCATAGCGCGATAGCAGCGAACCGTGGCGACTCGGTTTATCTCGAGTCGAAAGTTTTCCCTTGGTATATATCTGCCTCGTACCCCCCCCCCCCTCCCCCGGATAATTTACCACGCGAGTCTTTCGTCTTTAATCCAGTCGGCAGATTTTTCGTAATCGCGATTTAACGTCGAGAAAGTTCTCTTTCGGAGCATCGTATTCGAGTTGTTTATGGAGTGGAAAGGAATTTAAAGTTGTATTATTGTGGTTGTATTGAAAAATATTTATTATTTATATAAGCGAATCAAAGTAACAACGTTAAAATTTTATTTTGATTTTAGATATTATTTTCAATTGTTTTATAAGAATATGCTGGTATCGTTTTTAAACGGCATTATTAAATTTAAATAGTTTATAAATGATCGGTAATAATTTATTTTTCAATTTAATACTAAAAGATGATTAGAAAATATAACTAATTGAATTTTTAACAAGTACATTAAACATTTCCACATAATAATTAAAGTGTTGCAGTATTAATTTGTTTTTCAAATGATTAAAATTAATTGAATATTATTTTGTTTATATTAAATGCAACCATAACACGTAATTATAATAATAATTCAGTAAAACTAATGTAAATCGATTGTACATAAATTAAGATGTTTTAAACGAACGATGATTTATTATGTAAATAATACTATTACGAAATTTATTCCTTTGTTGATTTTAATTCTCGTCAAACAATTACAATAAAACGATCGTTATTGAACCATAAAAAAAAAAAAACGCAAAAACTATAGCGAGAAATGAAACAAACGTAAAAAGAAAAACGAAAAAAAAAACGAAAGAAAAAAATTATTACCTAATTCGTTGTCTCCTCTGACTGCAGTAAAAATACTGTCGACATATCGCCGGATCGTGATTCATCATGGTCGCATTTTTCCACCGGTCCCGTGACAGCCGCTACTATTGGTACGTGCGAGCCACGACACGTGCATCGGGCAACCTTGGCCTTTTGTTCGGAAACGGCTTAATCGACGAGATATCAAAACACGTATACATCGACGCACACATACACACTGGACGACAAAGCTATCGACAACGCGTTTAAAAATTAACAAAAAAAATAAATAAATTATAAAAAACTTTAAAACTTAGATGAAAAGTTTATTCACATAACGAGCTACGCTGTGTATCGTTAACCTCTTTTTCTTGATTCTTCTTCACATCCTTTGTTTCGAATACTTCTTTTTTTTTTTTTTTTTTTTTTCGTCGTCAGAAGCGTATAAGAAGTCAATATCGCACGGACGGAGGAGCTTGGACAATCGTCGTCGTCGTCGTCGTCGTTGGAGATTCGTTCGAGCACGCCGTAGAGATAAATTAAGCCAAGCGTTAATGCACCGATTGTATTCTCGATTATCGAATCGACTGCCGCTCTTTCTAGATATGTATACGCTCTGAAGTTCAGCGTATACCACGAAGTTCGGCGTCGTGTTTAATCTGAAGAGAGGAGAATGAGAAATGAGTTTGTGCCGTGGGCGTGACTCGTTATGTTTTGATTGGCTATGCGCTGTTTTTGTGCGAGCTCCGTTTTGTCAATTATTCTTGGGATTAAACGGTTTCATATACCGATGTTTTTGTTGCTAATATTTTGTTAAATTCGAACAATATTATTTTTAGCTTTAAACAATTAAACGTCGTAAATTTTTCTATTGTTTTTGTTTTTTTTTTCCGAAAAAACAATTGATAAATTAATAGCAGTAGATTTAAAATTAATTTTGATTGTATAAAATCTAATCAGCAAGCGAAAAATTATTCTCATACAATTCAATTAGATTGATAAAATAAACTAAAAATTTCACATTTATTGAGTTAAATATAATAAATGCAAAGATTCAATGTTTAATTTGATAGATATTAAAAAAAAATAACGAATTTATAATCAACATTGACAAGCCTATCGAACTGTAACAACGCGCATTGATTAAGGTTAATTAATGCCACCTGATTGGATTTATAGAGACAAGATGTATTCCATAAATAAAAAAACCTTGAGGTTATTTTTAGAATTTCGAATAAGTGAATGACATTATAACATATACATATACTAGTATATGATTATCGGAGTTATTATTATTATTTTACAACTGCTTGATAATATTTTTTATGCACTTTTAGTTTCATTAAATGTGTACGATTGATATCTATTTTTCGTTAATTAGTGAATTAAATATTGAATAAAAATAACGACTCTGAATTAAAAATATTACAAAATAATTAAGTTTAAGTAATTTTTTCTCAAATTCAATAGATTTTTTAATAAATTTTATCGCATTTTTAACCAATATCTTCGATTGTCTTAACTTTATTGTATGTTAAATATCGTTATTGTATTATGCCTGTAATCATATTTCGAATATATAATTTATAAAATCCAATTATTAACGTGTACATCGATAATATTAAAAATAAATAAATAAATAAATTCCTACACAATGCTGAAAAAAAAAAAAAAAAAAATTTTTTTTAAATTGATATTAAGTTAAAAACGAAGAGACAATGGCATCGGAGAGAGAGAGAGAGAGAACAGCATCTTTCAAACGCCTTCGTAAATACAAACGCGCGAGACTTATAATTCACATCCGCCTTCACAATTTTGTTCAAATATATGCAGAATCGCATGGCGGGGTGGGGAGGGGGGATGGTTAAATACCGAATTACCTAATCGGGAGAAATTTATATGCGATGCGCTCTTTTGTTAATCCGAACGCGTGCGATTTCGAACGAAAAATTATACGAATTTTTGGTGGAATATTACTTAGCTTTTACGTGAGATATATATATATATATTTTTTTTTTCCCCATTTTCGTCGTATATCGTTTGCACGCGCACGCAACTGAAAAATAAAAAAAAAACATTACTGCTGGAATAATTTGTTTATGGATTATTAAAATTACGCAATATTGCTGCGAGTGTTCGTAGCGTCACACCTCTTATCGAAATTTTCGAATGTTATTGACACAAAGATCGTCGAAGAAAATTTAAAATCGAAATTTATATTAATGTTATTAACGATGCAGGTTGTTGTTAAAATAAATGTTGCATTATTTATAATCTATTGTTGACTAGGTAAATTATGTTATGACTTTAATAATTTAAAATTTTTCCCACACATAATTATAAACTTAGTAAAAATGTATACCATAATTAATATTTTTCAATACGAAATTTTTACATTATTATATAAGACAGTATAAAATTATGGAAAATTTTTCATTAAAAATTCATAAAGTAAATACTTAATATTAAATAATTAAAAATATTTTCTAAGGACTATCATTGTGCGATTTTTACTTCCGCGTAGGAATAAATTTCAATTATCAAATAAATAAGCTTATGGAAATGATACTCGCGAACCCGAAAAAAACAAAATCGGCTCACTGGTCACTTTTAAATTATTTTTAACATATTAAATTTCGTGAAACCGTTAGGATCAACTGAATATTTAAGTGCTTTATTACGAACGAGGTATAAATAATGAAAAGGAAAAGCTCTAGTAAGTCGATCTAATCGTTTATTCTTCGAACGGAACACGTAAGAAGTAGCTACGAGTATACAATCGTGATTCGCGTTATCCACTCCAGACTCGCATTTGATTTTATAGTCTTATTTACTATACGTAACTACGACCTAATCATCGCCATTAATACGTATACAAGAAAATTGTTAATTATCACGCGGATAAATTCAAAGATCATCGTGACGATGATTGTGCGAGGCGCGATACGTTTCCAATCCGTCGTCTTGTTTTCTTTATACATACCGTTCCGGTGTATCGCGTACGTGCGTTTAAACGCGTCGAGGGTCACGCGCGGATGCGTTATCTCGTTGCAACGCTCAGCGAGAAATATACCGTCTGCATAGACTATGAATTTTTACGCGCGAATACAAGGTTTCGCTTCTACGATATATTTTTAAGTACAGCGTGGACATTAACATTTATTTTTTGATAATCGAATGATTTTGACAGAAATTTTTTTTTGAAACAATTAAATTATTTGAATTTCATTGACTTGAGAATAAATTTTACTCCGAAAAGAATTTCTTAAATTCATCACTTGGAAATGTAAAATATTGATCGCAATAACTTATAAAGCAAACATACATCGATCATCGTTGGTACGATGCGTAATTTTTTTAACAGACAAGCAATATTTTATCATTTTTTTTTTTTTTTTTCTTTTACATAAAACTAAAAATGCCAAAGCAAATCTTTAACTTATGTTCTAGTGACTGACAATTCGATAATTTAATAACGATTATATTTTCGATCGTTTAATTACTTTATTCGCTAAAACATTTTCATCTGATAAACGCAAATTTTTAATTGATTTATTATTATAGTCAATGATAGATGCTAAAATAAAATTTTGTTATTATTCAAACGTTTTTATAATGTTCTGTAAATTGATTAATAAAAAATTTGTGTAGACCGTTAATTCTCAAGCATATTTGTAAGAAAGCTTACCAAAATAAGAGTTAAATCAATTAAACAATATACATAACAAGTACATTCAGACTCGATTAATTAGCAATTTTTTAACAAAATTGTAGACATAACACCGACTTTATTTATTTTCAGCAAAAATACCTATCTATCGTTTACATTTAGTTTTCTGGTTTAAACTCGAGTACTTTCACGCTTTTAATGCGTACGAACTCGGTGTCGTCTCTTTGATCGATGTATGTTGCTTTCTACGTCCGGTGATATTGATTATGCGCCGTTTAATATTTCATAAGATGCAAAGAAAGTTAGATAACTGCGATTCTTTCACGCGCTGTTTTAACGTAAACGATTTCGATTTCCATGTTGTGAAAATAAAAAATGCGCGGGTTTTGTTAAAGTATTAATTATTTAATGAATTAGACTATGGACGAGGAGTAAATGTTATTTAATGTTTTTATTTTTATTGATTCATTTGTTTGAAAAATCAAAATTTTAATATACTATTTATTTTATCAAATGTATATAAGTAAATTTTTAGCTTTTTTTTTTTGTTTTTTTAAATAAACTATATTGATTTAATCGGTTGTGACTCAATAAAGACGTAGTAGAGAGCAAAAGTTTAATTGTATTATAATACTTTATGTTTATTTTTAAAGTAAAGATTAGTCAATGAAATTATTTCCAATGTGTTATTTCTCTTTAATATTTTCAAAATTTCATGCAAATTTGCCACATTTAAAAAAATACTGCAATCATTTAAGGCGAATAATTAAGTCTGATTTTTTTTTTTCTGCGATATCGATAAATATATCATTTTCATCCTAACGTCAAGGTTTTAAAAACTGGTTTTTACCTATCTATGATAAAAGTAAAATTATTCATAAGAAAAAATTTTCAAAACTATTGCACAACAGTTCGCAGAAATTATCTTATTGATTATAATATATTTAACGCAATGATGAATCGCTGGTGTAATTGATACTTTATTATCTCATATTTTAACAATTTCAGCTTTTAAAAGAAACTTTAAATATAACCATTTCAAGTACGTTTCAATAAAAAAAAAAAAAATTATTCATTGGTAATTTAAAAATTTGTTATAATACATTAAATAATATTAAAGAAAAGCCATCACAAGAGAATTGTTGTTTATAAATAATAATATTCAGATTTATATTTTTTATTAAAAAAAAAAAAAAAATTATATATATATATAAAAAAAAATTCATTTTAACAAAAATTATTTAAGATCTTTAGCCATTCAAGTAAAATTTTAAAATGTTAAAAGACTTTATCTAAACATTTTTATCTCGCGATTATAAAGTAAGTATTTTTGATGGAATTTTAATGTGTGTATTTGAGTCGAACAATAATAAAATAACATTCATGTTTAAACATTTGTATGTACTGTTTTGAATACACTGAAAATTTCACATTCTTAAGATATAACTTTTCAATTATTCAAATCGTTGCAAAAATTTTTAAAACTCATAAAAATACACTGAATTAAAAAATGAAAAAACGTTATAAAATAAATAGACGTTAATAAACGCTTCATTTATGTGAGACAATTTGTGCGAATAACACCTTCAAAATTATAGTGTAACTGTTTTCGCTTTGAAACGGTAAACTCCACTAAATTTGCACACGTATTCAATTCATCTACCGTCATTATGATACTTCTGAAAGATGCGAGCACTGCTATTAATTAACAATTTAACTTTTTTGTTTTTTTTTTTTTTTTTTTTTTTTTTTTTGTTTTCTTTGTAAAATATAAAAATATATCAAATTCTACATAAATATCACGTTCAGCAATCATTGGATCCAAACTTAACCAACGGTAATTCATTATGATAAAACTTCGACGAAAAACTCACGACCGAATAACAAAGGTGCTCGCAGACGTCGCAAAGCCAATACCAAAAAAAAAAAAAAAGGGAAACAAACTCATAGTAGTACCAAAAAAAAAAAAAAAAATGAAAAATCCTATCTCGATAAAACTGTGTTTAATAAAGTAACAAGGAGACACCCGCGTACTCGCCGGTCCGAATCGAACTGACAGTCAGCGCGCTTTGTCGGTGGCGGCACACGCGACGACGTTACCTCCTCGGACCTTGAGAAGAGAGGATCGGCCGCGAACGTTGGGTATAAGTATATAAGAGGAGAGTAACAGTTTCCCGTGGCTCGCTCATAACGCCAGCTCTTCGTATATATACATACGCAGCTTGTAGTCTGTCTCTCTCTCTCTCTATATTGGCGCGCGCGTATAACAGTACCGGCGAATCACGTGACTACCAGTGCGAGACTTCGTCTTTCTCTTTCTCTCTATTTCGACACGCGTATTACGTATACATATATAGATATATATCTGTAGTGTATGTAGATGCGCGGGCTCGCGCTGTCTCGTTTGTGCATACGTGAGTTTGACTCAAAATGTTACGGAATAGTCTAAATTATGAATTTTGGATGTGCCTTTGATGTGAAGATCTAATTTTTTTTTTTTTTTTTTTTTCTTCTTTTTTTTTGACATTTTACACGACTTAAAACTATTTTAACTTTGGCTTGGCGTTAGAGGAATGGATGTGAATTATAATGTATAACTTGAAAAAGGTATACACGTCTTTACGTGAATTGAATAAAGCACCAAATTCGAGATTGACTTTAAGTTGCTTTTGATTTAATTAAAATATTTTTCACTGCTATAAAATAATTATAAGATTTATTGATTTTCCATACGTTTAAAAGTGAAAATTTATTTTGTTTATTAATATCTTGATGAGAGATTCATTAAGTTTTTCATGCACTAAGTAGCAATTGAAATGTACAAAAAAATATTTACATAATTAATATTATCATTTCTATTGTTAAAAGAATATAAATGACTAAATTCAGTTATGCAAATCTTATGCAAAAAATATTAATGCCATAAATAAATATGTCGCAACTTTGAATTGCATAATAAAACTTACAATATATAAAATAATAAAACAAACAACGCATTGTCATATCCAACAATATTTTACAATGGCCTTTGATGTAACCCAATGAAAAAGATATTCGATACCGATAAATCTGATCGCTGGACGTTAGAATTGATAAAGAATAAAAAAAAAGAGCTTTAACGTATTGTCTTTATTAAATGTTTCGACGCATTATAAATTCTTTAAACTTTAATCGTTTTAACAGTTAATCGCGATGGAATCGCCAAATTATTAATGGAAAAAATATTTTGCCGATTAAGCTGTCTTATCGATTTGTACTTTAGATATGCAAAATAAAAACGTACTTTTTTACGATGATGTAATTTGTTCACGTATTCGATTTATTTTTTAATAAAGTATATTTTTAGAAGTATATTTCTTCTACATAATATTCATTAAGTTTTAATGTTACAATCATAACGTTTATACGATACTATTTGTCTGTTACTACTGAAAATTTACTTCGTTAAATATATCAGAAAATATTTTTAAATTAAAAAATATGTTAAATTACGATTAGAAAATATTGAAAATATTTCATAATCAATGAGTCAAGTTGTTTTTTTACCTTGATTATTAAGTTTACGATATCCCAAACATTTACGAATCCAAAACTTACGTCTCCTGAACGAGCGTATTATGCAAATGTTGCATGCGTCCTTAAAAAAGTGATGCGAGATACAGAGATACATCTCGATATTAAAAGTCAATGACGATGGCGTTTAAAATGAATTAAAAAAAAATTTGCAACAAAAATACTGTTTTTTTTTTTTTTTTTTTTTTTTTTTCAAAGAAAGTTATTATGCGGCGATTAAATTTTATTTTTAATTTCGTATAAAAATCACTGACGTGAGTTACGATATTGTAAAGTGAATTTAAATTTTTGTATATTTAAGTTGAAAAAAGGAGTTTGCAATAGTTAGAAAAATGTTATTATTGGGTTACTGGGTTATTAAATCATAAATTTGATAATTTTATGTATTTAAGTATTTTCAAGGTACTGCTGCATTAGGAAACATAATAATTGATTAATTTGGAGAATGTAAAAATATTTTGTATAACCGTAATCGAGACTATGACAAATTTTATTATAATATTGTACAATAAAATATGCTAATAATTTATCAGAATATTAAATTAGCTAAAACATAAAATAAGAACAGTTTTCATGAATGTATTTTTTTAATTCTAAATAAATGTCTTAGTGTATTAAACGTTAAATTTCTATTTGTACGAATTTATCATTTAGATAAATTGATATTCGAGCGCTGCTCCCCATTTTTTATCCACTCAACTTACGACGCTCTTAGCGATCCACGCGAATTAAGTATACATATATTTCGTTTCTTTGTAGCCTCGTGAAAATTTCCGATATGAAATTCGCCGCATTTATATTTTATAGGGAGATTTGCGCTGTTTTACAATCGTAGCACAGTAGCGTCATTGACGCAGTAAAGGGATTAATCTTTTTGGCATATTTGTCCTATATGTTGTTTTTTACGAAACGGTAAAAAGATTATTTAAACATTTTACGAGAACGCAACGTTTTACCCTAGGTTGTCCCTTTACGAGTTAAATAAAAAAAAAATTTTTATTAAATTGTTTTTATTACTTTTTGTTTTTTTTTTTGTATCGATTTTATAGTAGATTACGATAATTGTTTACGATTGAAGAGATTCATTGTATTTAAATGTGAATCGTTGTTTATTCACATTCATTTCGACTAGTGATTTATGTAGATTCAAATTGTTATTAAATGACACAAAATAGTTATGAAATAAATTATTTAATTCATCGATTGTATTGTTAACACATTGTTTGAACATTTTAATAGTTAAATTGTTTTATCTTTCAAATTAAATTTTAAATAATAATTCAACATTTTCTAAATTAATAAATTAAAAAAAGTCCGTTTTCAGCGAATGCATAAAATCCAAAATTTAATGCGCGACATAACATCGAAAACTTGAATCGATAAATGAAAAACGCAAATTTTGATAAAAAAATTTACACAAATATCAACAATAAATGTAAAAACAAAATCGATCGATTCTAATTCATTTAAACCTCTTGCTGTTGATTTAAACTTATAATCGTTTTTTAATCACATCCATGATGTGGTCTCGCATACACGCATACACGCACATTCTTATCAACGCATAGTTAAGAGCACCTCAAACGTACCGGCGTTTATCTTCGTTCGACGATTATTTCTACCGGGCAAAAAAAAAAAAAAAAAAAAAAAGAAGGGGAAAACAACAACGAAAAGAAAAAAACAGTCGTCTATATATATATATATATATATATATATATACCTACGTATATATATTTACACACGCATACACGAGGTGCAGCTCGAACGCAAAGCGAGTATCAGGGGAGCAGTAGACGTTTGGAGGATAGACTATACTCGCTCTCTTTGGCCGATGCACTCGAGCTTTCTCCCTCCCTCTCTCTCTCTCTCTCTCTTTCTCTCTACTTCTCTCTACTTCTCTCTCTCCTCTCTCTCTCTCTACTTCTCTCTCTCTCTTTCTCTTTCATTGCAACGATGCATCGATGCACCGCGTACGTATAACATGTATAAACGCGAATGCTTCCCTCTCTATCTTTTTCTTTATACGTATCCCCTCCGCTCTTCTCTCGCGCGACTTATCTCTGCCTTTTTTTCGTTCTTTTTTTTTTTTTCTTTTTTTATTTGCGTGTCTCGTACATACTTATATACATATATACGCTTCTCTCTTCCACTCGAGTCGAAGCTCGATTACAACGACGTGTATACGTGTCCGCGCGTTTAAATATGCAGGTATGTGTGCAGGTATGTGTGTTGTACATTTTACTTTTATCCTTGATTTTATTTATTTATTTATTTATTTATTTATTTTTTTTGTACCTTTTCTTCTTCCGCTCTCTTTGTTTATTGAAACGCGCGGGAAGAAGGTAATGCGACGCATTCGCGCGCGTGTGTGGGTCGATCCTAAACCATTGACGGGATGTTGGAGAACGATTTTATAAAATATTTAATATGATTAGGTATTCAAAATCATTTTCTTTTCTTTTCTTTTTTCGATTGAAATCTTTATAAGTTATTTTATTTAAATAATTAGCGTAATTTAAATGTGACCTTTTTATTCGTGAATTTTGAATAATCATAATGTCAGATTGAGAAATGAAAAGAATCTTTGATACGTATGTAGTAATTTTTTTCTCTATTTATAAAATGTAAACCGTCCCGTAATTTTGTAAATATTTTATATGAGTTTGAAGCATCCAACGTTGGAGTCTAACGAAATTTTTTAAAAACTGTTTTTGCTTAAAATTTATTTTTGTATTTTTTTAGCCTTAGTGTTTTATAGCATAAACAAATATTCAGATGCGGATTTAAATATAATTTGTATGTTTTTAGCAACTTTATTTGATTGTAAAAAAATTATTTCGTTTTACTCTAACATTGCAAACTTCAGGTCCATTATTTTGTAACACTTTAGATTATTAATATTTATATATTATATAAAATTTATTTTTATAATTTTTAATGTATAACTTTTTTTATTAAGTCAAAAACAATGTTTTCAATTAATTGACGAAAACTGGCTCTAAATTTTTAAAGTTCATTAAATTATAAATATTATTAACAATATTTCTGAAGTGATTTTGCATTTTATTGGTTATTCATAGAGCTATTACGTTTGCGTTTATATAAAATATAAATGAACCAGAAAAAAAAAACATATATTTTTATACTTCTTGGTAAAAATAAATAATAGACAATAAACGTAAAATAATTAACCATTGAATCTTTGTTATGTTATTTTTTTACGACTTAAGATGACAAATAAATTTCCTGCAAAACAAGGTATATCTGACGCCCACTTTAATCTTTAAACATGTGATATATTAAACATTATATATAATTTTAAAATTAAATAAAATGAATAAGATATTTCATAGAAATATATTTTTAAAATTATAAATTTATTGAATGATCTCATATAATGTACGGTCGAAATCTGTTTCAACAAAGGTAGTGGGCATAAAGAACAGTGTTGATTTATTTTAGCTAACAAGATCGGCGTCTGCCTTGCATGTCTTCGAAAATCTAAAAAGGTTAACAGTGTCATAAACTGTACGTTCGGACGCCCGTTAACCTTTATAGCGTAAAAAAATAATAAACACGTTTAAAGAAAGTTTCTTTGCAAGGTAAAAACCCAATAGAAAGTATATATTGTTTTGAGATAAAAGTGGCGTTCGTTACAAAATGTGAAAAATATTATATTACAATTTAAAAAGTTCCGAGAAAATATTAAACCTCATGTTAGCGTTGTTAGTCAGTCGGAATGATTTTACGAATACTTTTCCGTGTAATTGCATGTTTTTACGCATTGAAAGAAAATAATTTTTATATACTCTCATAATTTAAAGAATTAATAAATCTTACTAATGTAGATATAATATTTACCTAATATTTAACCCATTGAAATTAAATAAGACTGCAGTTTTTGATTTTTTAAGTCAGGGTTTTCTTTTAAACTGAATATTACCTTGAAAAATTCATTCAACCATTGTATTTTTGAGATCGCGGTTAAATTATCATGTTATTTAAAAGGTTTTTTTTTTATTGTAAATCCATATAAAAATCTACAACACGCGAGGCAAAATATTTCTTTTTATATAACGACGTTCTTAATTATGGCAATCGTCTATTGAATATAAATTTGAAAAACGTGTGGAAAAGTTATCTTTGCAAGTTGAATGTAAGTAGGTCGTCCCTCGCTCTTACAATGTAGTACATATGCATTTTTCTTGCTCGTGGCCTAATTTTGTATGTATAATAATACAGCATTGAACGTAAGAATTTGATTAATGGTTTTATTTTCCATTGAGTCGATTCAACCGATGAATTACGTTTCGTTTTTCTTTACATTTAAAAATAGCGCATATCTATTGATTTTCGCGCATCGAGCGTTATTTCAAGTGTTGTGAGCTGTCTATTTAAATATTTATTTGCATGCTGATGTAAGAAAAATTTTTAGAATTAATTTTTTTTTTTTCCTTTTAAATAAAAACCGTTGCTTATTAATGATTAAAAATAGTAATTAGTTAGGCAACAGTATTATAATAACGTTTGTAAAAAATTTTTGTGGAAATAATCATTATTATTATATACTTTTGGCTATACACAACATGATAAAAATTATTTTGAAATAGTTATAGAAATGTTACTATACTACTGTGATCAAAAAGTAAGGTGAATTTGTTTATAAAATGTAAATTCTTTATTTATTCTTCCAAATCAATTTGATCCCCTTCAAAGTAATCCCCGTCCGATAAAACGCACTTTTGCCAACGCTTTTTCCAATCCTCGAAACAGTCGGAATAGTCTTTTTCCGGTATAGCCCTCAAGACCTTCTTCGATTCGGTTTTTATCTCCTCAATCGTGTCAAAACCGCGTCCCCGCATTGGCCTTTTGAGTTTGCTGAATAGCCAGAACTCGCACGGAGCCAAATCAGGTGAATACGGTGCTTGCGGAACGATATGAGTCGAATTTTTGGCAAAAAAGTCGCGAAGAACCAATGCAGTATGACATGGTGCATTATCGTGATGAAGGAACCAAGAGTTGTTCGCCCATAATTCCGGCCGTTTCAGACGAATAGCTTCACGCAAACGACGCATACCGCTCAAATAATATTTTTTGTTGACAGTTTAGTCCGGCGGAAGAAATTCATCAGTTAGTGCACCACATCACAATAATCAAAGAAAACTTTCAATATGACCTTGATTTTCGATCGACTTTGCCGTGGTCATTTTGGTCTTGCTTCACCTTTTGCACGATAATCGCTGGATTGGTCGGTGGTTTCAGGGTCGTATGCGTAAATCTAAGTCTCGTCTCCAGTAATGATGCATTTCAAGTGGTCCTGATAGTCAGACAGCAAAGTTTCACACACATCAATGCGACGCTTTTTTTCCAAAAAATTGAGCGATTTTGGCACCAATCGGGACTTGACGCGTTTGAGGCACAAAACATCCTTCAAAATGGTTTGGGCTGAGCCAAATAATATTCTAACACTATCAGCGAGGTCTCTAATTGTCAATCGACGATTTTCAAGCACCAAATCTTTGATTTTTTGGACGTGGCGCTCGTCGGTAGCCCTCGTTGATGGTCGTCCAAAGCGCGGTTCGTCTTCAACGCGTTCTCGGCCCGCTTTGAACTCGTTGTACCACTTATAAACGTTTTTTTTTTCATAGTTTGATCACCAAAGGCCTTCCGTAACATTTTCAACGTGTCAGCACAAGAATATTCGTTCCGCAAACAAAATTTGATGCAAGTTCTTTGCTCAACAAAATCACCCATTGTAAAAATCGAAAAATTCACTTTTGGTTGTTTACAAAAACACGTGTAACTCGGAGATAATTAAGCCTTTTGACAAACAGACGCTTGGCAAATGTTATAGACAGTCCTACCAACCTAGGAAAAAAATTTACCTGCCTTCCTAATGCCCGGGAGTTTTAAATGAAAATTTCACCTTACTTTTTGATCACAGTAGTACATAAAATATTTTTAAGAAAGACATACAAAAAACATTAATTTTTCAGAAAGAAATAGAAAAAAAATTTATGTATTTATATACATATTGCGCTCAAAATCGCAGCATTTCCGATCTAAAAGCGCATCGACATCTTCAAGCTGTTTTGGACTTTCTGTTTGGAACAGCGACCGAAATAGAAACTCCTCCCTCGCGAAATCGTTGCGAAACGATTTCGGCCAAACTATACCTGCAGCCCGAAGATTAATTATACCGTCGACAGTGTATGTGTGTGTGTGTGTGTGTGTTGTCGTCATCGCGGCATGCGCAAGCCAAGGATTAATGCACGCGCGGGACGCCGTAGTTTAATCTAAGCCCGAAATGAAAGGTTATACCATACGTACAGGCCGGTATTCCTGCAACGATTTTAAACCTCGAGCTAAGGACTCTATTTTTGATTTTCGATTTTAGATCGAGTTGCGTTATATATACGCAGCTTGAACGACGAGGAATTATTATCGTCCTCGTGCGCAACTTGTGATTGCAGCTGTAAGGAACGATTGGGAAATAGATCATTCCTTTGTGTTAATTTGATGCTTGAGCGTTTGCCTTTTACTTGATTTATTAAGTAATATTATACGTTAATGTTACATTCTTTAAACCAAATAATTTGCAAATTTATATTAATTTTAATGTTAATGTAAAAAATTAAAGAAATAAATGCAAAATTATAAATTAAATGAACAACGTCTTTATTTTATGCTAAAAAAATATAAGTAACATATGCTTTTAATTAAGATCATTTAGATTTACTTTAATGATAAAAAGAACTAAATTCAAAATTTCATTTTTATTATTATCTCTTTAAATTTAACCGTCATTGAAAACTCGGTAGGAAAAATTTTCGTAAAATTTCTTTAATGACAGCTTGAGCGCATCCTTTCCTTTCTTTTCGCATACGAAATGCGGCAGGATCCGATCACTGAGTGCTTTTCGAAAGGCGGATAATTTTTATAAAGGAGACGCTACTACTCGACAGAATCCGCGTACAGTAAGAGAAGCGAAGAGAAAGATAGATAAATAGATATAATTTTTATTGTACAAAAATGGTGTACAAGGAAAGTACAGTAAATTGTCAGTAAATTAACATATAAACATTAACAAATAATTAAGAGTAAATTAACAGTAAATAATAATTAATAGTGAAATAAAAGTAAATTAATAATAAACAAACATAAACTAATTATACAATGAAAAAGAAGATTTAATAATATAACAAGCAAAGAGCTTAAAATTTATAATTAGCATTATAGCCTCGATGGTAGAGATATTGTATGCTCTCTCTCTATCTCTCTCTCTCTCTCTCGACGGAAAAAAGGTAGGTGAAAATGGTGGTTTTAAAGCAGGAAATAGAGGATATAGTATGGAAACAAGAAAGAAGGTAGACAGTTCCAAAGTCGAGACGAATAAACAAGAAAAGATCTATCACGAAACTCAGTAATAGATGACGGTATGGCCAACGGCTTCACATCACCCCGACTGGGTCTATCCTGACTGGTTCCATGCGAAATATTCAAATAGGTACAGTGGATCATGATGTTTAAGTATTTTATAAAGCAGAGTAATAATGAAGTATTTTCGCCTATCAGAGGAGGTAAGCCAGTCAAGAGAGACCTTATACGGAGTAATATGCTCGCGCCTAGTTACACCATAAGACATAACCAACACCAGAGTTTATGACTCTCTGCAGCTTGAGATCAAGTTCACCAGAAATATCACAGTAAGCGAAGGAGGGAGGGAGGGAGGAAGAGAAAGAGAAAGAGAGAGAGATAGAGAGAGAGAGAGTGAGAAAAAGGGAGGAAGCTTGAGCTTCCGGTCGCTATACCTGTCATCTCGCTTAACACTTTTTCTTTTACTCTCTCTCTCTCTCTCTCTCACTCTGTCTCTCTCTCTCTCTCTCTCGGTATATTATTCGTCGTTCTTTTTTGTTACGTTCTATAAGCCGTGAGAAAATGGCCTTTTTCGGGACCGGTTCGACGAATAATTTTTTTTCTTCTTTTTCATTTTTTTGCTTTAAATCCTATGAAAATGGAATAACTTTACAGCAAAGGAAGAAAATGAGATTTTAGTTTTAAGCGTTATTTTTAAAGTAAAGGAAAATTAAAATAATTAAATTTGCAAAAAAAAAAAAAACTATACTTATTTTATTTGATAAAATTTGATATAAATGAATAGAATGTTTTTTATTCGTTTTATTTAAAATCAATTATTTTCAAATAATATATAATTTTTATTGTAAATTGCAAACTTTATTCTTTTTAATATAAAAATTCAACGTAACATTGAAATTGTTCTATTTTTAAATTTCATTTAATTGTATAAAACAAAGATATAAAAATAATTATTAAAAACTCTAGATACGTTGAATAAATGTAATAAAAGTTTAATAACTAAAAAATAACGAATGATAATATTTTTCTATCTCATTCGACAAAGAAAAATTTCATTTTAATATTTCACATTGCAAAAGTCTATACGTATTCCAGAAAGAAAGAAAAAAAACGTTTACTCGAATCCATTAAGTTATTCTTCGTATGCCAAAGGAAAGCACGAAATAAAAGTACAAAACTGCAGAGAGACGAAGAATAAAAAAAAGAATAGAGTTAAACACCCGGAAAAACTGCAATCTTTCTTTTCTCCCCGTGTATACGTGACGAAAATTCGAACGACTTTATAGCTGAAAGTTAAAATCTCTCGGGAGTCTTAAGCGGTGTATATATATACAAGAAGAAGGCGAGAGTCAGTGTGACTTGGTTGTTAGCCGTTCGCTCGCCCAATTTTACGAGCGACGACCTTTGCCGTGAGTCCGAAGGGATTCCGGTTTTTTCGGCTGACGAGTTTTTGCGCTCCCAGCGTGTGCGTATGTGCACTCTGTATAAGTGTGTATACGTTGAAAGTATAGCAGACAAAGAGATTAGACGCGACGAGAGACACCGTGGAATGAAGGAATAAAGACAAAGGAGAGGAAGAAGAAAAAGAGGAAAGTTATGGTCTGTTTTAAAAAAACTGCGGGGTGCCGAAGGATAATTTTGTCTGTTCGTATGAGTTTTCAAGGTATCAATTAAGGAAAAATATGGGGAATTAAGCTTAATTTTGATTTTACAAATGTTTCAAATTATGTCATTGTAAAATTTTTTTTCAGTGTCAATTCTTCATTTGACATTTGTAAAAATTATTGTTTTCATTTTTTAATTAAAAGCATTTGGATAAAGATAATCATTAATAACTAACTCGATATTATCGTAAAAATTATTATGAAAATTTGCCGATATTTTCCTGTACTTTAAACTTCAAAGTATGTTTATCTACAAAGTATATTATGAAATTTTATTTTATTTATTCAAAATTCATCGTGATAAAATAATTCATTAATTTATAGGTTATATTTATAATTATGAAATAAATTTCATTAAAATATATTATATTAAAGTAATTGAAATCTTATATAAAATTTACTTACATTTATATAACTATTGAATTAATTTTTCAAACAGCAATAAAACATACCTGAAACAAATAATATACGACACGGTTAAATATTAATTTAAAACTTAGAAAAAAACTTAGATAAAACAAAATTTAACTAAAAAGTGTACAATATGACGTAAAATAAGTTCGTTTGATAAACGTTAGAATTAAGACGCTCAACTTTTATTAAATATATACAGAGCTCGAGGAAAGTCATCGCGCGAACAATTTTATTTTTACTTTCGACAACGTTATTAACAAAAGAAGTAATACGTCATCTTTCGTAACGCAAAGTCAACAAAATTATCGCTTCCCTATACACCGATAAAAAGAAAAAAAATAAAGAAAGAGTAAAAATAGTACGACTGATAAATACATGCGCGTACGCGTGTATTAACTTATTAAGCTTTGGCGCGCAACGACAGCTACGACGACAATAGGTAACAAAGCGGGAAAGCATTTCCGGTGGAAGACTCCGGAGAAAGTAGCGAGAGGCTCGGTTCTTCTTTAGAGTTTTGATGGAAGTCGTTGTTCCGATGTAACGGATAAAATTTTATTTTCATGGATTAAGAAAAATTTTCAACGTATATTAATTTTCTTTATTTTGTTTAACAATTATTTTCAAATAATTAGTTATTCGCTTGGGATGATTGGTTTACTGCATTACGAAAATATACAATGTATTTATAAGGTTAAACGGGCTTAGAATTTATTTTAAATGATAATTCATCATAATTTAGTTGCTGGCAGACGGAAGTAATAAATTGCAAAATTTTACATTGTCTCACGACGTAATAAATTTACAAACTTATTAAATTTCGACAAAGTTAATATTTCTATTTATTGGTGACGTTGAAATTAATAACATGAATTTTTGCTACCGTAAAAATGACTAAAAATATCGCTCAATTTATCCGCCCTTCCGAATGATTAATATATAATTTTCTTGGAATCTCATAAAAAATTACACGTCCTTGCAGTCATTATAAAGCCGTTGTGTAATAAACTAATGAAATACCGTACAATCGGTCTACTCACTCGCACGACTTTGATCACCAAAGAAAGAAAGAAAGAGAGAGAGAGAAAGAGAGGGAGAGAGGAAGAGAGAGGGAGAGAGAAAGAAAAAAAGTGATCGTCCAATCAGTTAATTACCGAACGAAGCTTCATTTCGACGCATCGATATAAATCAAAAGAGCCGTCAACCGTGGAATAAGCTAGAGCGAAACGAGCGGTTATTACAATAACCAATTGCGCGCGCGCGCGTAGATGTACATCAGCATCTCGCTACAGCAGGGAGGGAAATCTTAAACCGAGCGTAATGACACGGATATAAAGATCCTCCAGAACGGTATAAAGTAAGAAAGGAGAGAGAAAAAGAGAGAGAGAGAGAGAGAGAGAGAGAGAGAGAGAGAGAAGCCGTTATACGTGCCAACAGTTGGTGGATAGAACGAGCGGTTGCTTTTACGATGCTCTCGCGTGCCCAGCGACTTGAATGTGCGAACAGTTATTGCTTGAGCTTTTATCTTTTATTTAGAGCTTGAATCTCTCTCTCTCTCTCTTTTCTTTTTTTTTATTTTGTTTTTGTTTATTCATTGTGCGTATTTTCGTAATACTTTTTTGTTTTTAAATAAATATAATCAATGTAAATAAGTTGATAAATACGCATGCGAAGTATGATAATAAATACGTGCGTAGAAAAGATTTTCTAAGAAGCTTTTATTATTAATATTTAAGTTTATAAATTACCCCATTAAATGATGTCTAAATATTTTGAATGATATATTTTAATGAATATTCTCAATCAAACTATTGTAGTTATAGATTCAGTATTAAAATTCTATGAATAAATAATTATTCATAACAAGTAGAAGATTGTAAAATAAATAAAATACAAAAATACTTTAAGATCGATTGATGATCATAAAATAATTTGACACAGTTTATGAAAAAATTATCGCCAATTTGTTTTACTTTTATTATCGCTAATTTTTAAACAATGTAAATGTATGATAACTTTTAGGTATATAAATTATATATTTAATTAAATTTAGTTAAAACATTTGTAATTATTTAATGAGATTTGTTTAGTACGTGCACATAAAATACACCATTCTAAACTATTAAATTTACCTTTTACATCGTTTTATTTTTAACCAAACAAAAAAATAATTACGATATTGTCTTTATTGTTATTTAATGGATTGATAATTTAATTAATTTTACTATCACTTTGGAGCAATTTTTTTTATTTTTTTTTATTTTTATCAAATTTTTATTTTTATCAATATTTTTATCAAACAAAATTAAGCCATCAAATAAAATAATATATATATATATATATATATTATTCGTAAAGTTTAAAAATCTTTGAAGAAATAACGGGCCAAAGAACATTTGTAAACTAATTTTCATTGTGCACACATAACTAAAGACAACGGAATAAGTAGGTAATCGGATCGTAAGAGCCGAGCGTGCGTGCATGTGAATTGGGACGTTATTCAAATGTAAAATTGAATGCCTTTGCCGATAGAAACGCAATTTGTATACGCCTAAAGTACGATTCTTAAGTGCATTTAATACAGGTACAATGATATCAAGTTATGATGTAAATCGCAAAGGCTCTTAGCTGGGAAAATTTGATGTAATTATACTTTGTTTCGAAAAAAAAAAAAAAAAAAAACAAAATTTTTTTATTTCGTTGTAGACAACAATTTATTTTGACACAATGTTTTGATACTTTCAACATTTAAAAAAAATTAAAAATTCAAAATAATTGTAATATTCTTTCATGTTAATAAAAATAATTTGGTAAATTTCAATCACATAGTTTTTTAAATTTTAGTAAATCGTTCGATTTTACTAAAAACTTTCACGCTCGAAATAAATATTATTAAAAAATTTCAATAAAATATTGAAAAATAATCATGAAAATCATTAAAAATTATTAAAAAAACAATTAAGCCGAAGACAATATTTTTAATTCATCACCTTTCATTTTTACAAAAAAAAAACATTCTCGTACACTATGTCGCTCAAAAAAGTTTTTCCGTAAATTAATGAAGATCTCAGACAAAGATACTAAACTATAAAATTGAAAAAACTTTTCGGATTCATAGAGACTTCGTTACTGGAAATCCAATCAATTTATTTGGGTGCGCGCGCGACGTTGTGACACTTTCCAAATGTAAATGAAATTTAATTAACCGCAATGCTTCCATTAATTATTACGTGGATAATACGTAATACAAATAATGTCCACGCTTTAGAATTATATATTTTTACGTTTGCAGCGAGATTTATATCTTTTGCATTGTACGACGTAGTTGCATTGTACGCGACAAATCAAATGGTTGTTAAAGTAGATGAATTTTATCTTTGAAACGGGAAAGGTTTATTTAACAATTGAAATTTTTAACGATAAAATGTAGAAGATAATTGGGCTGTACTTATTACTAAGAATATTTGAAATGAAAAAAATATTAATTCTTTTGACGTAATTAAAGACAGAGCTTTAATCGATGCAATTAAATCGCTAAAGATATTATAAAAATTTATCTAAGCAACGCGTTTACGTTTACGTTACCATTAAAAATCTTAATTCACTTGACTTATACCATTATGCACGATATTACGAACGGTAAACACGCGACAATGGTCGTTATCTCCGCGCAATTTATGACCTACGCCAAATGCCAAAAAAAAAAAAAAAAAAAAAAAAAAAAAAAAAAGTACACACACACACATATATATAGAGGATTATCTACTATTAAGCAGAGAAGTACCTTATCTTCGCGAGTAGTAATACTGAACGAAACGAGCTACGAGCAACGTCGAGAGAGAGTTCATCGTCCAAGCGTGCGTGCATTTATATACGCACTCATTTATACGCAAATTAAAAAACGATGACCGCAAGCTCTGTGGAGAAAAAGAGAGAGAAAGGGAGAAAAGTGCGAGCATAGTTTGCGCGAAACGAAAATTCGCCGCGAAACCGCAGACTACGCGCGCGGATATTTTTTCGCTGTGTGTGCCGTGTGTATGTGTGTGTGTGTGTGTGTGTGTGTGTGTGTGTGTGTGTGTGTGTGTGTGTGTGTGTGTATGTTGTGTTTGGCTAAAGGGCCGTTTTACAGAGATGAAATAGGAAAGTTGAAAAGATTGTTTGCTTTTGTGTTTTTATTCCTTTTTTTTTTTTTTTTATTTGTGTGTTAATGTGTTTATATTTTATATGTAGTAAAATGAAAATTTCAGGATAAAAGAATTTTATTCTAAGCTTTTTCTTTCATTGTTATCGAATAATACGCAATATCATTAATGTATCTAAAAAATAATATTTTGTATTTTATATAAATAATATATTAAAATAATTAAATTTGTGTTATTTTTTTCAATTTATTCATCGAAAAATTGAACTCGATCGAACTCGAGCTTAATACGATTGAAAAAATAAACGAAGCAATAAAAATGAACCGTTACATTGCAGTAGAAAAAAAGCAATCAACGCATCCTAAGCTTCCATAATGAATTTTTCGTGTTTATCTTCATACAGCTTTGCCCGATATATTTCATTTTTCACTTTCCCATACGTACGTAGACGCGCTTATTTACAATGCCAGGGTGGGATTGGGGGGGGGGGGCAATTCCTTGGCATATCGCAGACGAGGAAAAAAAAGATAAAAAAAAAAAAAAAAATAAACGCGATGAAAAAATACGAGTATACACACCTACAGAATGTACACGTGCGTACCGTGGGAGAGCGAAATTAATTGGCAACCTATCGCTTTCACGGATGAATATACCGAGGAAAAGAGATAGTAACTATCTGCGTTGAGACACGCACACGACTCTGCGTTGGATGTGAACGAATTCTACATATATATAATGGCCGAGTAAACACTGGATATATAGTCGGTTGACATATGTGCGAGGATTCGTGAGATATATAATGACTGTGGCGGGTACACGTTTATTTATATGCAGACATACACTCTCACAGACGCGCGCGCGCGCGCGGTCGCGAGAGCGCAAATGTACTTTGAATTCGCTCGGAAATGTCTCTTTGAATCGAAGAGTTTCCTGTTGCGAATACATCTACGTATATGTATAAGCAAGAATTTCTATATTGTGCGTGGGATAGCGTTTGAATCGAGAGCGAGGCGAGGTGGGCATTCTTCCTATGCATCTCAAAAGAACCTTTTTTATTTATAATAAAAAATATAATAAATATACGTTATAATACAGATGAGTTACAAAGAGACTTTTGTAATTTAATGGTTTTTAATTAATTAACAATAATTCGTTGAACATCAGCGTAATGTAATATTTTTCGAAATATAAAGTTCAATAAATATATGTACTTACAAACTTAACGAGTAAATGTTTAAATAATTTCGTTATAAATTAAAAAGCTACTTGAATGATAAAGCAACAACAATTTAAAGACTTCAATTGCACACACTAATAATAAATTTTATTGCATTTACGCGAGCTTAGCATAATATTACGCAGAATTAAAATTTACAAGCATTGAATATATATAACTTAAATTACAGCCGCGAAGTGGCGCATACAATTCGATTCGATAAATTTGCTTATATACGTCGTCCGACACGCGTAATGAAAATTTTAACCGATTTCATAGCAATTTCGTCGTGCAGAGATCGTTAACAACGCCGAACTATTGGTCAGTCTTTCTCGGTGCTCGCTTCGATCGCTTCTCTTTCACTCGGTAAATGCCGTTGCAGCTCGGATACGCAAGAGTTAGATCGTATTGAATTTTCTTCGAGGCTCGAAAGTACGCGGCACTTTCTTGCTCTGTTTGTGCAAACGGTTATAAGCACTTTTATTATTATTATTTTATTTGCGTTCGAAGCACTCTGCCCGCAACTGTGAGACGTAACGAGTTATCGATTTTACCTACGATAGTTTTTAAAACGTGACATTATTTTCGTAAAATACTAATGTTGGTCAATTGGATTGATTATCAGTATGTATTTTTTTAATTTTCAGATAATTTTGCGCGTTAACGAAATTTTTTATACAATTAGCTTTAAATGTGAAATAAAAACTTTATAAAGTAAAATACATACCGAAACAAAATTAATTATACAAACAAGCAATAATGAAAATTTGAACAATATCGATTAAACGAACATAACAATAATTAAAAACGAAAAAAAAAAAAAAAAAAAAAAACACAAAGCTCCGTAAAAGACGGAAGGTAAAAACTTTTTTCAACCAACGTCATCTCCCAAACAATATCTCTTTCTCTTATCACATCTCAATGCATAAACATAAACGAAGATTAATACGCCGGTGTGGTACGCGTCGTCCGTAGCAGATGCGATATTTCCTTCTGCTTAATGAATGAGCGATTCATCAGCGCGCGGCGGTAAGCGACGATACGGCAACATTGATATATCTTCGCGCTCGAGCGTATGTGAGATTTCGGTGGGTGTTGCTTGCTTTGCGGGGAACGCGTCAATTATGATAGCGATTTTAAAAATATATAGTAGCGTAGGTTTGTTATTATTTATCGTTGCCATTCGACTTTGCATTTGTTTCGATCGAGTGGGTTTTGATTATTTTTTTCTCTCCGAGTGTAAAATGTTTTTCTTTTATTTTATTTCATTACTGTTTGTGATTTATTGTTGTTTTCGTTACAGCTTTGTTCATTTTTTAATAATAGAAATTTTTTTTTTTTTTTTAATTTTTGTTTCGATATGTCGAAACAACTGTTTTAATGTAAATATTTGTGATGCATTGTTCATTGAGAAAAAATCAATCGCATAAATAATTCTGTTTTTATATTAATCGTATTTGCAAAAAAAAAAAAAAAAAGTTTATTACTTATAAGCGTTCATTACTTTTACTTTTAAAAAATATCAAATACGTAAATTTTAACTTAAACGTTCGTTAAAAAATAGTTATATTTATGAATTATATTCATTTAATCGGTTACTTTTTAGTATATTTTAAATAATTTAAGATATTAATTAATATCCTTGAATAATTCATCATTATGAGATTTCATTTTGTATGCACAAAATCGAATATCATATATGTTGAATAATAATATTCTTTAAAGATTAATTAAGGATTATTTATATTTGAATGATATTTATTTGAACATTAACTGATATTCGGCTAAATATTGAGAGAAATTTCATTATAAGTTTTAATATTTTATGTTATCCGGTTTGCAATAATTTTTTAAATTATTCAGAAATAAAATCGCAAGGATACATCAAACGAAATAGCAAAAAAAAGAAAAAAAATTTTCTTTTACATCGGTGTCATAATATCCTCACGGCGTTCCTTCTTCATTTCTCTTCTATTCGCGAAAGAATTTACGTGCCGTTAATTTTAAAGCGACGATCAAATAACGACAATTAGTTCAAAGCGCTCGTGGCTTTCGAGAACTCGAGATAAGTCTACTCGCGCGCAGCTGCGAATTTTTTCTCGAGGTCGCGAACTGACCGATCGTAAGGAAGAAAAAGAGCAAGAGAGGTTTAACCACATCCGTTCATCGCGTTGCTAATGTAAGTTTTACGGGAACTCGGTCGAGCGAAATAGTTAGCTCGACGTTTTTTTTTAGCTTTTTTTTTTATTTATTCTTTTTTCGTTCAGTGAATTTATCTATGCGAAGAAAATTAAAAAACACGATCGATTATAGTCGGAATGGAAAATTCATTTGAAAAGAGATGTTGATTTAGCGAAAAGATGTTCGTGCAATTCTGATGAAATTGATTTTCTTCTTTTTTCTTTTTTTTTTTTTTTTTTAAGAAGAAGCTGCAATTTATTTTATTTGTTTGTGATTAATAGAAGCAATCGAAATGAAATATTTTAAAATATATATTTGTAACTCCATGTTTTTTTTTTTTTTTTTTTTTTATATACTTGACAGTAGTACTGTTAAATATTTTATTTACCAATTATTAATTTTTTCGAAGGTAATGTATTTTATTATTTTAATTATTTATTTCCGATAAATATTCAAAGCTTTCTAGTCTTCGCAATAAATATGTGCAAGAAATTATTTATACATTAACTGTTATATTACAAAACTATTAAAAAAAAAGATAATAATTTCTGTAAAATTCTTTATTTTACTAAAAAAAAAAAAAAAAAAAAAAAAAAAAAAAAAAATATTATAATAATTTTTATTAAAATTCAATCGAAAAGATTTTTATCGGTAAATTAATTCACCGTATTTTCAAACAAACATCTATAAATAAACATGTAACAAGTCGTAAATGCTTGTGATTTTAATTTTTAGTAATTATTTAAATGAAGTTAAAGCACGAGAATAAAATCAATTTTAATTTATAATCATCTGTATCAATATTTTATAAATTCTATGCGTATATCTATTATTAATCTTTTATTTTCAATTTTTTATCTAACTCTATTTTTTTTTTTTTTTTTTTTTTTTTTTTTTTTTTTTAATATATTAAAATGAAAAAAATAGAAAATTAATTATCGACTAAGAAAAATCGTCGAGTCGTCAAACTAAGATTGAACTTACCAATAAAAATTATTGCTTTTTTTTTTCTTAGACGAGTTATTAAACTTTATAGTCATAACTGTTCTCGTCATCTTAACATAATTAAAAATCCAAGATTACCAAAGTCATTTAATGAGTATATAATTAAGCGATAAAGGAAACAATAAGATTCGTTCGTAAAAGTATATCAACTATTTTTTGACGACTTAAACATTTTACAGATATGAATCTTCATCCTCGATCTTTCATACGTTATAGCGTATTACTTTTATAAAACGTATAATTAGACGGTATGTAAGTAAAAAAACAGTTCAACCGTCATATATAAAACCATAACCTGTTCTCCCGGTTCTAATAAAATAGTGGTGTAAGAGTTGTGTGCGCGCGCGTATGCGTATACGTGTGATCCCTCGTCCTGTTTAAACGCCGATCAGGACAAGTCCAAGTTTATTTCTCAGGCAACGCGAACTTACCATTGCGCTGCTTTGATGGTTTCTTTCCTTACTTTTCGTTCGACGTCTCTTGACGAAAATTTCACGGAAATTTTTTATGAGAATAATCTGGTTTACATATTTTGATTTATTAAAATTATTTTCTTATACAAGTAACGATTTTAAATCTTTATTCTTTATAAATTTATTGATTATTAATAATTCTTGTAAACCATCTGTTGTATTATTAAATTACAATTAAACTACATTTTTAAAAGAAATATACCGTGAATTTATTTATCATCATTTCAAAATGTTCCGTTAAAATGAAAAAAAAAAAAAAAAAAAAAAACTGAAGTTTAATTATTCAATAATACTACAAATTTTTCTCAATTTAACTAATAACTTTTAATTTTCTTTCATGCTGTTGCAAAATAATTTAAGCAATAAATGATTATATGATTAATAATTGATCAAATGGCTTTTTAACACAGACTACATAGAGTATACGATTTTTTAATTAGATATGATATTACTACCGATTGCTATTTCTATACACACTCGTGTTTATTAACTTAGTAATCTATAAAATGCTAAATAGAATCATTCGATGTTGATAGTGAATCACAAAATACTATGACCAATAATAAACATGAAGTAATTATAGACATGTGATTTTAAACAATAAATAGTTAAACTCTGTCAAAATAAATTATATGATGGTTAGTAAGAAAATGATTGAAATTTTATTGAATTTTATTGAAATTTTAATTATTTTTTTGATAACTTTCAATGTTTTTAAAAAAATACAAGTTTTAATTAAAATTAAAAAAAAAAAAAAAAAAATTCTGCTATTCTCAACTAACATTTTAAAAAAATCTCAACAAAATATCACGTCTCTTATCCGTTAAATTTCAAGAACAGAAACTCTACGAATCAAGGAAAGATTCACAATTTTCCACGCGAGAAATACAGGACAAAGGAACCCGCTTTAGCTCGGTTTGAAAAATTAAACAGAGCCACGAACGAAAAGAATACGAGAAGGAAATTTCAAGTGAGAGAGGGAGAGAGAGAGAGAGAGAGAGAGAGAGAGAGAGAGAGAGAGAGAGAGAGACAGAGAAAAAGAAGAACGAAACACGAAACCTATTCCTTTCTCTCACGTTTATCAGGGTCGCGTCGCGGCGGCACCTCTCTTATTCTTTCAGACGATAATAATTCACGATGGGAAAAGGAAATTGGGTCGCGTCTACGGTTTGTAAGTTCTTATGTACTTGGCAGTGAAAAGCGCGAGTGTAAGTATATGAGCTGCAACAAAGAGACTGTAAGATTGGTAAGTGTGAAGAAAAAGAGAGAAGGAGAGTGAGTGAGAGAGTGAGTGAGTGAGTGAATGAGTGAGAGAGAGAGATAGAGAGAGAAAGAGAAGAGATGAAATATATATGTCTGTATATATGCGTTGGAGCGCTTGTAAAGAGATGAAAGTGAGGGTAGATGCGATAAAAAAATTCTGTAAAATAGTACGAGATAATACCGCATAAACGTATATTGGTGCGAATATGGTAGCTAGATTTTAAAATTGATTTTAAATTCTTAAACTTTTCAAAATTCAAGCATTATTTTGCATTCACTGTAGTCAACTTACAAGCATTAAATATCGAATTTTGCTCTATAAAAATTAATTGAAAAATTTGTCTACATGTTAATTTATGTTTTTTTTTTTTTTTTTCACCAAACAAATAAAATAGTTAAAATATTCTGTCAAAAATTCTAGCAACATAATTGTTACAAAGAAATCTTTCATTTTAAGTAGACTATAAATTTTTAAAGACATTTTTTATTTATTTAATTTTTTTTTTTTTTAACTTTTAAAAAATGTCGCTAAAAATTTTAAAATAAAAAAAATTCATCAATACGTACTTTCAACAGTCTCGAATGAAAAATTTTAATCAAAAAGGGTAAAAAAAAACGAGGCAATTTTAAAGAACATCTTTTGGGGTGTTGGGGGAAAAAGTGGATGCGAAATGCGAATATCTGCGCTGCTGCATGCACATCTGCACTTTATATTTCATGAGAAAAGCATAAGATTATACGGACATTATTTACTTTTGAAAGAAAGCTTGCGCCTCTTGCGTTGCATTTTTTTACTTTGCAGCATTTATGGAAGATAAGATGGAAGCGAATAAATAATGGCTAAAAAGGTAAAAAATTGTTCTTGTATGCGTATCAAAATATTCGTGAAATTCACTTAACTTTATTCCATTTTTAAATAGTAATTCAGCACAAAGAAATTTATTTTAAATGAAGTATTTTTTGTTTCTCGTATAAATTTTAGAGAAAAATAAACATAATTTTATATCTCGAGTATAAGTAATTTAATGTATTAAAATTCTTTTACAAAGATAAACTTTTTATGGTTAATTAATTATGTTTATAATAATAAATAAAATTACGTACTATTTTTTAGTTGAAAGATTGAATATTAAGATTTTTTTTTTGTTCAGGATGGTATTGATATATTATAAGAAATTCATTTTTTCATACTTTATATTTCTATTGAATCACGATCGAATTGACCGACTTAAGCCCTATACATGCTTTGTAAATATTTGAATCGCTAAAAATTATTAAGAGAATTTTCTTTTTTTAATTTCATTCGATATTTATTTGCATATATATATACATACATATATTTTTTTCAATATTGATGTTTTTCATTAAAGTGGAACGTTTTTTAAATGCTCGATATATTGTTCTAATTTACGAAAACATGGGCAGATAATTATTAGTGACTTATTTTTTATTTTAGATATCATCGTAAAGTAGTAGTTTTGTTTGTAATATACTTGTCGATATAGCTTTAATATTTTGGTTTATGTAATACTCGTATTTAATCAACACCATAATAACATAGTATTTAACCAACACCATTGCTTATAATCTGTAAGATTATTTGCTTATAATCTGTAAATACTACCACAGAAATCTGACAACAAAATATTGTCGCAAGTAGTTTAAAACATCGATGACATTTGATAAACAACTAATATTTTTACATCAAACGCTTTCAATCTCTTTACAACATTTTCCTCGACCAATTACTTCGGCAGACATAAAAATTTGCATTGGATTAATAAACACCGGGCACATTTTCATCACACTTTTAATATCCGTTCTCTCTCTCTCTTCCATCTCCCGTCGTCTAATGGAATTTCGTGAAACGCCCGGCTAATTCGATTGAAGTTGTCTCTACCGCGGGGAGTTTTGCCTCGCGGACTTTGCGTTTCTCTACCGTTCGCGAACGCGATTAACTCTATCTGGCGATAGCTATATATATATATATATATATATATAAAGATTATCGGCGCTTTTCGAATTTATATATTCAGAATTTTCTTTGAAAGCCGATGGGAAGAAAATTTTGTGAAAGGTCAATGTTTGTCGGAAATAATTAAGATGGTACAGCGAATTGTTGAGCAACGGTCTTTCATATTGAAATTATAAATTTAGTTGAAGTGAAGTTGGAAAATTTAAATTATAATAAAATATATTACCTCTATTGAAAAATTTAAAGAGTAAAAATTTCTATAACTTAACGCGCACTTAAAATTAAAAATGCATTATGTTAAGAGAATATATAAGTGTAATCAATAACTTATAACATTTAACGATGTATCGATTCAGCTCAGAAGATTGATCAATTAAAAAACTTTTATCATATAATTCAAATAAATTTTATTCCAAACTTAGCCATTTTTAATAACCTAAAATAAAAATTTTCAATATTTTAATAGATTATAAATTAAGCACTTTTAATAAACTTTATGATAAATTGAAATTTCGCGTTTAAAAGCTTCGAATTATTTAAAAATTATACCCAATATCAATTTTACATAGCTAAACATGACGCGCATCGACGACGCATTAAATCTTCTCCATCGATAACGAACGTTTAGACCAAGCGTCCTCATATACCAGCGTTTAGAAACAACGATCGCGACAGTCACTCTCAACTCTCAACTTACCTCGAGGCGTTGCTCGCGGGTTAAATTCCTGATTAAACTCTCTCGCGCGCGCGCGCGCGCGCTCGGGAGCGAAGCCCTTGATCGTTACGCACGCACCGGTATCGATGATGCAAACGCGCAATTTATGTACGTATATACGTGCCAAGCTATCCTCCGCGATCCATCGTGCGAGTGTTTTCTGATCTTTGAGAGCGTGAAACGATTTACGCTCGAAAAACGTTCGGTTGAAAGTCGTGGCGTGATCGATGATAAGTCCCGAGGGGTCATTCGCGCTTTTTTCGATGCTCCTCGCTCGATAGATGAATCTTTGATGGGTTGCGCAGAATTATGCGCGAGCGCGCGTGAAATCTTGGCTTGGGTGTGAAATTGATGGCGGACGGATTTTATTTAGCGAAGTATCGATAGCTTATTTCGATCGATTGCTTTTTCTCGCAAGTGACTTAGCTTTTTAATTTTTCTCAACGTCGATAATATTTTTACTTGGATGGTTTCTTATTTGTACTGATGATTTTAATTATATTTTGAAAGATAGTAAAAATTACATTTTTTAATAATAAGTTGATTGTTAAAGACAAACAGTATTTTATCACATAAACTATTAAGATAATCGTAATTAAATATTTATCAATTTTATAATCATCAATACTGCGGTGACGATTCATAATATTCAATATTAGACTTTGTCAATTTAAATAGAACGTCAGCAAATCCTATGTTACATATTTTATATCAATTCAATGTAAAGTAAAGCTGTTAAAGATAGCCATAATAAGTGTGAAACATCACAAACACACGTGCCAATTTAATATTTTCATTCATAAAATACTAATCGTCGATCGTTAAATTTTTTATCTTTACAATGTTTAAGTAGATCAAAAACGGTGCACGTTTATATGTTTATGAAAAGAATGGTCGAAATCGACCTGATTTTTTCACCTTAAATTACAAAGAAGAAGGTGTTAGTAACGTGTCTGTGTGTAAAAATCGGATATATAATTACTCATCAAGCGTGAGATACAGCAATGTATTTCTCTCACTCTCTCTCTCTCTCTCTCTCTATACGTATACATGTATATATATATACTCGTTGTGTAAATAAATATTCCCATCGGCTGCTTTTAAATCCCAGATACAGTAAACAGTTGAACGGTTTCCTTGATTCTCAGGTATCGGTTTGCGCTCGGCTCGTATGTACACATAAGATTTTTCTATGTTTACTCGTAACGTTAACTTTTTTTAAAATTCGTTCTCTCACACCGAGTGTATTTGAATTTCTGATTTTGGAAAATTTTTGCGTCTGTGTCATTAAATAGGAAGATATCAAAAAAACATAAATATGATAACAATATTCGTATGATGTTTATATTACTCTGTTTAGCTTTAATAACTACTGTTTCATTATTGTTTTATTAAATATCTATTTGTACGCTTATTATATTTTATGAAGCCAATATAAATAACTATTTGCATTTCGTTTTTAATATTTGGCTCTTTTACTTAATTAATATTATTATTTATAAAAAAAGCCTCATTTCAAACATATCAACTTAACAAAATATTACCGAATCGATTTACTTTGACTACAAATAGATTAAAGTCTATTTAAACGCTGTAACGATTATCATAAAAACAAACTAGCACTTGTACATTAAAAATTGTAACTAGGGAAAATCCATGTAGCAATTAAACTGCCGAAACGGAGCAATCATCGGTCCACTAATTTTCCACTTACAAGGTTATAAAACTTGAAAGTGAGGAAAAAAAGAAATCAACGAGTAATTACAACCAGCGGTGAAAATGCAAATCGAGGACTTGATTAAAGCTCGCACACACGCGTAATGAAGATACCGTGCGCCACGAAACAAAGTAAAAAACAAAAACAAAAAAAAAGAAAAAAAAAAAAGAACAACGCGCGTTGCATGCATACATATACGTATATAAGCACAGCAGGATTGTACAATACCGGAGCCACGCACTCTGGACATTCTGCAAACGCTGAAACGGTTAGGGAGAGCGAGAGAGCGAGAGAGCGAGAGAGCGAGAGAGAGAGAGAGAGAGAGAGAGAGAGAGAGAGAGAGAGAGAAAGAGAGAGAAAAAGAGAGAAATAGAAGAGAAACGCGATATATAAAACACTCGAAAGTCGACTGCTCTCTTTGTTATCTAGGCGTCGTTTGGTGCACTGTAAAAGGTCTGCTGAAACGACGGAGGATCTCTTGCGAGTTACGTACGAGTAAATTTTAAGTGTATATTAGCGTTATTGCTTATTTCAATTTTGTAATGCCTTATCTTTTAAAAGACTCTTTATTATGAGAATTTAATTTTAACAAAACAGATTCTTTGACACTCGAACGACGGTGTTTTTATGAGAGTAGTTAGTCCCATATATTATTACAAGAGTCTATGAATTTGTGTCTTATAATTTTCTGTAAAAAAGTTTATTTTAAGTTATTTTTAATTTTTTTTTTTTTTTTTTTTTTTTTTTTTTTTAATTATGAAAAGTAAATAATTAATTTTTTTGTTTATATTAAGTAATTAATTTTAAATAGTTTATTCCGCTATCAGTTATAGATTGTTTATCAATCATTAGTTGGTTATAATATTTTTATAATATTTAAATTATTTAAAATTGCAGTGAAAACGAAAATTTCTATAATTAGTTAAGCAAAGTATTCTAATCTTCATTAAAATACAAAATAAGATCTTAATGCTTCGGTGGACACGCAGCACTAATTTGTACCGTCGTGAATATGACGAAAAGAATATGTTTCACCGTTACGACACTTTCTTACAGGAAACAAAATTAAAAAGAAAGAAAAACAAAGGGCAAAAGAAAAATTACAGAACGAAGAAAGAGAGAGAGAGAGAGAGAGAGAGAGAGAGAGAGAGAGAGAGAGACAAAAAAAATTAGAAAAATATAATTAAAACATCGTGCTATTGTACATTTAATCTTACAATGCTTCAAGATTTGAAATCCGTTACGAAAAATCACGTGCGTCATTACGGTAAACCGCGCGTACGTCACCAGATGACAATTGGTTAAAAAACTTTTTCTTCCACATTTATGTACATCTATATATATGCTTGGCATTGGATAAAAATTAGTAGTTTCACATTTTTTGAAGGATAATAAGTCTAAATATATTTTCGATCATAAAAACAGTCTTAATCAGTTATTGAAGTATTTAATGTGTGTCATCATAGAATGTTATAAAAAAAAAAGATTAATTTAAATCTTAAGCAACGGAAATAGTATATGTTTCTTGTAAAATAAATGTTTGAAGTTTAGAAGTTTTTAGTCCATAATTAATAACAGTTTATACATACATACATTTATAATAATTTTCTATTCTTAAAACACACTGTTAATTAAATATAAATAAAATATAAAATTGGATATTTAAAAATTAGTTAACAAAAATCAGAATAAAACAAAATTTAAGTGGATGGAACACTAATATTAGAATTCAGGTATTCAAAATAAATCAACTTTGATAAACAAAACTATCGCGTTTTATAAACTATCTAACAGCCAATCTGTTATTTAAAGTTTTAATCAAAGGTTCCGTTAAATTATTTTACTCTTTCAAGATTGTTTTCAAAATTAAGATTTAGTCATTAACTCAATTAATGTATCTGTTTTATACAATAACCTTATTTTTCAAAAAATTAGTAAATCAATATAAATAGACAAATTCTATCACTTTAATCCACCGATTAAGAAAAAAAAAAAAAAAAAAAAAAAAAAAAACGAAATATGAAAATGATAAATCACATTAGGAATAAAAATAATCCGATCCCATTCAATTCTCTTCGATATTGTTCTTTCATCTTTCATCTTTTTGGTTACTCGCAGTACCGTGAAAAAAAAGAAAGAAAAAAAAAAAAAAAATTAATAAAATCGACACAGTCGTTGCACACATATATATATAAAAGCGTGGTTCTTCCTGATACACACGGCACACGGATGAATCAGGCCATTGTGATGGTGAGCGATGTATTTACGGCTCCCGCTCCTATATTACAGTACATCGGGTATTATCGAAAGCCCAAAGGCGTACGAGTATATTTGTGTGTACTGTAAGCGGGCATGCAAGAAAAAAAAATTAAGAAAGCGGCGTGTGCAGCGAGAAAACAGAGAGAGAGAGGATAGACCTGCTACGTGCATTGACGCATGGGAGCCTTTTTTCTTTTAAGAAATAGAGAGAGAGAGAGAGAAGAAAGTATAACCGGATAAGGACGAACCTACACACTTGGCGGTCGATGGGAAATGCCGATAAGAGCGAACATTCAAATATGCTTATTCTAAGCGCTTTAATGATTTCGTAATAATTATGAAGCTTTGTTGTTGCTCGTAAGTATTGTATGACTGTTCGCGGGCTCTGCGAACTGCTTTAGGAATTTTGGTAATTATTAATATTCGTAGATTTATTTTGATTGTTTAAAGATTATTAAGAAAAAATAAAATTTACGTTAGATTAATAGATCTGGAAGTAAAAATTATACAAAACTTTTCGATCGTCGACGCATTTATTTCTAATAATAAAAATAAATTTTGTAATTTTGATATTTTTGCATTTCTATAAAGTCAACACATTAAACAATCAAATGGTGCAATGAATTTATGAATAAAATTAAATGCAGTAAAGACATTCATAATGAATAATTATCACGCGAATGAATTTTAAATCAATTGGTAAATTAATATTTTCACAAATAGACTTTAACCTAAGTACAGTTTGATTAACTTTTATTTATAATTAAAATTACGTTTTAATAGTTATGTTTGAACTAAATGTTAAATACTATTATAAATTCAAGCCAACAACAAATTTTAATTAAAAAATATATTACTCGTAAAATTAATTCCGTGTCCTGTGGCGTTACAATGTTGTTCTCGAGATTCTAAGTGAACTATGTTTGTGTGCTATGAAACTTCATTGTATTCGAAATTCATGCGACATTAATGAAAATTCATTATGAAAGTATGGCGCTTGCAATTAATTAATTTGATAAATGAATCATAAGTCCAGTAAGTAAGTTATTATTCTAATTGAATAAATAAATTTATTATCGATGTACTTTAAGATAAGTGTTTCTAATAAGAGAGGAAAAAAAAAATTTTCTTTAGGTCAATTATTGTAATGAATGATAGTAATATCCTATTACAACTTCTTTTTACAAAAGACAAAAATTTGGCAAGTATAGGTTACGGCTGACAACTACTTTATTACTATAATATCTGTTTAAATTAAATGATTGTTTAATAATTTCTTATAACTGTAAAATACTAATAAAACTTAATGCAGATGTTCATTATATTATTTTCAAAGAATCTTACACACTCCGCAAAATTCTTCAAGATTACTCTCTTATTCATGACTTCTCACTCTGCGAGTGATTTATTAATTATTAAAATATACTTCATTTAAGCAACTACATTTGAGCAACATATTATATAAATACTTATTTAGAAACATCTATTAAGTTTTTATTTATTTATTTTTATTATTATGCTTCTATTTCTGTTAATGAATATTTTTTTCGTAGACACATGTTTTATCATTTTTATATTGAAATATTTTAAAACGAATTTAGGCAAAGGAAATTTGTGAAATCCAATATGTATATTGTCAAGTATAATTTTTTTTATATTTTCAGAACTGACTTCTTATTTTATTTCTCTTTTATTTTTGTATTTTATAATAAAACTTTAATCAAATATTAATTATATTTTTTTCAAACAATTTTACACACATGAAAGCATTGAAATCGATTGTGTATTGTCAAGTATGTTTCTTTAATTTTGAAGATACTGACTTGAGCTCACGGTGCAGAGCTCTGTCAAAGCTGCCTGACAGGTGGACGGGGAAGTGAAGAAAAAAAATATTCAGGAAAGAGAAAATAAGAGAACACAACACAAAGATTAAGATTTATGTCGCGTCTATGGGGTTGTGTATGTCGGCGAGATGTGCGAGTGTGCGTGGATATGTGTGAGTGTCAGAGAGAAAGAGAGAGAGAGAGAGAGACGCAAAAAAAAAACACGATAAGGGGCGATAAGGACCGGATAACGGCAAGGAGTCGTTAGAGCCCCGTAGGAGTCCCGCAAGGCGGGACGAGATCAGCGGTTCGCGCCAGGCGCGGTGTTCGCTAATCCCCGGGACGACAGCGCTTAGCGTATGAACGCAAAATCGCTAGCCCGAACCTAGGTGCTCAGGACACCTTGACCGTTGGAGGGAAGTGGCTCGTCGAACTTGCGTTCGACCACGGTTAGCGTACAGCGCCAGGCGCAGAGATCGCTTACCGCAGAGCGTGAAATGCGCCAGGCGCAAGATCGCTCGTGAGCCGGAGGTATTCGCGGCGGTTGCCGGAATACGAGGAAAAGACGCGGAAGAATTGGACGGACGTCCAGTAGGTCTGCGGGGCAGCGCGAGGCGCTAATTCCGCATTGACCTAGAGCGGGTATGCGGCAGGCGCACGATCGCTCTCAGGAGGCAGAGGCGACTACTCGAGGCAGTCGCCGAAGCGTAAGTGTCGAGCTCGAGAAGCGGGTCTGAGCTGAGGCCTTACGGGAGAGCGCCTCTCGCGGTCGCGAGAGGTAGCGTGGTGGTGGAGAGGGAAAGCATCTCCCACGCAGCGGCACCAGTCGTCCGACTGTGTGTGCGCCACCTCCCGTAGGTGGTAGGAAGTAGGAATGGCGAGAGAGGGGTTAGGAAAGAGTCGAGACGATGTACGCGCGCACACGTCAATACTTTTTTGATAATAAACGGACAGCCCTATGGCATAGCCATTAGCAAAAACTTATCTGCATACATTATGTACAACTAACTATATATATTCTTACTTTGTACAATTAAAATTGTTTTGGAATTTAATGTACGTATTTTTATTTGTAAAATTATGCTAATGTGCATGCTACTTCTTGTACACTTCACAATGCAATATTAACATATCTTAACATAGTGTTAGATACGTTGTTTGCAGGATTCATGACGTAAGTCGTACACGTGAAACTTTGGGACACAAGGCTTGTTTTTTTAAATGAATTTAATTATTATCGTATCCTAATGAATTTTATTATATTTTAAATAATAAAAAATTAATTTATTAACAAATCTTTTTAAATAACTACATCTCTTTAATATTTATATATTAATTTATTACAACCGCTGATAATACGTTTATTTTTTTCATTTTCTATTAAAAACGTTAAAAAAAAATCTCGACGATGTCGATATAAAAATATAAACACTCAAAAGTATATCCCTATATTCTTCGGTGTTTTCAAATCACACTCGATCCTTTCACCTCCCACATGTCAAGCAGTACACACGGCCTCGTACATGAATCATCGTAAACGGACTCTCGCATCACCGTAACGGGTTTCGTCGGTTCACCCTCGAAAACTTTCCTTTGTCGCGATCGACTGATTCACGCTCGCGAGAAAGAAAGAAAGAAATATGTATAAAAGGACGCAATCGTTCGAGTTTTTCTCTTCGCGACCTAGCTGTATGACGTATGTGTATATTCTTGTGCACGTGAGCGCGTACTTTATGTAAAAATAGAAATTCCAATAATGAGAACAAGCGAATAAATAGATGTGAAAAGAAAAATGGAAGAAAAGTAAGGACTTTTAGTACAAGGATATAGGATTATTTTCATTGACCGACTAAAATTGTAGAAAAAGAAGTATCTACGTGTTGTCGTAATGTAAAAGGGAAAAAAAAAAAAAAAAAAAATCGTAATAGTAGAACGATAAAGATCCACCCACGCATATCTAACTAGACTCCGTGCTCGAAGTCGAAAAATTTTATCAAGGATGATGGCATCATGAGTAACTCTTTTAACGCGACGAGATGTATGATGGATTGCCCTTTATATGCGTGCATTGACACCGCGAGCTCGCTTTTTGTGAATAGCATTCGGATGACGATATTACTGTTTCGATGAAATTCATTACAAGCGAGAATGTGACATTATGGATTAATGTACATATTATAATTAATGCAAATTGAAGTATTGTTTTAATCGTTTTGTATCACACGAATGCGCGCGTGGCATACCAAGTTATCGATATTGAGTGCGTTACGTCGCTTTGCTAAAATTTAATAATTGAATAAAAGAATTTTTAAGTTAATCAAAAACATTTCAAATATTATTTCATAAGATTTAAATTGATTTAAAAAAAAAAAAAAAAAAAACGGCCATAAGCGTAAATTGTCGCATGAATTCATAAAATTTTTCGAAATACATTGGAGTCGCAATGTCTTCCTCGATACATCGAACAAAGAATTAAGTATTCGATTGGCGCATTATTATGTGGGATTTATACGTTCATAGAAACGACGACTTTACCGGCAAGTAAAAGCTTCCTGCCCATTAAAGGATAGCTGCGATATGCGATGGTCAATGGTAATCTTGTCGGCTCGAGTCAAGTTTGACTCGATATTTATTTTAAGGACATTTCGTTTAGATTTGAATTAATTACTTTAGATGAATGTAACCTGCATTGATTTTAATGATATTTTAAATATTTCGATTTTCTTATTTTTTTGTTCGATTTAAAAAGTCAAATAAAATGAGAAGTTAAAAAAAATTATTTTTTAAATTAAGCATAAAAAACAAAAAAACCACAAAGGTAATAATTCCACCTATACGCATCGCGTGCGCTATACCTTTAATTCTTTCAGGATGTTAAAGTATGACAAACGTCGTTAAATTTCTTTTTTTTTTTTCTTCTTTCCTTTTATCCCATTTAAGATTATGACTCGCTCGGCATGACGAGCTTCCATACGCATGAGTGGGAAGCGCATTTCAAGAGACATACGAAATCGAGAGCGAAACAGTTAACGTTCAATTTCCGTGCTACGAGACGTAGACGGTTTCATCATTAGTGGCTTTGCCAGCTTCTTTTTCGCGTTAAAAGAGCATGTACTCTTTAGTATACGCGAGAGATGAGTAAACGCTGCGAACTCGAGTTTACCAAAATACTGTATAAACAAAAAATAGAAGCTTATAAAGGTTTTAGATCATTATCTTGGGCTTTTTTTCTATATAACAATAATTTAAAATTTTAAATAATATATAACCTTTACTTTTAGTTTTTTATCTAATTTATATATATATATATATATATATATATATATATATATATATATATATTGACATTCCTTATACTGATATTTATTATAATATTTTTCGTTCATTCTTTTCTTTATTTTCATATCTATGCATTAATTAGTTTAAATTTAATATTTATAATAAAATTAATCAATAAAATCTAACGATAAACATTAAAAATATTATTCTAAACATTATAATATGTACAACTAAAAACTTGTACGAGAAACTATAAATAAATCTGTAAATTTCTCTTTCTATTTACATAGAATTCAATATTCAAATAATTTCATTCAATTCGCGATCAAATTTATTAAAAGTTCGATAAACAATCTCTTATGTCATAATTACGGATTCATGTTGTTTATTTAAATACAAGGTATATAAATCGTTTACCAGTAAGCTTCACTTATTGGTAAATAACGGCAAGAATATCAATGATATAAGATTTTGCATTTTGAAAAACTTTTTATTAAATTATTGTGAAACGGTTTTTATCTTAAAATAAAGCTCTATATAGCTGGAAACATGCGTTTTTCATAAAATTTAATTATATGTAGCAAAATACGTTATTTTATTAAGTTTATTTAAAGCTGAATTTAAAATTGTTTATTTTTATAATAATATTAAACACTTGTACTATATTATTGTTATTCTAAACGATCTAAAATTACGTTAATCAGAAAAATGTAGAATTAAAATTTTTCATACAGTATTGCGTGCGTCGTCATCACTACAATCGCAAAGTTAAATTAATTTTTCACGCATCAACAGCTTAATGCTCTTTAATCGAGCTTTGATATAAGAGAGACGCCAACTTTCACAACAACTATAATAACACGACCCTTTTCAACATCCAATCAAAGAGTTATCGGTCAAAAACAACCCCACAAAATCCTATCACCATCGATCTCGATAATTCTTCATTTCGAAGAATGAGAAACACAAAAGAGAATATGGATATAGAAATCGATGAACGAGTATACACGCGCTCCCAACGCCCTGTGATCGTCTGGGTCAATGATCCGTACAGACATGCCTATAGGCGTGCCACGAGCGGGTAAAATCCTCGAGCATCCAAGCGTGGAGTTGAGCGCCCGGAACTTTTATACATATATACATATATATGTAAGGAGCGTGAACGATGCCAAAACAAAATTTTCGCCTTAACTTTTTCGAGATGTTGGATAACGTCACATCGGGGTCGATGTGACGTAGAAACGTATAGAGATCGGTGGATTGGATTATTCGAGGAAATTGAAGAAAAAGTAAAGTTAGGATTGATCTAGGTTAGAATGAATGTTGTAATGGCGAAATGGACGAGTATACGTTAAAAGATTGAGAAAGTTCATTGCGCTCTGGGAGTTTTCGACTTCGATGTTTCCTTTGATGAATTTTGAATGACATCTAAGCTTGATTTTACTTTGTTCCAATAACCATTAAAAAGTAAATGGTTTGAATTTATATGGGATTGGCATTTGTTATGCATTTATTTTTTATAAGTTATTTATAAAAATTGAAATTTAAAAATAATCGATTAGTAAGGATAATAAATTTAATTATTTTTTATTGATATTTTTCATTATAAAAAAAAAAAACAAAAGCGCGTGGTAAAATAAATAAAATTAAGGACGTTAAAATCAAAATTAATTCCATTTAATTTTTTAAAGAAAATTTTTAAAATTAAATATCAACGTTACCGTAAAATCGAAATGATTTTTAAAAAAATATTGTAAAACACTGGGTGAAAGAATCGCCAAAGTATTTATTATGTTGCAAACGTATTTGTGTATTTAAATTTCAAAACACATTTCACGCCGACGCTTACCGAAATGTATTCACAAATATTTTCTCCAGCTTTCCGTTAAATTACTTGGCGCAATGACGTCGAAAATTTTTCAAATTTCAATCTTGAATGAATAAATTGTTGATTAAACTGATTAAATTTTATAAAATAATGCATTGCGATACGTGATATTAAAATTTTATCAATAATAATTGATTAATAAATAAAAAGATAGTCACATATTTTAATCGTAAGAGCAGCGCGAATCGAAAGCGCATATCCGAGAAGTCACGCACAACACTATAATCCTTTATCGCGCGATTATTTTTACGCGTATGAACACCCAAATGAAAATATGAATTATCAAAGTACTCGCAACTCCACAGTTCGTGAATAAAAATAAAAAAAAAAAAAAAAACAGCTCGTAAATAATAATAATAATAAAAAAAAAAAGCTGTGATAAAGCGAATCACGCGCAACAAAAGCGAATATAATCCGCAAGCTCGAAAGCTCGAAGTTTTATCGAACGTCTCGAAAACGTTTGTCGTCGTCGCCGCTCGAATAATTCGAGCTGGATGCGCGCGTGGGCGTATAAAGAACGCGTATTAAAAAAGGGAAAAATTATTATATTTCGAGGCGAAGCTTGCGACGCGTAAATATTCCAGCGAGCAGCTGCGCGAACTTATGAAGCGTTCGCTCATGGTCAATTGTACCGTGTCACTTTTTAGCGGAATGCGCAGGAGAGTTCGCCTTTTCTTTTTCCTACGCGAACGTCGCTATTTTTCGTGATGCTTTAATGGTAAAATTGTATATTTTGGTGTTGCTTTAGGCTTTGTTTAATATTTCACACACACACATACACACACACATATATATATATATATATATTTTTTTTTTTTAATTAAATTTTATCACACTTATTTTTTAGATAAACAAAATGATTGTGGTTATATTCTTATCATGCACGATACTCACATTTTTCTTGCTTTATTGGAATGTCACTTTGAACATCTAACTTACCTAAAACAAAATAAATAAAATCGTTACTTATACAAGTTCAATGACAAAATATATCAGTAAGTCAAATATGAAAAATATTAAATTAAAACTAAAAGTTATGAAAACTATTATTTTTGTTGAAAATTTGTTTTCTTTTAATAAAACTAATGCTTGTTTATGACAAAAATAAATCCTTAGAAAATTGAATTGAACGAAATTGTAATAAGTACGATAAATATTAAATAAATTCTACAGCGCGAGAAATTAAACTTTATTCAATTTCGCCAGCTAATTTATGCGCAATTTAAATGATATTTCGCGGAAAATTTTCAAATCTCCGGAAGAAGTTGCCACGGGCGTAAAATTGAAAGCGTCCCGAGAAAATTTTCAAAACGGAGGAAAGTGTCGGTAACTCGATTGTCTCGCCTGACTTCACGGCGTCGTTTTATATGAAATTAGAAATTTATGATAAGAAAAGGCGAATCGGCAATTAAATCGCTATTTAACGACGATGTCTGGTTTTTAAAATTTTTGTCAAATGTTTAATTTCGCTTATTAGTATATTCATGAGTATTAAATGACGTTTTTTCGACTATATTACTTATTAATTTTTTTTTCATTATTTTATACCCAACTTATTAAAATCGATTTCGAGCCTTTTCAAGTATTTATACAATTTTTATTGAATTATAAGAAAAGTAATTTCTTGCACATATAATAAAATTATAATTCTATAAAGTAAAGATCATTTGCATTAATTTTTTTTTTTTTTTTTTTTAGTTTAAAAACATAAAAAAATAAATAATTTAAAAAAGAAAAAAAAAAAAAGAAAAAAAAAAACAGGAGCGAGTCTTATATCAATGGCATTCCGCGCTATAGTCATCACCTGCTGCTGTACGAGCTAAATACAGTTTATGGAGCAGATTGGTTCTCCGTGCGAGCAGGTGCAGGAGATTCTTTCAAAACAAAAACACGTTTATGGCCTTGAATATAATCGAAATTAACGATGCAACTATAGGCGTAAATAATAATTTTTATTATTTATTAACCAATTATTTCGTAGAAAATAAATCGGATAATTAATATCGTTTAAATTCTTTGTAACCGTTTAAGTTGAATTATTTTTAATTATTTGCAGTTAAAGTAATTGCTGGAACATGTAACCAAAGCAAAATCGTTATTTTCATAATGTAGTTGTATTCGTGGTTAAGTAAACGATCTTTTGTGCGAAAATTATGCGGTTTTTATATTTAGTGTGAGAAGAATAAACGCGAAGAGTTATAAAAATAAGGGAAAAAAAATTAAATCTTTAATTAATAAATTATAAAAGTTAATGTTATTTTAGTGAGAATTATTTAAATCGATAATCGTTTCCAAGGTAAAATAAACAAAAACAATTATCTCGGCATATATATATATATATATATATATATATATATATATATATATATATATATATATATATATATATATATATATATATATATATATATATATGTTGAAATAGTATTCCATCCATTGTAAGAGATTAAAATATTTTTTAAACAAATATATTGTTTACACGGTATTAAAAATATTAAATTTTGAATTAAAATTATAATCTCTTATTTATTTATTCATTTAGCAACGGCAATTAATCTCGAAACAGAATATTAAAAGAGTTTTTATTTTTTCATAATTGTACACGATAACTCAAAGCTAAAACAATATAATAAACAATCTTATAACGAATCAAACGAAACCCCTAAAATTTTTTAAATAAAACGTAAAAAAAGAAAATAAATGAAAAAATTTCGCGAATGGAATTCAAACGACTAAAGTACCAGAATTGACGCGCGCACACTTGCATACATCTTCGCAGTTTATAAACGAGAGCCACGACGAGAAACTGCAAAGCGAATAATCACGATGTGTATTCGTGTACCTGGCGACGACGGTCCTTAAGGTAGTCGCGCGCAGGAGCACATAGTCCGCGAGTATATAGCAAAGCTAGCCTCCACCTGGGAAAATAATCAATAAAGAACAAACGCGCTTGTTGCCGTGACTGGCCTGCGGTCAGGCTTTCGCTATGTATATATTGTATATATGAAACGTTATCTCGTATACGTATACAGAGACCGACGTATATACGTGCGTGTATCAGCGAGGGGGGACGCGCACGATAATACAACGCGACAAACCTGCATAACACGCACACCGTACAACTCGACGTTGTAATATTAGAGGGAGAGTAAGAGAAAGAGAGAGAGGGAGAGAAAAGAGAAGGTGTTTTAAACGCGAGAAACGACGCGAAAGCTCGTTCTTTCTCGTTTTATTTCTTTATTTATTTTTTTTTTTTTTTTGTTTTTTTTTTTTTTTTACGATCGCGTTGAAAGTATACGTGTAAAATGACCCGAGGAAAGTTAATGTTTAATTTCGTTTTAAACTTTTTTAAACCGAACGATCGAAATAATCGATTCTTGTTAAAAGTTGCATAAGGATTTTATAAAGGTTTCTTGGGTAGAAAATAACGATTAAATATTTTTTTTACAGCTTTAGTTTTATCAGATATTCAAAGAAAACAAATAGCATATATATATACTATAGTATGTATGTATATATACATACACACAATATATACGCGTATAAGACGCGTACGCGTATCGAAGCTTAGAACACGGCCGGCGATAAAAATCTGTAGACAAGAAATTTTAGTATACGAGCGCCACGTGTTTGTTCGCAATTGTTTTTAATTAATACACTTTCGTGAAAATCGTTAAAAGGTAAGGTATATAGCAAAAGCGGGCAGCGAGTCGTGTATATTATTGAAGGTGAAAAAAGTATAGATAACGGTCGGGATATATGGAAATGTAGATAATCAGATGCAGATTAGGAACCTGGAATAAACCTCAAGGACTCTCGGCGCTACGTGTAAAGGACGCGGCTAGTTTCCAAGCGGAATTTTTTCGGACGCTGTTTAAAATTCATCGTATATATGACGTAACTTACTGTATTTTTAGATATCCATCATTAATTATCTGTATAATAAAGATTGAAAAATTTGAATTTGTATATTTTCTTTTGAGAATTGTTTATCGCGTTAATGTTAACTGCTTTAACGTTAAGCATAATTTAAAAATATTTAGATTAAAAATAATCGAATACAAATTTGAATATTTTACAAAAATTTCTTTGTGTTTTTAATAAAAATAAATAAATTATTAAATGGCACATGCGAATGCTTTAGTGCTTTAAGTGAACAACAAAGTAAAACTCTATTCTATATATTATTTTATAAAAGACTTAGTAGTTAATTTTAAATGTAATCTTAATGATAACTTAATTTCTTGTATTAATTAATAATTTTTTACAATAATTATATTTAGAATTAATATTCGTATTAAAATTCATGTAATTAATGGTTTTAATTATTAAATGTAAAAAAAGTTTATGCTGTAATTTTAAATAAAAACAAAGATTCCATTGTTTGCGCGCTAACAACAAAAAGGGTATAAATTAATTATTCATTTGTAACAATAATTCTTTATATTTTATTATCATAATTTTATTTTTATCTTTTATTTTAATTATATTTATTTTTAAAAAATTGTATAAGTTTTATCAACATTTATGGTATATTTCACAATAAATAATTTACAAATGATTTGTCTAAGCTTTTTAAAAAATTTTATTAACGTGAAAATTTTAAAAAAATGTATATCAATTCACAAATTAAAGCTTGTTAAGAATAAAAATAAAAACTTTCGCTGGGTCAAATAGAAAAGCAAACGGCCGTATATACTCGCACTTACCGTAGGCGATTAAATTTTCATTCGGTCTAACAAGCGAACGAAATTACAAAACCCAATTAACAATAATACAAGCTTTCCCAAAACGTTGAATTTCACACAAGAATTGTTATAAGAACTTTTCACGTGGCGCTTAACAAAGCGCTCGCGATTCCATACGCGCATAATCGTGTGCTAAACGCGAATTGAATCTTCTCCCTTTCTCACGATAATTGTTCATGCGTAATATTTGAATTATTGTATTATGGTTTTGCTATAAACATTTTCGATTGCGCTTTTAAAAAACGACGGAAATGCTTCGATATTCGATATTATAATTTAAAAATTTTTTGAATATTTTTTTCTCGCTTTGAGTTGACAAAATACAGCGTTCGTTTGACCATCAATACATGCATATACATTTATACGAGAGGATCTTCAGATACGATTAAAAGCCCGTATTTTTATTCCCGTATGATATGCGATGCGACAATATAATTTATGGTCAAGATTGATGCGTTATAGATTCTTATTTTTTTTACAGCTATGAAATTAATTGATATGATTGAGTGCATAGAGCGACATAACCAATTACTTCGTTTTAAAACAAAGAAAAAAAAAAAAAAAACGAATCACGTAGTTTTAATGTAAATTTTTACATATCGCACACGTAGAAACAGTTAGTTTAATGTGTGCTATTAAATCAATATAGATTCACACTTGCAATTATTATAATGATTATATTATTGGTTCTAAATTGTAAAACTTTTACGGAATATGCTTTCGTAATTCACGGTAATTATTAAGAAATGTAGTTCTCGTACATAAATTCATAAGTATAACAGTTATTTGAACAACTTTAAAAATTTTTTCTTAAAAAATCACCGGAAAATATTATATTGCTAGAAATGAAAATTGACAAATTTGAAATCAATATACTTTATGAATAATCATGTGTTTTTAAATAATTTACATTTATTTTAATTATTGCATTAATGTTAATTAAAAATCGACATGATAAAATCACAATATCAATACATCAATGTTTAAATGATTTAGCAACTGAAATATATAAATTAAAATATTGCTAGCATTTCAATTTAATTTTTGTCAAAGTGTACGAAAAAAATATTCATTAAAATATTATAATAGTTAAAATACTGAAAATATTTGAGATTTTTATTTAACAGAAATATAAAGAATATTATTTCAGAGAGAATTTGAAGAAAAAAAAACTTTGTTTTAATGCTACTTTAAGGTATATACAGTTTTAAAAGACTCGAATAAGATAATAAATAACTTTTGGCCATAAAATGTCAACGAGTACATTTTAGACGAGCTCATAATCAACGTCATTTAAATTCTAAAATACAACATTACGAAAATATATCAGAATTTAAAAGCCAACATTTAAAATGTTCAAGCCGATACTTTCCATAAAATACAATAGCGCATCATTTTGTTGTACATACTCGTATATTCGTAAAATTGATTCGTTGAGCTTGGTTTTTTGCTCGTCGAGTAAACGAAAGAGAAAAAAAAACATTTTTCGGCAAAAAAAATAGATCCACAACGGTATGCCAGAGCTGTTGTCGGCTTAATGCATGATTATAACAACTGTGAGGACAATATAATGTACCGTTACCACACATATATATATATATGTGTGTATACAGCGATACCCCTAAATTGCGCAAATCGCTCAATTACTTCCGCAATCCTTATACTTTTAAATATTACCGTGATCGCGCTCGTCACTGGTATTTTAAAGAATTTTCCATTTCTTCATTCGGATTTACTGTTTCTACGTTTTGCAATCTCGCCACTTTTATAGTTTAGTAGTTCGTAGCGGTTGTGTAATTAGACGTAATGTAATTATGAGTTGGATTAATTCGAAGTAGATCGTTTATTTTTTGTTACAATTTATAGACATGAACTGCAGTGGGTTTTAAATAATTATATTTTTTATTTAAATCTTTTTAATTGTAATGAAATGTATGCGAATCTTTTATTTCTTAAAATTTTATACTATAATAGTTTAAGAAATATTTTTTTTTTTTTTATTTTGATTGATATAAATATTAATGATAATTAATTCGATTTGAGCAGAATGAAATTTTATTTTTTTTTTTTTCTTTTTTTTTTCTTTTTTATAGTTGTTTTAATTAATAATAAATAATAAAAAAAAACATTCACTATATTATATTGTAAAGTTAAATATTGTATTAATGCAAATGTTTCATCTCTTTACTAATCTATATCCACCGGTATTTTCTCTTTTAGTATTTTATTCTTTTATTATATAACGACAATTATTTCTATTTTTTTGTTCGTTTGTACCCAAAGAGAAATCAAGAAACTTTGTAATGTCGCACGGCGATCTGACAATAAAACACGAGAGTTGAAAAAACAATCACGACGGATCTTTTCCCAAGCTCATCGTCGTTATTTCTCATTGAGTAAATTGCACCGAAGTGAAAAGGGTATGGAAAAAAAAAAGGAAAACGAAAAAGAAAAAGAATGAAAACTATACTACAAGGTGGTAAAGAGCTGATGAAAAAAAAAAGATGGATAGAATTTAAAATTTAATGAAATGGGTGAAAGTTTCAGTTTGCGTTATAAAATCTTAGTCGAACGTTTTAGAAAATTTTTGAGATAATTAATATATAATATTATAAGTCGACTCTCAGTTCATAAATAATAATTAATTAAAAAAGCAAACGATAGCATTACTTTTTTTTTAATTGTTTTTTATTTTTTTATAATTAATTAAAGAGGCATTATTTTACTTTTTATTATGACTTAAACTGTGATTATAATTTTTAAATATTCTTTTCAATTTTTTTACTCAAAGTCACTTGTATTGTGTAAAAATTGAAATAAAGAAGAAAAATTCGAAAATTTTTTTTTTTCCTTTTAAATTCGTCGTACAAAAAGTATAAAATGTATACTTTCACAAAATGAAATATTAAAAGCGCACACGCTTAATCTCTAACCCAATTAAAAAGAGCAGAGGTACATGAATAGGATCGCGAATCATCAAAAACTTCGAAGTGGTTACGGGCCCGAAGGTTAAGCGCGAGACGAGAGTTTCGAGCTTCTATATAGGCGATGAGCATAAAGGAAAATGAGCTTTGCGGGGCTCGCAAAAACTGGAAATGCAGTGTAGCGATGAGCTACGTTGAACTTTTCTCTCTCTCTCTCTCTCTCTCTCTCTCTTTCTCTCTCTGCTCTCGTTATACACCGCAGCTTCGTCGTCAATCCAAGTTTCCGGTTGTACACTTAGCTCTCGCAAACGAATTACCGAAGAGGAAAGAAATTCTTGGTTTATGAAGAAAACGAAATAGCGATTGAAGGAGTGTGAGATATAAACTAATTTTGAGTATTTATTAAAAAAAAAGGAATGAATAAAAAAAAAAAAAAAAAAAATGATAATATAATCATTATGCGAAAATAAATATAAAATTGATTTTTAAATATTAATTAGCATAAATACAAATAAAATAAAAAATGGACTAAATCTTATAATTAACAAATCTAAAACGACACTTGAATTAAAAATAGTAAATATCTTAAATAATTTTTCAACAAAATTATAAAAGTAACATTTTATTAATTTTGAAAAAGATTAACAATGTTTTTAAAATGTTTTCATTTTTTTTCATTTTCTCTCTTTTTTTTTTTTTTAATAAGTGAGAGGTACTTTGATGAACACAGTGATGATACCAATGATAATTCAGCTTCGTAATTTAGTCTACGAGACCTTGGGCTTTTTTTTTCTTTTTTTAATAGACGCTATTGTTCAAGTGAAAAGTAAAAGTAAAAGTTTACGTAAAAGTGAATGTAAAGTAAATGTACAAACGAGTTATAAATAATTTTATAACACTATTTTTGTTCGTCGTTGAAGATATGAAAAAAATTAAATGTTGCTTTGTTGCTTAAAAAAACAAAAAAAAAAAAAAAAAAATTAAATATAAATAGCTCTATTACGTTTTATTAAAAAAATTATTATTGTTTTATAATTCTATTGATGAATCAAACCGTACTCAATTAATATAAAAAATTATTATTAATTGTTTAAATATATAAATTATTTAAATATATAGTTTAAATAAACTTTAAACATTTTTCGTTATTAATTTTTTTAATAAATTTGTAAAATTCTAATAAGATTATAATATAATATAATATGATAATCATCTGTATTAATTTGTTAAATATAGTACATTATTTTAAAAAAACAAAAAATCTTTATTATTCAATTATCATTGTGCAGCTTAAAGACATGAATTTACAGTTAATTATATAAAATACTATGAAAAAAAAAGTTAATCTTTTTCCAAAAACTTTTACACACGTTTAAAGAAAAACATAAATATTTAAAAGAACTATTAAAAAAACGAGACGTTTTCAACTTAACAAAACAGATATTTTTCATCAAGTTAAATACAAATTGTTTAGATCGAACGTTTCGTGATTCGATGGTTTACGAGGTAACATCGTGACGCTTTTCATCGATTCGATTTGTCAGTCAAATTCGTGCCGTATTGCAAGGCGAGGAAACAAAAAAATGCACCGACGTCATACGCTCGTAAAGAATCGAATGCGCCGACGGTCATTCGTTCCTCGCAGTAAAAAAAAAAAAAAAAAAAAAAAAAAAAATACATCACCGGTTCGTTTCGTAGGATATATTCGAAGGGTTCGTTATATTTTGATTGAATAATTTTTCTTTTAAATCGAAGAAATCAGGTTTTTGTATTTTATTCAAAATAAAAAATTATGAAAAATTGAAAGGTAAAAAGTTTTGAGAATTTTTTTTATCGATTAAGAAAAAAAGTTTATTTTTATAAATACTGAATAAATTAAGAATAAGATTTTGTAAAATCTTTAGATATTGCAATTTAAATATATAAAATAAATTAATTACAAAAAAAAATAAATTATTTTCTTTTTTTCCTTTGTAATAGTATTGATAAAAGAAGAATATTTTGTAACCTTTTCTTTTTAATTTGCTTTTAAGAATAGGAAAGCATATAGTTAGTAAAGAAAATAAATTTTGAAATCATAAAAGAAAATATCCCTCAAAAGATTATAAAATTTTCACCGAATGCAAAAAAATTCCCAAAAACGCTTAAGATTTTTCCCCGATAAAACAGTCGCGAGCAATTAAATTTTGCGCGCGGGAGCTTCGTAATAGCGACTCGACTTCCCTGAACTCTCGGTGCACTTCTTTACGAACCCGGAAAAAAAAGAGGACGCAGTTAAGGAAGAGAATCCATTGGTCGGATGAGAAAGAGAAGAATATATTGCGTCACGCGAAGTAAACAAAGGAGCAGATGAAAATCGACGAGTAAAGTATCGAAAAAAAAAAAAAAAAAGAAAGAAAAAAAACGGGAAAAAAAGAAAAATAACGTTAAGGTGTAAAAGGTAACGATTTCTGGATAGCGAGTGTGCTAGTATAACGGGAGAGAGTAAAGTGAGCTGAAATTTATACGGATAAAAATATGCACTTTGCGATGAAGTCTTGGAGATAAAATGTTTGACGAGGGCGAAAAATTGTGTCAAGCACGTGTTTACGATTAGCAAGGGTGTGTATTTTTAAATAGTATCGTAAAGTGCGTACGAGAGAGAGAGAAAGAGAGAGAGAGAATATGTTTATAAAATTTACCAACGCGCTAGTTTTTTTTTTTTTTTTTTTTTTTTGAAATTTTTTATAAAAGATAATGTAACGAATGAAAATCCGTATGTTATGCGAAAGTTATTAAAGATAAATAATATCATCGTTGAAATAATTGTTGCGATTGAAATTTTTTTGAAACGTAAGCTTTACAAAATCGACGAATGTTTTGTAAATATACGAAAATATATGTCAAGTATAATATTTTAAATTGTGTGTAGTTAATACAGTTTATTTCTCTTATATCCACTAACATAATTGAATTGTTACAAGTTATCATTCGAAAGATAATTTTCTTTACAAAAACTTATTTAATAAAAAATTTGCTAATATTATAACATTTTTTTTTATTACCGATTGCAATTAGCCAATGGTAAATAATTATTTTAAATTATTTTAAATGCGAGTTATTCTGCCTTTTTTCATCGATAATTTGATAACTATGAGATTTTTATCGGCATTGATAAATTTTTCATTATTCCAAACGAATAAAAAGCGCAATGAAATAAAAATTATTTCCTGCATAAATTTTGACATTTTAATGTTCATAGATATTTATTCGAGAGATAATTTACATTTTTACACAATATCCTGAAATGTTACAAGACATATGCTCATTAAAATTATCCGCGTAAAATTTCGCGTTTAATTTTTAAATGCAGTTATACTTTTCCTTCGGTATGATCACTTTGCGAAAATCACACATTGTTTTACAATATCCTGCAAATTGTGAAATTGTAATATCGCATTATCTTTGTTTCTATGTATGCAATTGTTGATATATTACAGCTTGAGTATATTTTTTTTTTTTTTTTTTCAATTTCAGTTACTGAATTATATTTTAAAAGTATAATCCATTTATAAATAATATACTCTGTATAAATTATAATTATATTTATTGTGATTTTAAAATCTTATAAAAACCTTATTGATTAATAAAAATTGACATTATGACTTTTGTTTAATTAAATTTTTTAAAAGTTTAATTAGATAGATAATAAATTAAGAAAAAATGATGTCCAATATATATTTATCGTATAAAAAAATTTCGTAATATTTGCGCAAAAAATTTCATTTATTAAAAAATTACGTCCATAACATAGCGTGAATATAAAAAGCAGGCGCACACTTGCTGCATTTATAGGAAAATTAATTCCACAAAATTAAAATCTAATTAAAATTCGCTGCAATGATCTACTAAAATTGAATAACGACAAAAGCGTAACGAGCTGGCGCAAAATTCAAATCTCTCCTTTCGTTAATATAAAGCTTGATATCTTTTACAAACAACAAGTCTCAACTCTCGGCCCTCTTTCCTCTTAAAAATCGAACTCCGCGCCGAGTTGTACACTCTCAAAGCGAGCCTCATTAAATTTTCCCGTTAATAAGTTGTGCATCGGGAAAATTTTCGCGCTCTCGGATAAAGAGCGAGTGCATCGACGCTGAGCAGAAAGACGAATCGAAGAAAGAAGATAAAGGAAGAGGCGGTTTTACACACACCTACACGCGCACACAGATACACGTAGAGAGAAAGAGAGAAAGACAACCGTCGAACACAAAGCAAAGAGAGCCGCTGCAGCCGACTTCGTTGCACTTCGCGTCCTACATTCTTACAGCCGAGTGAATGCGCGCTTGTTGAAAAGGATGACCGGGCTTGGTGTATACGATGCTCCGGTGTACCGTTAAGCCGAGCCCCGCTTTCAGAAATGTACTCCTCCTACTTTTTGCGCGATAATTTATGTGCGCGCGCGCGCGCGCGCGTGTGTGTGTGTGTGTGTGTGTGTGTGTGTGTGTGTACGCGAGTGTATCGAGTGAACGTTGGGTGTATGGGTGTATGCTAAAGATGCGCTTGATTGTAATGCGATCGAAACCTTCGAGTTGAAGATGCGCTGTGTTTACGTTCGGGAAATTTACAGATTTTGAAAACGAGTGTATTTTTAGTACAAAATTTAGAAGAACCCAATTTTAACAAGTTAATGTATTAAACGGATAACATTTTTTCAAATCTCTAGCTTTTTATACATAATGCTTATGCAAATATATCTATATTGTAATATTCGTATAAATGTAAAATGATATGTTTTTTAAACTATAAGATTTATTAATATAAAAAGTTTGTTTAGATAATTACAATAGATTTAATTTTGTTAGATATGAATATTCATTTAAAACGTAATAATAAAAGCAATGTTTAATATGAAAGTCATGAAAAATAAACACAATGGATATTATTTTACAATATATTTTATCTAAAATTATTACAAAAAATTTACCAACAAACATATAAATAATTCCAAATAAGCAATAATACTCGTCTGCGATCTTTATTTCTTTAAATTTACAAAAATATCATTTATTTACGCATTAACCGCGTCTACATTTTTCCTCGCAAATATCTCATCTCTCAACTTTATCTTGAAAATACGCGCGAGCGAGCATCGAGTCGTTCAACGTTTATTTCAAACCTCAATCTTCCAGCAATCCAAGAACAGAGTAAACACGTTGCGCCGCTTCATCTTTCTTTTAAGGTCAGCGCTCGTATCTTACACCGTCCACGCTTCAGTTACCGTGCGACGACTATGCGACGATTAGAACGATACGAGTAGGATAAACCTCGACGAGAGTATAACGTTAATAATGTATACATTCATTTGGGATTAGAAGGCTGTAATAACGTCGAAGTGATAAGAGATTTAGATACAAGGTTCTATATAGATTTGCGCTGATTTTTTTATTTTGCAGGAACGGTTTGATGAACGAGATTTTAACGATAAGATAAGGAAGCTATCGTTGAGCAATCGTTTCGAGATTAAGAAGTGTAATTGAAAATTGTAGTTGTTGAGTGCCGTGTGATAAATGTTCACGAAATGGTTGAAAAAAACTGCCAGAAATTGTGGGTATGTTTTTTTTTTTTTTTTGTGGATTGATCGCTGAAATCGTTTTCAGGAAATTCGAGATAAAGCAGAAACAAAAAATTTCTCAAATCGAAAAAAGTTTGATATCTGCTAATAAAATTTATTTTAAAAATGTAAACATCTCGAAAGTGACACACCCATTAAATTTAACAAACGTGCGAGTATCGTATTTAAAAAACAAAAATTTATAAAATCCTCCACAAGAAAAAGAACATATCTTCGCTTTTTTTTCGAACTTTTTCGCCAAGAACTCAATCGTTATTATGCGAAAATACGCGCGTGATATACGTTACCGATCATTCGTTGACAATAAACCCTTTATTATTTTATTTGTATATATGCTCTGTACTGGAGAATAATGTTTTGATAAAATTTTAATAGCTAAGTTCATCATTTTAAAATAAAATACTTTGGGAAACGTTTTTATTGCGCTTGTTTAATGTGTATCGTAAACAATATTTTTATTTTTATTAATTAACGAATAATTTAAAAGACGAATTATTTTTAAATATTAAAATATTGCAAAAAAATAAAAATATTAAAATTATTATAATAAATATTAAAACTATTATTATTCTCACAATATAAAAAAAAAAAAAAAATTAAATTATTTATTATCGATAACATTAATAATATTTGGAGAATAGAAAGTTAACTGGATTCGACTCTTCGTTTAAATAAATTTTTTAAACGAAGGACAATAACACGATGCATAACGTTGGTGAAAACAAAGCGATAGTTTATGATGCTTTCAATTTACTACATTATTGCGACACCTAGAGAAACTAAACGAATATCACGGACGATGCGCTTTAACGAATTATTAGTTTTACTATATATATACACACACACAGTCTCTATTGACAATCTCGTTGTATTACGAGTATATGTCGTCCGGAGTGAATAATGGTCAGAAAGTGAATTTATAAAACAGTTCGTAATCGTGTATCTTAATATCCGTATTTTATCATCGTTACTTTAAGCGAGCTTCATTAATTTTATTTTTTATTACAAAAATGATAATCGGTTGAATTTTTATTTAATTGTTACATAATATCGATTGAAAAATTACATATAAAAGATATCATTCATTTCACGATGAAAAAAATATTTAAAATATTAAATAGTAATAAATATTTAAGGAAAAGTTACGAAATGAAATGTTTGTTCGTAACGGTTAAATCTTCCTTTAACAATGTTACATGCATATTTGTATCCTAAAATTATTATTATTAAAAAAATATATCTATCCAATCAATTACGATATTTTGTCGTTACAAAGCACACAGTAGATCATTTAAAATACCTTAAACGAAGTTTGTTGTTATGTATTAGATATACAATTTTTTTATTCAAAAGTTTTAGTTTCAAAATATATTAAACTTATGTAAAGTTACGATCAAGAGTAAAATCAACGCTCGAGGAATTCTCGTGAATTTGCCGTAGGGTATTGGAGTTATAGACGAGGGAGCGTCGCGAATGCAAATTGTTAGAGATTGAAAATAAAAATAAAAATAAAAAAAAATTAAATGATTTTTTTTTGTCGGTGCTGATAAAAGAAATTGAAAAAAAAAAAAAGTGAATTATTGCGTAATTCAATTTTTTTAATGTCGTCGAAATTTTTCTTAAACTTTTAATTTTATAGATAAAGCTTTTAGTTCATTAAGTTTTTATTATTTAAGTGCAGATACAATGTTTCATAATTTAATATACGTTAAAATTATTTTTTTGATTTATCAGAAAGCAATAATTTCATTTATTAAATTAATTTATTTGTATTTTAATGCATTCAAAAAATAGATCTTATCAACATTTATACTCTATTTTTTAAAAATTATAATACATTCGAATGGAATTCGAATTTTCCCACGCAATATCAAGATTAACAAAATCTCAACAAATTGAATCATAAAACTTTTATAATTCAAATTTTAGCCATTTAAATCACTTAGAACGCGGAATAATACTCGAGCGTGCGCGTGCGCGCGCACATAAGAATATTCCAACGTTAATGTAAAACGCACTCCACTCCAAACTTGGCATATACAATATACAGACGATACGAAACGCCGCAATTTCGCTTTTAAGTCTCGTTCCTCTGTAAGCCGCGTCAAATTACGTCAGGTATGCGCGTACAAGTGCACACATCCGAGAAAATTAAGGCATCTCGTATTTTATATGCAAATACGTATGTATATGCATGTGTACGTGTGCGGGAAATGCGTACGAGCGATGCGACGCCAGAAGCTATGCTACGTACCTCCTGGTATTTAAACTTTCTTCAATAAACGTGCCGAGGTTTTCATTATTAATGTGGAATGCTTAAGACGTTGTTTAGGACGTTTGTACGTTTTTTTGTTTTTAATATGGAAATTTAATTTACGCATTGGACGCGATATTCACGTGTATAAAAATTAAAATTCATTGGGCGCTAACGAATTCATGAAAAACTATTAATAAGCTTTGTAAAATATAATATTTATCCGTGATCTCGATTTATTTTACAAATATGCAATAATTAACAAAATTTTGTGATCAATTCTTTACTTTTAGGAGATACATAAAGAAATAGAATGGGAATCGGGAGAGAGAACGAAAGTTGAACTCGGACTACTTCGTCATCTCTCTGACCGCTTTATCGGCTTTTGGGAACTGGAGAAACAAAGAACGAACGCAAGCTGTGCGAGCTTTATATAGCTCTTTTAGCGGTAGTTTGAGTGTCGACGTAGGAAAAACTGGTCTTTAATTATTTGTTTGAATCCCTTAGTGATTCACCTACTTACAAGAAGTAATAGCCTTTAAAGATATGTAATTACTTATTTACTTAATAAATAATCCTTATTATATCAGTAAGTCCTGTAGGTTCATCGTTCTTAAATTTTCTTACTCCACATTACACACGCGACATTATCTTCCTTTTTAGTAACATTACGCCTTTATGATAAAGATATATCGGCAATCAATTGATCTCGATAAAAAATAAAATTACAGCAACAGCAATAGGGTTGATGATTGCGAACAAAAATGGACGCATTTAAAATATTCATTGATCGATGCCATTGTTAAAAAAAGTTGATGTCTCGTTAATATCCGTTTGTAAATGCAAGTAGAATAACAGATTATTGTTGTTGCATAATTATTCGTATATTGTCTAGAAGTTCGTTGAACCTCTTAAAATTAACGTTGCTTGGTTATGAAAATTTAAATTTATCCGATGTATAAGGAGCATTTTTAGATTAATAAAAATGTTTTCATAATGTGCAATGACTTTAACCTTAACTTTATGATATACGGTAATCTCAAAAAACTACGGAATAGTAAAAATCAAAGCAATTTTAACTAAAGTGTGCAACCAGAAAGACAAATTATATGGTTTTGCATATAAATGAAATCACCGATGTGGATTGAGTTTGAGAAGTCAATAAATATTCATAAAGTAAATAGTTCTTTTTTTTTTTTTTTTTTTTTTTTTTTTTATCTAAATTTTTACGGAGTTGAATAATTAACTTCTGTATCAAGTTTATTTTTTTATTATACAAGTAGAATAGCTCAAAGTTTTTCAAGAATAATAAAAATTTATTATGCTTTTATTACGATCGATGTTTAATGAGATTATTATAATTATTAAATAATCATGATTACTTAGTATATTCCAAATTAAATGTTATAGGCTTTAAGTTTTTATAAAAGTGAAGAATATTCAAAGGTTTTAATAAATAAAAATTAAATAAAATTCTAAATGTTAAATCTGTCTAGTTGCTATCAGCTAAAAAATTAATTTAAGACAATACTTTATAATTTTATAAATTGTTTAAAATATTATAAAATTATAAAATATAAATAAAATATTATATAATTATAAAATTATTTTATTTGACATAATCAAAATTTTAATAAAAAATTAATGTAAACTTTATAAAAGTTTTACCTGTCGGTAAAAGGTATACAAACGATAAGCGTACAACGACGCAAAGAGGAAGTAAACTCGTTTGCGCGTAGAACAAAAAATCCCCTAGATGAAAAAGGAGAGGAGATGAATCAATCAAAACACACGCTGCGTTCGAGAAAGAGAGAGAATGAGAGAAGAAATATCGCGTGCGGAAGTCGCTTTATATACATAACAGAAACGTATATAAAACGTGTATGCGACCCACGTATCGGCTATAATGCACGAGTGTGTAAGTACGCCCACCGCGATCGGTTTTGATAATAAAGTTTTACTCTCTCGTTGCAGAGGATGTAGATTAGTTGTTTGTTAGTTTAATACACCGAGCGCTAAAAATAATCTCGCGAGCCGTTCGTTTTGATTTTAATGCGCCAGTCATCGATGAATTATTTTCTCTCCTTTTCTCTCTCTCTCTCTGTCTCTCTCTCGCGAGAATGCTTATCGTTGTATTTTTGAAACGTGAATGTTTGCACCGACTATTGTACTAATTATAACGGATTAAAAGTGTTGTTTAAATAAATTAACGAGTTATCAGCTGCTCGGAATGTAATCGCGAATTTAATGACAAATTACGAATGTAAAGATATCCGGTTGGTATAATGCGATAATAATATTTCGAATCTAGCGTTTATTATTTAATACTCTTGTAAATTCTATAAATTTCGTGAAATTAATAAATCGACGAAACATTTCGTAGTTTGTTCTAATGATGAAGATCGAAAATCAAGATATTTTGGACACACGCGAGGTAACATTATTATCTTTCAAATATGATAAAGCTCGATTGTGGCGACACGTACATCCCGATTTTCAACAAGGCTTTGAATATCAGAATCTCGCAGTACTTGAGATGATAATATCGTACTACAAACAATAGCAACGATCGTTCGACTTCGTTCTATATGTTTTATCGCGTTTTTATTAATTTTCAGAAATAGATTTAAAACGGTATATGAAAATTTTTATTGTAAAAAAAAATTAATTTTTTAGCTTTATACTAATGTTTTATAAGAGAGTATCTTTAATATGAAAGTATACTTTGAATATTGGCGAATAAAAAAAATTAAAAGATTAAAATTTTGATTTTATAATTATATCATTTTTTATTCTTTTAACATTTTAAAGAAATTATCGCTTTATAGCAAAAACCATTTTTTCTCGAAACGGTAAAAAAAAAAAAAAAACTATGGTTGCTTACACTTATCAACGCAAAAATTTATCAATATTCATATCACAGCTTTAATTTAAACTTTAACTACTATTAAAATATGTACCTTTCTTTTATATTTTTTTTCTCATAAACTATAAACAATGCAGTATCATTACCTGCAACTTCGCCTCACGCGCGTGGAAATTCCTGAACCACAGTCAAACATCGCGTAACGAGAAAAGACGACGAGCAACAACGCAACAATAAACGAATAACAACTTTAGAAACGTGTAACGATGGAATTTCACGCGAATATTTACAACGCCCAGTTTTTCTCCACAAGATACGAGCTCCCGATAAGATCGACGAAAAGATCGGCAGCCAAACGTCCCACACAAACCCGTACGTATCCATAGTTTATTTTCCGCGTGTAGCGGCGCTAATCGTGCAGAAGTTAACCTCCCGGCGACATTACTGACGAGAGGGAAGAGGAAGAGGTCGATTCACGACTGAAAACGGATAAGTTTTATTCTTTTGTATTTTTATTTTTTTATTTTTTTAACGCGTGAGTCGTCGTCGAGATGGTAAATACTGATCGATCGACTTAATTTCGTTGTGGCAGCGAAATGTACACACGACGTCGTTCCGTTCCGTAATTGTTTGCGCGCACGGGATAAAGACCAATTGGAAAATTTATCGTTGCAGGATAGACTGAATTCCGTTGATAATTGTACGTTGGGAGATTTTTCTTAATTTTTTTTTTTTTTTTTTTTTTTTCGTTTATTGTGTTAAAGTCGTTATGTCTCTCTGAAGCTTTAGGCGGTTTTTGCATAGCGTTGCGTCGTAACGAATCGACTTTGACTTTGTTTAATGTATGTCATTTGAGCTGTTAGAATATCGCGTTTCAACTATACGATGATAATAAATATTTTGCAAGCAAAAGGTTTCAATAGTTAATACTTTATCGCTTCAATTTATTTATATTTCTTTTTAGCTTTGGCAATTCAAAAGCAATGCAAATCATAACTAGCTGTTAAGAATAGCCAAGATAAAAATACAATTGAAATTATGTAACTTTATAATTTAATTCAAATGTTGTGTACAAATGAGAAATATTTTTTACATTTAAATACAGGGTAAAAAAATCCGTTTACTTATTAGCCTTGACCAATAAGAGCAAGCATTATAAAAATGAAAAAAATTAAAATGGTTATAACGTTCGCCGATAAATTAAATTAGTTTTGAATTGAAAAAAAAAAAAAAAAAAAAACAAAATAGTAAAATTAATTTCTTTAACAACTTTAATTCAAGAATGATTAAAGTAACCGCTAACCAGAGAAGTACAATTAGTCTTCCACCCATTTCTTACCACAAATCTATTTTCATATCTGCAAAAGTTTTTAATTTTATTTGAAATGGCAAAAAAAAAAAAAAAAAAAAAAAAATTAAGATTTATTTTCAATTTTATACAAAATTAATTTTACCTTTTACACGTGTTTTTAAATTTTCTTTCTTTTTAACCTTTTTTCATTTTTTATTACTTAATAATCATACCAATCAATTAATTTTTGAATCGATAAAAAGCGGTAAGAAACGGTATTTCTATATTAATCAAAATATGTAATTAATGAAAATTACAATTTTTACTTCCTGATTGTGTATTTAAATGACTAATAACGGTACTAGTTTCACTAACAATCAATGGTTAATTTGGTTAATAAACTCGGATTTATTAAAGTATATCATTATATTAATTTGGGCATTGGAAAAAAAAATGTTAATTTTCTACAATTGTCTATCATTATTATTTTGAATCAACATAAAAATGAAACTCAAGAAAACTTACCTTCTTGGAGACGCCGTGCTATTGGCCATATGTTGAGGACTAGCTGGTGCACTCGAAGCCGAGCTCGTACTACTGGACATTCCACCTGTACCGGTACTACTCGCGCAGGTGCTCGTCGAATCCCCGGAGCTAGGCGACCTGGCGCTCGACGACGACGTCGTCGTCGTCGTCGTCGCCGTCGTCGTCATCATCGCGTTCGACTGTCTCTGCTGGCATCTGGCCTGATTGGCGTTTCTGCGTCCGCGTCGCGGGCTGTTCGTCGTCGCCGTCGTGCCGTTGTTGTTCGTCGATTGGCCGTTAGCTCCGGAGTTAGGAGGAATCGCAGCGTTTCTCGCGGGCGTCGGTGCGCTCGAGGGTCTTAATAAGCCACCGGTCGTATCGTTCGTTTGAGCGGCCAAAATTTCTGGAGCGATAAGCGCGATATCCGGAAGCGAGTTTGGCGCGGAAACGCTCGGAAGAGTCGAGGACGAGTTATCCGGGAAGCGGAGTTGACGTAGACGACGCATCGAGGCGCGCAGCCATGGCAGCGTGCCGCTGTTGCTGTAACGAAGATTATTATTATTATTTTTTTTTTTTTTTAGATTGTTTTTACTGTTACAACTTGAATAATTAAAAAATGAGCGATAGATTAATATTTTATTATTAATAATTATGTTGATAAATTATTGCTAAACTAAGTAACATCGTTATTATAGCTGCACAGAAATAAAACTCATATGTAAAATGCATAAGCTTTCTATACTTTGCTACTTGAAATACACAAGTAACTTATAAAAATTAAGTTTTCGAATGGTAGAACAATCAAAAAATGGTCGCAGTTATAAAAAAGTGTACATCGGTGTATGCAAAAATTTTTACTTTGATTCAAAAAATATTTTAACCTTTGTCAATATATCTAAAGATAAAAAAAAATTATTTTATCTTTATTTTTAGTATGTATTTCGTTTCTAATTAAAAAGCTTAGATAAAATTAATACGGTTGAAATATCTTTACAAGCCAAGCTGATTAGCTTTATAAATTAACTCTAGCTTACGGTTTTCTTTATGATATTTTTTAATTGTGTAAAAAATTTTTGTATGAATTTCAACACTACATAAAAAGTTTGTCACTTTTGTTAATCGAAGTACAAGAAATAAATGTAAAATTGCAAAATTGCAAAATACTTTTCGAATAATTTAAAATGTTAAAATATCGATTATTTATTCTCGATGCTACAGTTAAATTGACATATATTAATAAAACATTATTAATATCTATACTAATAAATTCAATTAAAGCTAGTAAGTTTCGACAAAAATGATTGACTTACGTAATCACGTCTTATTGCGTAATCGAAGATATATAACGAAATATTGTTTAGAAATATTGTTATATCAAACTTTTAATTAAACACTAGTCTAAATTTAAGACAGATAATTATGAAATTTTGTATTTATCAATGGTAATGTCTGTTTTAATTTTACATTGTCAGCGTCATCATTATTTCTTTAAATCTCTTTATCTATTTTTAACCACCTATTTCCTCCCCTATTTCTTTCAAAAAAAGACTTGAATTTATGAAATTTTTACTAAAATAATGCAAATGTAGTATAAATAATTGAACGATGTCGAGCGGTTTAACAACATGCAAAAGTTAACATAATTTACAATATATTTATATTAGCAATAAATAAACAATAGCATGCTAAAAAGAAAACTTGCAAAAACAATAAAAAAAAAAAACAAAAAAAAAAAAAAATTGTCGCAAATATCGACAATACAAAAGACGACGAACAAATGAAAAATAATGTGGGTCAAACGAACCTAGTGACAGCTGTTGCCGACTGCCGTCCCAAATGCGAAGGAAAAATTTTGCTTTTCGTTTGCATCGATGAAACATCTCTGTTTATTTCTGGCAGGACGAAAATTCTAAAGCCAAATATAAACTCAATCGAAATAAATGTTTTTCATACCAAACAACGAAATCTGGAATTTTTTTTTTATTTTTTTTTACGTGTCGAATGAATTTTCTGAATTTTAAGAGCAGTAAATTTTAAAAAATATTAATGATATCTTTATTTTTTATATTTTTAGAATTGAAAATATTTTTTTACAATACATTTATGCTTCAACAAGATATTTTATAAATTTATATTAAATGTTTTTTTTTTTTTTTTTTTATACATATATTTATATTCAATTTATATTAAAATAGAAAAAGTTATAAAAATTAATTTTTATTTCGTAAAGTGTAAAATCAATTTAATTTTTAACGAATGTTTAATAACTAAAAATATATAATTTTTATCGTGAAATTATAAAGAAGATGAAAAAATTTTTATATTAATTTTTATCAGTATTATTCTAAGCTTGTAAAGCTTATTATTTTCATAACCAAAATATAACAGCATAATTTTCTACATTCGACATAATCCGATTATTTTCGTTTCAATTTTAGATATTTGGATAAACGTTTGCAATATTTATTTTCATTCAAGCTTACAATTTTATATATAGAGATCGGTTAATTAATGTTATTAAAATAAATACAAATTATTCATTTAAAATTAACATTAATGCAATTTTTACATAAGTTGATTACTTTTTACGATTAATATAAAATAGCTATTTATTAATTACATTATATGCAAGTATTAATAAAAATTAAATCATAGAAGCAAATTCATCATGTTAATGTAAGCAAAATATTATGTAAAATTGTTTACGTTTTTTTAAATATATATATATTTAAATAAACTCAAATCAAAAGCTCACAATAATTAAAACCTTCTCAGCTAGTAAAAGCCGATAAATAATTATTGTTCAACTATGTATCTACTGCTGATTGACGAAGGGATGTTTCGAATGTCAGATGTCAGAACAAACTGATTGCTTTATATACACATATGTATATATGTGTATGTAGTTGGACACGAGCGGCTCGCTCTATGTGACAACATCCGTCAAAACAAGAAGATCAGTAAAGGGAAAATATGGATAAAAGTGAAATTTGATACGTTGATTTAATTTTTGATTGTTAAAGTTAAGTATCTTAATAGTTTTATTATATATAAACTGAATCAAATGCAAAAATTATTCAGAAATAATTTAAGCGAAATCAATACTTGCATAAGCCTCTCAGTAAAAAAGATTGAGATTATTCAGACGTTAATTTGAAAAATATTTGTAATCTACCTAATGTTATTTATATATTTGAGTTTTCGTAAGCCTATAAATGTTGCTACTCTTAAAATAATGAATCACCTAATGTTTCAATCATGGATAAATTTTAAATATTTTAATAAAATAACACTTAAAAACAAACATATTATTGTTTTATTAACGTTTTATAGTCATTTTAAATTGATACTATTGATATTCTAAATTGATGATTGATCTAAAATTGAATATATACTCTTTAAAATAAATAAAAATCGCATAATGATAAATATATTTACTATACTTGCAGTAAAAGATTTTTTCTTAACTTAAATAAATAATTAATTTTTGTAATTTTAATTTACCGAAATAAAATATTTTAATTTTATTATACGAATCAAGTGAATTAAACTTTGTTAATTTATATATTTTTTTGAAGAATCATACATTACGTTATTATAATTTTTTTGAGTAAAAAAAAAAAATTATCATTAGAATAATTACTCTAGAATTAAACATATATTTAATTTAAAAAAAAAATGCCCCAAAAACTACTTTAAGCACTTGAAACGAAGATCGCGTTCCAATCCTTCGCTAAATATTCGTTTTTAAAACGCATTCCATTCAGGAGTTCGCTCTCCCTCGTGTCCGCGTACATACAAAAAAAAAAAAAAAAAAGCCCCAAAAAAAATGAAACCAACAACTCACCTTTCGTTGGCAGTCTGCGTTGCGATCCTGGTAACGTCGGCCAAATCGCACCGTCCATTATTATCATCACTGGGATCAACCGCACTATCGTCACCAGCGACGATACAAGCACCGGCGTCGCTGCCACGGAGTAGACGCGCCTCGGCGATACGCGCCGAGTGTCCATCGTCGTTCGTGGGAGCTACGCCGGCGGCCTTTCCCGCCGCGGCGACGGACATCGCGACACTGGCGTCGCTCTCTCGACCGGCCGAGCCTTTCTCGCGCATGCGCGACTCACCGCTCGCCGAGGTGGGGGAGTCCTCCTCGCACCGCCGACGCCGCAGGCTACCCTCCTCGTTGTTGTTATCCTCCGACTCCGCGCACTCGACGACTTTGTTGCGCCCGTCGTCCGTCGTCGCGTGCCGATTGCAACAGTCGGGCTCGACCTCCTCTACCCAGGACCAATCGACTTCCGAACACGACGACGACGAGGACGAGGAGGTGTTCGTACCGCTTCCGCTTGACGTCGATAGCGATGGAGATGGACTGAAATTAACGAAAATTAATTTGTTGAATTAAATTGTGTCGAAGAAAGGATAAGATTAGATAATAGCATTTTCTGCGTAAAATAAATATTTATTAATAAATTAGGGATGAAATAAAAAAATGAATTCATTTCATTCGTTCTTACTACGAGTAGATTAAACGTAGTAACGCCATTATTTAGCGTGATAAATTACACGTGAATAATGTAAAACGTTTAGTGCATCGACCCGATGACTCATACTAAGCTTTTATATTATACTTACTTATAAGATTGACATAATTCGCAAAGTTTACAAAATTAACATTAAAAATATATTATATTTAATTGTTTCGATTTCGAATATCATACATTATTTACATTTTATAATGAATATTAATATCTATTTTAAGAATAATATATTGAAATATAAATATTGTAATATATTTTATTAAAAATTGATTGAAATACAAATATAGTATATTTTTATTTAAATAAAATAATATAATCCGTAATTTAATTGACATTCACCGCAGTCTTTATTGATTTTTCATAATAAGTTTTAACTTATTTATTAATATAATCCTCTTAAAAGAAATAGATATTAAATATTAATTTTAAATCTTTGATAAATATTTAACTTTAAATGTATCAAACTTTCGCTTAATACATATAAAAAAATATATATTTATCATTAAATGCGAAAACACATTACAAAGAAAAATTATATTTTTAGCTGTTTTTTTTTTTTTTTCATAAACCATCTTTACTCTTTAAAAAGTATAATAACAATATTTTTCAATTAATGCTCAAAAAAAAAAAAAAAAAAAAAAATAGTAACGTAAACAAAGATACATATGCGTTTCTTCCAAAGTAAAAAAAAAACAATGCGCGCGCAACTTTGAAAACTCATGCGCGCGTCGAATAAGTTTTAAACTCGAGATATACAAGTATATATAGCAGTCGCACCAGGGGGATTCCCCCGTTTCTCTCGGTTTTTCGCTATATATATATATATATATATATATATATATATGGTGCTCACACGGCGCGGAAATGCGCGATGCACCATCGCGCCCCGATTGCTCGTAACGAAGCAGCGGAAAAAGTAAAATTCAATACCCGGCTACGCTCTCGTAAGGAAGCGAATAAAAAAAAATAAATAAACAAATAAAAGGATGCATTATTTCTCTTTAACCGAAACTCGCCGAAACATCGGTGAATTACGTTATCTTTGCGGTGCTTTTGATACTCGTGCCGAGATGTTTCACTTGTGTGTATATATATATACTATACGTTGAGCGCTTTTGTAGGTATATAAGATTTGCGATGTCTGCGTAACGCACACGTGCCAGAAGTAATTATGCAGTTCGACGGCGGAAGTAGAAAAGAAAACTGGATTTACTCTCCTTTGTTTTATAGCCGGAGGTCTATTTCGGAGAAAGTGTAATGTATTTTTTTTCTCTTTTTTTACTTCTTTTTTTTTTTTTTTTAAAGCAGAGGTATTAAACCATTGATGATCTTGATGGAAATTTTTACGTGAACGGACGTTCTTTTATTATTTACGATGTGAAATTTTTTTCATTTTTTTTTTCTTTTTTTCTTTTTTTAACATGTTCATGTAAAGAGGTTGTAAATGTTCTTTTAAATATATTTTTTAATCTTAATTAAAATTAAGTATTTGAAAAAAAAAATAAATAAATAAATAAATGTAACTCGTTTGAAGCCAATCGATCGAAGCCAAGACTCTTAGACTGGGATTTTTACCAAATAATCCCCAATAGGCTTTTGAAAATTATTTTGTATGTTAATTTTGTAATATTTCTTAAAAAGAACTCGGAATTTATATCCTGATTTAAATTAATTCAAATAATTGAACTTAAATTCTCTAATAATCTAATTTGAATTATAGCAAACGAAAAATTTTATCGTTTTCTTCGAAATAACCATATACTCCCTACTTATAACGCATTGTCACGCTTCCGCGATCGCGCTAGCTTCTAGGTACTTATATGTATATATGAACTTGCACGACCCCCTCTCGTGAGTTAGTTACTCTCGAGAGCCACTTCCGGTCAATCGAGTTGGCTCGCGATCGCCTTTTACCGAACTTGCCAACCGTTTCGTCGTTACGCGAGTTTCCCTTCGAAATAGCTCGCTCGATTATCGACGAGCCTTTGTTTATTTTTTATTTTATTATATTTAAATCTCTCTGTTATTATGAGTGCGCACGTTTGGATAGAAATATAAATATAAGGTTAAGAATTCTATAAAACCTAGCTTCGTATAGGATTCTTATTCGAAGGTAAAATTAATGTAAAATTCTTTTTCGAAATTAGATCGTTGCAAGTTGTTTGATGTAAACGCAAAAGTGCAACGCAAAAGTTAAGACGTTATTGTACAAGATAAAAGTAATATTTAAAATTATTAATTTTTTTTTTTTGTAAATTACAAATAACCATTTAACAGAAATTATTTTTAAAATCAATTTTGAAAATTGACAAAACGCATCAGTCATTAATTAAATCAAAATAAATTTATTATTCTGTAATAATTTTATACGTTTCAAGCAGTACGACGATAGTATACCAAATACCAGCATATATCAGTACAAAAAAAAAAAAAAGTTTTAAAAAACCGTTGTATACTTACGTAGTCGAGATCATCGAACGCGGGGACCCGCTTTTCCATCGTAATGGATAGTGCGCGAAACACCTGCATTCAACGTACACGCGAGTATACCTATTGTCCTGCTTACTTTTATGTCGTATACATTTTTTACATATTATTAAGTAACTTTTTACCTTTAGCGTGAACTTGCGTTAAGGTAGCTTCCGGTGCGTGAAATTTCTGAGCGAATCGAATTGGTACGACTGGTAAATGGTATGTATTTACGGTGAAAAAAAAAAAAATAATAATTTATCGTTAAAAATTTTTTTTTGGTAAAAACAAATATATTTTTATACAATTTACATATAATCATAGTTTAGAAAAGTATTAATATTGCTATTTTTAATAGAATTTAAAAAAAAAAAAAACACATAGAATAAGTAAAAACAATTGACTTAAATAAATAGTCTACAAAAAATAAGATTAATAATTTTTGCAAATTAAAATTTATAAGTAAATAAATTATTTAATAAAACTTCAAATATGATCGCATGACGACTGTAACAAGATATGATAATGGAACGTTTAACATTCCACATTATGCACTAGATAAATAAACTCGTTATTTTTTTCGTTTGTAAAAATGTTCAATGTTCAATTGTAAGAACTTCCGACACATAAAGATAGTTCCCTTAATACTCGAGAACTGTTTCCTCTCTATTCGGCCGGTTTTCATTATCTTTTTTCAATATCAAGAAAAATTTTTGTTACTTTTTTAAGGACACAATGTTATCTTTTGGAGTATTTTAGTGCTAACAAGACGAGATTAAGATTACACGTTACTCATTGTTAACTCGACTCGAGACCAAAATTTGCGAAATTTGCGAATAATTGTGTTAAATATATTTTTTATTATTGAGGTGAAAAATTCATTACGCAGATATCTTAAATTTTTCGTTAAAATAATAATTAAACGTTAAACTCACTTAATAGAAGAAACTGATCGTCTTCTGTTCGTCGATTCCACTTTTCCAATAGACTTCACCTTATCGAGTCTTTCACTCTTAGTCCGTTTTCTCTTTCCAACAAAATTATTCTTACACTTCGATCGACGCGCCGACGATCCTTCGCTCCAGGATTTACGATACGAACAAGTCTTCGATTTTTTCTTCCAAGGTTCAACCTCGTATCCAACCGCCGAACACGTGAACGATCGCAATCGTTTGAAGGAATTTCGGGCCGCGCGAAGACCGTCGAATTCGAAATTCATCGAAGTCGTTCGTTTCGAGTTATCGATGGTTTTCGACGGCGGCGAAGACTCGAATGCTTGGTTGTCGAAAACGAAATCGTTGACGTTCTTACACCTCTCGCTTCGATCCTCGATGAAACAAGTGGGCTCGAGCGGATAAGAAATGTTCTCTTTACTGGACGACAGCGAGGATCCTAATTTTTTATTCCGAAGCATATTCCCGTAATCGCTGGAACTTTTGTCGTCGTATTGTTCGTCGTTGTCGTCGAGCTCGGAAAGAAAATTAAACGCGTCGTTGATCTCTCGCGTCTCGTAGGAAGTGTCCTCGTCCGACGAGTTTTTCTTCTCCCTAACGCCAAAGTCCACTCGATCCTCGGAATTCGCGCTCAAAATTTCGACAGACGCGTGAACGTTGATGACGGGCTCCAAATTTTTCGTTATATCCCTGACCCTTTTTATAGTATCCGAAGAAACGACGTCGATTCTCTTTCTCACGGGCACGACCTGGTCGTGGCCCAGCGTCACCAGGACATTACCGGCGGCGTCGCGATCGTTGACGTTACGCGTTAACGCGTGCTCGTGACTACGACGTGTGAGCGAGAGCTTCTGCTCGAGCTTGGGCGGACAGACGTCGAGGAGGTGTTCCTGTTCCTCGGGTGTGGCGTCCGGTACAGTGACGCGGGCCACGCAGCTCGCCGCGACGCCGTTCTCGAGGTCGATGAGGTCGACGTCGTCGACCGCAACGCCTCCTGAGGCCATCTTCGATGCCGAGCGAGCCCCTTTGCCGCTTTCTGAAACATTTCGGATAACGAAAGTTTATTAGTAAGATTTTTATTTAAACGGAATAATAAACATTACAAAATAGTAGGTAGTTTAATGATAATTTGTAAAATAATTTATAACGGTAAATTAATATGCGAATAAATTTTAATAATTTAATTATATAAGAATCCTTCTGAGAAAACTGTAACATTAAATATTTTTGTTGCATAAGTTGTTAAAGTCATTACTTTTGTTTAAAATCGTTCGAGTTAAATAAAATAATTAGAATTTAAAAATATGTTCAACAATACCTGATTGTTACGTTGCACGCAATACGACCTTAATAATAATCTGTATAAATTTTCATACATAACTTTATAATTCTTGAAAAAATTAAATTTTTTTAAAGAACAAAAGAATATGTTCAAACGATAAAAAAATTATTTATATACTCTCATTGAAAAGATTAACAGTAATAAAAAAAAAAAGATTAAAAGTAAGAAAAAAGCTTTAAAACAAAATACGCGGTGAAAAATCACCGAAATGTTTTAGCACTCATTTACAAAGTGAAAATAACAACGAGCTAACGTTCCAGACACCTTAAAAAATCAAAGTAAAAGTTTTCCGTACAAAAAAAAAAAAAAAAAAAAAAAAAACAAAGTTCAAACATTTCAAAACGGTTAAGCGTGTATACATATACGTATATATATATATATATATATATATATATATATATATATATATATATATTTACAACATCCAGCGAGGTCAATGACTAAAGGAGAAGCACTTTCTAGTCTCTCGTATAAAGCAAGCGCCGATATATATTTCTTCTCATCTGTATCTTCGAACCTGACCCACATCTACGTTAACCTCTCGAGGAAATCGTCGACGCCATCGAGCGCAACACAGCTCGCCGCGCGCTACGCCTTTTTCTATATACGCCCTTCTTTTCTATTCTTATCTGCATCTTTTTTGTGTTACCGCTATTTTATGGTTATTTTTTTTTTATCTTTTCTTTTTCTTTTTACTCTTTTTTTGTTCTTTTTTTCATTTTATAACCGTTCCGCGTATGTGCTTTCTTTTACTCGAAATATTTCTTCGAAGCAAACTTGTTGATTTTATTTTTTTAAATATACATGCAAGTATATATATTTTTTAATGAAATCTATATTTTTAGCGTTAGATTGAATTTAAATTATTTCTAAGCTTCTAAAAGTGTTTCATATTTTTCAGCAATCTATCAAAATTTACAATTTATTGGGGGAAAAGTTAATACGAAATTTTCATTCAATAAAAAATTATGAATAGTTATATGAATTCTAAATTTATTCAAATATAGGTACATTATATTTAATGTATTTGAAATATGCATTAGAATTTAAGCTTTTACTTAAGTTTATTAATAGGACAATTCAACAACATAGTCAACACATAAAAAGTAACTCCTGTAAAGTTCATTATAAATTTAAAATAAATATCTTTTCCAATTCTCTCTCCTTGATCGCAATCTTTCGATTTTTCTCATCGTTGGACAAATCACAAAGACGAAGCATCGGCCACGAACACGACGCGTTAAACCTTCCATTCGAGAGCAATCACGTACACGGGCAACGTGACGCCGAAAACCTTATGTCTTACTTTCTTGAAAAATCACGACTGCCAAGAGAGAGAGAGAGAGAGAGAGAGATAAAGTATCAGCGGATCGTGTGAAATGCCGGAATTCTCAGTTTGGTTTTGTACGATCGGTGAACGTTAAATTAAAGCTAAATCTCTTCTTTATTTTATGTAGACACACACGCGCGCGCGCGCGCGTGTGTGTGTGTAAGTATATTTGTATTATACAAAATAGGATTCATGTTTTGTTTTCAAAGGTAATCGTAAGGGTTACGGAGTTCTCTAGTTGTTCGGCGAACTGTTTGATTTATGGCTGATGTGAAATCGTAAGGTTCGGTGACATTGTATATATATACTAGGTGTAGGTGAACGACTCGATTCGTCATGGATCATTAACTTAAAATAATTGCGTAACATTACTTTAGATAGATATAGAACATTTCACGTAAGGATTTATAACGAAACTTGGTAAAACTTGATATTAATTTTGTCTTTAATAGAGATAGATCTTTTAACTTGATATTAATTTTATCTTTAATAGATATTAATTTTATCTTTTCTAGATTACAATTTAAATCCAATAATAAATTTTAGTTTAAACAACATCTATAATTATTAATGAAAAGAAAAAAAAAAAAAAACCAATACAACGTATCATTAAAAACTCGCTAATAACAATAATCGTTTCCATATCGATAAAATGAATTCTTCCGCGAGACCGAAGTCGCGCAATCTTAACCGCGATGGACGTCAAGGACGTCTTTCACGCGCGACATCGAAGACACCCGATGAAAATATAAAAAACATTCGTCGCCGGCGCTCGTTTATTCGTTCTCTCGCTTGGAATCGACGATCCGTAACTATACGCGTGTGTGTGTATATATATACATGCATGTAAACTAACCGAGAGAAAAACTGTCGGATACAACAATCCAAAGCAGAAATCCCTCGAGTTGACTCGCAGCGCTCGGCGGAACAAAGGAACGCGAAAGAGAAAATATCGCAGGCGGATATATCGTGCGGCACGTTATGGTGCACATGAGAGTTGCATAATTGCGAAGAGCGACTGTTGGCCGATTGACGTAACCACTCTCTTTTTTCATTTACCATTTTACTAAGCAATATTTGTTATCTCGGTGTGCATGTATTGTTGTGGGTAATGATAGGTTAGCGATAGTCTTGTTTGATTCTCGTTGTTACATATTTTTGGGCAATTTTTCGCTGTAAAAATTTTCTCGCTTACGATGATGAAATTTTACTTTTTATTTTTAATAATAATTAATTAGATGTTTTTAAATTATCTAAGAATGATTATCCTCATTTTTTTTCTGCTATTTATTTTTTTTTTTTTTTTACTTTCTTAAAGTAAAATTTTATTCTATAATTTGAAAAATATTAAAACTTACTGTTGATTTTTGCGAATCTATTGGTTTATTATTTAATCACAATCTAATATCTAATAATCAACTGGAATTCATGTGAAATTCCTATTTTTCTTTTTTTTTTTTTTTTTTTTTAATCATGTAGAATACCTATGTTAGTGCTATTATTCATTAAATAATAGAGCAAAAACATTGTATAACAAATTAAATTAAATAATACCTTATTTCTTTTTTTACCAAAATTAAATATTGTTAGAAAGTGTGAAAGAAGTGAAAACGTAACTACTTATCGCGTAATATTGTGCACTTAATTATTAATTAAATATCTAAATAAACTTGTGAAGTATATATAAAAAAATTACTTAATTATAGACAGTTATTAGTTTCAGCAATGTATTTAAAAGTTATTTAAATATTTATATTTCAAATTCTTGAAACAAATATTATTGTAATTAATTATAAATTTTTTGCTTTATATAACGCAAGGGAAAAATTATTACAATGTTAAATAATAATAGTAATAATTAGTTTTGAAATGTTTGAAAACGTAAGCCCATATATTACGATTAAAATATTCAATATATTTTATCACTTGTGAAGTATTATTCTTAAATATGTTGAAGTATATTGGGAACATAACCGATTCAAGATTTATGTCGTTCCTGATATATAGAAATTATAATTAAATCATTAAAGACAATCTAACTAATTTAAGATAAGAAAAAGTAATAAAATAATTTTCCATTTCTATTTTAAACTCTTAACTTATTATTATTAAATTGTATTTGTTTTAAAATTGTCATCAATCAATTCATTTTATCATATAAATAGAAACTTACACATCTATATAATAAGCTTTTATTGTACAAGTTGAAAATTGTATCATCTGCATTTTTTCTACGCTATTAGTGATTACTTGAGCATTAAGAATTAATTAATAAAAACTAAGGCAAATAATTTACAGAAAGATATTCAATTTAAACAATTTATTTTAATAAGTTTTAACTTATTAAATAGCAGAATAATAAAAAGTAACCTTTTTTCTCAATATAACCTTTAATAAAATAAAAATAATATACTTATATGTTTAAAACTAATTAAATTCGAAAAACTTACTCTTAAACCGAAACAGTTGTAATATTTCTTGTACAATCGACGTCATAATAATCAACAAAACATTAACAAAGAGCACTCGATAATGTCCTTGAACTACATCTCACGATTACAAAAAAAAAAAAAAAAAAAAAAAAAAAAGGAGAAGAAAGAAAAAGAACGGAAAATAAATAGAAATAATTAAGAAGCGCGCATTGAAAATACAAACGCGCGCGAGAACAATGCCGAGTACATAACGGCCTACAGCAACCGAGTCCAACTTGTCACTGTTCTGCAAGCGCGTCAAGTGCACGTTTAGGATCGATTAGCGCGCCGATGATAAAAGTTTCTTTACTCCGACAAACACGCGCGTACGTAAGCGCTAGGATCTGCGCGCGCGCGCGCGCGTGTATGTGTGTGTGTGTGTGTGTGTGTGCGTGCGTAGACAGAAGAGACGCGCATCGATTCTCGATTGTTGTCGCTCTCAAGCGATACAACGGGCTTCTCTTATCGTATGTATATACCGTCCGTGGTGGATGAAGTTATGATTATGCGCGACGAGACCGACTGTGTGTTGAAAGGTTTCCTTTTCCTTTTGCTTTTCGAAGATTACGTATTACGCGTTTGAGGCGTGAAATTTATAAGGATAATTTGATAAGTAAAATTTAGCATCCTGATGTTAATTTGATAACGAGATGTAATTAATACGAGTACACTTGAAACTAGTTGTTAACGCAATAATTGGTATTATAAGCTTATTTCAATGGAAGATGATTTTAAGATAACGAAAAACATGAAATATTAAAATTCAACTTATATTTACATAGAAAGAATATCAAACAAATGTTATTTTTATTTTTAAATAAAATATTTTGCAGTAAACTCGTTCAGTTTGTACAGTTAAAAAATGTCCATTTAATAGATGTACACATGGTAATTAAATTATTTAACTATTATGCAATTTAAATAAACAATATGAAATTTAAAATTCCTTAAACGAAACCGATTCATACACTTGATATCAGCAATCGTTTCGATCGATTAACATCATTCTTGTATTGTTACAATATACATAGTATCGATGAAAATGGATTTATCGTCTATAATTCTCAATTCTCACGGGAAAACTGTTTTTAACGATTTTTACATTCGTTATAAATGCTCAAATAATCTAGCCAATATCAATCGAACGCGTCTCTTCCTTTTTTCATATTTCTTTTTCGAAATGTAAGAAGATTCACTCGCAACATATACTCGCACACACAAATCGATGCACAAATTTCGCGGCTAAAGTCTTAGCGATTTGAAATGCACGAGAGAGCGTACACGTACGAACGCGTACATAGCGCGAGCAATCGAACGTCGATTGAATCGAAAGAATTTTGATTCGCACGCGCTGTACGTATAACACGCAAGTACGCTGATAACTATTTCTCTCTCTCTCTCTCTCTCTCTCTCTCTACCTTTAGGTAAACTATATCGCGCGTGCGTGCATAGTAGATTTTCAAACGATGCACGTTGCGAATTTTACAGGAAGAGAAAAACAGAGAGAAATTGAAATCGAGAGGATTAGAAATTGAATTCGATACACTTCTGCAAATTCGATATTGTTGCGAGTAATAAATTCAGTGAAATTTCTTTGTGAAATTTATGCCTTATATATATATATGTAAATTTTCTGTCGATAAGATATCTAAACTAGTTTAGATTTTTTCTTTTTTTGATGCAGTTGTGTGAATAATTACAATATTTAATTTATCCATTAAAATAAGGTTTTAGTTTATGTGAAATCAAGAATTCAGATGTATTTTTGCGTCTATGAAACACCATATTGGCGAAAGAAAAAAAAAATATATATATATATCCATCACATAAAAGAGTAAGACATATTCTCAAATTATGTAGTGCTTGTTTTTTTATAAATATGAATTTTATTATTTATTTGCCATTAATAATTAACATTAAAATATATATTTAAAATATAATAAATTATTATTTTCTTCGATTAAGAAAGAAGTCAGACATTGTAAAAAGATTTCAATATAAAATGCAATGCAGAATAATCCAAAATCTTCACCGAAAAGTTAAAAGTTACTTTCACTTTTGTATATAATAAAGTACTATAAAGTTGCATAAATACTTATCTATAGGATTTTTACTTAATTAACAGATATTCTTATATCCATTAATAACAGCTTGGTAAAAGTTCAAACGTTTCAAGCGTCAAAGTTTTTTACTCTCCAAAATTCAACATTCGCAAGCTCTCGGCATAAATTTTGAATAAACAAACAAAACATTATCGGTAAACGTCTTCAATTGAAAAAGAAAAAGGCTCTCAACTCGAAATGTCGAATCTCGCCTAGATGCACAACCCAAAGAGAAAGGCGCGGATAACGTAGACACCACAGCTTCTTTCGCGCTCGCGCAAACTTCGAGTGATCGGTCGCGCGTTCGGTGGGGCGTCGCAATGTTAAATTGGTGTGCGTTATACTTGCCTCTGTGTGTACACGCAAATAGACGTTTCGTGTGTGCGTTTGAGTTTTACGCATCGCGCCAAGCGAGCGAGAGAAAACGACAGAGAAAAGAAACGTAGAGAGAGAGAGAGAGAGAGAGAAAATGGAACTTTACGGGGTCCGAGGACAAGATAAGCGACGCAACTCTGCGGTAATCTAAAACGAGGAATGCGCTGAACGATATACGGTAAAGAAATTTTTCATCGGACGTTTTTGCGTTACTCTGGTACTGCTTACGCGATGAGTTTCGCCGTTTTTCGTTTTCTCCCGAGTGTGTATATATATATATGCGTAAATATATGTAGACACGTGACCTTGGCTCCGTTTTCTTTCATTTATTTTATCGTCGACGGTTCTTTTCTCAATATGCATACCAAAAGTATTGCATGCTGATCATGTTTATGTCTTGATTTACAAAATGTGTATTTTTAAAAAGAAACATTTTTTTAAAAAACAAAAAGTTGTTGAACCGCAGGGTAATTTTTGTAAAAGTATTGATTATTAAATTTTATTTTAAAAATGTCACGAAAATATTATTAAAACATGAAATTATAATTTTTCACTTTTTACAAGTTTCTAAAGTTGATTTCAGTTAAAATAATAAATATAACACGAATGCATAAACATAAGCAGAAAATAATTTAGCTTTAAATATATACTGAAACTGGTTGTACGTTGAACGAGAAAATTTACAGTGAAATTGATGAAATTGTACCTAATTAAACGAGTGAATCATTGCCAATTCACAAGAAACAACAGGCAGCAAGCAACGAAAGTGCAGTGTTTGAAGATATATATATACAACGCGCGCAACGATAAATTTCAAATAACAAGTCTTCTCGTCTCGTCTCGAGGCACTACGAAAGAGACCAATGAAGGAGAGAATATATCGAAGCACGACACGCGAAGTGCGACGAAAAAACTGTTGACGAAAGAATGAGAGAGAAAGAGAAAGAATACTAGATAAAAACATATCGGGAATCGTGTTGCTCAACGAACTCGTTCCTACATATCTATGTATATGTAGACATATGTATATAATACGAGTAAGCATGCAGAACGTAATGATGGTTCGTTGAACCTCCAATCTTACCGCTGAACGAGTATGTGTGTATATGTATACATATACGTACCACTCATCTTTGACTTACTCAATTCTCAACATTGGCCAGTTCGACTCGGCCAAAGTGAACGAGCCCAAAGGCACTTGTTTCTTTCTCTATGTACGTTTTTTTTTTTTTTTTTTTTTTTTTTATTATCGATGTCATGCCAAGAGGAAGGAAAAAAAATGAGTAAAGAAGATGGATGACCGACTCGAAGAGCGAGCGATATTCTTGAGATGTACGTAAAAAGCTTTGGATTGAAATTCTGCTTTACGGATTTGTTTGATGTTATTCTTTTTTTTTTTTTTTTTTTTTTTTGCTCTGCAAAGTATTGATTCGATTTTTAAAAGCGTATCTATGGAAGAAATAATTTTGGATCGTAGTAATTTTAGTACTTACTATATTTAAGAAAAAGAATTTTAAAAATATAAGAATTCATGTTTTTTTTTAATTATCTTTAAAACAGTGGGTAAAGATTCTTAAATCATAAATTGTACGAAATTACATATTTTATGGAAATAAAAGCAAAAGACGATATACATTGCAAGTTCTATTTTAAACAATTGAATATAAATCGCCGTCAAATAGCCGATGCTTGCAAAACTGCAAATTCTACATCTTTTGAATAATTCGATAAATCGGACTAATTTACTACTTTCTATAAATAATCACATCAGTTTTCTACAATCGGAATACTAGAAACTGTTAACAGATTTAAAACTTTAAAAATGGTAATTCAAACGTTTCGTCAAAACAGCGTTACGGTATGAAATATTAACAACTGTCCAGGTGATACGTTTAATCGCATAAATTTTATTATGCGTATATTTTACGTATTTGGGACAATTATTCGCAATATCGATTTGACACCGCAACGTCACACGAAAGATATGTATACGTATATACATATATACGGTCGTTAACACATAATTGGCTAGTTATAATGAATTTAGGTCTTAGGTTGAATACTTATTTTTATGACGTTCATTACGAATTGATTGGCATTTAATGATTCTGCATTAACGGGTAAAGATTATGAGTGTCGTCGTTATTTTTTAAAAGAAGTTATGTGTATTGTTTTAATTAATTAAATATTAAAGTAATACAAAAAGATTTTATGTAAACATTGAAATAACTGTGCAAGCAATAAATATAAATGATGGGCGAATTTAAGCCTACAATTTAAATTCATGAAAAGCATAAACATTAAAATGTCGTTCATAATATCTTACATTTATGATTTATATTAAAAGTTTTTATAATTTTTTTGAAGAAAAAAAGAAAAAAAAAAAAGAAAAATAATAATAAATTAATTTATAAATATTTTTTATTGATGATACGAATTATTTAAATTAAATTTAAGTTTTTTTATAAAAAAAAAAAAAAAGAAACCTATAAAGAAATAAAAAAAAGTTTCCATAAAAAATAACTAAAATATTTAACGATTGCGAAGATTTCCATCGTGAAGTTTTTTTTACCTTTATTCAACGTGATCCGAAAATTTTTATTTTACACAAGGTTGGATCATTAGTGTTGCTTTAATCCGAAACCTTCGGAGATTATAATATTAGATAACATTATTATGTTCATGTTACCTTTGATAAATGATATACTTGTAAATAATTACGTAAACACAATAAAACAATATTTTATTTACGTAAGAGTTAAAACAACTATAAAACGATATTACGATTTGTTTAATTTTATCGTTTACTTCCTTCATTTTTTCTTATTTATTCGGATTAATTATTACAAGCAGAACGTGGTTTGTTAAAACTTATGTTGATTAGCGCATAATCAACTGTTAAGACTGAATAAATTAATCAAATTTTGGAAAATCAATATTATTATCAAGCAACGGCGGCAATCCAAATATTGATTGTACCATTTCACTTAAAATTCATTGACTACTATCTAACCTTTGCGCGGTAAATATAACTCAACGTTAAAGGTCGTTATTTTACTAAAGTATTGATTTTCAATTAAATATATATTTGTACATTTTTATCAACGAATTCATCAAAAGAAAATATCACCTGTCACCTTTTCTACCTCTTCCTCAAAGCCATAATCACCAAACCATTGAACCTCACCGCATAAAACAAAACACGAACGAAAAAGCTTTCGAAGTATCTCCTGCGAGATTTCTCGACTTCAAATGAGTCATATACAAGCACATCAAATGACGAGAAAAATATACACAAAGTATACCGATATTTTTCGGTAAGTACGCGGTCGAAAGTACGTTCGTTTGAAAAAGCCGATAAGAGAAGAGACGTTATTCCTCGCTCATCGCACAGGATACGATCGAAACACGAATGACGTTATAATAATATAAGAGGAGAAGCGAAAACGACACGGAGCCGTAGCCGCGTCCTTCGCACACTGTCAACCGCAGTCGGCTGTTGAACTCACGAGTTGAATTTTAACTATATACTCGGTGAACGACGCGAGTCAACTCGAGTAAAAAAATAGAGAGAGAGAGAGAGAGAAGGAGATAATAAAATTAACCAGTATCTTCTTTTGTATATCTTCGTAACAAAATAAAAAAGCCGCGGGCTTACGAGTTCTTTTTCTTTTTTATTTTTTTCTTTTATCGCTCGAGACTCGAGCCGCGAGTTTTTGAACTTTTTTCATTTATATGTATATATATCTATACATGTATACACGGATCGCTTTTTATTCCCGACTGTTCTCAAGCAGGTGGAATTTGCCTTTTTGCTCGATGGTTATTTGTATTCCAATTCCTTTGGCGCACCTCGTCGAGAAGGAAGTTTGTCGTAAGAATTTATCATTTTATATGGTAATTTAGAAATGACTTAAAGAGAAGCGTTTTGTTTTGTTAATGAATATAACGTTGATTTACCGATATATGCAAAGTTTTTACTACGAGCCAAGCTCAGCAACGATTGATAAATTTATCGTAATACTTATTGTTTGTAAAGAAAATTTATTCTGCTTGATGGCATATTCTTTAAAAATCTTCGGTTAATTTTTTAACAGTCACGTGTTTACTGATTAGGAAGTAAATCGACTGTAATTAAATTCTTTTTACGAAAAATATTTCTTCTTTTCTCATTATGATACTTCTATAATTAAATCTTTGTCCGTATATTTAAAATTCAATATCGATATCAAGTTTTTTTTATTCTTAACAATTGAATTAAAAAGTGAAAGTATTTTTAAAAAATGAAAACATTCATTTTCTATCTAATTAATTTTTTTGTCATTCCAAAATTTCGCATTATTATGCGCAGAACAATAGTTTTATTTTTTTCTCCGAAAGTATAAAATATACCGCAGAATTTACCGGTACATAAAGTATACTCGGCAAAAATGGAAAACAAGGCCGTTTTCCTTATAAATGCCACCTCTTTATGGCAAGACCATAAAGAGATGCAAAGATCTCTAAAGAGATCGTAAACGAAATAAATAGCAAGACGATAATTAGAAAATTTAGCGAGAAATTTAATAAAGAACGTTTCGGTTTAACGTTCAATTCTTTTTATTTTACGATTTTCTTTTTCTTCGCAATGCAAAACCGATACGACGCAATATTACTTTTATCGACATCGCAAGTTATTGTTTATATGTCGTAACAGTTTGGTTTAGTCTAAAGCCGAGATAAAAGTATTTTATTCTTAAACGATACAAAAAATGTTTGCATTCTCGCGTACAAAAGAATATAAATTATATGAAAATAAATGTTCTAACGTATTTACGGAGGTTGAGAAACATTTTAATCGTGCAAAGATATAAGTACGTTGATATACTTGATTGACAATTCTGTATTTAGGTCATAATCGCTTGGTACAGTATTTAGATAACGAAATTTTGTTAAAACATGGTACACATATACACACATATATATATAAAGATTATTAAAAATATACCATTCTCCTTATCTTTTGTTGTGTAACGTTCGATTATATGAGAGAAAAAAGCTCATCTTCTCCAGACCATTTCGTTTATCTAATCTGTTACAATTTACTAGTGACTATTAGTAATAAAGAAAAGTAATACATTAACGAAATATGAAAATAAAGAAAGTAAAATTATTCTCTTGAAAAATTATATTTAGTCAATGAAATTATTATTACTATCACCGGTAAAAATCATCAATGATGATTAAATAATTTTTTTCACCATAGAAAATCGATATAAATGCGAAATATTTGTAATTTAATATTTAAATAAAATTTTCGGTGTTTAAAAATATTTTCTAATAACTTTATTAAACGCAAATATATTTGCATTGATAAATACAATTATGTTAATTAACTTAGAATGTGTTTTTAACGGTGATTTTTTTTAGTAGATATAAAACTCGTTTGAGTAAATAATCGAAAGTTGTTCAATTATTCTTGCTTAATTATTTAAGAAAAATTTATTATCTTGCGCTTATTTCAGTACAATTTATTCGTATTAATTATATCAAATTTTTACGGTGTAATTATATAAAATAATTATACTAAATTGAGTCAATTTAATTTCACTGAATTCTCAATTGACTTTTTGTGCAAACATTTTTTAATTTTATTATAGCTGTATTAAAGAGATCTCAGATTTTATTTTGATTCCTCCTAAATTCAAATGATTTATATTTTTATATTTTCTATATGTAAATAAAAAAAAAAAAAAAAAAAATAATAAAAAAAAAAAATGTAAAGACAAAAATAGCGTCAGAATAAAGACAAAACTCATCATCGCCACGACACACGTTTCATTCTCGAGGCGAACGAGAGACGCGACAAAGCATCACGAATATTAACGCCTATATGTCTCGCCTCACACGGCAATATTAGCTGTGCGTGTACGTCCACTCGAACATTGCCGCGATTTGCATATATAAAAGTGTATAGAGCCTTTGAATGCACGCACAATCCTTAACGCTATATCGTTCCTCACGCGCGAAACTTTTTTTTACAGAGTAGACTTGGACGTCAAGCGGAGGTATTCGAGGATGCACAAGATTCGATGTGAAACGACTCGATTATGATGCATGTGTACAATAGATAGACTTATCTATGCCTTATCCGTTTATATGAAAACTAAAAGGAGTGTGTATACGTGTTTTAAGATACACAATGGAATCATATTGTGTCGCATTTGAATGGCTACGCAACGAGAAGCCGATTCAGCTTCTTCCTTCCTTTTTTTTTTTTCTGCGCGTCCTTTTCTCACTGTTTAGGTGCGAGACGGCTCGTTATGTCGATGGGAATAAGTGACAAATGCATTAATGGCTCGTTTAGTGGGGCAGTCGAGGAGTTTCTTTATTATCATCGCGAGATTTAACCGAGAGACAAAGATGCTTTTGTTTTCTAGTTCGAATGGGTATACGCTTTGAGAGTTGGGTTATTGAAAAAAACGAGTTGGGTTATTGTAATACCGTGCGATTCTCATAGATAAAAAAAAAAAACCTTCAACGGTGGATTTTTCAATCGTTTATTTATTTTCGCGTTTAAAAAAATTGGCATTTTATTTAGTAAGTTTTTTTAATTATCCATGAAAATATTGTTTTTATTTTTATTTTTACGTTAAATAAATTTCTTATGGGAAAGAATAAATCTTCGCACATGTTTGATAATGAAAATTTAGATGAAATGAGTAAAAGTTATTCAATAACAATATTCAGTTGTCAATTTTTATGTTAGATTTCAGTTGTCAAATTTTTATGCGGTATACAAAGAACAATAATGTAATAAAAATGTAATATTATGTTAAAAATATAAGCAGAGTTTTCTTTATAAATTTCTTAAAAGAAAGGTTTTCTTCGATATGAAAAAATTATGGTACAAGATCATTAAAATGATTTATATTAATCGTTGTTGCAATAAATTACATTACATCTTTTCAAATTAAAAAAATTATAAATGCCCAAATTTTTAGTTAATGGGTATAAAGTTTCCAACGTTCGAGTTCAACGAAATTTATCAAAAACTTTTTTTATTTTAAATTTATATTTATATTTTTTAGACTCAGTGTTTTATCGCATAAACTAGTATTCAGATACGGATTTAAATATAATTTGTACATTTTTAGCAGCTTTATTTAAATGTGAAAAATTATTTCGTTGTACTCTAACATTGCAAAATTCAGACGCATTTTTTAAATCTCTTAAAAAGAAAATTTCGAAATTAAAATTTCTTCCGGCGATTTCCGCAAACATTTAAAAACTTAATTTTCAACAATCCGTAATTCAAAAATTCATTCTTAATGACGGTACATATCGGTATAAGTTTATAAACATGTAATTGCTCGACTCGTCGTACATACAAATTAAATTAATAAAAAATCGTGCACCGTTCGAAATTACCGCAATTTCACGGTAAAATAATAAGCTGCGCCGTATACAAGTGTATCCCATGCGCATCCTAAATAAGGAACTGTACACGCGCGCGCATTATAAGCAGAAAAAAAGAAAAAAAAAAAAAAAATAAAATAAAATAAAAACTGCCACTGGTGCAATTTTTCTATGTATCTTTGTTATTATTTTCGCCGCTACGCTTATAAATGTGTATACATAAAAATGAGAGCGAAAAGTCACCGAAGCGCGTAAGCAGTTAAGTATATATATATACTTGCGTATGTCACGCATACGTATAAACATAGAGTTCATAACGAGGAATACGATTTTCTACAAAATGCATTATAACGAAGGTATAAGGAAAAAGAAGCGAGCCATAAGAAAGTATAGCTCAGCGAGCAAACCGGTAACCGGACGTCTTTGAAAGACTCTGTTATACTCGCGCCGCACATAACTCGACCGTGAATCAGAGCGCAAGTCGGCCAGTTGCGTCCCCACCTTAGATATGCACTCGATGTATATGTGTGTATGTGTGTGTGTACTTTTTGAATAAAACCGAGCGAGGTGAACGCTTTTATTTTAATACAAAAATGCGCTTTGTAAGCATATAATTCACGTAATATTATTTTAAAAATGTTTTGTTTTTTCATTGTTTTCGTCACTTGCGCGTACTGGCTTTGTCCAATTTCTTCTGAGGCTAGTTTCGCACGATTTTTCACAAGAGATAAGTTTTTTTATATTCGGTTGATTATTTAAAAATAAAAATAAATAAAATTGTAACATTTACGCATATATTGTATGATACAAATCAGAGAATTTGTTGAATAAGGATTATAAATCGTTTTTAATTTAATTAAAACGTTTGTTTAAAATTTTTTAAGTGAAGTAAAAACTTATACCAAATAATTTGAAGTTAGTTTTTTCTTATATTATGAAATCAGTTTTACGATTTTATAAAATTTTAAAGGATTCGTGAAATCTTCTTTTTACCTTAAATCTTCGAACAAATTTTTTTTTTTTTTTTTTTTTATTAAAGTATATAGTTACGTATTCTCTATGAAAAAAAAAAAAAAAAAAAAATAAATAAATAAATTATTTCCATTAACAAGAACAATGGTATAAATCAAACAAACTATATTTTGATTACTCGACTATTTTATCTTACAATGGGTAAGAAAACTAATGCGTAACATGTATATAATCGTATCAACTCGAATTACGCAAAGCCCGCGCGCAATCTCTGAATTAAGACGACGTAATATACAACGTTGAGTAAAAGTAAAGTTCTGTGACCTGTGGTGTAGTCAAATAAAATAATGCGGAAAATAATTGAATAGAATTATTGTTTCGAATTGCTTTGTACTGTTAAAAGAAAATAAGAAGATTGCGCACGTATTCGATGTATTGTTACAAAAATAAAAAACAGATGCCGTTTCATTTAAAGCGATAATAAAATATTATTGTTTATTTATTTATTTTTTTTTTTTTTTCAATCTAAGTAAATATTTTAGCTGCTTTATTATTATTTATTTATGTTCTTTTAATACTTGAAAAAAGTAGGAAAATGATAATGAAAGATCGCCTTGTAACTGAGTAAATTCAAGTTTAATAAATTAATATTATTGTTTGGTATATATAGTGTAAATAATGTGCACTATTTGTAAATAATTGAGAAGCATCGATTTACTTAAGTTATTCAGTACTTTAATTTTATTTCGTAAAATCTTTATATTTTAACACAAAATATTCTACGTTGCTAATTAAATAAAGCGATAATATATTTGTTGTAGCATAAATTTGTATCGATTTAAAAAAAAAAAATTGAATATTTTGTAGTTGGACAAATAATAATTCACGAATTTACTTCTCATCACATGAGAGTAACTAATTTATCGATTCATACTCATTAATACCGATAATTTATATAAAAATCAAATCGTTAAAACATGTCACCGATAGACGATGGACAATCCATCACAACGAGTGCACCGAAACAAGAACTCATCGATGGTTCGCGCTACTTTGTCGGATACATTGTCCGACGTAATGTTCGCCGCGAAGAGTACAGAGAGCTATCGTCAATTATGATCGCATAATAATCCAGGCTTCGATGTGATGTTACATCTTCACAAGCATGAAACGAACGTGGTACAAAAAAAGTCCAAGTTAAATATTAACACCGATCGCGTTGACGAACTCAACATATGTGGGTAAAGAGAGATTGTAAATAATTGCTGGGAGATTTAAAGGATCTATAAATGTATCAAGACATATCGATAGGTAATGATATTGATATTTTCATATTAGAGAATTTATATTAAATTAAAAAATCAAAAAAATATGCCTTATCATTTTTAAGCTTCTAAACAGCTCAATGCTTAATTTATTATTAAATAGTTCGATGAAAATTTTATTGCGAATTAGCAAATAACTTTACTTAATCCAAGATTAGAATCAATAAACGTATATACATTATCTTCTAAAATTTTCCAATGCAATAGCGCGTTGCTCGCGAGCCATTAATATTAGCACTTATGCACTAACACACACACACACACACATTTACTCGAACACCAAGCAACGGTACAAATACTGGCCACAGACCAGAAAAAAAAAAAAAAAAGATAAACTATCATCCCTCGAAAGGTTTGGATTATAAACATTTCTCAACCTGCAAACACGATTCGACGCAGATTAACCACATCGATCCTTTTCTCGCTCTTGGGAAATTATCTCTCTTGGCGCGTTTATAATGTGCACACGGCCGTTTCTGTTACAGTTCGCGCTTTTTCGCCCGCTTATAAATATATCTGTATGTGTGTACGGTAACGAGTAGCTATCTCGAAATAGCGAGAGTTCCGCGGCACAACGGCGACTACGCGTATATAAAAGTCGAGGAGAGTGAGCTAACGAAGCTCGATTTTGTTTTTATGCGTATAGTGGAATCTTAATGCGAGCTTTTTCGCTTGAATAAATTCGTGTGATCGAGGAAATAAAGATTAAAAAGATTTTGTTAACTTTCGAAAATAAGAATGGTCTTTTTATTGGCGGAATTAAAGTCTTCGAAATTCACGATCTGTTATCGAACTTAGAATTCTATTAATAATAGTTAATGTTATTATTAAATAATAATATCGTTGTTGTTAATTTTACAAATTTTTATAGAAATTTCAAAATATTTATAAATAAATATGATATTATATACTTTTAATAACTTTGCTTTTGATTTAATAACTTTTTCGTTTTGTTATTATCAAAGATCAACAATCGTTAGCCTATTTATTAGAAGATCTAAAGTTTTAGGTAAGATGTGAACTATCTAAATAGCACATAGAAAGATAAATTTAGCTAGTCTAAATTGTATTTAATACCGAGTTGCCATTTTGTCAGCTGAGGCCAAAATTCCAACCCAAAACTCTAAGCTTCACAATATGTAACTTTTTTTGATAAACATTATATGTTTGTTTACGTCTATTTAAGAAATAATAAATTAATTAATCAAATATGTCGTTTCTCAAAATTTTTAAAAATTTATTATTCTACTCTTCGTTTACCATTTATTCCTTAAATTTAATTGTGTTTGAGGTTCAAGCAAAATTTCAATTCTAACACATTTTTTTTAAAATAAAAAATCTCCTCAGTTAACTTGACGAGTAACAATAAAAACGATCAAACTTCAACAAAAAACAAACTAAATAAAGTCAAAAATAACCTCGTTTGCAGCTTCAAAAAAAAAAAAAAAGAAAAAAGAAAATCCTGGTACGACTACGTTAACTATACATCCACGCGGCCACGCGGTATCAAAGCAAACTCCGATGCAAGAGCCGTCGGCAGCAGCCAGACACTTTTATATTTCTATATATACCTGAGCCGATCGTGCATTTCGCCAGGCAGCCAAGAAGGTAAAGCAGAGAGAATTCGAGAAGAGAGAGTATGATAGAGAGAGAGAGAGAGAGATAGTCGCGTGGGCGCAGGTATATACAATACACACGCAGCGCACGTTGACACACGCTTTTCTCCCCGCTGCACAAAGAGCCTCTCCTACCTACCTCTGTATTTTTCTTTATGCATGTATATGTGTACACGAATAGTATGCCCATTGCAGTGTAGTGCAACGAGAGAATCGAAAAAATCGCCGCGTTATGTACGAGTAAATCAAAGATATATATATATATATATATATATATATATATATATATCTGCTCGCTCGCTTACCTCAGAAAAGTGAACGGAACGCGCGAGCAACAACGTAAGTTGTTCTCGACGAGTTTCTCTCTCTCTCTCTTTTTCCCTCTCATTTCTTTCACGACATCGGCTCGAAGGAGCAAGAGAAAGAGAGAGAGAGAGAAAGAGAGAGAGAGAGAGAGAGAGAGAGAGAGAGAAAACGAGAGAAAGAAGAGACCTCGCACAATCCGCCTAGCAACTGGATATATATTGTGTCCCTTATGTGCAAGCGTTTTTGTGCGCTTCTCGGCGGCTTCTTCTTTTCTTTTTTTTTTTTTCTTCGTCTTGCGCTCACGTGTACAAGCGTGCACGGATCGTCAATTTAAAAATGGCCGAGGATGGGACCCGGCTGGAACCCTTTTCGTTCTTGACCGACGTATATAGTATATACTAGGCTCGCCGACGCGGACCAACAAACGTTCCTTTTCGTTTGCTGGTCGTTAGTGAGTGAGATATTTAGTCCTGTGACTAATCGATGTGAATTATTTAGCTGCTTAAGGTCTCTGTGATGATTTTATTCGGCAATCATTTCTTTATGAGTTTCATTTTTGGACTTGTCGAATATTTCAATCCATTTTTAAACTTTTAATTAATTTTTTTACAGCGTTAATAATTGATTAGTTATATGTATTTTCTTGAAGATTTTTAATTTTTTTTTTGTTATAAAACGATAAAATCTTGTTGATATTTATTGAAATAAATACGAATATTATCTTGCATTTTTTTTTGTCTGACAAAAATCTCAAAAAGATATAAAATCTTATAAAGATTTTTTTAAACATTATTTCTATAAACATCGATTACGTTAAAAATAAATTACGACTAATGAATAGCGATGTAATAAAAATTACTAAAGTAGCTTCTTAAAAAGTTTTAGTAATTTACTCATTTAAAAAAATAAAAGAGAATTAACTTTATTACGTCCAGACATATTAGACAATAACGTCAGTGACATACTTTAAACGATGCATGTCTGCGGTATTAAATTTATTATATGAAGAAGTTTTTTCGTTATAACTGGTTGACAAGTTGATTTCTATAATTTTTATACCTTATTATTAATATAACTTATACAAAATTATTAAAATAAACTTTGATTTTTAAAAGATTTATTTCACGATTTAATTTATTTTGTTTTAATAAATTAATGTGAAAAAAAAAAGTAAAAAAAAATTTATCTTTTAAATTTCACACGTTCTCATAATTATGAATTATTTTGATTTTGATAAGAGAATACCAGCGTAAGATCGAAAAATGGGACAAAATATATTCGCTTTTATCATTTTTTAAATAAGAAGATGTATCAAGACCGAGATAAAAGTATATTTACTGTTAAAAAAATTTGTAGCCTTTATATAATGTATTAACTACTAAATCGTTGAAATAATATTGGTATTATTTCTTTATAAAATTATTCGAAAAATTATTTAAATTATTCAAAAACTAAAAAATCTTTATTAATATTAAAAAAGTACGTTTAAAAATATAAATATCAATTAATAAAAAATTGTTCAAAATAATTTTATTTTTTATTCATTGGTGTAAAATCAAATGCACGAATTTAAAAATACAGTTCACAAACATTTTTAAATTTTCGTTTAACTCCGATTATTACAAGCACAATTCGTATCTAATTAACTTCTTTCGCTCAAATCAATGATTATTCCATCTGTAATTCAGAACGATTTCAAGAAGTGAAAATTCGCGCCTCTCACGAGTATAAAATAAAAAAAAAAAAAAAAAAAATAAAAAATACATAGCTTTCTCTTCTCGCTAATCCGACTCGGTTTTGATTCGCCCGTCAAATCTCGTCTCATCTCTGCGTGTGCATTTTTACGATGAGAAGATTCTAGCTCGTATAGACGATAGATATACAATATAACTTTACGCACGCGGCTCTCGTCGTTGTTCGCGCGCTGCTCTCTCTCTCTCTCTCTCTATCTATCTCTCTTTCTCTCCCGCGGGCTCGTGAAAATAAAAACCGATTCCTCGTTTTCTTTTCTCTCCCGTATTCGTATATATAAGCAAGCGCGCGGCTTTCGAGTTCTGATGCATCTCTTTTATCGAGGCGTCTTTTTATTTTACGGGCCCTCGGTGAAATGTTTTTCGTTTGTAATAAAAAACAAAATCGGCGCAATAGAAAGAGAGCAGAAAGAAAATGTCGAGGTTACCGGTAGCGAGAAACGTCGAGAAAAAGCGAGGGAGAGAGAGAGAGAGAGGGGCAGGCAAACGAGGAAAAGGAAATCGAGTTGTGCGTGAGAGAAAAGAAAAACCGACGATAACTTTTTTTTCTTAGTCGCTTTTCTTTTTGGCCGTTTAATTGGCGTGCTCACAAGCGGAGTAACGAAGCGCGCGCGAATTTATTTTCGGGGCCATTCGCGTCAAGTGCGCTGGTAAATTTAGAAAGAGAATGCAAGAGAAAAGGAGAGACTTAGATGAGCGCTGTACTTGTTAAAAAAAAAAAAAAAAAAAAAAAAAAAAAAAAAAAAAAAAAATTGAAAGTTTTAAGCGTCCGTCTGACGCAAAATTAAATACTTAATCGCGTGAAGAGAGGCTGCTTTGATTTATCATTACAACAAAGTTACAAAGGGGTTGCAAAATTATTATTATTATTTTACAGTTTAATATTATTTAAATTAAATTTTTCAAATCGTTACAATTGAATATTAATGGATTATTTTGACATAAATTTATTCGTTAGAAAACTGAAAGTAGACGTTCGCTACAAACAGTTGGTAATGTACTTAAAAATACAATCAATTTATAACAATAAGTTTAAAAACTTATAAAACAATTATTTCAAAGTAATTAAATCTTTAATAAGTTAACATAATAAAAGTTTGCCGAGAATAACGATTTCGTTATTTTCCATTAAATTCACAGCGACATTCTTTGTTTGGCAACTTTTTTACAATTTTTTACACGTTATGAGTTTCCAAGGACTAATCTTTTTTATTTATTTTTTTTTCAGTAACGTATGGATTGCCGGTAACACTACAAAAATTGTCTGTCCCTTACGCGTGTGTGTACACAGTCTACGCAATTCTTTTCAATCGATATTTCTTCACAAAGAAAATTGATTCTTTTGTCGCGCGTGTACGGAAGGAAAAAAAGAACCATTCAAAAGCAAATTTAAATTCGTGCCATCTATTCGTTTAATGGCGTTAAAATTGCTTTGTGAGATACGTATTTTAAATGAACGTAACTCTTTTTAATATAAACGCTTAGGTTTACACATTAAGATATAAGTAGTCGAGAAAAAAATTTTTAGTTTGCGAGTAATTTTAAAAACTATTTTAACGTTGAACTAATTTAGAATCGGTTTCAAGTGTAAATCAAAAATTCTCAATGCATTTCGATGAAATATTATATAAATAGCCGGAAATTAGCTATGCATATACGTATATCTCTGTTACAGAATTAACCTTTATGGATTTTTAATGACGTTTGCACGCTAAGAAGAAAAAAAAAAAAAAAAAACAATAGCCTTGAAGAAAACTGAAAATTCGAATCTATAAAAAGATTGAAAAAAACAATAAAGGCAAACCTTAAACAAATTCTTTTCAAATACAGTAAACACAATACACTGCTTATACGCAAAAATAAAATATCACTCGCGTATCCAAATAGACTAATACAGTACAAATTTCCGTACAGGAAGCAAATCGGCTCTCTCTCTCTCTCTCTCTCTCTTTTTCTAATAGTGATTCATTCGCGTCGCAATCATTCTCTTTTTTTTTCACATGCTAACGTACACTATAGAGCGCGAAAAGCACGCGCGCATTTCGCTCCTTTATTTTTTTTTTTTTTTTTTTTTTTTTTTGTTCTCTTTACACACACGATTATTCTCCGAGACGCCGTCGTCATGTTGGGGAAAGCCTTCGGCGTGAATCAGCGGTACGCGCGACTAATAGGGGAGGGGAAAAGAAAAGAAAAGAGTAAAGACAGAATGACGACGACGACGACGACGACGACGACGATGGAGCGTTACACGCAGACTTCCGCGCATATTTTCGGCGCGCGAGCGCTTTCGTAATTTCTTGCCGTTACATTACGCGAGAGCGAGCTCGTACGGGTATTATGTACTATATGTAGTATATATATTTGCGTGTAATATACGCGCGTTTCGGTGCGGAACTCACGTTATCGGGCGCGCGCGCGCGCGCGCACGTACGAGCGAGATGTTGATGGGCCGTAAAAGAGTAGAGTCCATAGAGGAGAGTTTCTTCGCGTGTGTTTATATATATGCGTGTGGAGAATGCGACGAAAGCTTTGAGGAAGTATAACGAAAGAATGACGAAGAATGACGACTCTCGTATATGCTTTTGATTTAACCGATGTTTTTCGTAATTTTATAAAATTTAGAAAAATGTTTTTTATCAAAGTTTAATGCATTATTTTTATATATTTCGAAGAATATGGGTTAGAAAATTAGCGACTATTGCAATATTTTAATGCGTATTTAAATTTAAATGGAAAATTATATTTTAATATACGATAATTATGAAATAGCAATTAAGAATTGCTTATTCAGAATATGCCGAGGAATTAATACAAAAGCCAACAAAGAGTAATAAAAATAATGAAGAAATCAGTTGCGGCATATAATTTATTTTCAATGTGTATATATTCTTACTAGCAATTTAAATTATGTTTTTATTGGTATTTCGCTACTTACAATTATTATAAGTATGATTCATTGTTGTAGCATTGATAAATCACAAAAATTTTGCATATAACTAAAAATAATAAATTATTAAAATTTGAATAATTGAAAAAAGAAAAAAAAAAATTAAAGTTATATAATTTAATAATTTTCACATATTCAGTCGATATTATTTACTTTCTGATAATTATCATATTCTGATAAATATAATTATCATCGCGTGAAGCCAAGGACAAATATTTCACGCTATTTTAAATTCAGACGGATTAAATTTTACATTAAAACTTAATGCTTGATAATTGATTAATAACGTTTACCAACATCTATAAATGAATATAAAAATTGAATTATTATTCAATAAAAACATTCGATAATTATATACGAAATGATATATTTATGATAAACGATAAATTATATATATATATATATATATATATATATATATATATATATATATATATATATATATATATATATATATATTCTTAAGAATATCTATTTCAAGAATACCATTATTATCCTACTTTATGTTTTGTTTACCTTTTCTCTTGAAAAAGCTACCATTATAACGTAGAGTTACTTTTACGCAATGGGAACTGAAAATAGATGATAGAAAGCAGTACAAAACGACTCATATGATTCTAGCTTAGAGTTCGGGTCAAAAAACGATCTTCTTGTGTTTATATTTAATTTTAAATTTTTCATAAAATCAAAAGTCCGAAAATAATTACTTATACAAACTATAACTACTCTCGCAGAACTTTCATATTTTTTACAATGCATGTACAAAGAAGTGATAATTCATTTTCATTTTAATTAAATTCACGCGTAAACTTATGTTTGATTAATTGGAGCGCGATTAACGTTAAATAGATTAATTCGAAATTTTCTTTGTGATAATAATTAATAAAACATTCGCTCTGAATATTAAGTAATACGTTTAGTCACATGCTTAAAAAGATTACACTTGTTATCATAAAACTCAATGAATATCACGCGCTTTAATTCTTTATCATCGTTGAATTAACTTCGTGAATAAAATAAAATTCGCGCGATATGAAACATAATAAAAAGAATACTGCTTTATTGTATAAAAAAAATTATCTTATGCATATTAGGCTATTTTTGTTATTTGAAATGTCTGATAAAGAACTTATTAGTAATTGTACATAATACAATTTTTATGGAAATTTTGATTAATTAAGACTCAAAATTATTATTTAATTAACTCAGGTAGTCCCTAATGTTGCATTCAAAGATATAATAAATTATTTATAAAAATTTATCAACTTGATATATTGAGAGACAAAATTTGATAAATTAAGTTTCACTTTATAAAATAAATTTTTTTCTTCTGCTAATACTACTAAGTTTATTTTGAAAAATTTGAAAAATATAATAACGCTTAAAGAGCGTATAATTTACGCTAGTGTACTACTATTAGTATTAATACAATTGAATTTTCAATATAAGAGTCATTAAATAAAGCTTAACGTAATATTTCAAACTGTACTTTCAACACTCATTTGACCATTTCTTTGTACGCAAACCTAACTCTGCAGGGTACATAATTTCTTTTTTCAAAACATCGACTATTTCACGGAAAATTAAGGTCCATCAGCAACGTCCACCATTCGACACGCACGTACCTGTCCTTTAACGATATTCGCACAAAGTGTATATATAGGAAAGGGCAGAGATGGAGAGAAACAACGCAACAATAAAAGTTCCAAGTCCATCTCCCCTCGGTGCTATTATATGCAGACTCGAACACCTGTCGCACTCACCCCCTCGTGTTCGACAAAGAGAGTCGAGGAGAGAGACCCTTGCTAAACCTGACGTCATCCGGTTCATATCCCCCCACGCACTTTACTCTCTCCCGCTACTTTTTTTTTTTCCCTCCCCCCCCAAGGGTTGCACTTGCTCGCGACGTTGCCCGTTCTCAAGCTACGCGTATGCTTACATAGGTCTTTTAAACGCGAGGCGAGTTTTTGCGTGCTTTTTCTCTCTCTCTCTCTCTTTCTCTTTCTCTTTCTCTTTCTCTTACTTTCTCACTCTCTTAATTTATATTGTGCAGCAGACTAAGAGAAGGGGAGAAAAAGGAAGAGAGAGGGAGAGAAAAAAAAAAGAAGGAAATTTTGAGGATTTTTAAATCATGCGTATGTAGTTGTGCTTTTATACTCGTGTGAGAAACACTTTATGCGTGTTGGGTATTTAATTTTTACGTTTATAAGGATATCCTTTTTTAGTGCTTTAAGATGTGGATCAATTTAGATTGAAATTAAAATATATTGTTGTCTGCTGCACATATTTTTCTTTTTTTTTCTTTTTTTTTTTTTTTTTTTCATTATAATATCGACTGTGTCGCAAAATTTATATATTATGAATTATAAACTTATAAAATTTTAATTAAATAATAATATTAAAATAAATAAAACTTAAACTTTATATTTTTATCGCTCCGTATTTTATTTTGTGAAAATCGGAAAAAATATTTTCAAATTTTTTTATTTTAAAGATTTATCAAATCAACCATTAATAATTCAATTATACCTTATCTCATTCTTCAATAATATTATACAGACTCGTGGCTTTGATAATAAATTTATATCGTGAATTTTTTTTTAAATTATTTGAACAATAATAGCTCCGATTCTCCGACTTTTAAGTTTAGTATAACAAAAGCTATGTACAGTTGTTGCAAAAACCGATCGACAGCTTTCTTTTACTCCCTATTTTCTTTTTTCAACGGTTATTTTCTCACGATCGGATATCGAAGTCGGTCACAAGGTCGATTATTATACTTTTCTACTTAAATTTCATTAAATTGTTATTCGATGAAACCGATTGATTAACTGTATAGATACTTCATAGGAATGCGCCTCGATATTATGAAAAATGTGATGTTTTTTATTGTGCAAAAATCTTTTAAATGAGCTATTTAGTCTAGTACTATACTTTATTCATTAAATATTTTAATTTAAAAAAAAAAACATTATTTATTTATTCGAATATCTGTATATTTTAATCAAAAAATATTAATTCTAATATAAAAATATTTATAAAAATAGCATTGGTATATAAAATTTATTATTAAATTAATCTAAAAATATCATATGTTTTCAAAAACGCCATGAATTTTTTCGAACTTTTGTTTGAGTTTTCAAGAGTAAATATATTTGTTTAAAGTAAGAAAATCTAATAAAATTTTATTAAAATGTATTTATCAATTAAAACTATAATTATAAAAACGAGCTAACGGCATTGAATTATTGATTTTCTTTTTTTTTTTTTTTTTTTTTTTTTCAATAAAGAAACATCATAAAAGTTATCATTCAGAAAGTCGATGGAAATTATAATATGAATAATCGTTGCGGTTTCCTTCGTAGACGACAGGGTAAATAACAGTAGATAATAAAACTCATAATTTATAAATAATAAATCGTAATGAAATGATATTTTCTTAAAACGTTCGCTCACTTACATTGTATAATGTAATTTTATCAATACATGTACTTAAAAAATTTACATTCGTTGTTTTAGTAATGTTTACAATCGGTTTTTAAATTTATTTTAATTGTCGTATGAAGTCTTAACACCTTAAATTACTGTATTTCAGTAAGAATTATGCTGAATTAAGAATGTATGTATGTATATATATATATAACCATAAATATATTAATTCTGCTAACATACTTTATTTCACGTGTTTTGTTTTGTTTTGTTTTGGAAAAGAAACACATTTCGATTAATGATACAGCTGGTTATGCAATGGTTAATTTTATCGCATTATACAATTTTTTATTTTTTATTTTTTTTATTTTTATTTTTTTTTTTATATTAGTATGCAATTAGCATGCGTTCAATATTAAAATTTCATCACACGATGTATCTTAATTAGGAAACTCCATGGTTGACTTTACTCGTCTAAAGTTGCATCCAAGCGATGATTTAAGACGCAATAGATATTCCATACGATAACATGTATATACATGTTTGTTTAATAAAAAAAGTATATGTACGCATATGTTGAATTCAGGTACCATTCTTGACTTGAAAGATTTATAGATCTTTTAGAATAACGGAGATTTTTTTTTAATGCAATCTTGTTATAGATAATATGTTTAAATGTGCGCGCTTATCTATTCTATTTTCAAATTATCGATGCACTATTATTGCATATTTAATGGTATTAATTTGAATAACATAATTACTAGTAATATATCTAATTGGTAGCCATTGTTTAAATGGAATTTGATAAATCATCACGAAAAATCGTTTTGAAAATTCAAATTTCAGTAAAATTTTTCGATAAAAATTATCTACACTAATTTTTATTAAATAATTTGATAATATATCTGAAGTTTCTCCCATATTTCAATTATTATAAATAATGAAATTACTATTTATTACTATTTACTCTATTTTTAAACTTTTTCTTAACATAATTCTCGATAAGGTCAATAACCTTTGAATAAAAATGTGCTACGATCACACCCCGATACATCGACGCGTGTAAGATAAGTAGGTTAAGTATCTTTTTCAAAATAAAAAAAAAAAAATAATAAAATAAAATCGTTAATATTAACGTACCTTTCGATTATCGATAAGCGGCGTGAATCCGTGGCAAATCCTCGCACATAACTCCAAGAGACACCGGTTCCCTCCACCTCGAGCGAATCGGGACGGCAAAGCCGGCGAAGAATTCTTCGGCACCGGGGCCGATTCCTCCTTGTACGCGAACACGGTTACAACTGCACGTCGTCGTCCTCGTCGTCGTCGTCGCCGTCTTAATCTTAGTCGCTTCCCTGTACCTCGGCGTGGCGCGCGCAAGGCTACGCGCTATACTTCATGCGTCCCGTTCACTTGTACCTATGTGTACGTATGTATACATGTACATATAAACATATAAACTGTCAGCGTGTATTCGAAAATGCAATGCGGACCGAACCTCGCACTTTTTAATTCCGACCGATTGCATGTACATGTGAGTATATTGTATGCGCGTGTTGTACAAGTGGTATAGTAGACAATCTTTGCGCGTGTATTCTATTTGAAATTAGCTATTGCTTACGCCGTGTATATATATATATATATATATATATATATATATATATATATATATGTGTGTGATTGTCTCACTTATTCACGCGAAAGAGAGGCTCGTATAAATACGAATCTTTTTTACTTCTGTACATCACGGAGTTTTGTCGATAGAAGAAGCCCACCTTCTTTCTCTATTTCTCTCTCTCTCTCTTTCTCTCTCCCTTTCTCCCTCTAACGTTTCCAAAAACCGGAATTTCAACGGGGAGAAAAAACGGAGCTAACGAAACAAAACACCACCACGCACTGTATATGTATATATTGATACGTGTGTACCATAACGCCAACTTCTCACGATTCAAAAGCTCACGACGACGATCTCAGCGCACTGGTCGATCGCGCGAAAGCAACAACTCTCTCAAATGTGCGAACAAACTCTCGATGTACACAGTATAAGTTCGCGTTGTCGATTGCGAGGTATAATCGTAAAATAATAAACTGCGAAAAAAAAAAACAATTTTAAACGAAAATGATACAAAAGACACGGCAAAACTACTTGACGAGCAGGATATGAAAAGTTATAAAAAAAAAAAAAAAATTAGAAGAAAAAAAGAAAACAACAAATAAATAAAACAATGCAAAATCGACGACAGTTCGTTCGGCGAGAAATTCTCTCTCGTCGACGTGTTGTATGTGTATATATATATATACTTATACAGAGCTAAACAAGCGGCTCTCGGTTACAATCGCGTGCGCGGGCTGAGCAGTCTCGGGAACACTGACTGTCGAAGAGTGTGCGGCGTTAGGCTGAGGTCCCCGACACTTGACGGTGCGCGCGAGAGAGAGAGAGAGAGAGAGAAAGAGAGGGAGGGAGAGAGAGAGAGAAAGATAGCTTCCCCGAAGGAATGGAGAAAAGCCGAGACAATATATATATATATATATATATATATATACTCGTACATAACTCTTTCTTTTTTTTCACAAGCGGCTTCCACTCTATGCACTAGTGTGTACATGCGTGCGCTCGTGTACGTGTATATGCGCGTGAACTATACCCACTCTTTCTCCGGTGGCGATGGCGACGGCGGCATGGCGTGCATTCACCGATTCACGTACATATCCATGCTTTTTCTCTCTTTCTTTTTTACTCCTCCTTCTTCTCCTCCTTGCTCGTGCATTGTACCTATATAGTTTCGTCTCCGTCCGCACGTTGGCGAAACGAAGTATAGACTTGTGCGTCTACCTGCAGGTCTATCAATGTACACATACACACACACACACACACACATATATATATATATATATACATATATTTTTTCAAGTCGGCTTTATGACGGTGGTGGTGGTGGTCACGAACCTGCGAGCGATCGTGTATCCTTTTGCCTTTTTTCCTTCCATGAGAAGTTGTTCGAGCGCGCGTACCGCGTGTGTGTATACCAGATAACCGATTGATTTGATTCTATGCTTTGTCGATTAAAGAGTTTCAGGAATATTTTCGAATGCGTTTCAATTTATTAAATTTCTTGAGATTTCTGAAAAAATGAATTGTTTTATCATAAACTAATGTTGGGATACAGTTATAAATTTCGCAATAATTTATTGTGTTTTTTAAATAACTTTGTCATCAAAATTTTAACGAATTCAAATATTATGGTATCTTGTATTTTATCGTATAATTGTTATATTTTAACAATATTTTTTTAAATATAATTATGTATGTACAATAATTTTGTAAATGTTTACTTCATTTACTTCAAATAAGTAAAATATTATTTTTTTATTCAAAAAATTAAACTTATAACTTTTACAATGAAATAAAGATTAATTTTAAAACTTATTTGTTTGTTAGCTTTTTTTTCGATTATAAGTATTTCGATTATTATTATAAAAATTATAAAAAGAAAAGATTCGTAATGATTAATAAGACATTAAATTAATAAGATACATACCAGGATCTGTAATACTGTGTGTTACAAGGTATAGTTGATGTATTCTAATACAAAAACAGACAAATTAAACAATAATTTTATTCAGTTTTCTTGAAAGAAGAAGATCTTTAATTGATTTTGAAAATAAGTCTGTTAAACTAGAAGTTTCCAGCTCATCTGCACTTGCTAAGGTTGAATATTAGTAGATACTTCTGCTTAAAAATTCCCACTCGAGAACCAATCGATTTATAGATCTTTGATCAATCGATACCAAATAGTTTTGAGAGTCGATTAAACAACGATATCACGTATTTGTTGGATGAATCGAGATTAATCTTGGTTGCAATTAACGCTCTACCAAATTCTCTTCCATTTTGCGTGATTACAAAAGGGTTTATGATCAATATATAATGGATATACAAGGATGGAAAGCAATGTTGTAGGAGATGCAAGAAACAATTATATAATCAAATATTTATAATAAAATTTACCATAAAATTCGATGACTATTAAAGAATTTTAAATATCAGTCTATCTAATAACATATTAAAAAGAAATAGCAGACAAAAAATTATTTGATATTGTATTTTAATTGTCATGAAAAATATTAAAGAGTTTTTTTTTCATTCTTCGTCTTTTTTAATATTAATGCAAAAACAGTATCCCATTGAAAGGAATATAAATTGTAGAAGCTGAAATTGAAAATGTTTAGCAATAGTAAAGCATAATAGAAGGAAAAAGCGAGACAGAAGGAAATTTTGCATTTACGATATACCACTCCGTAAGCAAATGTTATGCTAATGGATAATGGTAAATGATACTTAATCAAAACGTTCCCACTGATTCAAATGCTGCTTAGAGAATCCTAAAAAATTGATTTTCAATGGATTCATCTAAAGATATTTGATTCTAGGATTTTACGCGACTTTCGATCTAAGAAAAAACATTGTCTCGGAATATTAGAAATATCTTATTCGAGTCGATATTGACTTGATAAGTCAATTTGAAATTCGTCTTGATAATAAAAAATGTCTTTAACTAATTGGTCAGTTTTAAATTATGTATAAACAATTTAAAATTCATCAAGTTTACAAAGTTGATCAAGAATTTAAATATATAAATATAAAAATATGTTTTAATGTGAAAAGAAATTTAAAAAAATATTAAATTCAAGAATTAGGCAAATTACTAGAAATATATTAATATTATAACAAAGAAAAATTTGTTATGAAAAATTGAAAATATTTATTTATATTAATTATACGATATTTAAATCATATTGTTGATTTTGGTTAAAATAATTCTTTTTAGTTTTTCGTTAAGTATTATTATATGTTAAGCTTTTTAGCATAAAGCACATTATAAATACTAAAAATATTAGCAGATTTATGTTATATGAATATTATATTAATAAATATTTAAAATAATTTAGAAAAATGAATTTGAATTGCTTAAATAATGCATTTAGTTATAGTATTTTAATAACGAATATGAATTTTTTTTTTAAATAAGTCAATAAATATATAATTATTATTTACAAAATTTATTTATAAAATATATAAAGTTTATATACTTATATTTTCGAATTTTTTGGTATTAAATTGCTTTAATTAAAATATTTCTGCTAATCTTTTCTCTAATAATTCAGAATCTAATTTATGTTTACATAGATACTGTCCTTCCAAAAATAATACTGGTATTTCATATTGATACAATTCCTTTAAATGCTTATTTCCTGGAGCTGTAATATCCACTAATTCTAACTGATATCGTCCATTAAATTTCAATTTTAACTCATCTTTTAAAATATCACACAATTGGCACACTTCCTTGGTATATAGTGTTAATTTTGGAGGGCATGAGTGAGAATGAGACCTATGTCAGATGATTATAATCGCTGGGTTATTTTGTAGGATTATAATGAAAATAGCACAATATGAGAATAAGGATTTGAACTAACGATAACTTACATCTATGCATAGAATACATAAGAATATTAGAATTTTCTATTATATAAAATTTATATTTGTATAGAAATTTGTTTTATTACAAAGTATATAACATATACGTATAAAAATAACATTCGATATAATTATAAAATAATTAATTTTTCTAAAAACATCGTTAATCACATATAAATGTGTTATTAAAATCAACAATTTCAGTACAAAGTTTCAGTTCATTCATTTCTTCGAAGTAAATAAATCGGTGTGAAACACAACTTACAGTTTTTCAATTAAAATCGATGACGCACCACCACCTCCATTGCAAATCGATGCTACCCCTTTTTGGCCTGCTTTTAAAGCATGTACCAAATGTACAATGATTCTTGCTCCAGACATACTGAAATATTAAAATGTTATTGTTTTAAATCGTAGAGAAGATTCAAATAGTACTCACAGCTAATTTAATATTAAAATTAATTTACATTTTTAACTTTATATAATTTTAAATCTAAAATAAATTTTATTATTTATTTATTGTATCTTATTTTTGGAAGTTAATTTTTTTTCACTATGTATTTATTTTTAAATTAGTTTCCAATGATTACAAAAATTGATGACTTACATACATATATTTAATCTTAATACATAATGTTAAATAATAAAATTTGGGTGAAACTAATTTTAGTTTTTATATATAATTTTTAATTTATTATATTAAAATAAAATTACTTTTAAAATTATCTCATTTATATATCTCTTAATTAACTTCAAAATTATCTCATTTTATTAGTAAAATATTTAAAAATGCTAAATTCAGATAAATAAGAAGTACATACCCAATAGGATGTCCTAAAGAAACGGCTCCACCATGAATATTTATTTTAGTGGGATCAATGTCTAACAATTTTTGGTTAGCAACAGCTACAACGCTGAAAGCTTCATTTACTTCCCACATTTCAATATCATTTTTATTTACTCCAGTATTTTTTAACAACTGAAATCAATAAATATTAAAATAATGTTAAATTAAAAGATGATACATTTATTATATATCATTATACTTACAGAAGGTATAGCTAATGAAGGTGCAATTGGGAAGTCAATTGGATCAGTGGCAGCATCCTGAAATCCAACTATTCTTGCTAAAGGTTTAAGATTCAGTCTCTGTGCATTATCACTAGTAGTCAATACAAGAGCAGCAGCTCCATCGTTTAATGTGGATGCATTTCCTGCAGTCACTGTTCCGTTTTCTTTCTAAAATGGAAAGTTTTTGTTGAAATAAAACTTATTTTATTTAAAATATATTTAGTTTATTAGGATGTACCTGAAAAACTGTTGACAGTTTTGTAAACTTTTCAAAATTGACTTTTTTGTATTCTTCATCAGCATTAAAAATTATATCAGGTTTACCCTTTTTTTGAGGAATATTTACAGGTACTAATTCATTTTTAAAAACATTTTCCTCATAAGCTGCAGCACTTCGTTTATAACTGTTAATTGCATATTCATCTTGTTGTTCACGAGTGATACCTAATTTTTTAGCTGTATTTTCTGCACAGTTACCCATATGAAATTTATTATAAACATCTGTCAATCCATCAAATACAATACCATCCTGAAAACAAATTAATTTTATTAAAATTTTAATTTAATTCTATACTTTCAGAATAATTTATCTTATAAATAACTGAAACATCTTAATGTAAAGTTGTTTTAATCAAATTATAACTACAAATAAAACAATATATTTGGATGTATTTTTACAAATATTATAATTAAACTTTTTAGACTAAAGTAAAGTGAATAAAACTTAATTGTGTTGTAAAATAATGTATTACAAAATATATATTATTGATGTTAAATAGTTTATTTGATAATAATTTGTACATACTTCAAGTTTAATACCTCCATATGGTGTTTCTCCACGTTTCAAATAATATGGAACATTAGACATGGATTCCATACCACCAGCTAATACAATTTCTTGGTGTCCACATTGTAATGCTTGGGCAGCTAACATTACACTTTTCATTCCACTTGCACATACTTTATTAACAGTTGTACAAATTGTAGACTTTGGGAGACCTTGAAATACAATATTTTTTTAAATATAATTCTAAAGATTTTACTTCGAAATATTAAATAATAATAAAAAATAATAATAAAAAAAAAAATAATTAAAAAAAAAATAGAATATTTTTTCTTTATTTTTTAATTATTTTCTAATTTATGTATTATTATTTATTTTCTAATTTCTCTATTATTTATTTATTTTTAACTGAAAGTTTTCAATAATTTTCTATAAAATATGTTTAAGTCTTCACAAAAAAAGTAACAATCATATTTAAATTCAAACAAACCTGCAAACAATGTAGATTGCCTGGCAGGTGCCTGTCCAAGGTAAGCTTGGCAAACATTTCCCATGTAAACCTCTTTTACTTGTTCTTTTGCAATACATGCTCTTTCAATTGCTGCCTAGAAATTTATAATGTAATTAAAAAAATATAATATTGTTAATTTATTATTAATTTACTTTTTATTATCAAACAAAAACTAAAATATTACTTGTATTGCTATAGCACCAAGTTTTGTGGCAGACACAGATGATAAAGATCCACGAAAAGATCCCATAGGTGTCCTAGCTGCACTGACAATGACCACATCGTTTAATTGTACTTTGCAACTGTAGAATCGTTTATGTAATAATGCTACCTTTAAAAAATTTTTTATTAAGTTAAATGTAATAAAATATTGTATATTATTAATAATTTATATCATATTGAAATTGTTCAATACATAATTGTTATTTATACAACAATAATTTTATAAATGATGCATTTTACTGTTACTTTGCATTATATTACAAATTTGCAAAAATTCATAAAATACCTTCCTAATAAATTAAAACATTAATATTTCAAAGTTTAATAAATATGTTCAAGTTAAATATAAAAGTATCAAATTTTCAGTTAAAGTTAAATCAAAAGTAAAAAAAATTAATAATAATAACAATTTTTTTAGAATAAAATAAAATATCAAAATAGACAATGATATAAAATATGTTAAATACGTTATATAACCAATCTTTTAACAAATAATTAACTTATAAACAAGATTGAAATCAATGAAAAAGTTTGTAAAACTTTCTTTAAAATTATTAAATGCGACTTTATTTATTTACTCACTCGATTTAGAGAAATCATTTTGTTTTTAATATTTTTGGAACTGTGCTTTGCAAAAACAAGTGCTACTGTGCCTCTCAAATCAAGAATATAATATCAGCGAATCACAGACATCGGACGTGGTTCTCATTTTATTTGTATATTATGCGTGACCTTCACGAAATCGGTGTGCCGTGTTAAAAAAATAATCAGTATTCTCACTGTTTACCGAATATTGTTTTTTTTATTGATAACCTTAAAGCAGTATTAAAAAACTCGACTTGTTCGGCCAGTTGTAAAGGTATGGTGGCGCTAGTTCTCGGGAAGACCTAGCTTTCTATTCAAGTAATCTAACCTAAACTTAGATTATTACGCGCGTAAATTTTTGTGCGCCATTATCTTTCGGATAAATATAAAAAAAACCAGTATTTTAAAAATCCTTTATAGTTGACGATTATCCGTTTTATTAATTTTTAAAAATTTATTTTTTTATTATTTTAATTTAGAAATATGGTTCGAACAAAAGCGGATGCAGCCACCAGAGGTAAATTTAAAAACTATTGAAAATAAAAATGTACAAAGTGTATATTTTGTATATATTATTTAACCTTATATTCCTTTGTTCACTTGCAAACAAAAAAGGCAACTGATATTTGACATTTATATTTTGAAATTACATAATACCAAATTTTATTTAAATACCAAATAATTTCTTAAATCTTAAATTTATATATAAGATAAATTTAAAATTAATATTGAATAAATTGAATAATATTGAATAATAATAATTAAATAATATTGAATAAAATATATATTGAAAGTATACTCACTTTATGTCCAATTTACCAATTAAACTTATGGTTTTTTTTAATAGATGTTACGAATAACTTATTATTTTTTGAGTAATGTATTAATTCATTTACACAAAATTAATTTTTTAGTTGCTGCTGGTGGCAAAGCACCAAAGAAAGCAGCAAATCGTGTTCACCATAGTCCTTCAACAAGTCCTACTCCAAAGTGTGCGTAAAATTTTAAGTTGAAATTTTATTTATTTTTTTATTTAGTTAATTTTATGTTAATTTATTAATATTATGATTATATTTTATTAGTTAATTTTTACGAATTTTTACATCCATTAGTTTTTATTATTTATGAATTCTAAAGCTGTATGTATTAAATTAAATTTTATCAAATTATAATTTATTCAAATATAGTAGGTAAAGACAATCTTCCTGTTAATCGATATTGTCCTCGAGAGACACCATCTTGGCAAAAGAAAATAACATGCTTTTATGATAAAAATCGAGAAAAAAATGACTCTGATGTATCATCAAAAACTAATGACTCTAATGCATTATTAAAAGATAATGAAATAGACAATATTACTGGAAAATTTAAAAGAAAGAGTTCTGAGATTGATTGTGAAGATGAAATGATAATAGAGGGGAGTGACACAAAAAAAGTAAAAACTAGTAATATGGAAACTGATGAACACATAAATGTTTTGGAAAATTGCAAAGTAAGAATCTGTCTCTTATTACTTTTAAATAATTATGTTTTATAAAAATAATTTTATTTAACCTCAGGAAGAAAAAGAAAATGCATCAATGGAAATGGAGGATTAGGAAATTAGGTATTTTTTTTGTCCGTACTTGTTGCTATGTACTTTTATACTTTTACGACTGTAAACTTTGTAGTTTTAATATTGTTATAGTTTTTAGTTTTAAATCTAAATCACTTTAATTGATTTTATAATTATTCAATATTGAGATAAATGAAAGCAAGTAAGATATTTTTTATAGAAAAACAGTTAGTGATATAGTAAGTTTATTGTTTCTATGTATTTTAATTTAATGTGTTAGTTCGAGTGTTTGCAAATAATAGTTTTGTGGTCACTATGTAAATTATCATTTTGTAAGCTGTAATATTATTTTCATTGTATATAAAATCATTTTGTTTAAAAACTTTATATGTTTAACTGTTCTTCAATGTATTATGGTACACAAAATGTAAATAAATTATATTTTTTATACAGTATTGAGATATTTATTAGTGTAAATTTAGATTGATTAAATTTAAATAAGTATAGGTTGTTAAAGAAAAATATTTATTAATGTTTTATAATATTTATTATTCAATATTTATTTAATATTATTTATTTATTAATTTATTGCTTTAATCATTAAAAAAAATGTTTGCAGCCAATTAATTTTATACTTATTTTTTAGAATTCAGTATTGCGAAATATTGAATACTGAAAAACAAAATAATTTATTCAAAAGTAGTTATATCTAATTAATATATTATTAAATCAAATTAAGTAGACGAAGAGTTTGATTGTGTATGAAAATTTTTTGGCTACTTATGATTGTATTAGTTATTTCCAACAGTGGCAGAAGTCATAAATTGAATCAAAGGCTACTTTTGTTCATACCTGGAATCAAGGGCCTCTTACAAAAAGTATAGCAAAATTTAGTTTCTCTAGACTCTTAAACTTATGTGGAATCAATTTTAATATTTTTTAATGTTTGCAATCATATAAGATATTCCACAAGAAAGTAAAAAGAAATACCATTTTTTCTTGTAAAACTCTCGTAAAAATACGAAAGCGGGGAACAGATTATGAAATATTTTAGTTTTTACATAGGTCTAAGATTGTAAGGGAACTAAATTGTTTTATTCTTTAACATAATATTTTTTCAGGAGGCTTATGTCCTTGCTACAGAATAACAAAACTTTGCTACCAATATAACTAAAACGGAAATCGCTAAAATATTTGTATATTTAATAGATATACAAATAACATGCAAAAGAAATAAATTAAATATATCTGATATAATACTGTTTTCAAAAAAAATTCTGAAAAAGTGTCTTTTTCCTAATTTAGAAGCTAACAGTATTCTTTCAGTAAGAGTTTAATTTATTAAAGCTATTAAATAAGTAAAATAGGCTAGTGAGAGAGAGAGAGAGCAGAGAACTTTAAGAAAAAATACAGTCCGCTTCCTGAGTAATTCGCACCTTTCTCAGGTTGAGATATCTCCACTACTCGACTGTAAGCTTCGACGGCGCGGGTTTGTTTTGATATGTTTCGACAGGAGGAATTTCGTTTTGCGCTCTTTGAGTAATTCACCCGCCTGATTCTGCTTTTAAACATATACGAATGCACAATGATCGTGCAATGTGACATTTTTTAATAATGTTGATTATTAATATTAATTCTATAATCTAATAAGATCAATTATTAATTTTATAAATTATATTATATGAATGTGTACTTATTATCTAACTCATTATTTGCGCAATAATTTTATGATCTGGATGTTAAATTAAATATATGTATATTTAAATGATATTGAAAATGCGATTTTCTGATAAAAAAATAAAAAAGGTTATAATAATTTATCATAAATTCATATAATATAGTTTATAAAATTAATAATTGAACTTATTAGATCATAATATTAATTTTTATTTAATATTAATAATCAACATTATTAAAAAATTTCACATTGCACGATCATTGTGCTTTTGTATATGTTTAAAAGCAGAAGCAGGCGGGCGAATTACTAAGAGAGCGCGAAACGAAATTCCCCTTGTTGAAATATATCAAAACAAACCAGCGCCGTCAAAGCTCGCAGTCGAATAGTGAGGGTATCTCAGCCTGGGGAAGGTGCGAATTGCTCAGGGAGCGGACGTAGTATCATTTACGGAGGAAGATATCAATGTGTGGTATAAGGGATCGGATTTACAGTAAACAAGAGAATTTTCTTCGTGGTAATAAGCGCAAGCTTCATAGACGATTATTGTCGATATCGTAAACATGTTTATTAATGAATGCGTTAATTCATGGAAGATGAACATACTATTCTTTTATTTTTTTTATTCAATGATTTCATAATTTTAAAATAAATTTTTTTTCTAGTAAAGGGTGAATTTATCATAAAAAATTATTTTTTCGTACAAAATAGTAAAATTAACAGTTAATATAATAAAATATACACTAAATTAAACTTGTTTTCTAGAAATTAAAAACTTATGCGATAATTTAGAGTAACAAAAAATTAGGTAAAAAAAAATTTATGATGTTTTGAGACAAATTGTAAATAATTTAATGTGATTGACGTTTATGTACTCATTTTTTAATTTTACAATAAAAACTATTCAAATTTTACAGAAGCAATGATGTCGTATACATTGTAGCGTAACGTAACCGTATACTTGTTCATCGTATGCACAATTTGGACGACAGTCTTGATTTTCGTTGCACCATCCTATAACTAAACAAAAATATTTTTAATAAAATAGCGACTATGAATTATATGAATAAACGACTATGAATTATGTTTTAAAAGATTTATAAACATTTTTAAGTGTTTCTTCTTACGCACTTAATTTATACATTTTTTTTTATGAAAGTTATAATTTAATTTTCGATTCAAAAAATTAATAAATATCTTATAAATTTTATTACAGAATAACTGATAGTTAGCATTTAAAATCAAATTAATTGAATATATTTTAACAATAAAATATTTAGTTGGATAAACTTGAATTTTTTTTTTGGAAAAATTTAATTCGATTAAACATTCGATAACGCATTTTTAGTGATTTTAAATTAATAAATACTTGATATATATTTCATTTTGAAAAGAAAATTTTAATAAATCGATTGTAGCTGAAAATATTAAAAGCGCAACAATTTTAATCAGCATATTATTTTACATCTATGTTGATAAACAAAATTGTTAACACTAAAACTCACAAACAATTTCTCCTGGAAATGAGTAGATAATATTTATTAATAGCAGTAAGATGATAAATGGTAATTTCATTGCTTTTATTATTTCCAAACGATTTTCTTCCTTTGATTGAATTGAACAAAAATCCAGCAGTCTATTTATTCGTTAATAAATAAACATTAAGCGCTACGGTTTCGTACACTCATTAGATATTCTTTATCGAAATGCTTCAGACTGTAATGATTTCGAATGTGCAACAGATTTTTATATCAACGATTGATAATTGTCGCTTAATTAAGCAAATTAAAAGTTTATTGTAACGTGAGATAAAATCAAAAATACGTCCGCATGACTTATTTAAAAATAAAATTTTTAAATAATAATTTTACAAAATAACCTTTAACACAACAATGGAACGTCACGTTTACTTAAAACTTAACAAACTATTTGAGGAATTTTTATATGATTGTTCTATTATTTACCAAAATACTTGTGTTTTTTTTACTTGTATTTTATATATCAAATATTCATTTAATTGTTTCAATATAATACATCATCATTACTTAACTGTTATTTTATAATATTGAATTTTAATATAAGAAAATTCAGTATCTTTTGCACTAAAATTAAAAATTATTTAAATATTTATTAATTTTTCTTTTTTTTTTTTTTTGTAATTAAAGTCTTATAAGTTTTTAAGTATTAATTTAAAAAATCATTCATAATAAATGTTTTTATGTAAAATGAAATCTCGCTTACATTAATTAATAATATTCAGCTTCTAAATTAATCATATTTTAAAGATTTACAAAATTTTTATCATTTTTGATGATATTTTAATATCACTGATAAAGTGGAAAAAAGTATTAAAAATAATTAAAAAATTTGAGATATTTAAAATAAAATTTTTCAGCATAATTTATAAAAATTTAGATTTATTTTATATTCATAATTAATTTTAACTAAAAATAAATAAATAGTCATAAAGAATTCAAATTTTTTTTTTTTTTTTTTTTTTTTTTATTTTGAATTTAACATTGAAAAATAGCGAGTTTTGTCACTAGAATGTTACTTTACGATAGAAAAATTTAATTATAAAGCATTAATGAAAATATATCTTATTTCTTACATCTATACTGTGATTTATGGACTAAACAGTTGATATGAATAAATTAATGTTATCGCGTTAATTAAGGAAGTGAATGAGTTGTATTTTTACAATCGTATTGCTTTAGTCAACAAATATTGAATGATAAACAATAATTGAAATGATATTAATCTTAACTGCATAGAGAGATAAAATAATGTTAATATATAAATACATTTCTGAAGTTAAGATAGTTGAGCATTTTTTTAAATCAATTTTTAGTTTTTATAATAATACTTTTGTATTTTTTAGCGTAAAATTAATATTGTATTTTAGATAAATATTGTTTTGAAGATAAAACGTATTTATACGCGTCTTGTTAGTCAAACTGTATAACATTAGAAAAAAAAAAAAAAAAAATGTTTAATAAACACAATGTTGTTTTAATACTGTAAGCTAAATTTAGCTAACAATTTAAGTATAACTTGCCTATATAAGTTTCTTTCTTTATTATTTTTGCTTTTTCATGAGCATAAATATAAGTATTATTATTATTAATCAAAACTAATTTGGGAATATTATAATAAATGTATTCATTTATTTATTGTATTAAAAATACTGCTTTATTAAAATAAGTATAAAATTATTGAGGATTTCGATTTTAAGTAAGAAATTAGTTTATTGAATTATTTTTGCGCTCATACAACGTTAGTAATATGTACAAAATACTTTTAACTTTACTTTTTAACTTACATCATGTTACTTAAGAGCTAAAAATTAATATCTGTTAAGAATAAAAATATTAACACAATTTCTATGAAAAATTGTCAAAAGACACCTTAAAGCAAATTTGTTCGTTAATAATGTTACTAAGTTTATTAATTTTCTGATAAAATGAAAAAAAAAATTTAAGAAAATAACGTATTTAACAATCGATAACAATTTTAGTGAACATTTTAAAAGGTGACATGGGATAAAAATAGTGTTAATTAAACAAATGTATAATAACATCACGAAACAAATATAAATAATTATTTTTTTAGTTTCACAATAATTTGAAAATAATTTTATGAAGAAAAATAAAATCAAAAACTATTACAATTTTGAATATCGATACGAGTTTGAATTAAAATCTATTTATTAACTTAAATCAATATTTTATAAGCATTATATTTATATTATTGAATATATATACACTTTACAAAATTTCAATGACATTCACACATCTCTTAATGTTCTACTAGACTGATTTAATTGTAGTTTAAAATTTTATTTTGAAAATTTAACTTTTATTTTAATATTTTTTTAAAAAATATTTTTTATGCAGAAGCTTGTATGTAGGTTTAAAAAGAAGTTTTTAGGATCTAAAATAATTTTAAATGTAAAATATTGATAGTCAAAAGCATTTTTAATTTTTATTAAGATTAATATTCAAACTCTTAAGCCAAAACAAAAGTTGCTGTTATAGATTTGCAAGCATTCGCTTCATAGAAAAATATTATAGTTGTTGTAGTCAACTATTAAATATACAAACAAAAATCGCTTTTTTTTTTTTTTTTTTTTTTTTTTTTTTTTTTTTAAGAACAAATTTTACAAGTATAAATATTATTTGGATGTAACTAATTCACATTTGATGAACTAATTGTAATATTATTTACATGTAAGTATGTGCAACATAATTAGTATAATATTTTTTAAATCAAAGTTATGTGTGTATAATTGATTAATTAACATTAACATTTTTAGATAGTTTTACATTAATTCTGTAACTATCAAATTATTGTGCGTGATATACAAATTTTATCTTATATTACAATATCAATTAAAGTATGAATTTTGTTTTCTTACATTTATAAATCGAAATTCTAAAAGATTATGTGATACTATAAAATTATTAGATTTCTATACTAAGAAACTTTTCTTTTAGTTTAAGTTAATATTGAATTATTATCGGTATTTATCAAATTAAATATATTTTCTTAATTATAACTTTTCTAAATTTATATAATTTAAAAATAGTTTCAAATAAAAAAATAATAAAATTATGTTAATATGAAAAAAAAGTAATAATGATTTTTAATTTCCCGTTTCAAGGCTTTTAAAGAAAAGATATAATTAAACTTAGATGCTATATCCGATAGCACCGACGAAAAAAATATAAATGTTTTATTTGACTAGCACCTTATTTATATACGAATATGTCTATGTAATACACTGAAAAGTTTTTTTTTTTTTTTGTTTATTTTATTTCAAAATAATAAATATTTTATGTATTTAAATTAATTTGAAATTTAAAAAAAAAATTTATATTTCCATCTGTACGATCAAATAAAATAAAAAAACGACTAATTTTTACTATGCTTCAGTGTATTTAAATATGCACATTCATATGCAAAGGATGTTTATACGTTTAAAAATATATATTCTTAAGCATTATTGAATAAGAAAATCAATCGTCATCTTCGATGAATAAATTTTTAATTATATTGAATCAAATAATTTGAAAAGTTTTTGAAAAGTATGCAGAAGGTGTTTGATTTTTTTTTTTTTTTTTTGAATTTCCTTTTTAAATTCAAAAATATGTTAAATTACTACTTTTATAAAGTAATATTTTTAAGTTTTTTTTTTCTTTTTTTGTGCATTTATAAAAAATAATTGAAGATTAGACAATCTGCTTTTAATCGCTTCTGTTATAAATTAACGCACGATGATTCTTATTACTATTAATGGGTCTTGTCTAATACAAGTAAAAAATTATTAAAGATATAAAATGTATTTTTGGTAATATTGTAAGTAAATTTTTATTGAAATAAAAATTGTAATCATTTTTAGTAAGTAAAATATTTTTTTTTACAAAAAAAAAAAAAAATATCTATTTTTCATTGATTTAACATCAATATTAAAAGAAAAGTATATATTAACCTTTGAATTTATTTTAGTATGTTTTTATATGTTTATATGGCAGTAAGTTTTGAAATTATAAATATTTTCAGAAAAACTTACTTTTAAATCTTTATCATTTTTATAAACTTTTATATTTGAAAATTATATCGTTGAATTTATAAATAATAGTTTAAAGAGCTTTGATCAATTTATAAAATATTGAATATATTATATTTATATTAGTTCATTTGACAACATGTTGAATTTGTTTAAATACTTTTTATAAAAAAAAAAAAAAAATTATGATGGTTACATACAACTTTTCGTACGTATTAATTTAAAATAAAAGTAAATACGTCAAGAATTTTTTTTATGCGTAACGAAATATTATTTTTCAATATAGAAACAATGTATTTGTATTATTAAGTTCAAAATTAGAATACAATAAAATATTTTATATTGTACGCATGTCATTTATTCAACAAGCAATTGCGTCATTTTAAAATGTATTTTCAAAACGATCAATCTGTCAAGATTGTATAATATGTGAATTAATCTTAAATCGAATCTGAAAATTCGCTCATCTTTAGATCAATTATATATATATATATATATATATATATGCTTATTGATGCTTAATTGTTAAAGTTTCGAAACGTCAATAACGTTTCTAAACCCATCACATCATCAAGGCCAATATTTCGTGGCATCTCAATGACGCGTAAAAACTCTCGCGTACACGCCGTTAAAAATCATCGCGGATTATTTGTGAGCGGCGCCGATATCGCTGCCGTGATGACTCGACGCCTTGGACTTTCTTTCGGGATCCATGGCGATGGAGATGAATTCTTCGGAGATGCGTTTGTCGAGGCCGGTGTAAGTGTCAGCGAGATCCTGCAGCTGGTCCTCGTCGATCGAGGCCATGGGTTTTCTCGAGGCCCGCTCGTCGGACGAGTTATGGCCGCCGGAACGTTGACGCTGATGATGACGCGACGGCTCGCTGTCCGAATGGTCGGAGGAGTGGCGGCGTTTCTTGTGCGGCTTGCTTCGGACCTTTCATACACGTTTAATGCGAAGATTTAGAAAATTTGAACGGCTCGTACGACGCTGCGTGAATTACGACGAGCTTAGCTTATCGGGTTTGTGTTAGAATTGCCATGTAATAATGTATTTTATTTATTATTGGTAAGAATTGCACGGAATTTTTTTTACGATTTGCGTCGTCTTTAATTTTCGAAACTTTATAAAGTTTTATCTCGAGATAAATTAATAAAAAATGAATGTCAGCGGATTGGCGCTTCACAGATTATAAACAACTTACGATTTGCGCTGGCGGCCTGGCAGGTTGATAAGCCAAGTGAGCCGGTAACATCGGTACGGCTCCATAGGCTGCCGCGGCACCTGCCGGCAATGGTCCGGCCGTCAGAAAACCTCCGGCGAATTTTCCGGGTGGCGGTGGATGCATTCCATAATGTGGCTGGTGATAAAAATAACAAATTTTTGGATTTGTTTGAATGTTTGTTTATAAGGTTTGACAATAAAAATGTTGTTTATTAAATAAGAATTTTTATGACAAATAAATTATTCGTATTTTTATTTTGAGAAATTACAATAAGCAATGTTTGTAATTATAGCTTAATAATAATAATTTTCGTTCTAATTTTAATTTTTACATTAATAATTAAGGATTTAATGATTTTTTTTCCAAGTATTTATTAAAAATACGTTTTAATCTTTTTTATTTCATAAATATTTTTATTTCTTTGATAACAAATTTCGAGTCAATAATATGAGAAATAATTATCGTTAAGAAAAACCAAATACAGTTAAGTATGAAATTTTTGTTTTTTACATTACGATTTTCATATTTAATAATTATTTTAAACTTTTATTTAAAATAATTTATCTCAGTTGATTAAAAGTATTAGATTAAAACATATGTACGATTAAATACCCAATATTAAAGCAGAATTTGTAAAAAAAATAATATCATTATTTCGAAAAAACATTGTTTAGTTTAATCGAAACTTTAATCTAAATTTTAGTCATATATTTTAATTTTTGTACAGTTTATCCTTATCAAAAATGAAATTTCATATTGTAAAAGATTTTTTTATCACTGATCGATAAGAAGATGGTAGTTCTTATTCTTATAGAAAATAGTTATAACACTGTCAATGCGATTCAGTAAATTGATTTTAAATTGAACATCTCAAACATTGATATTTCCGTAATTAAGGATGCTATTAAGAATAAAATATTAATCAAATATTTGAAAAGCTTATGTATATTACGTTTGAATTAATCAAAACAACAAGATTCGTAATATTCCAATTTACCTTAACAAAATTAATCAAAATTATATTCCTTAAATAAATATCATCGCGTATGATTCATTTTAATCCGTTGTATTTTCAGCCAGAATCACGAAACAAATAACTCTTTATAAAATAAAAAAAAAAAAAAAATATTTAATTTTCGAGCTCAATAAGCTTAATATTTAAAAAAACAAACGCGTATTGATTACTTGAAAATCGATCATCCCTCAAGGTCTATAAAGTCACTGTGAAAACATCACTAATCAACTTTACTTACACTTGAGTAAGACAGAAAGGAAAAAAAAAAAAAAAAAAATACGCCGACAGAAAATGATGACGAGGAAAAGAGGATTGGTATATAGAAAGAGAAAGAGAAAGAGAGATAGGTCGTCCTCGAAATTCCTAAATGTATAGGCACTTAATCGCTCGGGGCTGTATATCTTTTCAACATTTTTGCCGTTTTGCGGTCGTTGTCTTTTTCACACGAGCGATCTCGCACGCACGCAGCTATTTCATTTTTACGACAATTGTCCTTACCTTTTTTTTTTTTTTTTTATTTGCAGAAAGTCTACTTTCTCGCTTCGATTTTTTTTTTTTTTTTGTCCGGTAAACTTTTTATTTTCTTCTAGTTATAGAGTAGCGCGATAAAAAAAAAAAAGAAAATAAAACGCGCGCTATAATTTGTAAAAAATTTAATGAATCGTTCGACGAAAGATTACAACCAGCGTGAAAGTCATTGTTGCGTGAATTGGTACATGTGTACGTAACGTAGTAAACAATAATTTAACCGATAAGAATGCGTATATAACGCATGGAAATGAGGACATACCAAAATAAAACATACTAATTTTTATTTTTGATTTATCAGGTTTTAGACTTTTTTTTTTTTTTTTTTTTTTTTTTTAAGGCGTCTCCTGATGTGCTCTTACGCGTTCTAATAGCGTCAGATGACTGTTTCTCGCGCGTGATTTTAATATTAATGTATGCAAATAAAGTCAGACGCAAGAGGATAAAAATTTTATGGTTTTTCTCATTTTATGCATAACTTATTTTCATTACGCTGTTTACGTGAAAATATATATTATATGTTTAATTAATCGTTTATTTCAGTAAATTGTCATTGTTTCATTTTTAGCATCGGTAAATATTTGCAATATCTGGTATGCTAATTTTGAATAAATCATAGAGACGTTGGACGACGAAAGAATGTGCTAAAAGAAAAGAACAATAACTTAGTCAATATCGTAGTATTAATTGTCGTAAAAATATTTTTCTGATAAAAAAAATTTAAACATTAAATATTAAAAATTGTATAATAGTAATAAAAAAAGTAAATAAACATTTAATATCGAAATTATTGGTTATTTGTTAAATAGCAAAATTCTTTGGCAAATTATGTATTTATACGTTGTTAGACCGTGAGTTTTCACTGCAAATTAAATGGATTGTTTATTTTTTCGTGGTTCTCATAAAGTTTATTACCTATTCGTACTATTTTCTACGTTACACTAGCTACTTACATGGAATGTTTAATAAATCTGTAACTTTTTCTGTTGCTTTAAAAGAAATCTTTCTTTAAGCGTTTTTTTTTTTTTTTTTCTTTTGTTTCTTTTGTAAAATGGCAAATTTTAAAGACTTTGTAAATTTCAACTATTTATTTATCGAAAATTCTATGTGAAACTGTGTGAAATCTTCGTTTTAAATAATACTTAAGTCTGTAAAAGGAAAATAAAAATATTTTCGAATAATTTCGCTTAGGATGGAAGATAAAGTTAGAATCGAGTTCACATTTATTATTCAAGTAAGTTACAACAATGAAACATCAGCGTTATTTATGGCGCTTTTACATTAGATCATGGTACTCAGATAAATAGAATTCACACACGAATAGGAAATAAAATTAATAAATATCAATCAAAAATCACGATAGGGATTTGTCCGAGAGAGAAAGAGAAAAAAAAAAAAAAAATACCGCTCATTAGCGATACAAAGTCGAATCTTTCGCTTGCGATCAATCAATTTCTAAAATGCTAATCTGTCTCCCGGTATAAAAGCTAAGGAGATAGAGAAAGGGAGCGAGATAGCGAGAGAGAGAGAGAGAGAGAGAGAGAGAAATATACTGGATAGAGGATGAGCTAGTCAAGCCATCGCGGCCAGTTTGTCCCGCGGAGCCTGGACTTTCTAGCCGTGTCGCCGGCAACTGATCTTTTTATTTCATGGTCGCGAGGTCAAGCGGTTACAAAGTCGCGAGAGACACGCGTATATATATATATATATCGTTAGATCGCTGATGGAATAGCGTAGAAAGAGAAAGAAGGAGAGTGAATATTGCTTGTACACATATATTTTTGTAGAACGATAGGTAGTCCTTTATTGAATTGGCGAGAAATTTAGCTTTATATTAAAGGAGGTCATTCTATGTTATCTTTCAAGCAGAGATTAATGCTTGAGAATTAATTAAATGTTTCTTTTGCCAAATCATATTATCAAATTTCAACGTCGAAATTTTTTATGTTTAAAAAGCTGATGGTATTAAAAAATATATTATTCAATTATTTATATTAAAATATTATTACGAACTTTGCAAAATAACATTTTTATTTTTGTGTAAAATATATAGTATACATTAAAGAATAAAGAATTACTATTTATTTCGAAACAGTCCAACTTTAGTTTTTCGTAACACTTCTGTTATAGTAAGTTGTTGACTCATATTTAAAATTCGCTATTTATTAATTATATTATTCTTATATCAATTTTCGATTTATTTCTCAAAAATTATCTATAAATACAATATTTATCGATTCAAACATTAACAAATCGCGAATAACGATCATGTAATAACGCAAAATGAAAACTTTTTGAAATTCTCAACGCTTTTATAAACGATTTTAATGCTGATTGTAGAAATTTACAACAATAATAACCGACACATAAGACTTTGTCAGAAAAAAAAAAAAGAGAAAGAGGATTACGAATATCTCGGAAGCGACTCGATAATGCCATAGTATCAAAGACAGATAAAGACTGGAATATAATCCGAGCGGCTTGGTCATTTGCCGCGCAAAACGTTACGCGCTCTATAAAGATTTCTCTTTTCCCGATGCGCGTCAGAACGGGAGAGGAGGTGAAGAGGAGGGAGGGGTGGGGGAGGGGGAAGGGAAAGAAAAAATGAGAGAAGAGAAAAGTCTAAGCTTGTATTATCTCGCGTACATTTGTAGACTATTGTGATTTCGAATGTAGTGTGTGCATGTTACGTTCTCGAGACGAAATTGCACGTTGAAATAATTTAACGTTTGTTTGATATCGTGAATTTTCTTATTTTATTTTATTTTTTTTAAACATTTTACAACGTTCATAAATTCAATTAAGAATAATTTTTCGCTTATCGTTTGATTATTTTGTGTAATTATTTAAATTTTTTATATGTATATAATTGCCTTAATTCCATTAACTTTGATATAATTTTTCTTCCGCAATATTTTATCTCTTTTCCTAAAATTCTTTATAATTGCGTGAGATACTTCGTTGTAAGCACGAGCAATTTTATATTTTATTCTCTTTTATATTGCGATTGATGATAAATTTTTATTTAGTTTATTTCAATGGTGTTTTTTCCTTGTATAAATGTATAAATTATATTTTTTTTTTAAAAGATTATTAAGACAAAAAAATGAAAAAAACGTAGTGCAATAAGAGTTTCAAGTAGAAAGTGGATGTATTAACAGAGAGGGAAAACTTAAATAAAAACTTATTCGGCTATAGAAAGTAGGTGGTACAATTGACCATGCAACATAAAGTAAGTTTAAATTTATAACGGTTAAAGTGAAAAAAATTGTTTATTGGCGAAGTTAATGAAAAAATAGTTAATCTCTTATCTAGCTTAATATTATTTTGTTCTTTTTTTTTTTTTTTTCATTTTTAGCCTATTTAATTAAGATTACAACGATTAAAATTTTTAAAACTATTAAATTTTTCACAAGTATTAGTTTAAAAATAAAAAAAATAATAAATCTCACCTGCATCATCGGATGTACCGGGACGACAGGCTGTACAACGTAAATCGGTTGATTTTTCGGCACGTGATTTTGGGCGATAACCCATTGATGTACCATATTACGCGTCTTGAGTGTTTTTCCATCGATAACCTCGTCGGCCTCGTCGCCGCTTGGCCTTAAACATCCGCAGAGCTTGGGCGTCAGAGTGACGCAGGTGTAGCCCGAGACGAAAAGCTCGGCGACGCTTGCGATTAGTAAACCGATGCTCGATAGCAAACCCGCCCAGCCTTCCTCCACTTCGATGTTTTCGTCATTCTGATAAGAAAAGAGTACATAAAGTTTTTATTCTTTTAATAGGAGATCGTTATATTCGCAAAACATTATTTGAGTGCGCTCTTAATTTTATTATTTCTTAGTTTATTTATTAATATTAAATGTTTATTTATTACAAGTTATTTGATTATTTACGCTACTGTAAAGATTTTGCCTATGCTATGAGAATTTTATGATGTGTATATACGCATAATACAGTTAGGTGGTTTAAAAAGTGAAGAAACCTTTTAATTTAATGAATTCATTCCTTGGAATATTAATATTAATGGAAAATTAAGATGCTATGGTATGAAACTGCATAGAAATACGTTTCAAGTAGATAACGGACGGGACTCGTAAGACGGTTTGTTTCCCGTTTTCATCAAGCATTTTTTAGAAAAATTCAATTGATATAAAACAGACGAAATTTTGTATTTGAAAATATTTTATTGAACTTTATTATTACAATTATTTTTAACAATAAATAAAAAATCTGTAAGATAACAATTATACAACGTGTTATACAAATAAAATATGAAAAAATCGCAGATGTAAATCAACATTCATCTGCTATGTAAAATCAAACAACTAATTTTTCGAGAAATTAGCTGTCGTCCAACTGTCTCATTATAAAATCTCAAATTCCCGGTTGCGGCATAATAAAGCCCTACATATACGCTAAGTTTTTTATCGAGACATCGGCGCTAAATTTCGAATTACGCTTCGGACGCGATTATTATTCGCGTTCGTAGCACCACCGCGGTTGTGCTCGCCTATCGGAGAAAGAGGAGTGAGAGAGACGTTAATCTCTCCTTTCGCAAAAGTCAGCGGCGCGTGAATCGTCTAAAATATCTAGGCGTTAGATCTTTGCGCTTTTTCTTTTTTGCTTATATATATATATATATATATATATATATATATAAATACATACATATATTTATCCGAAGGAAAGCAATTAAAGCGCGTCGCGTTATAATATCCCATCAGCGGCCATTTGCGCTACGTGTAAATCGCTCGATTTGATTGAAATCCGTGATGTGTTCGAGGTAGATTTGTGAGAGGATAAAAGATTCGTTCGCAATAAAATGGCGATTCGAATACGTGTGTGGTGTGCGCATGAGTGAATTTTCCCGCTGATATTAATTCGAATGCATTCGATGTGAATTTGACGTAATGCTATGTACGTGGGAGAGAAACTTTACTTGCTAACTGCTGCGCTATGGTTTTATGAATATCTTTAGTACAGCGTTATTAGTATATACCCGTAAGCGTACTTTATTTAGCGGTTTAAACTAATTTATTGCTTTTATGTATAATGCATGTAACGATTGTTTGTTCAAGCAATTTTTATGATTTTTTTATCTTCTTTTTAAAAATTTTATCAAGAAAATAATTTTATAAATTAGATGTGCATTGTGAACAAAAATACACATGATCATCGTAATCATAAAACAAGATTGTAATAAAAGTAGCGTGACCTCAGTATCTTATGTATAAATGCAGAGGTCAAGAAAATTCAATTTATCTGTCCAAATAAATTATTACATATTTAAAATTTAAATTATTATAAGTAAAATGATGCGACAAGATTAATATATTGATATATTAATCTCTTAAATTTTAATTGATATTATTGTTATAAACATTATTATTATATAACCACTTTATATTATACAGTATGATTTCGTATTCGTTAAGACTGTAGTGATTAAATTAAAACTTAAAGAAATAAGTCAATTTACAAACATTAAGTTGACAAAGATTTTTGAATATTAATAAAATTTTAAACTTTAAATCATTGTTTTTAATTTAAAAGAATGAAAATTAAGGAATATAAAAATAAAATTTACCTAATTTCCTATAACGTATCTATGCCATGTTACAATAATTATCGCATCGAATAGATTAATTCACTATGACTATATAAATTGTAGAGAAAAAATACGATATAGATTCAATCAATATATGATTGAATAATTTTTTGATAATATTTTTTATAATTTTTGATAAAATTATTATACGTAACGGTAAAAGGTGTGTATATAGAAGTAGAAAAATAAAAACTTTACAGGCCTTGAAATAAACATCAAAACTATTTACCATAAATTTTAGAAAAAAAAAAAAAACAAATTTTTTAATTTACCTAATGTGCAACTAATTTGCAAATAATGATTAAAAAAATAATTTTGCAATTAATGTCAATATCTCTTTTATTTTTTAAACTCTTTAATGCATCATGTGATTAGTCAATGATTAACCGATTCTAAATAGCCCATTAACTTTGATAATAATTAATTTGAAATATCTTTATGGCGCTCCTATCGCTAAAAAGATCAGTAGTACTAATAGCATAGATTTTTTTCTATCCGCAAAACAAGACACCTCTCTCAGATTTCGATCGAAAATCCTCGACCCGATGAAAAAATAATCCCAGCGACTACTTAATAACAGTATCTCTTCGTCATCGTCGCTTGTAAACCGACAGCTCTACTGCGTAACGATTCCGCTCCCTCTCTCTCTCTCTTCTTTATCTTTTTCTTTCTTCATCGTGCGCTATATGTCCCTCTTTAAATAAACACACGCTCGACACCTTTTCTCTTTAAAGGGCCGATGCTTGTGTACCGCTTACAAGACGACTTGGACGGCACATAAAGTCGCGAAACAAGTGCGTAAAGGAGACAAGAGAAAGGAAGTGAGGCTGATAAATATTTTGGTATGCGCATATATTTATATATACTTGCAAAGACTGCACACGCGCGCACACACACACACACACACACACACACACACACGTTTTTCGTACATACGTACGTGTATCCCTTGACCGCGTTATAGCCTTGGCAATGAACTTTCTCTCCGGGCCAGAGAAGCAAGAAGCGACCGATTTCTTTAAAGGGAAGGTGGGGGGCTTACCGATATGTTCCGCACTAGGTCCATACCATATATGTATATATTTATATAACATAGTCGATTCTCTCTCGTCTCTGTATACAAACTTTAACATGTGCATGGGCTTAACATATACAGCGCACATGTATACATAGTTGTACAATAATATATGTAAGTATCATGCAGTAGTAGTCTTTTCGTATACACATCTTTCTCTCTCGCTCATTTTTTTTCCTAATACGCGAAACGAGGCCAGCGTTGCTCTCTGTAACCATACCTTCGTTAATTGTCGGTGAGCCGCTTGTCTTTTGTACACACGCTTACACTCTTACGTATATGTATACAGTACCATCGGTATACGAGAACGCGCGTATCTGTGTGCGCGCTCGCACGAATACACGAGAGTTTGTATAAGTGTTATAATTGGCATGCCGTATAAGTTCCCGCGTATTTATTTTTCACGCCGCGCGAGCGAGCGGTGGATCCGTTTAAACGTGCTAGCTTCTCTTTATAGAAGGAGAAAACGAAAACGAAACGATCATACGATACGACGAGTCTGCAGGATTTACATGACGAGTAAATGTGTGCGAGTTTAAAGTCGTGAGCACGATAGTTGGGAGAGCCGGCTTTTCGACGAATTTTTACTTTTAATGAGAGTACACTTTCCCAACGAGATTCTATTCGCTTTGGGTTTTAAGATTTTTTAGAATAAACAGCGATGGGAGTATAGTTTCTGATTGGTAAAAATTATATTTACGTAATTTTAAATGGTATAATATAATTGCAGGTTGAAATTTTTTTTACGTTTTAGAATTTTCTTTAACAATTATTTATTTATCGATAATCTGTAAGAATAATTTAGGCAACTACGTGATTATTGCAAATGTAATCGTTTGAGAATTCGATCAGTTTCTATACTATCGCAATAAAATAAATCTGACGAAACATTTGAAAGATAGATATTTTCTTTATAGAACATAATGATAAATAATAAAAAAAAAAAAAAAAATCAGATATAACGATAGACGTGATCAGTTTGTAGAGTCTATTTTCGAAATAGTCTTATTTCGATTAAAAAGAGAATTTTAGCCGATAGAGAAATTATCATCCTTACGTAAAAGCATCAGTAGCGGAACTTTTCCTCTTGCAGAAAGGATATTATCACAATAAGTGTTTAACCATGTATTATATTGGCTATTATTTACAGTTGATTTATTATCTGTATATTGCAAAGTCAATAAAATAATTTACGAAGAAATTGTGTGTAACGTTTATTAAAATAAAATTTTCAAACAAAAAAGATCATTTATTATTTAAGTGAATAATAAATTTATTAAATATGAGAATTATTTTTTTAAATAAATGCGCCAAATGTAATTATATTCCCTAATTCAATTCAATAAATAAAATGTAAGATTAATGACGAATAATTGTTTATTGAACTAAAGCTTCAAAATTTACACGTGAAAAATAATAACGAGCTATGAAATTTCATCAAAATATCTTGCATTCCTAATAATTTTTTTAAATATTTCCATATTTATTAGTCGATTTTCATTATATTTTATCAAACTTTATTATTAACTTTTCATTTTCTAATGATTGATTATTTTGCTATTTTAATCAAAACGTTCGTACACTTTTTACAATACGTGCATTTTGATTGATTATTGTATCAACGAACATTTTACATGTCACAAAGAAACATATACAAATACAAGAAACGCGCGAACAATTCTATTTCCCTTTATTAAGACGTGTTAGGCAATAAATAAGGAATCTCATTGTGAACAAATAAAGTTTAACATCGCTCGCTGTATTATCATGGATGATTTAACATGAAATCTCTTTTGAAACGCAATTTAACTATGATGCTTTCATTAAAGGCTTTATGACGCTTGTTGGATTACGAAATAATGGTCTTGGACATAACATTTTCGACTCATAATTGTACGATCGTCCACTTATGAGCAAAATAGAAACAAATAACTTCTACATAATCTACTATTAATATCGTACCTGTAAGTAGATTTTAAAATTGTTCATTAATAATTATAAAATCACTTGAAAAAAAAAAAAAAAAAAACTACGCCATTTAATTTAGTGCTCCAGACTACGAGAGAAAATTAAAGCTCATCACGGTAAAAATGAAAAAAAAGAATCTAGTTAATTTTTTCCTTTTTCTTCCAAAAACTTCTTTCGTTCTCCATTTTCTCGTTCACTGCGTAGCATCATCTCGAACAATTTTCTCTGACGTTGAATCGTAAGTAGCGGTAGAATCGTTACTTTTTCATTCTAGCACTGTACACAAAAGCAAACAAAACTATCCGATATGAAGAACGCGATCCTATGAAAAATGACGAGCGAATTATTTCGCATTGCAGTACACACGGCAAAGTGATTTTCCTCGAGCCGAGCGATTTTTTTTTTTTTTGTTTTTTTTTTTTTGTTTTTCTTTTATTCGAATAGAAAATAAAGGAGTTTCCGAATATAAGCGAAGAAATTAAATAGAGCAAGCAGCGGCATTATAAAACTGAGCGAAGGCGCGCCGAGAGAAAGAGAGAGAGAGAGAGAGAGAGAGAAGAGAGGAAAGTAAAGTGGCGGGAGTCTGACGGTGCGCGTAAGTCTCGCAAGAAATGAAGAAAATAACGGTTCGAGAAGAACGGAACGCGTGAGCTTGGTAAAATCTTGATTAATGGTAGGCCCTGAACCAAATTAATAAAAGTATTAGTTACTTATTAAGATTAGATTAATTACTTATTAAGGATTAAATTAGAGCTGAGACATAGCTGTTTGAAATAAAAGTGCACGATTGATTTTTGGCCGAGGAATTGATTTTTTACATTCGATCAGTGAACGTTTTTCATTTTAATGATTTTGGATGCTAACAATAGCATGATCACTTGTATGCATATTTTATAGATTCAATAGTTATTCATTTTCATCTTAGAAGCTAATTTTCATGGAAGAAAAAGAATTATTTAGCAAGTTATAATTTTTTATAAAAAAACTTTTAAAATATTTCACATTAAAAAAATTAATTTGAAATACTTATTTATATAATTATTTTACTTTTTTTTATTTTTTTTTTTTTTTTTATTTAGCAAAATATGAATACTCGAGCCTTTCTTTTTAAATAAAAAAAAAGTAAACGCTCATAAAATAGATTGAAAAACTTGTCTTAATTAGTATCAAAATTAATGCCAATTGAATTTTTATTAAAAACAATTATTTCATTCAATACATTAATGAAATTAAACAATAACAATTTCCATACTAACCGGAAGCGTAAGAAGTGTAACATCGGGCGGTGCCCTTTGCGAGTCCCTGACAACGGCTGTGAGGGCGGTTATGGCCGCCATGTTGGACAGAGCGAGGGCCACGAGACTGGAGGCAAGATGCGCCGAGGAGAAGCCGGAGGTCGTTCTGCCGGTCGAGGTGGTGGCGAGGGTCGCAACTACGCCGAGTGCACCTGCCACCAGGGCGCCCGCGCCGGCCCATAATCCCGCTCCCGAACTGCCCAATGAGGCGCCGTGTACCAGTACCAGTACACCGAATACTACCAATACTATGCCTGTTGAATTCATAGAAGTACGTTAGTTTTTATCGTTATTATTCATGGTTAGTCATTTGAAATAATTGAAAAACTAAACTAAAATATTAAAATTATGATGTGTATAAAATAAAAAAAAAAAAAAACAAAACAAAATTATCATTTAATAAAGTCATTTAATTGATTTAAAAATTGTGAATTAAATGTAAAATTCTTTTTATAGCTGTTAATGACAAAAACGCGATTTTCATAAAAAAATTCTTCTTTCAATTAATATGTTCTTTCTTTAGAAAGAAATAAAATGGACATAAATTTAAGTTTACAAACAATTTTATTTTTTCCCTAAAATATTATAGCGCGTACTACAGCAATATAAATTTTAAATGCTCATTTGCATAACTATAATTTTAACATCTATGAGAATTTAATAAATTTATAACCATTATTTGTGTCGAAATTTTTTCAGGAAGTGCCAAGAAGCATTAAAGCTTTTATTTATTCGAATCATGAATTATAAGAATTACGACATTTGCGATGTTTTAGTTTGTGTAATTTTAATTTTTTTTTTTTATTATATTTAAGACGTAATAAGGAAAAAAAAAAATAACGGCAATTAATATGACGTAATACCTGACAAAACTTTAAGAATCCTTTATTAAGGTAAAAAATTTTTTTTCCGGATTTAAATTATATTAACGAGACAAGTCATTTAAGGCCACTTTAAGGCTTTAATAAATATACGTTGTATTCTTTCTCATTCTTACATTACGCAATTTAATTTTAATGTTATACTAAATCTCATTATAAATTTCACAAATATTTTACCTTTTAATTAACAATACAGCTTTGGTTGCAAGAAGTCATTTATGAAGAGAAAGGTATAAAAACTATTATGCTAATAAAGTAATTTTTTTAAAAGAGTATTCAATTATCATGCTGTAAAATAATTTACAAGCTATTTTAGGAAACATTCCTTGCATAAAAAATATTTTCACTTAACAATTTATTAAACGTATCCATTATTATAATTAGATAAATAATAATTTAATTCTTATTGTTGTGATATCTGTAATAATAAAATAGAAACAGAATTAAATAATTCGAAATATTTTATTTTTTTACTTTAGTTAATAATTTGGAAAAATCAATACGAAATAATTAAATTATATTATTTTAAATATTGTGTGATTTTATTTCCAATCCATGAGTAAATTATTTTAATATTAATATTGTACGTTTTAATCTTATAGTAAAGTGATAAGTTACAATGAGTTACAAAAAATGTTACCGATAAAATATGTATCTGTTAAATTATTGGCTTGAAAAAATTAATAAAGAATTTTATAGTTGTCGAAAACTATATTTTTTAAAATTAATGTCATTGAAAAGCATTAAAATATTTTTAAAATTAGTCAGTTTTCAACTACTTAACAAAGCAGTTGTTTTGTTTAAAGTGCATATATCAATAAATTAAATTTTTTTTTTTATTTTCCATAATTTCAATCCCTGAATATTCAACGAAACAATCTCCAAACAACAACAACTCAACATTCAACATTCTTCGAAAATTCGAGCTGTGGGTTTTCGTGTGAAAATAAAAAAAAAAAAAAAAAAAAAAATAAAAAAATTAAAATAAAACGAAGGACAACAAAAGAACCACCGACGGTAGAAAGCTAAACACGGGTTATCGGATATTTTTGCGCGAACCAGTCCCGCGAGAGTCTCATTTTCCAAAGCTGTACAAGAGAGCGTTTCATCAGGGCTACGGGTATATACACGGCGAGAGAGAATCGCGCAAGAAACTTAATAACAAAAGAACGCCGAGATATATATATATATATATATATATATATATATATATACATGCTGGAAGAATTGAAAAGAAGGAAGCGGGGTAATAAAGAAGAGAGTAAAACAAGAGAAAGAAATGAATACCCCGTGGAATTGCAACAAAAGCAAAGCCGTTCTTAGGAGGAGGAGAAGGAACTATGCCTTCTATATATGTATAGACTGACCGCAGGATTTGAACGGAACTTTGGTGTCGGTTACGAGATCATTGACGATCAACGCTCGCTTACAATTTTAAGGGAATGCTAAATGTGTAGGTAATCATCGTATTGTTCATCCGGAAGCTGTTAAATCTAGGAATTTGTTTTTGTGGTCGATCCAATGGTTTGTCTATGATTTAAAAACTTTACAATCCTTTAAAATTAGTTTGAACCTTTTTATTTTTTTTTTATTTTCACGTTAATGAGTATGTGTGTAATGTAATCATATATTATCTATAAAGTTGAGAAAAATGAATAATAATAATAATTTATAGAATAAAAGTTTTTAACGAAATATGTAATTATATTAGTTAATTAATTTAAAATTTAATGATAATCATTAAAATTGTTTTAAACATTAAACATTTACATAACAATTAAAGGTAAAAAAAATTCATTCGATAAAACGCAACTACTATCAAAAAATTATAAACAAATTAATTAATTAATATAAAAGTTACGTTTGTAAGGTAAACGCGTTAGATTGGTATTAAATACGATTTTTTTGATAATCCAATTAGCTTAATATTTACGACTAACGATTGTGAACTTCATTTTAACGAAAATATAACATTTTTTTTAATAAATTTGCATTTTTTTTTAAAGAAAACGTTCATCCGTTGTATCAGGCTGTGGAATAAATTAAAATATTCGTTATACTTCTACGAAGTAATGATATCAAAAGCAGAGCCGTGAAATTACGCGCTAAAACTCAAGAATAGCAATAAAAATACAAAACTAGTTGGACCACCTACGAAACATACTTTACCATCCAAGTAACACCTTCATCTTACTTAATTTCTCTTTTTGGAATTAAAAAGAAGTTTAATAACGAGGTCTCGTTGAGTTTTAAGCTAGTCGGTATTTTCACAGTATGTATTCATTTAGTTAAATTAGTAGATTACTTTTGACACGCGAATAAACGACCTTGTAATTTCTTACTCATAAGACGCTGATGAGATAATAATACAATTTAATGTAATATTCTGTAAATTCATTTTTTATACATAATGACGTGAATATTTCAAGAACTCTAAAACTTGTATACTATATCAATTTATATTAATAAACAAAATGTTTATAAAGTTTTCAACGAAATAAGTATTTTAACATGAAAACTTTTTTAATATTGTATGGTAACTGTTGAGATAATAGCGCAGAAGTATAATAAATAAAGTGCAAAAATCCTTTCTACTATTTTTTAAGAAATAAATTTATCTCTCACTTTTACTTGAATTGCTGTGCTTGTCAATTTGAATCTTGATATCGGATGTTCGAATGCACTGTACATTTGAATGAGAGATTAAATTTATGAATCCTATTACAGTAACTTTTCATGGAAATGGAAAATTATGCTGTGTAAATAGTAAACAAGGGAATGATGAAAATTTGAGTAATTTATCATTGTTTTATGAACTAAAGCTAGCGCTCGGATTTTCAAACGATTAAACTTATAAATAAAATCTTGATTTATTATGAACATATATTAATAAAAAATTGAACGAAGTATAGTATTTATTTCGAATTAAGTGAAATTCGAGGTTTTTTTTAATTTAACAATCCAAGTTTTTTTTTTTTTTTTTTTTTTTTTTTTAATTTATTAGCTTAGCAAATTGCAGAACGAGTTAAAAATAATTGAGCGTGTAAAATTCCCCTTACCTAATAAAAGTTGACCGCACGAAGTGAACATGAGGACGTTTGAGTCATCCTTGGGTTCCTCCTTGCCATCACGCTGTTGATTGATCTGCGTTTGATCTTGATGATGTCGAGGATGACGATCCTTCGAGTCGATCAGCACGTCCTTTGAATGTTTCGATTCCAAGCAGCTTTCCGGCTTCGAATCCTTGGACGTCCTTGTACTCTCCGACATCTTCGACACCTTCGTATCCTTCGAATCGCTACTGTTGTTCGAGTCTTGGCTTCTTACCGTTGAATCCGGCGCCATTGTTGCTGACTTTTGTTCCATCATCGAGCTAGCACGATTCTATTTATCCCTTCGCCTCGAAGTTATTTTTCTTTTCACCGCTTGATAACGTTTCGCATTGCCGATCGCACCGCGCAAAATTATGTTATTGTAATATATTCTTTTTTCGAGATGTTTAATAGAAAAAAAAAAAAAAAAAAAAATGTTCACTTTGCAACACTTCGATTGTCAATTATGTTCATTCTATATCGCGCGACATTTACATTTACTTTTGCATAAAAAAAAAAAAATAATAATAATAATAATAATTTTCACTACGATTCAGCCTTGTACATAAAAACTGTCGAAAAGCAGGATACGCCGACGTTTTTTTTTTTTTTTTTTTGTTTTATTTACTTTGATTGTGTCACGCTTTATGGTTAAAAAAAAATAACACACCCGTCACTAATTAATTGACTTAGAACACCGCGTATGCGCGTTACGAAAATGTTTAATTAATTAATAATAGAGAGGGTTATTCGATTCTCTCAAATTTAAATATTCTTCATTACGTTGACTTAGATCATCGATACGTGCGCTATTTCCTCGTCCTTTCTCGATTCACGCGCGTCTTCTTCCTTATTCCACCGCTCTCTTATTTTTATGATAGCTTCGTCTTATTTTTTTTTTAATTTCACGGGTTTTTGCTTGCGGCGTTACTCGAGGCAGATCCGAATACCGTTTCCGCGATCTTCCTTTATTTCTTTTAGTGGAACAATGCCTAGGTATCGTTACAATTAGGCCCAGAGGTGGTAATTAATCGATTATAGCCACTCGAACGGTTGCGCGATTATGGTTTCTTTGAGCTCGATGAACTTGACGATCACCGTAACGAAGATGATGATGATGCCGATGATCTATACTGAGTCACTTGGGTACTATCGCGGTTTGAAAGAATTCAGCGATAAAAACAATCTGTAATGATAGTTCAAATATTCATTTTTTTTTTTCTTTTTTAAATTACGCTATCTTTTTTTCTTTTTACTATTCTTGATAATTGAAAATTGGATAATTATTATTTGTAAATTTGCAAGATTTTCTTTTTTTGAAAAGGAATAAAATATTTTATGAAACCTGTGTAAACTTGTACTAAAGTATAATATATTTAATTAACCCTTTCACTTCTAATGGTTCCGTGGTAAAACCGCTTTTTCAACAATCGCAGTAAATTTGGTAGTCAAAGGTTCAATAATTGAATAGTAAAGAATCAAAAATTTTAAAACTTATTATTTTAATATGTTCTTGTAAATGGAAATTGTTTAATATTTTATTTGAATCAATCTTTAAAATTGTATTTGGCAAGAAAATACATTTTTATTTTTATGTACATGTGAATAAATAAAAAAGAAATTACTATCATTATAATATCTAAGGCATTGAAAATATTGTAAATACTGCGTTATAAAACAAATTTCTTAACAATTTATTATTCAATTCAATAAATTCAGTAATTTAAAAGATACAATGTTTATTTATCTTTAACGAATTGTTTTTTTTAACGCTAAATTAAAGAATATTCAATAAAACATTTTATAAATATATATTAAATTTTAAGTAGTGCAATAGATCGTTTATTTATTACATATGAACAAGCAATTTTGTTATAGTTAAGCAAAATTTGAATGAAATACAAATTTCCAGCCTGAGATAATGGTTAAATTAGTAATTTAATTAAAATTTGCATGGTGCAGTACCTACTATATAAAAAAAAAAAAAAAAAACTATGCCCTAAGAGCATACGGGTTAATTAAGTGCCGTAAACAAAAAAATGTAAACATTTTATACCATGCAATGAATGAATCGTAAAATACTAGACACAAGTAGAACACTTATATTAAGTCTCGGAGCGGTAAATGTAGGATATTTTAAAATGTAATCAAACCGCCTAGAAAGCACGTTCTTATTTTTCTTTTTATTTTTTTTTTTTCTTTTTTTCTTTTCTTTTTTTTGCTTTTAGCAAAAACGCACTTTACAGATATTATTCTTCTATTTTATTAGACTATATGAAATTAATAATATTTGGTGTGGAATTGTGTTTATGACATTAGAAAAAAGTAACAAAAATTTGATGTATAAAAAAAGAAAAAAACGTCAACGTTCGAAGGCTAAGTTTATCATTAAATAACGAACATTAAATTTACCATACGATTTCATTTTATAATTAATGGCTACTCATTCTTTTTCTAATGCTGGCTTTTCACGTAATAAGTTCTTAATTTCACATTATGCAAAAGTATTTAAATAATTTACTAGTTTCAACAGATAAATATGAAAATTTACACATATATAATAATACAAAAATAATTATTATTTACATGAAATTCATGTAATAATTTATAAAAGTGTTTATAAATAAACATTATTTTATTGCGAAATACAATTAAATATAGAGTTTACTTTTGTCAAAAAACATCAGACCTTTAACTATTATTTTAAATATTTATTTATTAAATAATTAATTTAATAAAATATAATTATATAATTAAAAAAAAAAAAAAAAAAAATTAATTCAGTAAAATTTTATTTTAATAACATTTTTTCGGTAAGATTAGTAAAATAATTCAATAAAAAATTTTTTTTAAAAAAATAAAGAACATTACTGACAATTAATTATTGTTAAATTTCCATTAAAGATTCTAAGAACGCTTTTTTATTACAAAAATTTTGCAATTTATTAAAAGACAATTAATAAAATCTAATTAATTAAAGAAAGCATAATTTGAATAATTTAATTAAATTTTTTTTACCGATACATGTATACACGTGTTTACAGACTCATACATTTTTATTTGTTAAGTCCATTCAGTTTTTTTTTTTTTTATGCAAATAAAAATTCTAACCAATCAGAAACATAGTAACTACTTAAAATTTCGACGAGATATATTATTTTTTAAATAGAAATTTCGAACATCTACTAGTAAGCGTATAATATAAAAATTTTATTCAAATGAAAATTCGATCCTTTAATCAAAATCGAAAGTGTAACTTAATAATGCCATCAAAGACTCAGATACATTTCGTACATTCGCGCAAACGATCCTATAAGTTTTATGTATCGTCGTTGGCCATCTATTATCCATCGTTCATTCACCCATCCGCACTAAATCACCTTTTCGCGCGAAAAACGAACGGCGAGCCGCGAGTTCCCGGTAATGCATCGTATAAACTTCGTTCGATCGCTCTTTTTCAAACGCGAGAGTTAAAGGCGCGATTGATCATTCGGTGATTAAATGTAAATTCAATGTGTTCTTACTCGAGTTATTTAAAAATCCGTCCAGGTCGACGTTATCCTTGATGCTAGAATTACGATTCGATGGCTCTTTCACAACACGATATTATCATCGGCAGTAGTAGCAGCAGCAACAGCAACAACAACAACAACAACAACAATATAAAAACAGTAACACAGCACAGTTTAGACAAAAAGAAAAAAAAAAAAAAAAAAAAGAAAAAAGAAAACAGAAAAGAACAGAAAAACTTAGCGCACTCGGCGCGATCACGTACACGATCCCTTCATCGCGCTCGTGCTCTCGATATATCTCTCCTTTTAGCCTCTCGAATTTTCGTTTCGGCTTGGTTTATTATGCTCGATCGGTTTTTCCGTGTGCGCGCTAGCGCGCTTATCGAGCTTTGGGTTGTGCACGACGGTAAGTCTGGTCAGTGACTGGCAACGCGCCTCTCGCGACTCTCGCTCGGCAGCAGGTTGCACTCTCCTTTCTCTATCTTTCTCTCCCTCTCTCTTTCTCTTTCTCTTGCTCGCTCGCTCGTTCACCTGGTCTCTATCTCTCTCGGTACGTACACACGCTCTCCACGTATGTATAGACCGTGTCGCGCTCCTTTCCTCCTTTCTCGACTTTTCTTTTCGGTCTTTCTTCTCTGTCTCTCACCGCGCGCCGATATTTACTTCGCGACAAGTGTCTCTCCGTATTCCTCTACCCATTGTCGTTCGTCTTTGCGAAGCCGCGAAACGTTTTCGTATACGCGCGAGCGAATGTTTATAGGTATGTGTACGTTTAAGAAAGAGAAAGAGAAAAAGAAAGAGAAAGAGAAATAGAGAGAGAGAGAGAATGCGTATGGGTGTGAGGTTTGTAAATATACGTGCGAGTTAGCGAGGGAGGCCCTCCCCTTCCCTAAGCACTCGTTGGATGGGAAAGTCGCGAGATAGGTATTATGGGATTGGAACTTTTTAAATTCCTTGCATTTTTCGATCGTGACGCAGGAGCTTAAACTTGGTTAATTATTTCTTATCGATTAGATGAATTGTAGCACTTGTTTTTGTTTTCATTTTATTATTATAAGATTGAATTTTTTTACATTTTTTTTTTCTTTTTTTTTTTTTTTTTTTTTAATATTATATTTATGTATATGTGAAATATAATAAAATTTACTCATTTATAAAAAATTTATCAACGATTGAACATTTTTGTTATCTGCATAGTTTTTATTCATAACGTTGATGAATTTAGCGAAAATTATAAAATAGATAAATATTATTTTTGCAAAATGCAAGAATCAGAGATAATAGATTTTACCGAAACGTGTCTTGCTCAGTGCCGCTTGAAATTATGCAAGTTTTTGACAAGTTTTTTTTTTTAAATATTCATTCATTTCTCAGCTTTTAGAAAATTATTAATGGAATGTTTATAATGGAGAAATTTTTTTATAATTATTTATTTTTGGCAGCTGAAAAAAAATCGCAAAAGCAACATAGCTCTAGATATAATTCGTTTTTAACTCCTGGCGTAACTGAACTTGGTTTGTTACAAATGATCTCTTTTATAAATTATTTGAAGGAATAGATTCAATCTGCAATTTTCCTGTATTATTATTATTATTATAGTATTTTAATAGTTCGAAGTAATTTAATTAAATAATTAATTATTAAAATTCAAGTTTGTAAAAAATGATAAAAAATAAAAGTTTGCCCATCTACTCGTATGTTAAGTGATAACAGCTGGTAATGAAAACTCGTCTGTTACTACTGAAACATGTTATTCGAATCAATGTGGTTTCAACACATGTTGTTATGGAGTAAATAAAAAGCACACAATTTTATTGTACATTAACATTGATACTTGGCAATGAAATACAAATATTTTATGTATAATATTAATTTCAGTACCTATATTTACTAATATAACGTCTTATCGGTTAACATCATAGAAGATGGTTGTAAGTGGTATAATGGTTATTAAAAATTATGCTGACGAAATCATAATTTACACTGTAAACGTATTAAACGTAATAACGTATAATTATTTTAGAAAAACAATATTTATTATTTATTTATCTCTATTGCAATTTATGACTTGATCATTTTTAATATTAAATTATTATCAATTATGATTAAAAAATGTATAAACACGCAGTATTAAATGTTTCATTTTATACGAGCAAATAACTAAAAATTAAAAATTTTGTTTAATATCTGAAATAAATATCCTTTATATTTTATAATTTTGTTTTGAAATTTTAACAATTATAAAAACTTTAAAAATAAAAATTTACCAATAAACCTCTGAATAGATTATTTAATTTCATAATTTAATCCCATATTACATTTTTAGTTTTACTCACAATTTACGTTGTAAAAATTACGTCCAATGTTAATTTTTCAAAATATAATATTCAAACACGAAAAATAGATACCTATAAATCATGACCAAGTTTAATAGAATTATGTGTACTCGTAATGTTAAAAATAATAATTTTGTTTATTGTTTTCAAATTTAAATGATGCATTATGATAATTATTCGCAATAGTGAACAAACTTATCTGTGATGTCAAAATATAATAAATGAATCGTAAAATTTTAATTTTATCATTAATAGTTGATTTTAAAGTTTATGAGTGGAAAAAAATTATTTTGTAAAATAATTAAAATTACGTCATATTCGAGGTCAGTTGATTTTGAGAAGATACTACTATAATACTACTATAATTTCGTAATCTCGATATTAAGGTTTCATAAGTCGTAAAAACGTCGAAGGTGACCTTAAGTTAACTAAAATTTAAAGAAAAAATGAACTTTCTTATTTTTTATCGAATATTTTAAAATTTATAGTTTTTTACAATTTTTTGAAATATTCATATTAATGTAAAAAGTAATGAGTGTGAAGAAAAAAGCTTATATTTTCGGCAAAATTAAAGTATTAAAGTAAAATTTTTATAAATTTAACGATAAACGCTATAGCTTAATGGCATTTTAATATAGAAAAAAAAAAAAAAAACAAAAAAACAAAAACAAAAAAAATTAATAAAATAAATAAATAATTAAATCCCCTTGAATTATCATTTAAAAGACGAAATCGATCGTCAGTCAAGAATCTCAATAAATACTCTCTCATCGGAATTCCTTAGATCTTCCGATAAATGCAAAAACAAGGGAAAAACTATGCAAAGCACATTCTCGTCTTACACAACATCATTATACTACTCCTCCTATTTATTATAAAACCGACATCGTTTTTCCTCCCTCGTTACTACTGCGTGGAATTTAAGCGCACGAGGAGTCCGTTCTTTTTTTTTTTTTTTCCTTTGCTCCTTTCTCAGTATCTTACCCGGACTTTTTGTTCTTCCTTCCGCGTTCGCTTCTTCTTCGTACTTTTTTCTTTTAAGCTATTCTTAGAAAATATATTTGCATTCCTTTTGCAGTTTGAGAAAGTTTCATCCTTATTTTTATAATTTGATTTTTCAAGATTTTGGATATATAATTCTTATAAGGAATGTACACATTGAAACAAATAATTTTATAACTATTATTTAATACATGCCCAAATTTTATATTTTTTACGTGAATAACAATTTAAATAGATAAACTATTACATAATTTTGAAATAATCTTGTAACTTTGTAGTTGTGAAAGAAAGATATGCATAAAAGGATGAATAATTGCAATTGCGTAAGATTAGCTCTGCATATAAGAAGTAAAACGCATTATTTTATTCAAGTAGATAAACGAAATTTCATTTAAAAGGTTAAAGTATACAGTTTGCAGAAATTCGACTGCAAGTTTTCTATTATATTTGAAGTTTAAAATATTAATTAAAATTTTGTTGAATATTCTACTGATTGTCTTTTTAAAAAGTTTTATTTTGCAAATAAATTTCTTTTGCATTTTATTGATAAGTATCACGAACAACTGAAAGATTAAATACATTTCTAATTGTTTATTTTTATGAAATTCTTAGAGAAAGCAGAAATGCTTTTATCGTTGAAAAAAAAGAAAATTATAAAATTTTTAATATAGAGGAATGTTTCGATGATATCTTTTTAATGTATGTAATCAGAATTACAAATAATACTTTCACTTTTTTTTATTACTCAAAATATTTATAAATCTTGAAAAAAAAAAAAAGAAAAAAACTCGTAATCGACTCGTAGTTTTCTAAGACTACTTTTTATTTTTACTTTTAATTCGTATGTAGAGCACGTGAATTTAGTACTTTATTTTGAAAAGTTTATTTTTGTTTAAAATTTTAATAAAAGATACATAAATTTAATATTCTCAATAAACTTTACATAATAATCTATAATACTATATGAGAATCTAACAAAAAATTATTCCGTTTATCCGATAAAATTCCTTAGATACAAATAACACAATTTCGAAATTCTACAAATAATGCTATCTCTTAAAGTTGGTTAAAAAAATGAACGTTAATGCTAATTAAAGGACGCAAGGACATTCCATCCAATCATCCGACGTAATCGGAATAATCACGATACGAGAAGAAGAAGAAGTAGAAGAAGAAGAAGAGTCCATCTTATCTTTTCTTAAAATTTTTCCTCATTCTACCTTTTCTCATCTCTCTCTCTCTCTCTCTCTCTCTTTCTTTCTCTCTCTCTCTCTCTGTCTTTCTCTCCATCGTCTCACATTGCTCTCGAGCTTTAATATGCTCGCGTTCTTCTAATTTAGCAGCGCGCGATTCCTTTATGTATGCATATACATATATACACAGTATATACACATATACACGTATGCGGATAATATACTCGAGTGCGTGCACGCGATCTTTCATGGCTCGTTATAAGCTTGGTAGCCGCCCATCCTTCTCTCTTTCTCTCTCTCTCTCTCTGTCGCTCGCTCACGTATTTTTTTTCCTGGACGTTGTGCAGCCCGCGAGTTCGCTCTGTTGTTTAAAGAGATGCTTTTACGCGAGTACGCGCTGCTGGTGTTGCTTCTATGTAGCGCGCATCCGTGCGCACCGAAAAGTTGGGCTAGGTCAATGCTCCCTTGCACGCGTGCTGCTGTTTCCTTCATTTTTTTTTTTCTGAATTGACGAATTGCTTTGTATACGCCTTGATTATGTTTCTTCATTAAATTAGAAGTATTATACTTACAATAAACGTTTAAGCATTTGATATTTAATCGTTTAAATTTTTATTTAATTTCCCAAATTTTTACAATAATATACATATAATAAATTCAAACGTGCTACTATTTAATAATAATACAATGTCCCATAATAAATATTAATACATCGCAACTCGTTGAAATTCTTTAATTTAGTTGGTTTAATACATAAATTAATATATATATATATATATATATATATATATATATATTGACATATCGCCTTTAAAAAGTTCATTCATTAATTCCCGATGGAAGTTCACAGTCCGCATCGGTCTTTAATCGAATCTCAGAATTTTTCTCGCTCGCGGTTCCGAGAATTCGCGCGCGACCTTGCCCCGTGTCAAAACAAAATATCCGCGTTTTGGTCTAATGAAATATGTCATTGCCCTTTCCCTTTAAATTTTTTTATGAATGACTACTGTTTTGATTCGTTATTATTATTATAATTATTATTATTATTATTTTTTTTTTTTTCAAATTAATTATAAATTTATTATTTTATTAATTTTATGATAATTTTTCGAACGCTTACATAAATAATTCAAAGAAAAATTCTTTTATGTATAACATTATAAACGATTGTAAGTAAACATTAAATATTTTATTTTAAATGCGTATTATATAAATTTTGAAGTTTGATATTTACACATATATTTTGCATATTTTAAAACTTCTATCATGTATACTCTTTACAATAAATCTTCATCTTTACAATATTGTCAAATACATTTGAATTTATATTTCAATATTATATAAATATAAAAAAAAAAAAAAAAAATAGAATAACTTTCATTTAAATGTTTTTATAAATTTAATTTTATATTACGTTTTAAATAAAAATATTAAACTTTTTATTTACAAAATAATTTTAGCAGCACTGAAAAAGAGAAATTTTTTTATCGCAATAAATGGCTCTTACAAAATTCATGAATATTTTTACTTATTACGTATAAGGCCATTACTGCTTAAGCATAACGGATAGTCTTGGTTAATTTCTTATGCACGATCATGCAGATATACCGGAGAGAACCTTTGGCTGCTTGAACTTGTTGTAGCTTTTGTTACATATGCGAACATATATGTTATCTCGAGTTAGAATAAAAGCTTTAAAAATAATCAACGGCATTGATATTAGTATTAATTATTAAATTTTTATCGAGTTGTTATCTGCTCGTGTATAATTGCGCTGTTAAATTAGTATAATTTCTTCAAGTTTAACAACCGACTGAAACTTGATATTTGCAGCTATAATTGTTGATTGTTTTTATATAATAGATATTGCCAACTGAATGCGTTTATTTGTTTTTACTTTCTCAACTTTCCACGTCAATTGTTTCATGAAAGTGATTCTTATTAACGACGATGGTTAAATTCTTTTCGAGAAAAATTTATTTTTGCTTATTAAATTTAACTATTTTAATATGTTTGAATACATTATTATATAAACTTATTGACTTAAATTTATACTTGGAATTTTTATAAAAATGATTATTTTTTTATTTGTATATTTCGTTTCATCAAATCGATAAACAATCAACGTCTTAATTTCTTTCGAATCGACAATATAATAAAAAAAAAAAAAAAAAAAAAAAAAAAACAGAAAAGAAAAAAAGGACAACGTTAAGAAAGAAAAAAAAAGTTGCAGTTACGCGGTATAAAATATTCAAGGCGCAGCGTTAAGAGAAAGAGATATATATATATAGAGAGAGAGAGAGAAAAAGTTAATCGCACTCGGTGCACCAGTCCTTTTTACGGTATATCTCGCTCGTCGATGTAGGATACAGGTCGTGCAATACGAAAAACAACGTTGCAACGCGCGGCAAAGTGCCGGTTCGTGCGTAAACATCGCTTATGTGTGCGTATATATACATAAACCCGTGGCGCGTGGAAAATACACGCGATATACGCATAAGCTATGCGTAAGAAGAGAAGAAGAAGGAAAAAATAATAAAATAAATATCACGGCGCGCGCGACACGTGGAATTGAATGTAAACTTATACGCGCCGCTATACTATATACACGCGTACTCGTATATATGCATCTGTAAGCGCGCGCTGATTTTACCGAGTCGCGGAGTGCGAATGTTTCATTCATAAGGATGCTCGCTGCTTTTCTTTTGTCCCTATTACTTTTGCTAGATAGCTGTACGGTATTATAATCACAGCTGTGATGTTTGCACGTGTACATATATATATATATATATATATATACATAAGTACGTTTCGTGTTTTTTTTTTGCCGGTTCGCTTCGTGAATAATTTCGTTGCGGCTACTGCGGTAAATTTTGGCGCGCGAGGTGTGAAATTTCGCGTAAAAAAACATGTCATTTCAAACCGTTTGGTTATTATTATCACTGTTTCTTTATTTTTTTTTTTTTTTTTATTTTTTTTTTTTTTTTTCATTCGAAGCTGAATGTTGTTAAGATTAATAATAGAAAGTAGGTAAGTAGTTTTGCAATTGTTATTAAATTACGCTCGTTTTAGTAATTTTTTATTTGTTTTTTCATCAGGATAAGTTACATTATAATGAAAAAAATTATACGTTTAAGTTGGAGAAATTATAAATTTTTAATAAGCGATAATTTATCGATGAAAAGTTAAATTATTAAAATTAAAATCGGAATCGAATACTTACGGCCTATTTAACAGGCTATAAATTAATAATTCATGAAAATAATATCTTTTATCTTTAACTGAGATTGAAAACTGCAGATTTAAAAAAAAAAAAAAACATTCAAAGTCAAATATCCATATTTATTTGTTATCTTACGTATAATACATTTAAATTTTTTTCTTTTAGAAAAATAATTTTTATTTTATCTAATTATTAGCGTTACATACTTTATATGTTAATTATTTTCTTTTTTTGTTTCACGATTCATAACTTTACTATTATTAATAATTATTTTAAATGCTTCTGCAAATACCGTTACAAAATTATAATTTAATGTCAGATGTAAAATACGTTGAAGTTTTAAATTTAAATTATGTAGATTTTTTTTGTTTTCTTACATTGAATACTATTTATAGTAATTTAAATCTCAAAATCATTTTCACCCGCATTGGGCTATTTGTAAATGCATTTCAACTTAAATTTTTAAAAATTACTTTTTCGTCCTATTATAAAATCTTCAATGGTGGGTAATTTACAAAACAAACGAATAAAACTTCCGAAGGGTAAATGAAAAGGTTGATACATAAAATGATAAAGGATGATAATATTATTTTCTGAGAATCTTAAGAGGGACTAGAGGAGGCAGAAAAAGTCTGTTTATTTTTAAGTTTCAATGTCAGTGCCTTAATAAAAGTTAAATTATTATAATTTACAACGAATCTGCAATAATCAGAGTGTGGAACTCGAATATGCGATGGTATGCGCTTCGATAGCTCTAATTTATTCGATGGTTTTTATTTCTCATATATATATATATATATATATATATATATATATATATATATATATATATATATATATATATATAGTCTAAAGAAAATAGTTATGAGAGTTAGAATTAAATAAAATAACGTAAAAAATTTTATTGGATGGTAATGAAGTAAACGTCAAAAGCAAGAGTGTCATTATATAGGCTATTATTAAATAACGTGCAGTGTATATTTGATGATTCGATAATTTTTTTAAACATCAATTTCGTAAAAAAAAAAGATCTAAGATGCACTAGCATTATTTTAATTAGTCCTTTATTATTTTCAGCAATTTCGTTTAGAACTCTTTCTATAAATTTTATTTTTTAATGTCACGTGCGAGATAGTTTGAGCAGATAATTATACCGGTGAGATTCACTTCGTGTTCGTGTATTACAGTTTAATTACGTCTCCTTAAAAAAAAAAAAAAAAAAAAAAAAAAAAAAAAGTTAAATATTTAATTATTTTTTTCCACGAAGATACTTACAAAAATTAATTAATATTATCAGTTACTGCTATCGAAAAATTATGTTAAATTAGCAATCGGACAGTATTGAAATATCGTTAAGTATTGAAATTTCACGGTTTAGATTTTTTTTCCTTTCGCGCTCTTACGTATTTAAGATAACTCCCCGAATAAATTTTCTCTCCGAACGGAAAATATGAAAAAAAAAAAAAAAAAAAAAAACAGCAATGCATACATACAAGTCCAGCGAAAGTCTCACGTTTTTGTCTACCTTTCTAATTCATCGACTCAAAATAACGCTAATTAATCGGGAGGGGAAGTCTTAATCCTGTAAAACGCGCGCTGCATGCGTGCGAGATAATCAACAATGCTTAATGAATGGAACACTTGTCAAGGGAGTAAAAGAAAAATACACAAGGACATTCTTGTAAGCATCTACTTTGACCGAACGATCAAGTGAATAATTGTTGTGCAACACCGTAGAAAATTTAAAAAAAAAAAAAGTACATTCGCGTACACAAACGAGTATAGTATTTTATCCACCCGCGCGTGTATACGTGAAGCGTATAAAAAAAAAAAAAAAAAAAAAAAAAACAAATTTCTCGACGATTTTCTTACTCTCCGAGGAGGTCGGAATGCGGTTTCGCGGCTACGCTGACCACATCCTGCGCACGAGGAGAGATGCTTATGCGTATATATACGTGCAATGCCCAACCTGCATATATAGGAAGCACGTGTGCACGAGTGATTGTGTGTATATATATATGCATATATATATGAGTTCACCGGCGGACAGAGCAGTGTATACAAGTGTGCGTGCGCGCTTGGAAAAGCGCGTTATAAAGAACGAGCGAGGGAATCGTCGAAGTAGCGGTGTATACGTGCGCAAGTATTACCGTCGAAATTATTAGCGTATTTTTTTTTTTTTTTTTTCAACTTTTTGTCAATTCATCGGGTGGATATATTATTCACAATTAACATGCGAGCGTTTATTATATTAAGAAAAATCTGGGTTACGTGTTCTTACATAAAATTTAATATTACATCGTTATTTATGCTTTATAATAAAGATCATTATTTTTTAATAAAGTTTTTCTAACACTGTCTACATTATTTAAATTGTCAAGTAAAAATTATTGATAAAGTTATTCAGCAAAATTTCTTTATCAGATTACAATAAAACAAAGCTAAAATCTTAATTTCTAAAAATTTAATCCACCAATATTTACGTAAAATGTAATGTTAATATATTTTATTTATGAAATCAGTTATGTAATTGTTATTTACATGTATAGTACGAACACAACTGGATCATAGGTACACAATAACGTATCCAAAGATATTTTTTAAATTATATACGATGGAATATTTTAATGTTTATTCTTTTTTATACCAATGATCGAACTCGAAGCTCCGACAAATATTTATTTTAATCAGATATGGTTTATATTTAAACTTAATCAAAATATGTTTTTATGTTTAAAGCGTGAAAAATAAGCTAACAGTGTATAATAAATTTTCAAAGCTTAACTAATTTTATTGAATCCATGTGTATGCCTTTTAATATGTATAAGTTAGTTAATTATATAGAATTATGGTTGGCCTATCTTTTATTATTTAAATCGTGTTATAAATAAAATATACCGTTTTATATTTGAATATAATATTTTACTATTAATCTTGAATAAAAATATATTTCACGACAAAATAAAATTCAAATCTTTATAAATCAAAACCAAGTTAGAAATGATAATATTTAATATTTAGTTTATTTATTATATTGCGAACGTCAACTTTTTCTCAAAACGATTCGATAACGAAAGATATTGAAATTGTAATAATTAATTGTCGTTACAGATGATTTATTGTCAACGTTTTTTTATAATGTACACAATAAATTATTGTAAATAAATGTTAAATCTAACAATTTATACTGATATATACGGATAAAATATTTTCATTTTATTATAATGCTAAATTAATTATGTTTAGAATGTATGATTTTGAAATAATTCAATGCACAAATAACGGAATAAATCACACAATAAACGGAGAATTTCAAATTTTCTATTTAAAAATAAATATAAATATCCAGTCGTATCGCGTAAAAAAAAAAAAAAAAGATAAGTAAAAATACAAAACATCTTCCACATCCCTCGACGTCGATCTTGCAACATCCTTGAAACGGTTGAAAGTTTCAAGGAGCTTCTTCACTCTTAGTAAAAAGTAAGAGAATCATCTTCGCTCAGTTCGGCCGTTAATTCGAACACGTGTATGCGCTCTCCTAAATGCACACATAACACGTCGTGTACAATGGGAATATATGTAAGTGAAAGAAGACCGCACGCAACAAAGTGCAAGTGTGGAAAAGCCATAAGACTCGAGACGTTGCTGCAGCTGCTGCTGCTGTTGGTATAAAATGCAACACACACACACACACGCACACATACGGGCTCTCGCATACTAGTCTAAAAACGAGATATTCGCATTACCGCGAGTATATGTACGTGTACGTACACGCACTCGGCCGAGAGAACGCGAGTTCAAAGAGAGGGATTGAGAGGGCCGCGTGTGTATGTGTGGGTTAGTGCAGGAGAGCTAGCCAACTGCGCGTACGTACGTACATGTACACACAGAACTTCCAGAGTTTTCTCTCGTCGCCTTTCTATCCGAGGCATCCGCGAAGAGAAATGCGCGCAAACTGCACGCAGTTTCGCCGAGCGAAAAAGAGAGAAGGGAGACGCGGGAGCGAAACGTTATTATGTACGGAATCAAAAGTTGCCGACGGCTATTGTCGAGATGATTTTCCATGTCTTATTTTATCCCTATCTGTGTTTATTTTCCAAGGGATGCGCCTCATCCTTGTGCGCATTATGTGCGATATGTGGATACGTTTGATACCCTGATGATGGAGTATGTAATGTATGATATTATGTGAATTTTCGAGTTTAATGATTATTTAATTCAAAGGTTTTTTTAGATTGAAAAGATTCCTGCATGTTTATGTGTTTGCAAAATTGTTTCTTTTTTTTTTTAAGAAATACAGCGCATAAATTTCGAACATTTATCAAAATTTATTACACGCTATTATAAACGATATTGTTTGTTATTATCCAAATAATATTTTGTTTTTTTTAAATCAGATAAATATTGTTTTGTACGAAGAAAATATTGATGGGCTACATGAGCCACCGATGGATATATTTTCAACCACTAGAATCATTCGTATGCCATTAGTTACGAAATAGAATTTAACTTTTTTTCTTTTTCGTATGCAATAACAATATTTTTAGAAATGTTTACTTCAATAACGACTTTTAAAAGCAATTTTCTAAAAGAATAATTATTATCTATATTCCACTCTTACAATACCCAGAGATTAAAAACTAAATATTCATTTAAAAGTTACAATTTCAAATGAACTATACAGAATATATATAATTTTCCCACAGTTGAAAGAACGAGAATAACTTCAAGCTAATTGCAAGTAAATTAAATTTGTATACTTAAAATAACTAAAAGAGTGTCACATATTAAAAGTTTGCGAAGAACAGTAAGTTATAGAAAATATTAAATTAAATTTATCTTATAATTGTAAAAAAGAATATTCTTTGAAAGATTAAGTGTAATATTAACGCTCTAAAAATTATGAATATTTTGCTCTCAGAATTTTTTTCAATAGACAATTTACATAATCTTTTAGTAAATAATATATTTATTAATATGATAATATTACATAATTTTCTTATAACAAAAATTTTCTCAAATAAAAAAATACATTATAATCAAAATTTCATCGCACACCAAGGAAGTTGCTTTTGTAATTATAAAGTAATAAAAATGTAAATGATAATTCGATTTTCATTCTATATTATAATTATGATCATTTTTTGTCATGATTATAGTTGTATTAATTCTTTATCTATTATAAAATCAAATAATTACATAAATTAGGATATAACTAAGAATGTGTGATTAATTTCAAGCTAATGAAGGAAAACAATAATTTAGATGATTATTGCAGAACATTTTCATTATCAGATTTAATATATTAATCTTTAAAAATTCTTACATAAAGTAAACCTCGCTACGACATTAAAAATTTTAATAAAAAAACATATTATTAAAAAATTAACGAAATTATAATCCGTTACTTAGCTTACATCATTTACAATAAAAACAAAACTCAGCAGTTAAATGCCTCAATAATTTTCAACGTATTCGAATATCGTTAAATCTTAAAAAAAAAAAAAAAAAAAAAACAGAAAAAGGTTGCGAAACGCGTTTGTTCGCGCGAGCGAGCTAATGCCTACATTGAGCAACGAGGAAGAAACGCACCGAGTATGCGAGCGATGCGCCAACGTCTCTTAGAGCCGTCTTAGGCTGCCGTTTTCTTTCTGTTTTTTTCATTTTTTATTCTATACGTCATCGCTCATACTCTTGCGCGCGCCCGACAACGAATATAACCCAACTCTTTAAACTCGAGGAAGTGTCAAGTGGGAAAGATCCGGGGGCGAGGAAGAAGAACGGCTACGTGTGTGGCTTATGGCTTTTTTTTTTATTCAACGCGCGCGAAAGTCGAGTTGGTTCAAAACGGGCCTTGATGTGTGACAAGAATTGTAAAGTGACGTTTTCTTGCGCGATGATTCATCAATCAAAAGTTGAGGTACGTTCTGGATTTTGAAAATTTTTGAGCGAGTTGATTTTTTTTTATATAAAGAACAATGATGCGTAATTATGTTGACTTTCCCTATAGTTTTCATTGTATAATATTGAACCACGTAAGACGCCTTTTAACGATATAAGGTAAAAAAATTGCTTTAACAAATTTCATATTCAAATGAATATTTTTAATAAATTAGTAGATCACTCGACCGCAACCAAACGGCAAAGTTGAAACATAAATGTTTATCAACTTCTTAAATGCACAGAAACAAAGTTATTCATAATAATTAAATTACTGATAATTTATAAAATTAAATAGCGATCGATATAGAGATCGCTGGATAATAGTAATAATAGATGAAAATAAGCAAAAAACCAAACCGAAATCATAACCCAAAAACTAAAAACGAAAATTCTTCATCCGACTATGATTCTCATTGTTTCGCAAACAATATAAAGATATCGTAAATTTCAAAGCGATAGTTTTCAAGCCTTAACACATCATATACAATCCCAAATAAAGGCATGTGAGCTATTTTTATAGGTAATGTCTCTTTCAATCATTTTCGATCTTCTTTTTTTTCATCGACGACTGTAAATAATATAAAATGAAGTGAAACAAAAAAAAAAGACAAAACAAAAAGTATAGTAACCAAGCATGTTATGCCGCGCTTGTAAACTTTACAATTGAATTTGATTTTTCCACGTGCACCGCGTGCGCACTATTGGCTATGTTGATTTTTTTTCTTTTCAAACGCATGTAAAAAACGTACAAATTGTATAAATATGTAGACATACACTTTATTATAAAAATTTGCATGGCATCGTCGGAAATAGTCGAAGACATTGTAATACAGCCGCTTATAAGCCAAAGAATTAAAAAGGAAAAACAAAGTTCGAGAGAAGGAAGAGGAATAATCGAGAGAAATAGAATGAGATAAAAGACTAGCGCTTGCTTATGGGCGCGCTCCCATAATGCCGGCTCGTTGAAAGGATCGCCGCGGCCGATAATCTACTCGCGCGAATGTGCTTGTGCGAGTCCGTTGGACTCTTGGTTTTTGTACTTGTACGTGTATATATATATATATATACATATCAACTTGGGATCGAGAGCCCGTGCACGCGTTCACCGCGTGGGAAAGTTAATCGAGCCGACTTAAAGGAGCAAAATTACCGAGAAGTTTTCTACCCTTATTGAATACACATTTACACGCGTTTACTTCAATACTCGCCTATTAGCTTATGTGTATGTATACCTGTAAGTTGTTGAGAGAAGCTAAGAAATTTTGACGCGATTTATTTTTATCCTTAGGCTTGTCAATTTTTTACAACGTAATGCTTGAGATATTTACGACGCATGTTTTTTTTTTTTTTTTTTTTTTTTTTTTTTTTTGATATGCAATGTAATAAATTAGCCTTTGAACGATTATACTAATAGTTTGTTTTTAGTTTCAGAGTCTATTTATATTCATAAAATTTAAATGTCTTTTGCTTGCAATATTTTTTTATAAATTTATTTAAAATTTAAAACTAAAATTTTTGAAAAATAAATTAAAAAAATGAATTAATCACTTACATCTTGCGAAAATTAATTTTTTATCTTTACAACTGGAAGGCAGACTTGATCTTTTTTTAATCACCGTTCCTTAATTATATTATCATGCAAAGCCAAGATATCTCCAATGACAAGCTCATTAAGTTAGAAAAGGATGTACGGTATGATTTTAGCCAGTAGTAACAGTCTGCTGGATTTGAATCGACGTTACCACTTATTAACCCTCCGACGCCTCGAGCTAATCCTTGAAATACTTTAGTGCATTCTCAACGAAAAATCAACGTATGTATAATATTATGCTTTATTCAACGGTGAATGGGTAATGTTTCTTTTCTTAACTTGACTAAGAATATAGAGAAGTAATAAAGTACGTCGGAGAATTTGTTTTGAAATTGGAGAGTTTGTTTTTACGATAACATTAACGTTTACGCGGGATAAGCTCTTGGCTCGATTATTGTTTGATCTAGTAAATTATATTTGATGTTATAATTATATGTATCTCGTTTGTTGTAACGGTTCGCGGAGTTCACCGTTTATACCTATAATGATAATATTTTTCGATAAAGTAAAAATGTACGTATTAATTATATTTAAAAATAAATATTTTCATTCAATGCATTTCACTGCCTTCGTAAAATGCTATAGAAAGCGCTTCGTAAATAGCTCGTAAAAGAAATAGTCGAGTCGAGTGACTTTTATTATTATTTTATTTTTAATAGTTACAATAACCGATTCGTCTCTATTATTAAAAAAATTAATTTTCTCATGCTTGAATCTTTATATTTTTAATTATTAATTTAATATTTTTGTTTCAATTTTAAAATGATGAAAAAAAAATTTAATAAATATAATGAAGCCTAGATGAATTTATTTTTTATTGTAAATTAGTGTACCAGTCACAAATCAAAACATATAGACACATTTGTAGATATTATAGTATTTCATTATCACATACACGGTAAATCGAATCGAGTTTTTATACGTTCGATAACAATCATATTTACATTTATATCATAGTTTTATCAAAATAATAAATTTTGTTACCAATTTTATGTATTTTTTTTTTTTTTTTTTTTTTGTGAATAAAACAAACTTTATTTTATAATGTTGACTCGCATAACATACATTTTTATAATAAAAAAAAAAAAAAAAAAAAAAAAAATAATCTAAATAAATTGCCGGTATGACTATCGATATCAATCAATATCGCCAATAAGCAGCTACAATATACTGCAAATTAATTACCATCTTTGAAGCACCAACTTTTATGCAAAATAAAATAAAGAAGAAGGAATTAAATTCTTCGCGTGTATTAAACGTTATCAAAACGGTTTACTGTTATGTATACACATAAACTTGAACGCGCGATGCATCAGATTGAACTAATTTTTCGCGAGTCGCGCAACAACAAATATAACGAGTTCAATTATATTAAAGAAAAAGAGTTTAGAAAGAGAAAAAGTGAGAGAGAGAGAAACATACACATAGTGAGAAATTATCTCACACACTGTGAGCAAATATAACCGTATCTCTTATTCTCTCTCTCTATATATATATATGATAAATCATGCGAATAGATAATAAGATTTATAAATAAGCCAAGGAAAGGATAAAAAAGAAGAGATACATACAAAGACGCGCGGAGAAGAAATGAGCGTACGTATAACAGAGAGAGTAAGAGAGAGAGAGAGAGAGAGAGAAGACAGAGAATGAAAGGAGCGGGAAAATGCCTGTATATCCTTGGCATTGCAGCACACACGCGAGCGCGCGCACACGTCGCGTACAATAATCGCGCGTGCATCGCGTTACAGTTATACCATTACGCCTTGGCGATATGAGATTGTGATAATAATTATCGTATGCCCCGCTCCCGCTTATGCGTCTGCTGTATAGCGCTCGAGGATTTCCTACCTGTTACCGCTGTTATATTATCTCCTCGAGCGTGCGGTATATATATATATATATATATATATATATATATATATATATATATATGTATATATAAGTATTTTAAACGTGCGTACATTGCGTGTACGTGTGTATACATATTTATGTATGGTTTACCATTGCAAACTCCGCCGGCTCAAGTTGCAAGATCTTAAGTTCGAGATTGAGAAATTAGTGCGATAAACTAATAATATTACAAATGTACTTGTTAATGACACTGGATGATGTTATGGGGATGTTGAAATGATAAAAATATCGTTGAATTATAGTTGTTTCGGTAAAGATAAGTTTTCATTTTTTAATTTGATTAGATTGAAATTTCTCAGGAAGAAAATATTTGTCGAGGAAAACACGTAGATTATATATTTTTTATAATAATTATTGCCTACGTTATTTTGATCCTACGAAAAACTTATATTTCAATTATAAAAGAATACTGTTCTTTATTAATAAGATAGTTGCTAATAAGAGTTAAATAAAGCAAATTGGCTGTAATTTAAAGTTTTATAAAATGTATACATAATTAATAATAATGTATAATTTAATTTCTTGCGATCTCTTACATTCAATTTTGAAACATTTCATTATATAAGAAAGTTCTATTAATGATCTTATAATAAAACATTATCGTTCCATCTTTTATTATAGATAAAATAAAATGAAATCTCTCTAAAGGGAATTGAAGATTTTATCGTCGATCAAGCTGACAAGAAAAACATTGACTAACGCTGCAACATCTTTTTATTGATATTTTGACTTATGCGTGTCAAAATGTCAATAAGATTTGAAAAACAAAATAAACGAAAGAAAAAAAAAAAAAAAATTGTTTTGTACCGTTAAAAGAAAGGAGATCAAGAAAAAGAAAATGAAACATTAGATATATGGCGTATAGCTCTCTTTTGATCTTTAATGCATAAGAAAACAAAAAAAAAACAATTCGCTTTAATTCGTTGGAAATCGCTCACCATTATTTATTTAAATTTTAATAATCAAGTAAATTTAATTCGAGGCGATATATCGATAACAATAAAACTAATTAAATTACGTTTGAAAAAGTTATGCATGCAGTATTATCGTCGATTTCGTACATTATAAATACTTACGGCCAACGGCACTCACAGCAACGTATTATTAAACGTGAGAACGCATCTGACTATATGTAATCAATTAAAATTGCATAAAATGCGTGACCCTTACCTCCTACTTTGTCTTGCTTTATCATCTCGTACACGTTGTAATTATAATAATATTGACGCTTACTTTCTTGCACTTATGTTTCTTGTGCGTTTTTTTTTTTTTTTTTTTTTTTAGCTAATTACACGCTCTGTAAAATTTTGTTCATTACAAATTGTTTAAACAGTTTGTAGTATTTACAATAATGAATTTATCCGTTTATTATTTTTTTAATAAATAGTTTGGTTATTAACTATTAATTGACAACGCTGAGTTTAGCAACGTTTACAGGCGTTAAATTTTTACGAGTAAACACTAATAATTAGATCGGTATCGGAAGAATTAATCTTATTCCATTAGTTATAAAAATATGCTTCGAACACTCGATTCGATCGATATGCACCCTGTAACAATAATTACCAAGGATCCGAGAAAGTTAAACTGAGAAATAAAAAAAAAAAAAAAAAAAAAAAAAAAAATAGAATCTGGTATGAAATTATACCGTGAAAATTTTCCAAGTGAAAACTTCAATTAATCGAGTAATTAGTTCTGAATTATACGAACGGAAAAAGTATATACGATCGCATATTCAACTTATTAAATAGGAAGAAGGAAGAGTAGGGAACAGGAAGCACGAAAAATAATAAAAAATATAATAAAATACAAACGAATGGGTTATCGAAATCGCGAGACTCTCACGCGTGTCGTGAGCACACGTGGCTTTTCGCATGTACAAAAAACAAACTGGAAACGGCGATTTCGCGTTGTTATGATTTTCACATGCGTATGCGAGTGAGATTTTCAATGGCATTACAGGCGCGCTTGCGCAATTATTTTTGCTTATACAGTATAATGATACATTGCGCAACGTCGGCGCGGAGTTGTTACGATGTTTTATATTTTTGACACCGATTCACAGAGTAACATCGTTTAACTATAGATTAACGCTCATGGGATAACACGTTTGTACAAGATGAGAAAATTACACGGTACGTTGAAATATTGTGCGAAGTTTGCTTTAAAAATTTTCCAATGCTTACGAGGAATTGATACGTTGTTAATAGTTGTTAACAGTAATACGTAAAACTAGAATGCAATATAAAAAATGAACCAAATTCTTCTTTATACATGCAAATATTTTTCTTGCTTCTCTTTTTTTTTCAAAATAATTTCTAATGTTAAGTTGCAAATACTTAAAAGGATCAAAAATAAAAAATGTTTAAAACAAATGTTCTTTCAGTAGTAAATCAATTTGTGAAAAATAAACTATATAAATTATAACAGTTCAAATTGTGTTGAAAAAAAGAAAATTAAAAATTCTAAAATTAGTAATTATTTAAAAGAGCACCTATGAATCAGCATTTTGCATGATTTTCGAAATTGTTATATTTGTGTAGTACATATTTGATTTTTATAGTTATACATATATATATATTTTTTAATTTATTACCTTCATTTTTAATAAAAAAAACCTTCATTAAAAACAATAATTTTTTGAATGGTCTCACGTGATACGAAAAAGCCCTTTGACTGGCTGATACTATTGTGACGTCACGATTGCTATAATTTTAATATTTAGCATAAAAAAATAATTATTTTTAATCTATAATCAAATAAGCAGTTTAAAAATTACATATAATTGTTGTTAGTGAATGTACTAAATTGACTTGGACTTTTAAAAAATGTAAATAGTTGATATTTATAGAAATGGTTACAAAAATAAGCATTTTGTTCACGTGCATTTTCACATACCCATGGAATCAGATATTTAGCCTTAAATCTATTGAAAAATAAAAGATTTAAAACTTGTTTTGTGCCATTATGCGAAAAAAAATAAAAATATAAAAAAAAAAATGGTTTCAAGCTGCTCATAGAGATATTAAATGTTCACCAAAAACTGTTCTTTATTGCTGTAAAGATCATTTTGATATGAGTATATATGTTAATAATTACTTAATTATATATTATGTATTTGTAAAAAAAAAATTAGTTCAGCACATTATTATTTTGATATTGGCTATGTTTCCTAAATGAACATTTTCTCTATGTAAAACTAGTGTTATTATATTTAATATAATAGTAAGCATATAATTTTTAATCAATACAAAAAAATAAATTTGTATTTTTATTTTGAGCTTTTATTATGTATACATCTCCTTCTCGTTTCAGACAAACACAATCTACAGCACTGTGCCCATAATTTTCCATACTTCATATTTTTTGCACCACGAACTTCAGGGACGTTGAATCTTTCATCTTTATTTATGAATTTATAAACCATAAATGGATCGAATTTAGGTAAATTTCTTGAATCAGCTTTTTGAAAACAATTTTCTAGCACATTGGCCATTTCTATTTATCACTTATTATTTTAAAATAATTATTTTATTCTCACAAAAGCGTTAAATTATGTATAAACTCTGTACTTATTTTTCAAAACAAAACATTCGTGACGTCACTACCGAGTAAACCAATCCAAAGTGTTTTTGGCGTTTTAGTTCGATTTTGAATTATATGACTTTTTAAACTCATTATTTAAACAAATTACATCATAAAAAATACTAATTTTATATTCTGTACGTTAATTTGATTATTACATTGTGATTTAGACACAAAAAAGTATGGGTTACAAAAAATGCAAAATACCAATTGTACGTATTGTAATTAATGCATTGTTTAATTTTAATACTTCAATATACGAGTATAATGAAGAATTTATTCATCGACTATTATTTTTTTGTTAAATTCTTACTTGACTAAGAAATGAATTTACCACGAAGAATTCGTAATTAAAATAATGAAATTGCTAAAAAATAAATCAATTTTATTGCAAAAAAGTTTTATTACTCCTAACATTTTCGTGTGATATGAATATGCGATGGCAATGTGAGATATAAACTGTTGAGTATTAAATAAATTTCGTAATCCTAAATTAATACAAAATAACTGGTGGCTAAATTGCGATTAAAATTTTAGTACATAATTATAATTACGAAATATATTGAGTTTCATTAATGATTTATTGCTGAGTTTAAACGAGCAAAAAAAAAAAAAAAAAAAAAATGGATATTAAACCGTTGTATAAGCATCAAACCGCGCATAAAATTGCCATCTTACTTCTTGGGTTCAAGGTTACAATAAACGAATATTCATTAACTCAATTTAAATAAATAAATTACTTGATTCAATTGTAATTTATTATTTTTTTTTTTAAATAAAAAATTTCAATAATGTATGCGTAATATATGATTTTGAAATTTTTTTTTTATTTAATCGTCAAAATTTACATGTTAACAAATTAAGTTACTTATTCTTACTAATAAATATTTTATTTAGTATATCTTAGAAATATATTTTTCATTTTTATTTATTCATGAAGTTACGATCGAAAATTGACGCAATAATCTACAAATTTTGTAATATCGAATACATTGAATACCTTTGGCACTTTTAAATTCGCATGATTAATACATAAAATTCACGCGAGCTAATATCATCGAATAAACAATAAAACTTTTCCGAAAAAATAATCACACGGCGTATTATGAATAATGCATAAAAATATTTTTTCACAATGCACCTCATAACCGTCGAATTATAAATCTTTCTCTCATTCTCTTCATCTCGCTTAAATTACTTCGATCTCTTTGTCATTTGTAACCCCACACCACTTAGCTTTTTGCCTGTATAAGATACACGCGCGTGCGCGACTTTCCCCACGTTCGTATATACGCGGCTTTATCGGTGAAAAGGCTCGGAATAATTGGCTCCACTTTACTTTTACTTTCAAAGAGTTGTACATAACGGCAGACCGCGCGGTACTTTTACCCGGCCGATCGGTATAAGTCGTTATTTTACCCAAGGAATAAAACAACCCTGGGCCAGAACGTTAACCCTGTATATTTGGATATAATAAGTTCGCTGTTTACGATTTTGTGTTTTAATGTATCGTGAGATTGCATTTGAAGTTTTGGTTGTTGCTTTTAAAATAGAACAATTGTCGTTTTATGAGAAACGAACAAAATCATTTATTTTCATAATACAATTTTGATTTTATTTGAACAATTACAATATGATGCATATTTTATTGTCTTAAAAATTTAAAATAAAAAACTATAATTTTTATTTGCCAATTTAAATTAATATATATTTCCAGGTTCAGGTGTATAATGTATTAATATATACTTTTTTACTCAATAAATTTTCTTATCTCGTCTTAATTTATTTAATTAACTTTTATGTTTCGAAAGTTGTTATTGAATAAAAAGATCGAGTATATTTTTAAAATTTATATTTTTTTACATGCAAGCCGTACAATTAAATTTTATGTTTTATATAAGGTATTAAAAGTTATACCTTCAATTTTAAACCAAGCAGTAAAATCATAAAATGATATTTTAAGAGTAAATTTGATGAAATAACATCTAATGTAGTATTAATTATAATATTTATTCGTAAAATATTTACGTTTCAACTTTATTACTTTATAAGCACCAATAAGAAAGTTAAAATAAAAATCATTCTCATAAAAATAAAAAATAAAAAATTTGTTTATCCACGTACGCATAATATACTCACGATTTTGGAGTTTGGAGAAAGCTGTGGATTTTTGGTCGAGCAGAGAGAGAGAGAGAGAGAGAGAAAGAGACATTGTAAAATCCATAAAAACACTCTTCAATCACCTAATACCGTCATACTTTCACCGTTGTAATGCCGCTGTGAGTAAACCCGCCGTACTTTTTTTTACATTACTACGAAATTACGTAAAAAAACTCGTCGATGCTCGGTGATTCGCGTAATTAGGAAATTTTGCCCTTTATACAACGGCGCACACGACGTTACGCGTCGCTTTTTCCGCAAGAAATTCGAGCGAAACTTTTCAAAGCTGCATTTCGTATATACATCGTTTTACAACATCTTCCGATAAGACGCAGCAAAAACTAATAGCATAACGTCGATTTGCATGAAGAAGGCATTCGATTGAATCTAAATGTATATTTTTTGTGTTTATAAGGTTGAGGATCGGATGTATATATATAAAAAAAAATAAAAAAATACAAAAAAATAAAAAAAATAAAAATGATTATTTCTTTGCTACTGAAAACTATCGCGGAGTCAATGTTAAATAGTCGAGAGTAACGTTAGTCGTGAAAACGGCGGATCTGATTAGAGAGCAAAAGGCTAGAATATTTAAGTCCGCAGTGCTACTTTAGGTCATTTTTCTTCTTTCTCTTTCTCTTCTCGGTGTCTTATTAAAACGATTTGAGCGTGTAATTGCCAAGAATGTTTACGAATTTTAAAAATATACTCGATGTGTTTAAGGAAAAATTTTAAGCTCGTTAACTTCATAAAAAGCACCAATTATTGGAAATAATAGACAATTCTATTAGATCTTTTAGATATCTTGAAATTAAACGGAATTATATTTATATATTTAATGTTTTAAATTTCTTAAAATGTTTTAATGATAAATTATAGAAACGTAATTTTGAATAATAAAAATATTAAAAAAGTCAATCTAATTGTTCTATAAAACATTTAAAATTATTTCTTTGTACTGTTTTCTTTTCAGTTAATGAATCGGTAAAAATTTCAAACACATTTTAATAAGAACACATGCATGTCTGCAATCTTGTACAATCCACTGCATACAAGATTTTAAACGAATGCTAATCTTATCTGATTGAAAAAAAAGAATATTAATTAGGTTCTGTTTTTTGTTAATCTTTCGAATTAAGATTACAGACATTTATAGATACACGTTTTTCAATAAATAATTAAGGATACGTATATTATTTTTGATGGATTAATTATTACAACTAAGTTAACTTGACTTGGTTATAAATTTATTCTATCTTTTATTCAAATTATCAAAATTTGAAGTATCTTAACCAAAATATATAATAGTAATGTAAAATGTACAGTTTAATATTAATATTTTTAAAGAAAAATTTTTTTTTTTTTTTTAATAATTATTACTATTTATAATAATAAAATTTTAATCATATTCATTTACAAAAATTAAGATAAAAATTTTATTAAAATTTTCCGAAGAAAATTTAGTAAAAATTACTAAAATTCTGATTAAGATTTTCACGCATAGATTTTTCACTCGAGAAACTTATCAAAGAAATAATACCTTTTGAATATCTTTCTGTAAAAAATGTGAAAGTAGAGAGTAAATTTTAATTAGTTTGAGAGATCATGAAAGTCAATTACTTATGATTGAATTGGTTAGCTGTATAAAACAACGAATTTAAAAGATTGATATTTATTATCTTGATAAACTGTCAGTTTTAAACTAATCAGTACATTCACAAAGCGCATTTCACTTAGAGTAGTAAGGTCTCGTTGAGTTTGAATTTTGAAACTGTTTTCTTCAAACGTCCGGAGATTTGAAGTCTCTTTTTTTCTGTGTGGTCTAGTCAAAAGTCGATGACATGAAAAAGGTTGCCTTAAGAAAAAAAAAAAAAAAAATGAGATAAAAGAAAGTAAAAAAAAAAAAAAAAAATTGTTATGGAAGATAAAGAAACCGGTTTCATATCTTCGAATTGCTGAATTATACGGTTTTTTTTTTTTGCTTATTTTTTCTTTACTATCAATGGTTAAAGCAATCAATATTATTAAAATGAAAAATTTTTAAAAACTTACTAATTTTTAAATGAATTATCATTTGTTAAACGTTTGAATTATTTTAATAGTTGAAATTAATTAATGCAGGTTATTTAATTCATTTATATTTTTTAATATAAATATTTTTGAACATGACTTCAATCATACAAGAAGAATTTATCTTTTTAATATTACAAATGTAGGTCAATAATTTTTAAAAATCAAGTAAATAATAATACAAGTGACAGTGTTAGACATGTTAGGCACAAACGTATAGATTTTTACCATAAGATACGTATTTTATTATTTTACAGGTGCCTTGTAATGCATTGTAAAGATATTGCATTAGAAAGCTGCTAAATATATTGATCGTGATTTGATACAAGATAGAATGTTGGTTAAATCAAGTACACGTAACTACATTCAGTCAAATGTCGAGGCACTTGAAAACCTTGTTATTGTAACAGCTATTCATTAAAACGGCGCATTACTTAACGACTGTCATTTACGAAGTATGCATACAAATTTTTAAATGTCGAAATTGAATAAAAATGTGTATAAATTTTTAAAAAGATCTTCAAACAAAGGCCAAAAATTTTACAGGAGTAATATAAGCTATCCATTGAATATATAAAATTTGAAACAAAATTTTGATTAACTAGATAACATTTTTATATATGAGAATATTAAATTGTTATTCATTAAAATAAAGTCGTAGTTTATTAAAATATGTAGGCTTCAGTTTCTAAATATATATCGAAGATTTTTTATGCACAAATCTAATAAATTTTACGCTAGGAAAATATGTGCGTCGGCAAATATAAACAACTCGTAAATAAAGAAAAGGTGAGAGGAAAGGAAAGAGAGTCGTATAAGCCATTCGAAAAAAATAAATAGTTATTAAGGTGATTAAGAGTTCGATAACTGTACGCTGTAAGGTAATAAAAAAATTTGGAGAGAAAGAAAGAGATCTCGATGGGTAGGAAACAACGCCGAACGAGTTTGAAAAGCGTCATTTAGGCAGCTTGTTTTCGCCCGTACATTGCTCGCGGGATTTTTCGCTATATAATTCTTTCCCCCCCCCCTCTCTCTCTCTCTCTCGCTTTTACGCTTGTCGATATAAAATTGTGAAACTTCCGAACAGTTTTCAAGTGATTAATACCCAAGCGCGTATAATATATACGTAGACACATTCTCGAGGCTAATTTCGGATTATTTTTTTATTTTTTTTATTAGTTTCGAAAGGAATGTTGCTTGTAACGTCATAATTATTACTTCGATAAAAAATCAGCATTGAAATTCGTGAATGTAAAACTTTCTTAACGAAATATTCAAATAATCAAGTGTATACATTCTGATGTTTTTATAAATATTGTATTTGTATCTGATATTTAGATTGGTATTTATATGAAAGTTATTATATGTAAATTACTACATTTGTCAACTTAGATCGATAAAACGTAAAAATCCATTAATTAATGTAAAATTATATCCATATAGTTATATTATAAAATTGTAACATTCATTTTTAATGCTAAATAATTATTTCGTTTTAAATTATTATTTTTTCTATTGAAATGAGAAAGAAAATTTTATAAATTAATTCAAATAATGAATAACACTTTTTAGATCATTAAATACAAACGTGAATTTAATGTAGATTTATCGATTTTAGATTGAAATATGCGCAAAAACATTTTCAATAAAATTTATAAAATAAACTAGAATTTAATTAGATAAATATAATACGAAATTTCGGAACTTTTTTCAGCGATTATATATATTTACTTGTGTATTTTAACGTAACCTCTGTGAAAGAAGGTGGAAGACTTACTCGTCATTCTCGTGGACTCGTCTTGTAATAAAAAACGTATCACGCGGCGATCCACGATTTTTAAAAAAATTCGATGAAACTCGAGGTTCACCATCTCAGCAACTAAGCAATCGAGTCACCATCGTAGCAATTAAACGGAAGTAACGTAACCTGATTAAATAATAGATAATATAATAATAGAACGCACCTAATTAAATAATAGATCTCATTGATTTACAGAATTGAAACATTTGCAATATGTAAATAATAAACTAAAATTATTAACAATTGTTAATACGCAGTAACGTTTACTGTAGAAACGGAAATAATATTAAAATTATTTATTTAAGTCCTGCTTATTATTTGTAAAGTGAGTCACATACATTTGAATAAGTATTTTTAAGTTTTACAGAGAATACAATAAAATTATAAGTTATTAAAGAACTAATAAAATTATGCAAGCTTTCGCTTACTATATATTTGAAATAATTCTATACTAAGCAATCACGATGTATGTGAAATGAAATAACATATTGAGAGGCATAATTTTATCATTTGCTAATTATTTTATACATAAATTCGGTAAAAAATAAGTTATAAAAATCAATATTAATGTAATAGTTTTGTCGAACTAATACAGTAAAAAAAGTTTTTTGAAAGAATCTATTTTTATGATTAAATTTTTGTTCAATTTTTTTAATATAAAACAATTCAAAAAAATTTCATTATACGAAACAGTAAATATTCTATATGCATCTTAAATATGAACAATTTTTGTTTAAAATTTATCGATAATTTATGAATAATTTTACTTTTAGCCAGTGTAACAATATTAAATTTATGCATGACCTCAAGTAGTTGCATTAAACATAAATTTTCTTTCTTGAAATACAATCTAACATAAGACAAATCTAATATAAGACGATCGTGTAAAGTGATGAGCCATACAATAATCGATAGGAAAACGTTACCGACTATTAAACATTATAACGATAGTTACAAAAGACCAACAATTGGCAAAGTTTCGAAGTTTGATAATTCGATGGGCTCTGACTGGAATCTTTTGAACGTTCGTTGCACTTTTAGTCGTTACGTTAAACGTTAAATAATTCATTTGTTTATCTTCTCGTGTAGAAAGCGCGCATTCCGAAGACGTGTACGAGTTGGTTTATAAGAAAGAGAGTCGCGTCAAATGAAAATAATAGATCGTACGTGTCGCGATTTCGTCAGACTCTCTCTCTCTCTCTCTCTCTCTTTTCGCCTCGGGAATGGAAGAAGTAGTAGTAGTAAGTAGTCATTTTGCCTCACAGTGCTCGCGGCCTCAATATATACCTTCGAAAGAATTACGTTAAAAGCAGGCATAAATAATTCACGCATTGCAACGCGTGACTTCATCCGCGCCTGTGCGTGTATGTTCGCGTAAGTGTGTGTATACTTTTACGCAAATAGATTTTCTATGCGGATAGAAAGAAAGAAGGAACGAGAACGAAGAAGAAAGAGAGAGAGAGAGAGAGAGAGAGAGAGAGGGAGATGCGCGCTGCGCTCGAATTCTTCTCGATGCAATTACAAATTTTTTTGTAATTAAGCGTGGGGAACGTACAGACACGTGCATTTGTTACGAGATTTCTTAGCTCGATACTGTATGTAAGTACAAAATGATTTAATTGAGTCTGCCTTTTCTGCCGTTTTTACCTTTTTAATAGTTTACTATTTAAAGATTTAAGTCAGTAGCTTCTTATTGACGATCAATACTGTCAATTAGTAATCACTTAATGCATTAAACATAAAGTTTATTCGTTAACTCATGATTGGTTATTTTTTCATGAAACGGTCAATAATTATTTATTCGTATAATGAAATTAATGGAATTTTTAAAATTTTTTAAGAATCGCATCGAACGAAAGGCGAAGAAACTAAAATTCAGCTGTCGCGTTCACAAAAATCGTATTGATATACTATAGTAGCATAAAAATAAAAGTTGAAAATAAGATAAGTTATATTTAAAATGATTTTCTAAAAATTTTATTATAAAATAAATTAAAAATATTTTAACAAACGTTTTTGAATTTTAAATTAATATTAAACATATCTTTATAATTTGTTTTAAATTAATTTAAATAAATAATTAATAAAGAAATACATTGATAAATATTTCATAATAATGAAAAAAATATATAAAGAAAATAAGTATAAAATTAAATTATATTTTAAAAAACTTTTACAATAATTTTCGATAAAGAAAGATCAAATTTATTAATAATAATTTTCTCTTCAAAAATATTCTTTTAATACCAGTTAAAAAATATGCAGTGTAAAATAAAGAATATATAAATGCGTAATCGATTACTACAATATATATTTATATATAATAGTGTATATAATAGTAATAAATTCTTAAGAGGCCGAGTCGTCACGCCGAGGTAAAGAAGCGCCTCTAAGTGCGCCGAGATTGACACATGAATGCGTCTTCGGCAACTGGCCGCCGCCGCCGCCGCTGCGGTCGCAGCAGCAGCAGCCAACGGAGCCGCTTTTGCCGCGCGTTCACCTCTTATCTCGATTTCGCTCTAATGAAGTTAAGGCGCCGCTCGACGCCGAAATAAAAATCCGGGAAATGAAAAAAAAAACAAAAAAAAGAAAGAAAGAAAGAAAAAAAAAAAATCGGCGAGTTTTAAATACAATGACGATCCGAAGGTTTCTAGTTCGTCGACCTAGTGCGATGTGCGCCGATGGTAAGGGGTTGGAAGAACGAGTCGGTGGAAAGAGCCAACGAGGGGAAAACAACGCGAATTCCGATGGCGACCTGTTTTCTGTCGTCGCCGGTATATATATATATATATATATATACACACACACACATGTAGCCGTGCGCATGAAACGGTCGTCGCTTTCGTAGGAACTGTTTGCGATTCCTGCACGGAGAAACTATTAAGTAGTCGTCGCAGTGCGCTTGTGCTGCTTGTGATAAAACATGGATTCTTGAGCTTTTACGCGCCTCTCGCTGAGGAATTATTATGTAAAAAAAAAAACGCTTGATGTAACTTTACTTTAAGAGGAATGTCTCGTTGTACAAGATTTGTAAATTTTACTTCGTTTTTTAAATACTATTGTGTCTTAATAATAACATTTTTATAATTTTTAAATATTTTTTAATTTTAATATTTTAAAATAGTAAAATTGTAAAGAGAAAAACATATAATTACTGATGCGAGATTTAATTATTATTCGAAATTTATAACTAATTGTTTTTTAGTAACAATAATTGGCAGCTTATACTTTTTTATAGATAAATTACAGGTAAATAAAATTCTCTTAGTTTCATTTATAAATTGAAAATATTCGTTTTCTATTATATTGTAGTTTCAGTCCTTATTTTTAAAATTTATTTTAATAATACGTTACTTTTTATTTAACATTTTTTTATTAATATTTATTTCAGTAAAACTTGACTTCCGATTACATAATAAGTGAAATTGCAAATTCTTTCCATTCTTTTTCTTTTAAATATCTTACTTTGAACATATTTTCAACCTTACTAATTAAAAGATTTATGAAAAATAAGCATACATGTCGGAAATAGCAGCTTTACTGCAAATAATAGGTAAAAGTATTTGTGCGCAGTGAATAGTGAATAGTATACAAGTGCATAATAGACTTAAGTATAATCGACTTTGCATAATTAGCAAAAGAAAGTCATTAAATTACTGAATTTAAGTAGTATGATATTAAAATTGTTTCATTAATATTAAAAAATTTTAATTAATAGTCGAAAATTTGAAAGTACGTTAATTTTTTTTTTTTTTTTTTTTTTTTTTTTTTTATTTTTGACTCTCGATCTATAGAATTACATGATAGACATGACCTGTCCTTAAAAAATTTATACATTAAGCGATGAATATTTTGAACATTTAAAATTCTACAATAAAATAATACTAATCAACATTTGCTGTATATAAAATCCAACATAAATGCAACAACATGATTATAAAACTCAACCCATAAAAACTCATTACCTTCATTAGGTTGATTCTTAATTCGACAACGCGCATAAAAATAATCAACGCGTACACGCATACACACACAAATCGAGAAAACCGCAGCTTCCGCGAAACATAAACGACGATAAAAGCGGCATCGCGAAAACTCGAAAATATACTCGAGCGAAGAGCGCGCAATTGCACAATCGTCGAGAGTTTGAGAGAGCATGAGAGATGAGACGGAAAAGAAATTGCAAGGAAAGTGCACTCTGGGTTTTTGCGGTGGATGATTGATACGGCAATAAATATAAAAATGAAGATAATACCAATGACTTCACCATACGCGAGCTGTAGGCTCGGCGAAAGAGATTTTTTATTCTTTTTTTCTTACTTCCAAGTAGAGTACGCGTGTACTTTCATTCGCCATTTCGGCGAGTGTAGTGTTGCCAATAGTTGAAATTGCGAGGTTGCTTAATTTTACGGTTCTTTTTTTTTCGATTGATTATTTGCGTATGGTAAGATATTCAAATCGTCGCCGTTTGTGTGAATGAATTTTTTATTAATCTTTCTTTAATAGGCAATTATTTTTAAATATGTTAGCGTAGGTATTTTTTTATAATCGTGTTATACTTTTTTTTTTTAATTATTGTTATTTATTTATTTATTTATTTATTTTTTATAACTAAACGAAACAATTAAAATTGAATATTTTAAGAGACAAACCAGGTGTCAAAACTCTTCATCATTCTTATAAGTCTTATATAATCTGTTATAGTACAATTTTATTGTAACGAGAATGCATAAATGTCATATTTTTAATGAAATAAATGAAATTTTAAAATTGTCAACTAAATTTTTTAATTAATATAAAATGTTGTAAATTATTTATATAACCAATAAAATAAATAATGCCTACTAGTTTTTTCTTGGTTTTATGTAACGTAATAAATTCTTTTTACAAACATCAAAATTGCTAAAGACCAGAGTGAGTATTTCATTCTTGATATTAGAAGTACCGATTGATCAAAATGACCTGTTGTATCAATTTTTTATTTAATATATATATATATATATTTTTTAATACAAAGTAATAATTCGTAATAAATGCAATAATGTAATAAATAAAATAATAATTATTACATCTAATATTAAATTATCAATTTTAATATATTTGTTTTAAATAAACTTTGATTAATAAGTAAGCAATACTAAAAATGAAAAAAAAGCGAATAATTCGTATTTACACACAACGATTTTCACACTCGAATAACACAATTAGCATTTAATTTTAGCCAATATCTTCACAATTTTACCAATCTCACAACTATTGCCGCTTTTCATGATTATACCGATCATTTTCACCGTTCAACGAGCCTTTGCCACTTCACTTTTAAAGGTAGAAAACAAAAGCTTAGAAAAGTATCTAGGAAACGTTCGAAAATCGTTCAAATCGTTACAGTGGAAGATCTTCTGATTTCTTACGCCCGATGCGCGCAATCGAATTATAGTCACGCGTTAATTGCATCGCGCCACAAGTGCGATTATTGACTCGGCGTGAATCGATTATTTTTTTCTTCTTCCGCTTCTTTCGATCGCGTAATGAAAGATCCAAAAGATGACGAGCAGAGTCGAAAGTTGAAACTCGAAGCGGTGAAACTTTTAACTTTCAGAGATCATCGTACTCCGACGTAAATTGTAAAGCCGAGTACGATTTGGTTTTGCGGCGGAAACATCATACGCGACTTTTACTTCTGTTACGTACTGATTTTCCATGATTTTGAAATGATTGTTTTTCTTCAAAGCTGATAAATAACCTACGACATTGTTTTTCTAAATTTATATTCGAGTTAATTTTTGTAAAAAATTAAATTTTGTTTTATTTATAATGATAAATTTATAAGTCAAATACAATATTGTATTTTAAGTGTAATCTCTTGGATCGATGATTTAATAGTATTGTTATTATTTTATATATATTTTTAAATAAAACATGTAAATAAAAAGTTTACAAATTTTTTTTTTATTGTCTTCTTTATGGAAGAGAAGCTTTGAATTAAATCGTAAAATACTTAAATTAATTAAGTGTTGCAATGTTAAATTGTAACTTTTACATATGCACATAATTTTCTTAAAAAAATATTACAAGATAAGGTTGACAATATATATATATATATATGTGTGTGTGTGTGTGTGTGTGTGTGTGTGAAATTCATAAATAGAAGTTTTTTTTTTTATTAAAAATGATTCAAAAATAATTTAAACAATTAATGAATAAATTAACATTTAAATATTTTTGTTTTTGATAAACTATATTTAAATTAATGAATTTCGTCAGTAGTACATTTTTTTACTTACATAGAGACGTACGTGATGCAAGTGTTTGTATTTTATTTACAAAAAATTTTAGAAATTGGAGCTGAAAAATCTCGTTTCAAATGTGATATCCATTTGGTAAGTATAGAAAAGGTAAGATAAGACCGGTTCTTAGATAGGTGATACTTAACATGTTATTTAATCGATTTTATCGTAGTTTATATCAAATTTCCTCAAAAGTAAAACACAAGAAAAAAACTTTGCTCAAAATTTATGTTTCTCATGTACTTCTCAGAAACGGCAAGCCATTTCTGTACACACTGAAAAAATGTCTTGCATTTATAATGGAACAAGTTTTATTCGGTTAAAAAAAATTCTATGCATTAAGAGGCTTCTTCCACCGATCCCACACACAAGCTAAGCATTCCAACAATACAATTATCATTTCAGCGCAGTGAGATAACCTTTTGAGATAATCCAAGAACTTCCAACATCCACGTATAATGCACGATGCATTGGTCACGATATGATAATTACAAGAGATTAAAAATCACAAGGAGAAAGAGAGAGAGAGAGAGAGAAAGAGAGAGAGAGAGAACACATACACGCGCGAACTCATATTCCTGCCACTTACATACCGCGAGAGAGTATAAATGCAAGTTCGCATGCCCTTTCAATGATTCCAACGCGCAACGTGCGCGTAACTGTAAACGCAAATTGCTGGGCATACGACTTTTTACGTTATGGGAGAGAGAGAGAGAGAGAGAGAGAGAGAGAAAAATAGAGAGAGATAAAGAGAGAGTGACGTTCCATTTGCGTCGGAAACATAAGTTTTCTTTATGTCTCCCGTGCACCGCGTTATGCTCCACGAGACGCGCGTTAATCTGACGCGTTATGAAGGAAGCGAAAGAATTTTTAAAAAATTTCGTGGCTATTTTAACGCCCAAGTGTTGGCTTGAATGGATGGGTATTATTAGCGCTTTTGATATTAATGAAAGGGGCTTCTGTAATTATTCATATAGTTTTTTTTTTTTAATAAGGTTTTTAATGAAAGATAGAAGGAACTTTTCTAGTACGCTGATGAAGATTTTTATTGTTATAAAATTTTATAAAATTTCTCAAGCCTAATTAAAAAAAAAAAAAAAAAATTGTGATAATTAATTCAAAATTTTTAATAAAAATACATTAATTCGATTTAGTAATTAAATTCAATAATTGTAGTTTATACTGAAGAAATATTTTTATACGATGCTACAGTAAAGTCTGAAGACATCGTTAAAGATATTTGCGGAACTTATTACAATTTTTTTTTTTCTTTTTTTTTTTTTAATGTGTAAAAAACAAATTGAGATATGAAATAAAATTAATTTTAAATGCATTACTTTTTACCATATTTTTAAATTAACGCTGTTATCACTTAAACAGGTTTTATTAAACATGCAGTCTTATTGAAACGTTATTATAATAATATTAAAATGATTATTCATTCGTTAATATCACATATTAAAATTTTTATAATTTATATTATTGTATATTTAAAGCCCAGATAATTATTCACTAATATTTTATTAAAGTTCCATAGAATCAAATAACGAATACGACAGCCGCAATATTACTTTTGAATGATGATTCGATACAAATTTTACCATTAAAAATGATTGTCATTTATAATTGTTATTTTATATGTTTATTATATTTATAATAAAAATAAATAAGTTACGACTATACGGCCATAAATTTTCTAAGACATTTTATTAAAGACCGACACTTCTATTACGGATATTAGTACCATAAAAAAAAGTGCAAATAGTCGTACCTTAAGTAATAACGTTCTGTCTCCCGGATGTACATTATCCCATATATAAATTCATAGCCGATAATTGTAACATTCGTCACTTTCATTTACAATGTGAAAACTACGACAAAAGAGGAATAATTTCAAATACCACGATTTTGTATTCGACTACTGTCGCGTGTCGTCACAGCGATGCCGCTTCAGACGTATTAACGCTCATCGAAGCATAATTATACGTATCGAGCAATACGATTTCCCGCGATATTTTTTATTCGAAATAAAACATCATAAATTAAATTGCAAACTTTCGCACTCGTCATCGTTCAATCATATATAATTTAACAAACGATATCATAATCCATCTCGCGTGCGCGCGCGCGCGTACACGAATAAGTGTTATATTATTTTTATGATTGACGCGCTTATACAAGCGCCTCATAGATAAGCGCGTCGCGTGTCGTTTCACTCGTTACATCCCTTATTGTCATTCATGGCGCGATTTAAATAAAGCGGTCTTTATTACCTCGTTTCATCGGCGCGATGTCAAAAGCGCTTCGTTAACATAATTCAACGCTCATTGCGATTCTCATTGCGCGTCTGGCGCGACTGGAAAGCAGCCGTTTCACTTTTCACTACGTAAAGCGACGCGAGCCGTATCTGAAGATGTTTTTAGTCGCGAATAAACGGCGATGTGTCGCAAATTTATTATTGCACGAACTGTTTGCTATTTTATAAATATATAGTACACTGTATATACATGTATATATATATATATATATATATATATATATATATATATATATATATATATATATACGTATTTACTGTATATACATATACTGGGTTTCTCTATTCTATTACTCGGGTAACGATCATAATGATAATGAAATTACGGCTAATTAATGTCGCGTTGTCGGTCACGTTTTACTTTCGCGGAATGGCTCGAAAAAGGTAAGAGAGAAAAATAAAGAAGGAGCAACGAGAGAGTTTAGCGATGGTTACCACAGTTCGGAATGCGAATGTTGGCGAAGAAAACGGACGACATGCAAACCACAGAAGAGTTCGTCGAGGGGGATATATTTTTTCTTTCTCTCTGCACGTTTTTCTTTCAGATAAGATAGAAAATTGTCCAAAGAGAATTTCACAATTACCAGGAATGTTAAGTTAAGCTTTTTTTTTTGTGTTTTTTTAACATTATATTTACTATTAGATAAGAATCCTGATAATTATGTCTATTATTGAGTCGTGTACAAATTGTGCAAGCATAGTTTTATTCAACTACGACATATTTTATTAACTATTAGATTATTTCGGTAATTAAATTAATAAAGATACAAATTATAGATATAGTTTATTTTCATTATTATTTTATTATAATCTATAATTAAATTTTCTTAAAAAAATGAATCGTAAAATTATAAATTTCAGTAAATGATAACATAAAAATAATTTTTCAGCAAATGATGCTTGCATAGATTTATATAAATTTTAATTTTACCAAATGTCATATTTTGTTTAATACACTCAATAATAATAGTTTTAATATTATGCTCTTGTATCTCATCACTTAGACGCATCTACTTAATTGCTGACAATGAGTAAAGGCACAACTTGATTGCGATTTTTTACACAAAATAATAAAATTATTTATACTACATTAAATTTTTTACATTGAATGCAAATTGCACTTACGTAAACTATAGTGAATTTTATTCCAAGTATAAAAAGATGCAAATCACAGAGAATTTAAACACTTTTATAAACTTGAGGTAATACCAAATAAAAATTACGACTAATTTTCAAAAAGAATACAGTAAAAATTTTAATTTTCATACACCATTGCTATTTTTATGTTACTTTTAAATGGCAGTTGTTGCTATTTTAAATCCAATTCAGACAATGAAATTTAAAAATTGTTGTGACATTAATAATTGATTTAAATACATAAAAAACTTTCTACTTTCTCTATTAAACAGTCTTTAAAATGATAATATAGTTTTAATGCACAATGCTAATCGCGTATTTAACAAAAATCTATGTGAAGTTGATAGCTCATTTATATTTAAAAAAAAAAAAAAAAAAAAAAACACCGAATGGTTTTTAATTACATTATAATAATCACGATTAACGATACAAATATTCTTTTTCTATGTATAATCTACGAGATGGCAAAAATGTCACATTGAAAGAAAACCGCATCGTGATTAACTGACGAGACACTAGTTGCTTGTCGAGCTATGGAATAAAACCGCTAAAATACGTACAGTCGCATCAAAATTTGTCAAAACCTTAATCAATTTTTTACGTTAGCAGAAAGGAAAGATCGGCGCTGCATGGGGAAGCGCGCGTTGGTGTATAATCCGGCGGTTGGGGAGAAAAATAAAAGTGCGTATATACATAGCAAACGGTTAGAAAGTACGAGGCGCAATCTTGTGCAGTGCGACCTATGCGTGCGTGCGTGTGTGTGTGTGTGTGTGTGTAGCACGAGGCGATTTTAATGAGTCGCACATTCCGCAGTTGGTTCAGCAGCACCGACGAAGCGCATGCTCTATATATCTTGCGATTTATATTCGCTTGCCGGAGCCAAGAGAAAGTCATAAATTTCGAGTTTCATCTCTTCTTTCCCCCCCCCCCCCCCCCACCTGGATGGATTTTCGACTTATCGGGGCCGTTGACGTGAAATTCGATTTCTAGATCTTGATATATATACGTGTAACGAGACGTGGAGTACGCGCGCTAATTGCGCTTTATTCTGGCGCGTGCGGAGAAATCCGATGCGAAAAAGATAAACGACTGCTTTTTTTTAAACGTTGCTGAAACATTTTTTCCTTCGGTGATCGATTTTTGTAAAAAGATTGGCTTGTTCATTCGATGTGATAATTTGAAAAATAAATTTGTTACGGTTGACTGGGCATAATTAAATGTTTTAATCGTTTAAATCACATATACACATATACTTAATTAAATTATTTTAATTTATTATTGATTTTATATTTTTCGTGTGCACAAATGTCAAAATTTACTTAGAATGTCTGAAAAAGTTAGAAGTGGTTTTAAATAATATTTTTTAAATTAACGTTTACCTTTAATTCATATCCATAAAATTCGGAATATTAAGTCAGTGACAACAAGAATTATTTTCTTTGAAACGAATGATTTATTTTAAATCACTTGTATAAAATTGTTTAATTATTATATAACAGTTGTACTAAATTACAATAATTATCAAAAGAAATTCATCTTGCTCATTCGTATGCGATCTGTTTTACGCAACGACAATGATAAAATGGCATCCATACCATTTCTTCTAATGCATCGCGTATGTATAATAATTCCCCTGTTCTTTCGACATCATCACCGCGAATGATCATTTCCTTTAACAATAATAAAATTACGAAACACCGATTAAATAGAATAAAAAAATATCGAGGCGACATTAGCAATAATGTAAGGACGCCGCACTTGCAAAATTTCTGAAGCGCGTAATATGCATCTCTCTCTCTCTCTCTCTCATTCTCTCTTTTGCATGCATTATATACACGTATAAAGAAAAGACCAGCGATCAGAATAGGAAGATCTTCGGTGCCGCTGTATTTTTTCTCCATTCCATACGTTACAGAGCGAGTGGGCCGATCGGCTCGGCATTGCATATAATACACCCATCCTCTCTCGATTGCCTATTCATAAGGAGGTAGCTTACGCGTGTGCTACAGCTTCGCGGGAGGCAAATCTCGGCGGCGTAGAGAGCCTTTTGCCTTTCACGAGATAGTCAATGCAATCTTAATGTATACGTGCAGTGCGCAACGCCTTATCCGGAGAATACCGCCCGCGATGCAGCTGTGCGCTGTTTTCGAGCAAGAGAGAGAGAGAGAGAGAGAGGAAGAGGGCGTCAACCGCTAATCGTCTAATTGTCGTCTCTCTCTCTCTCTCTCCCCCTCTTCCTCCCTTGTATCGAGCTTTCATGCTTTAACGTTGTCCGTTGTTGGGTAATTGTATGCGCGCATCGATCGTATTATAAGGAGAGCGCATACCAATTTGCATCGGACGATATACTGCTTTAAAGCGGCTTGAATTGGTTCAATAAAATGTAAATGTATAGTTCATTGATTTTGCAAAATTATTTTTAATTAAAAAATTATTTAACATACTTTATTACATACGTAAAATTTAAAGTAGAGCTGTTGAAAAATTTGATTTTATTTTTTAACTAAAATTAATATATATATATATATTCTTTAAAAAAAGTTACTTCCTTCTCAATGCAACGAGATCAATTCAAAATTTATAAATATTATAAATTTTCATTATTTTGTAAATAGTTATTTTGATCACATGTTCATTTTATTAACTATTTATAAAAAAATTAAATTATTCCTTGTATTATTTAAAGTATAATTTTAATAATATTTATCCTAAATTGAATTAAACATTCAATAATTATTTCTGTAATTAAAGCAATGTATGAGTTTGATATAAACACTTAAATTTTATAAAAACATGACAATTAAAAAACAAATAAAAAATATATTTTAATAAAATCTTTTTAATATTTTTAATAAATAAATAATCTGCAAAAAATTTTGAAATACTTTGTTAAAATTTTGTAAATGAAAGATATAATTTTCTAAATGTATTATTTACATTAATCAATGAATAAGTAATTGTCAATTATTAATAAAAAATAAATAAAATGAAGATTTTACAAAACGCCAATCTTTTAAACATTATCGTAAGTTTTTAAAATGATGATATATATTTAATCTTTTTTTTTATAATTGTTCTTTGTTATTCACAAGTTCATTTATTAAAAATTAACATAATTATACATTTTATTATTGGTTGAAAACAAAGTTATAGATTTATTTACTATGTATAGGATTATTCAATTTTATTAAAGTGTAATTTAGTTGAGCAACTGCACATAATATTATAAAAAAAGAGAGCAAAAAACACTTCTCGTATCTATTTCACAAACAGGTTTTAATGTAAACATAAATTTTTTTATATCGAGTCTGATTTAATTACATACTCTCATTAGTCGCGCGTGTTACATGATAGCTCTTTTAAACAGCCATCATCCTTACAACTGCAACACGATCGTTCGCTTATGTAAAATTACCCATCTAAGATCCTGACCGTTTATCTCATACCGATCCTCTAAAAGGCTTCTCACTTCTCATTCAATCGTTTACACGCCCGTAGTGATTTAGACCGACGATTTATCGTCGAACGAATAATCGTCAAACTGCGGCCGCTCGTTCGTAAACCGTCGAGCAGGTTCTCTCCTCGCGCGATTTAAGATCGCAAAGTGTAACGCGGCTGCTGACCCGATAACCGCACGAGAATATCAATGAACCGTCGTATTAACTCTCGTTGTACGCACGTCCGTGTGAGCTCACGCGCTTTTACAAACGCGTAATATGCATGTAAGCGAACTCGACGATCTGGGTCGACTTTGCGCCGTGTGTGTATCCTAGTCTTCGAAACCTGCCGATGTATATGACACGTGAGCACGTGAATGTGTTATGCGTACGCGTTATATACAATACAAGTCGATTTTTCGATTTGGACGACGACGGCTAGCGCATAAGTTTAACGGTATCGCCGATGACTTACTTTACGTCGCGTGAATATTTTTCGATTTAACCGTGAAGCGCGGGTCGTTTTTAGATTTTTGAGAAATTTTTTTTTAATGGCGGTATACATTGCTTTTTATATTGTCGATTTCTGTATGTAGAGTGTATATTATAAATTTAAAAATAAATTTTTATGTTAATATTATTTTTATATTCTATTATTGATTTATGAAAAATTTTTAAAAAATAAATATGTTAAAAAATAATTGATTATTAATCTTTAAATAATACAATCTGTAAATTAAAATAAAAATTACATTTGAACTTTTGAAAGAATTTTTACATCATATATTTTAGCAAAGGTGTATTTAAATTTGTCTTTCACAATATACGTATACAATTGACAAGTTTAGCGTTATTTTGCAGTAAGTTGTCTGAAAAATTTACAACAAAATGCAATTATTCGTAATTGATATTCTAGTTAACGATAATTATTCATTCATTCTTACATACATTATAACTTAACGAAAATACATATCTAATTTACTACGTGTAATAATCTTTCTGACAATTAAAGACCTTCTCCAGTTCCGATTAAAAAATCCGTAGCACCCACGTAACGTAAACTTTTTTAACAAGAGGAAACCCCTTCTTTTTCAGGACTCTTCTTCTTTTTTACGATGAAAAGAAAAAATCGAAAATAATGAGCCGACATATTACCCAAGAGCTCGAAGCGCGCGCTCTATTCTTATGGGCGCAACAATAACGGCGCTGCAGCCAGTACCGAGTCTATAATCCTGACTATAAGCGGCAACAGCAATATTGGTTCATCGACCTTCGCCTTCGGCTACCTACGCGCGAATAATTAATTAATTTTCGCCGCTCGCTTGCCGTACAGGAATGCGCGCGCGCGCGCGCGTGAGTACCGCGGAAGAAAAGAGGATGTAGAAGAGAGAAAGAGAGAGAAAGAGAGAGAGAGAGAGAGAGAGAGAGAAAGAGAGGACCGGTCACGCGATACACATCTTGTGCTTAGCTAGATATATACATATATAATACACACCTTTTGCAGAGTTTCGACGAAGCCAACGACGAAGAATATCGATTGTTACCGGTGCTCGTTTTATCTCCTCTGACGCGAACGCATCTTTATGTGCCGCATTTGTTGCCGCTGCTGAAGCTTTTGCTGCTGCAATGTTGCGAGAATGGATTGTTCCCATGCGCGGTCGCATCCATTAGCGCGTGGATGATTTTTTTTTTTTTTTTTTTTTTTTTTTTTTTTTTTTTTTTTTTTTTTTTTGTTTCGTTTAAGTACTTGCGGTGTTTTTGCGCGCGTGCGAGAGAAAGTCGTTAACGATGCGAGTGTATTCAGGTTTCTCCATGTTTATTGTTGTTGTATCGTGCGGGAAGAGTTGACACTAAGTGCATTAAGTTATTAAAGATTTTATAGCATAGAAAGGAAAAGGAGGTATGCGAATGTCTAAAAAGCAAAATAATTTATAAATAAATGGAGAAAATGAAAGGAAATGGCAATTTTGTTTGTTACGTTCAAAATGTGCATTTTAATGTAGGATAGAAAATTGATTTCTAAAATCATAAAGGCAAAATTTAAAATAATAATTATTTAGAATGTAATAAGATTAGTTGATAAACGTTTTAAAGAAAAAAATTATATTATTAAAAAAAATATGTAAATATATAATCAATAATCATTTAAAATATTCTAGTTATTTGTTTTCAATTGAAATCTTCGTGACTACAGCTGAAAAAAAAAAGAGAGGAAAATGAATAGTTTATTTTTCTTAGAAGTTACAAATTTTTTATTACGTCAAAATTTAATAAAAAAGAAAAAAATAAAAAATAAAATAAATAAATGTATAATCATCTTTCACAACAAATCACGATTGACGCGTACCATCCGCGGTATGTATACGCGAATGCGCAGTCTCAATGAATGAAGGAAGCGTAGGCAGTATCTTTACGGGAGGGAAGTTATGGTGCCGTGACCTCCTTTACAGTGTGCGAAGCGATACCGTTCGATTCTCGACGCACATATATACAAACATGTGTATACACGTGGACACTGACTCGTCGTCATTTTCGCGTCCTTTCGATACGACGGCGCTTATACATATATATGTATTGTGGCAAAATTATTCTCTCAGAATGCGGCTACCCTTGACTCGCCGATTTCTTTGTACTGCGTATAAATATTGCGTTAAGCTTTCGCGCGGTATACATCATATCGATGGAAAGACATCTTCCTGTGACCTCTTTTTTTTTTTTTTTTTTATTCATGTTTCGCAATTGCTTTTTCAAATATTGCAATTAGCAATAACTAAAAGTATATGTAAATAAATAAATATGTTATCTAATTATTGCGACAAGCGTAAGTTATCTTTATCTTATTAGGAAAATTGAAAGGAATAAATTAATGTGATTTGATTTATGAATATATTTTCAATAAATTAAAGTAAATTATACTTAAAATTTGTTAAAAATTATGTAAGAAAAAAAATATAAAATTTCTAGGGATTTTAAGTGTATTTTAATATACACTAAAATATTATTCTTTTAAATTAATTAAGAAGTTTAATAAAATATTGTTAATAAATTTTTATTATTTATTATAATAATGTGATTTTAATTTTTAAGATAATAAAGCTTTACACATTGAAAATAATTAAATTCACAGTCGCTTTAAAATAGAATTTTTAAAGAAAGTTAAGGATGGCGCATATGTATTAAACACTGAAATAGTTTCAATACTTTTGATTGGCTGGTAGAGCTTCTATACGAACACGCATCGGCCAATCAAGAAACTAACGCCATTTTGCCGTTTTGAATGCGGCAGCCATTTTTACGTTGCATAAAATTCGTAGTCTAAACGAAATTTCAGGAATTTTTCAAATAACAATTTATTAAATATTAGTTTGTTAAAATTATTTTCTATTTTCTTCCATTCAAATAAATAAGGTTATCATTGTGAATGTTTTTTAAAAAAATTTTATTTTTTAAAAAAGGTAATTTTTAAAAATATTTATATTCGTCATTATTACATAAAATACGTTAAAAACTATTATATTTATAAAAAATATTTATTTAGAATTTAGAATAAAATTAAATTTAGTTTATTAAAATGAATTATAAATGAAATAAATATAAATTTCATTTTTTTGGTGGTGTTATTCACATATTTAAAATTTTTTTTTTTTTTTTTTTTTTTGTATAAAAGTTGAAAAATAATTTTTAGTATTTATGTGAATTGCTAAATACATCACATTCAATCAATTTTTCGCGAATGTATCGACATATTTTCACTGTACACAGAGAATCATTTATTGCGGTGTTCGCTGCATGTGCATCATTCAGTCTTCCTTTCACCGGCTTTATGCATTTCCCAACCTTGCGAACGATAATAACTCCATAATGCACAATCACGCGTAATAATGCCTAGCAAACATTTTTTTTTTATTTATTTGATATGCGCATGGGATTTTAAGAGAACTCGATATGAATATTGTTTTGCGTACAGTATAAATTAATTTAAAAAGATAAAGGAATAACAATGAGTTTTTACATTTATTACGCTATAAGGTTTTAAGATTAAAAAAAATATTATTAGAGAAATGAATATTTATGTTATTATTATTACGATTAAAAAATGAGTTAAAAATACTTTTTTTTTTTTTTAAATGAAATTTAAATATAATAGTCGAAGAAAAAATTCACTAAATATATTTTTATTAACATTAAGTAATAAAATACTTGTAAATGAAAAATAATAATCTTTATCATAGATCATTTGTTTAATATTGCTAATAAAAACTATTTAAAAAATATTTTGAATAAATCAATGTTTATTAAATGATTACAAATGATAGATCGAATTGTTAAACGACAATAAGTGGCGGTAAAAATTGCCGACTCTGAAAATGGCGGCGTGCAGCAAAATGGCGACCAATCAATCTGCATTGACACCATTTCACTAAATTTAGTAAATATTCATAGCTGCCATTTTTATGACATTTTAATTTCTTCAATGCATACTTTTATTGTTACGTATATGTATATTTCTTTAAATATTAAATTAATTTATTTGCATCTACGAAATTATAATTTCTCTATTTTGGTATGTAATATAATTTATATTTGTAATAATTTAAATATCAATTTTAGTACTGTATAAAATGATTAAAATTTAATAATTTTTGATCAACTTTTTATAAATTATTCTAAAAATATGATAACAAGGATTAAGACAATATAGAAAATAGTAAAAATACGAAAAAATAATTGAATAAAATGAAATTAGAAATCAATTTTTAAATGTAAATAGTATCAAAAATAAAATGTTGATAAAATGCTATATTATAAAAATATATTTTATTATTTTTAAAATTACAAAAATAATGTAATTTATAAAAAAATCTAAATTTAGTAAAATTTAACATGTCTGATTATAATAATACATAAAAATATTATCTCTGGTTAACAAAAGCCATAAGTAAATTTGGCTTTCAATAATTATTGTCATTGAACTGAAAGATATTTATACATTATCACAATATAGTTAATCATTAAAATATGAAAAATATAGTTAATTATTAAAATATAATTATAATTTAAATAAAGATTTGTTTGTAACAGCAAGTGTTATAAGTGCCAGATATCATAAGGATACCTAGTTTCTTCTAAAACAATTTTTCCTATGTAACAATTTCCTATTTCAGTCATAGCTAATCCAATTTCATGAGTTGATCTCATATTTGTTTGAAAAATGCTGCAATAAAAAAATTACAATTTATTATTTTAATATATTTAGTTTATTATAGAATTTTTTAGTGGAAATTTTTTTCTAGTAAGTAATTGAAATTAAAAAAACAATAATATTTTTGGAGACTTAATTGTACATTAAATTTTTATTAAAGTGAGAATTTAATTTAGAAAAAATAATGAAATATGCAAATAAAATATACAATATGTGTTTATGAAAATAACTTGCAATAAATGTAATGATTTATTTTAAAAATATATTTTGAGTAAAAATTGAGTTTGATTACAGCAGAATTAAATTTTTGATAAACAAGTAATTTTTAAAAGCTTACCACATTTTCCATCCTAAACCATATTGTATTGTTTCTCTTGGTAAAAATGATGTAACCGAATATCCATTGCTAAGTAACAATACTAAAGTATTTTGGTTGTTTTCAGTCACTTGTGATTCAGATTCACACTCTCTATAAATAACACGAGCTCGAATTTCTCGTGGAAATTCCACATACAAACAAAATAATCTAGAAAATTATAGAAATAATTTTTTATTATCTAGAATGTTCTTATAGCATATTATTCCATAATTATAAAAAATATTTGTTTCAAATTGAAAATTTGTTTGTAAATATATTACCTATGGTAAGATTTGACATTTCTATTAAATAATTTTAAACATCCACCTCCTTCATAAGAAGTTTCATGAGAGAACTGTATACAATTTATTCCAGTAAAAGATTGAGGTTTATCTTCAAAAGTAATTTGATTACCCAGGGTTTTTATAATTTCATGTAAATTTTCAAAAGTGCATTCTTGTGGTTCTGGTGGAGATTTTCTATCTTTCTGAATAGGAGATACTATCTTTATTGAAATGAATCTTAAATGTGGACATGTAGTGATAGCTTGATGCCTTTGCATTGACATATTGTAAAATGAATTGTTATTTGTGATTATCATGTGTGTTTTTGGATCTTGATACATTATTTGCTGAAAATTATAAGCATTTTTAAACATTTTAAAATAGAGAATCAAACAAAATACATATGTTTAGAAAATATTTTTCATTCCTTACTGTCCCATATTCATAATATTTCCTTCCAACTCCCCGACAAAAAGTTGTTGTAAAACGTTCATTTTCGTAAATAGGTACATGTATAAAAAGAAATGGCATCAATTGAGCCCAAAATATGTTTTCTATTCTTGGGAATGTTTCTGGTCCAAAATATTCAAAAGTCCAGGCTGGAGCAAATATAGCAGTTGAAAGTCCTTGTTGGCGAATTTTTTGTAGAGCCTAAAATAAGATATAGGTAAATTTTTTCAATAATTAAATAAAATAAAAAGTATAAATAATAATAATAAAAAATAATACATAAGCAGAATTGAAACCACCTCCACCAGGACAACCTCTGCCCCATACGTCTAAACCAACATAAATATCTTTCACTCTGTTGCGTTTTTGAGCACTAATAGCACTTTTGATTAAACCTGATTCATTCCAGTTATAATTTAAAAATATTCCATCACATCTGTCAAAGAAGCAACTGAAAAATAGATATTTTTTAAAATTATCATCATATGTCAATAGAATATAGTTGGTTAGATATATTTAAATTTTATTATAAAAATATTTATATTAGAATATATTATTCAAATATACATATATTTATTTGAAACTTTAAACTTGAAATTAAAATGTATTGTCATAAGATTAATTTATAAATATTTGATACATAAATCTTACTCATTCTTTTCATTAAGTTCATTTTGCCAACTTAATTTTCCTGTCTTAATTACACTATCATACCAGATGATTTCCGAATTTTCTATTGCATTATGTATGTTAGTTGTTAAATATTGAACGAAAAATGTTAGTTTAATTATATCAGCTTCATTGAGTTCATTTTCAATATTTAAAAGCCAACCTTCAAATTTATAAAATTGAGAAAGGGTTATAAGAGCATCTGCAAATTTGATGATACTTTCTTGAGATTTAAGAATTTCATTCCAAATTTCTTTTCCTTCTGCATTTTCAGTAATCAACGTTCCTAAAATTTTTACGCCATGTTCATGTGCAGCATTAATCCAACCATAAGGTGGTATTGTTATAAAATAATGACTAAAGTATATAAAAGTATCAATAGTATTCCAATGATAAAAGTGATATGAGTTGTATTTATTTGAGCCATATATGAATCTGAAATAAAAAATAATTTTATTTAATTTGAAAAAATAATACCTTATGAACATACAAGAATTATGTAATGAATTGATTACTATACTTTATTATAATTTAGTTTTATCGCAAGTTTATAATATGCTAAGAAAATAAAAATTTTAAGTGTATTATACTAGTTTTAATTGTCTAATTTTCTTAATTTTAGGATCAGCAAAAATTTACTCACTTGTCCTCTAAGTAACCACCCTTTAAATCGTGACACAATATTGTTTTTGGTACATCCTCTCTTTGCACCTTGGCTGATTTATTAATTTGTGAATCTATATAAGTACCTTGATAAACGTAATCTGTAGATTTACGTAAACTTGAAGTTTCTGGCCATGGTGTAAGATTATTTATTTCTTTATAAAGTTCATTCAAAGTTTTAAACGGTCGCGCTATTTTTTCGTCTACTTCCATAGTTCTTAAATGTATCTAACTGTAGAGTGTACACATGTTACTTCTTAAACAGTAGATATTTATAATGATTTTTCGCTTCTATTGTATCAAGGCCAATCCTTGGTAAATGCATATCCTGAAACATTGATATTTTAGAACGGAAAAATGATATCTCTTTTCCAAGAACAGTTATAGCTTTCATATTTATATATCTGCTGAAACCGGATATTATGCGAGATTTTTGATGTTAGTCTAATTATCTTGAAAATAATGAGAGCAGAGCCTATGAAAATTTGATAACGATAAAACAATGTTATGATTGGGGTCAGTGATGTGACATGAATTAGAATTTTTTTATTCACGTTATCTTATAACTTTAATAATAAGTATAACGCATATACTGCACTAAAATTTTTACGAATTTTTAAGCTTTATAGCTGCAACACTATAAAGGGAAAAAATCTTAGGTTATGTTATTTTACATTTAGATGATGACCTACCAGATTAGCAGATTTTACAGAAGATTGAATTTACTTTTTTATAAATTTAATAATTGATGTTTTGAATTTTTTTGATAAAATAGTAGCCATTATAATGCAAATGATTTTAATCAAGATATCAAGCTACTTAATATTATCAACACTCGAAAAAACTAAGCAGACGACAATATTATTCAAATATAATCTTTCAAATATACAGTGAAAACAGCAATAATATTCAAACTATAATAAAATTAAGAATATTTATAAATAAGACAACTTTTAATAATTAATGGCTATCAATAACAAAAAATTTTAAATTATTTAGAATTATTTTGTGTAATAATTCTGCTGGATGTCTAACAGAAATATGGATTGCAAACACTAGACTATTTCTTTTAATATCTTTTTATTTTGTTTTCAGTAAAAAAAAAGTACAATATTCTACGTTTCGTAATACTCGAAACTTTGAAATTCTCACAAATGTAATTAATAACATTTTTAAGTTTATAATCTTATAAATTAGATTAAAGATATTTTGTAATTTAAAATCAAAAATATATTTGTAGGACCAAACGTTTTAAAAAATGCATGTATAATTATAAGATCTTACCTTAAAGTAACTAATTCAAGTTTAATGTTAATATTACTGTTTGTTAATTATTATCTATTAGTTTTTCTAAAAATTTTCCAAAAATTAATATAAAAAAAGTCACTGATTAATTGCAAAACTTATCTTAAAGATTATAAAAATTTATTTTAACGATTTTAAGTAAAGTAAAACAACGTTATGCATGCAAAATATATATTTTTATTAATAATATTGGAATTCATTTTTAATAATTATTTTTTGAATATTTATTTTTATATTTTTTAAAGAATACGCGCGCTCCGTATGTGCGCGCGTGTAATTTATAATTTTATTATTAAGTAAATTTTTTAAATGAAAAGGTTGAAAAGAGAATTTGATGAAATTTGAAAGATTTATCTTTATTTCATTCAGAAATAAGGGATTTCCTACATAACGATGACACAGATTAAAACTACGAAGTCGCTGGAAGACGTACGAGACATTTTTAATTAAATTTGATGGTACCGAAAATGCGTGACGTAATTACATTTATTCCTCGTTCTCTTTACCAAGATGGTCCCATATACGATTTCTTTATTTCAGCTTTTGACGTATAAGCGATTTTTTAAAATAATGCGATAAAATCAAAATTGTTTTTTTAATACTATTTTCTTATTCAATTTCTCTTTGTAAATTATTAATTGTATAATCGTTCAAAGTGTTAAAACTTGTTATTATTTTATTAATAAGAAAAATTCATTCTATTATAAGATCAAAAAATCGTTCTATTATAAGATGTAAAATTAAATAACAAATTTTTAATAGAGATAATTCTTATTACGTACACTTACAAAATAAAGCGATCTATTTTTAATGAACTCACTTTTATTTATTTATTTATTTTATTTTTTTTAAATACATAACTACGTATTTCAATTATTCATTCGTTTTCGCTAAAAACGCTCATTTTCACACCGTCTTTTATTATGTTCGTCAACGCTATTTTTCGCTACAAATAGGTCAAAGAATCCAAACTATTTTCGGGACTGCAAATTCTTAGACAAAAATGTTCGCTTGTTTCTTTTTTTTTTCTCATATATATCACAATGGAGTCTAATCTTATTTGCCTACGCGTAATTTATGATACAAACAATTTGTTTCTCGTCGTCATCGCTTAGTCATAAACTGCGCGTTTTGTAATAACAATTAATTACCGATACCTTGAATGGTACATCAAAAATATGGTTTTCCAAACTAAATAACGTATTTCTCGATATCGATAACTAAATGATAAGCATACAAGCACAATAGCATCGATAATTTATTGACAATTATAATTTTAAAATAATACCTTACATGAAAAATATCCAATATCTCAAGGAATTTACATTGTTGTGTCGAAAATAAAAAAATATTTCATAATCAACGAAGTATTTTATGAGATATTATTTTTTACATCAGTAATATGGTTAATTGGAAATTTTATAAATAATTTTTTATATAAGTATATAACTATCATACTAGTATATTTTTCTATGTATTGATATAACCATATTTTATTGGTAGATCATACATACGTATATATTATGTTTGCATCAATAGGTATGTATATGGTATTATCATTTAGCGTTTTGGTTCCACTTATTATATTCTTACAATAATGGTAGATATACATATGGGTATTGTGCTTTTGACTAATATTAGGAATCTTGTAAAGATTACAATTTTTAATACGTAGTATCTTTAAATTAATTTATCTCTTATATCGTTAAACAAACGTATAATTGTAATATATAAAAAAATTGTTGTAGATTTGGAAAATCGTATTATCTTTACAAGACTAATTATCTTGCTGCAAAGCCTAATAAAACTGTTGTAATATGTATATTCAGTTTTAATTCTTTTTTTTTTTTTTTTTTTCTATTTCAGATATATTAGTAAATCTCAACGGTAATATGTATATGTAATTATTAATCATTTCATGGATATATGTAATATTGTTTTGAATATTTTACATGATTTCAAAAAAAATAATATTTATTCACAAACAAACCTCGCAATTATCTGTTAAAAATGAATTATTCAATTTTTTTAATTTTGAATTTTTTGTATTTAAATTATGATATTATTTTATAATTAATACAATCATAAATTAATACGTACATTTTTTTTTTTTTTTAAAGCTCGATATTTTAAGCGAGATTCGAACTGATTTTAAGTCTGAAATTGAATATGCTTGAACATTTATTAAATATGAAATTCTACATTAACTTATGAGGTAGAAAAAAATAAATGTTTTAATTAAATTAAACACTCGAAATATAATATTATAACTGACCAATGTATTTAAAATTTTAATTTTAATTATTCAGATTAGCGCTCATAAAATGATTAATAACTACTACTTGAATTGCAAATGCATAATTGATGGTTAAAAGAAGCAGGATAAGAATAATTAATTATATCGCTCGATTTTCTTTTATCTAAATTGGGAAATATTTGCGATAAAACTTAGCGGTCGTTTCCTCACATTTTCTTTGTCATCTTTCCATTGTTATTATATCCATATAGCCCGTGTCGCGAACTTGTGTATTTGCTTCGCTTAAGATACTTAAGCTCTCAAAAGTGAGTGATTATACATTTTGTGGTCATGGAAAAAATTAGGACTAGAATATTATTATATTTACCAAATTGCTGCGACTGTCGCGGCTTTTTTTCTAAAGTTTTTTTTTTTCGTCGTATGTACGAAAAGTCTACTTGGTTAATGTGTACCATACGCCAAAAGTACACAATCGTAACAAGTTTTTTTTATTTTTTTTTATTTTTTTTAATTATTCCACAAATACTTGGAAATGCGCTTTTTTATTTTAATATGGCTTGAAATTTGGATATGTTAAGTCGAAAAATTTCGCTTCGCAAATCCCACGTTGATATTGATATGTGAATTTTCGAAATGTTTTATGAAAGAACTTAATTAAATGATTTATCTTTTTTTTACTTTTTATTATTAAATTAATTAATTTTAATTGTACAATTCACAATAAAATAAAAAAAAGGGATAAAATTATACAATTCGATTAAAAGTAAAAATTTTTTTTTTTTTGTTATTTCACCATATTTTTGATTAAAACTAAAATTTATACTATAAAAATTATAAACAATTTTTTTTCCAGTATATAATTTATTAACTTCTTTTTTTCAATAATTAAAACATTAATTTAAAGTTTCGAATGAAAGAACGATGGTGCGCTAATGCGTTCAATGCATTATTTTAAAATGAACGTGTGAGGTTTAAAAAGCGAACCGGCACCATTTCATAGAAAATCTAAACTATCCTATTTCCATACGAACTTCTTTGATTATGGATGTGCGTTTTTTTTTTTTTTTTTTTTTTTTTTTTTTTTTTTTTGTTTCTAAAATGCAAATTGTTGCTTTTTATTCATTATTGTTTGACTAAAAAGGAAAAAAAGGCACGTTCCCGAACGAGAAAAAGCGCCGATTTTGTGATTAAATTTTTTTATTACTACTCTTGTATAGCAATTAAAAATTGAATTTCAAATTTTAACTATTTAAATGACTGCTTTTGACCATGAGTAGTTGACAAATTCTAATTTGATTTAATAGACGTAAATGCAATAGCAAGTGTCAGTAATTTTGATTGGTTACTGATGCGTACATCGTTAAATGAGCCAAAAAAAAAAAAAAAAAAAATTTCACTAAAAATTTTGCAAAACTATTAATAATTGATTAAATTACTCATTTTTCATGTTTTCATGATATTTTTTCATTTTATTTACCGAATAACGTGAACATTTAGAATAATATATTTTTAACGATACAAAAATACAGTCGAACTCTTGGATATTCTTAAAATTGGAACTGGCGTTGTCTGATGTCGTAAAAAATAAACTGACATAATTTCTCAAATAACGAGGTTAAAGCATTAAAAATGTCAATGATATATTAATACGTTGGTTAAGCAGCCATTTCAATGGTGCCTGAAATTCAATTTACTTATGAAATTTGTAAAACAATAAAGTAATTTTTATCGTTCGACTGCGAGTTTTAGCTATTTTTTAAAACAAATTTGAGAATATTAGAAATAAAGGAAAAAAAAAAAAACAAAAAACAAAAAAAAAAAAAAAAATAATGTGCATAAAATAAGGTAAAATCTAGCTAAGATAAGTATAGTTAATATAAAATTATTTATTATTTTACGTGTTATAATTTTTTTTTTTTAATTTTAAATTTAATACATACCAAAAATAAAACTAAAACTATTGATTTTTCGTTCACATGCGCGTTTCATTAAAAGTTTTTAATTCGCTGAATGAAAATTCAAAAACTTTAATTGTTATTTATTCGACTAATTATACGCATATATCTATGGATATCTAAAATTTTTATCTATGTTTAGAATTTTTTTCGTACAAATTATTCATTACATCAATTTTCCGATGTTATAATTTATTAAATAACAAACGTTTCTATCAATATTGATGCAATGAGATAATTTCTAATAAAAGTGACAAAGTAAAAATCTGCTTGTAGAAAAAAGCTAGTCAACGATGCCTGAACCCGTGTACTTCCAACCAACTATTCCAAAAATTCCTCTAAATTAGGCAATAATAGATCGTCATTAATATGTATATATTTGACATAATTAATTTTTATTTGATATGAGAAAATACTTTTTCTAAAATAATTAATTATTGGTTAAATATTCAATATAATTATTACTTAGATATGGTACTTAAATTTATATTCACTGTCTAGTTGAAAACAAAAAAAAAGTGAATTATAAATTTTTTCTATTTATCCAAAAAATATAAAATATTAATAACAAATGTGTTCACAATTTTTTTTAATTTAAAATATAAATTTTTTTAAGCTCGTTCTATTTTCATGAAAAATAATTAATGCGTTACAAATTTTATGTTTTCAAAAATATTATTTAAGAAGGAATTTTATTGCTATACAACAAATAAACAATTTTAAAAATGTTACTTCATTTTTAATTAACAATACTATGATTTGTCTATATTTTAACTACACAGTGAATAATATTTTAATTTTAATAGTAGTTTCAAATGCCATTTACATCATCAAAAACATAGGCCAATGGTTGAATAATTAAATTTTATTTTATGATAGTACTATTATTTTATGTAACTAAAAGTTAATACATCATTCTATAACTTATGAAGTATGATGATATTATATCTCAAAGAAACTTATGTACGATTATAATTATTATTTGACTCGAGAAAAAATAATTTTACAATTGGAATATTAATGTTGTTGCAGTTACAATTTAGTTAAGCGATTCACGATAAATTATTAAAAAAATTCATTCGTATGATAATTAATTTTGACGAATTGATATACTAGGTGTGTTCAGAAAATAACGGGAATTATCGTTTTTTGAAAAAAATATTTACTGCATTATGCAAAAGTTGGATGTTGTTAAATTATGATAAAATAATTTTTCAAATTCTAAGGTTTTTATAAAGTACGTCAAATATCATTATAATCATATATATATTTGCATATGCAGCATTGCAAGCCTTTCTTCGCGATTTACTATCATCACACAGCGTCGCGCGCAAAAACGAGCTCAAGCAAAACTTCCTAAAAATCGATCTCAGCTTGTAAGCACATGTATACGCATACATATACACATACATACACACACACACACACGCATGTATATATTTATATATATATATATGCATGTACATATACGGGCATACAAAACGACGAGGTGGTATTCATTGCCCGGCTGTCATAGCCTTGGCGCACCGCTGCTCGAGCAAAGAGCAACTAGTTCTCTTAGTAGGAGGCCGGGCGAAATATTGACGTCGGTTTACCTCCTCGTATCCCTTCCACCCTCGAGCTGTGCCAGCCCCCCGACGACGACGACGACGACAACGACGACGATGACGACGAGGAGGGCGAGGAGGGCGACGATGATGACGGGCGTGTATCGTTTTAGAAAGTTTCATCGATGCCGCGGTCTCGCTCGAGTTCGAAGAGCTCGAGGTCACCGCCGCCGGGGTTTTGCGGCCTTAGACCCACGCAGTCCCTCGGTGAGCATTCGATCCGACCTTCGGCACCGCAGCTGCACTCGACGCAGTTGCCGGTCGAGTGCGGCAGAACCTCACCCTCTCGGTACGTCCTTCCTGTAAGCAACGGGTTACGATTTTCGTGATATTACCGAATGACAATGTAACATTTGTGAGTGCGTACACGCGCTTGAGTGTACACGTACACGGTGTATGTGTGCGTTTGTCGAGAGTAAGGGAGAGAGAGAGAGAGAGAGAGAAAGAGAGTCAGGAAATCGGAGACTCGATAAAAGCGATGGATGTCGTGTCGATTTGATGGAGAAGTTGTTTTGAGTTTGAAACTCGTGATTGATATTAGATTGTGCGCACACGATCGTTCATTTTCATTGTTGGGAAAAGTTTTTGTGTACTTTTAAAATAAATTGTAGATAAATTACGCGAAATTTTTGTTTAATTATGTATGTAGTCTTAGTTAAAAGTATAATATTGTATAAGTAGTATATTATTAACACTAACAGTGTAAATAAATGTAACTGTGTTAAATTTAGTATCAAAATTTCCTATTAATTATTAATTTGAATGCAAAAAGAACGCCGTTTAAAAATTGAAAAAAAAAAAAAACGAATTAATTAGTGTAGAATAATTAATTGCAGATTATTATTAAAACAATTACTATTTTTCAACCAAAATAATTGTGTAATGAATAAAAATTTAGACATGTACTTTATTTTTTTGAGCATAAATAATGTGAGGGAAATTTTATCTCCAGGGAAATTTAACAAAGGTATGAAATGCATTTGTTATGCATGTTATGAGTATACAATTTCAAAATACAAATGTTTTTAAATTTTGTATTAAATGTATCTACAAATTGTAAATTTAAATCAACAGCATTATATATTATGTCATAAATTATTAAATATTTTAATCGTATTAACCAGAAATAATTATAAACAAAATATTATTTGTAAATAATTTGAATATTATTTAACAATGAATGTAAGCGAAGATTGAAGGTAAAGTAAAAACTGTAACATTTAATTTATAATAATTATAACTTTCTTAAATTTATATTTAATACAGAATAAATTAAATAATTTGTAAAAGAAACAAATTAAAATAAAATAAAAAGGTATAGAGAAAGGTAAAAGTATATACGAGGCAAAATATAAATTTTTTTTACAAGTATTAACGGTATCAATTATTTTCATGTTAATGATCTAATAATAAATAAAAATATAATAATATAATACTTATGTAATTTTTGCAATATAAACTGTAAATTGTTAAAACTATAAAGAATCAAATTTATGAAAGTTAAAATAATTTTTAAAATAAAATTTTAAAAGTAAGAAGTTCATTTATTAGCAACTATACATATTTTTGTACTTTTGTAAACTAACAATCGATAAAATTGTTCTTAAATTATTTTCACCTACTTCCACAACATTTTGAAATGATCGATACGAATAATTTTCCGGTTTGCTTTACTTTAAAATTCTACCGAGAAGTAATAATAATCAACCGCTCGAAATTGAGGCGCTGAAATATAACTTTAAGAAAATGGTTCACAAATATATCTAAACCAACTCTATCGCGTGCGTGCAGCTGTCAAGCTATCTACTCGATCCGCGCACACGAATAGCTAACATCACACGTTCTCTTTCTCTCTAAGCCAGCGTTCAAAACTTGAAACTTGTTCAAACTTAAAGCAAACTTGGAGCCTACGATTCTGCGAATATTTACAAATTTTTTTAATAAAGAAAAATTCAATATTCAAGCCTTTAATTGTAAAATCTTTCTTTCTTTATCTGCATAAATATTTTTATAAAAATTGAGTTATTATGATGATTTAGCTTAAAAAATTTATCAACAGGCATAAAATGTTTTAGATAGCTTATAATCGTTTTTAATTTCTAAATATTATACATGCGTGGCGTTGCTCTATCGATTTACGTCGGAAGATCTGAAATCGAATAATTGGTTTTGATGTGATATAAACTTCTGTTTATTCGCTTCCATTTAGATTATTGCCTATATTGTACTAAATATTAATTTATAAATTCATTTGCTACATTATAATATTAATTTTGTTTGAATTCATTTATGATAATATTTTAATCTCAAGATCACAATGTTAACAATAAAATTTGTCAGATAGTGTAATAGGTTTTACTTATAATATAATAATAATAATAATATAGAACTTCTTATTGTTCATATTTTGTAATAAAAAAATGTAAATTTTAAAGTAATTGAATATTAATTTTCAATTTTTTATCATAATGATTATTTTCAAATCTAAATGAAAAATAAAAAATCAATTAAGATATAAAATTAATAATATTTTAATTGAAAGCTATTTTTTATTTTCGTATTAAAGTTTGAATTAAAATTATCTTTAAAATTATATATTCACAATTTTTACGATAAAACTCAACCGTAACATAAATTCCGAATGGTCAATATAAGCGCGCATCTTACGGAAAATCACCCATCAACGAGTGATAAAGCCAAGATATACTCACGAAACAAAGAGTCAGCTTTCGTACACAAATTTTCCGGGTTAAAAGCACGTCGCGCTTGGAGAATTCTCTCGCGGTAACGACGCGACTAAAAGGAGCCAGGTGTGCTTAAAGCACACCGCTGCGGTATAACCAGCGCCGAAGGAGGTCCCTTTAGACAAAGCGACCCTAAACGCAAGGGTCGTGTCATCGTTACGCCGCAATCTCTCTCTCTCTTTCTCTTTCTTGCACATCACCACCAAGAGAGAGAGAGAGAGAGAGAGAGAAAGAGAAAAGCTTCTTTCTCTTGCTCGACCGCGTGTTCGTACACCGCCGCGTCTCGCCCACCGAAACGAAGCCAATCCCGGCTCGCGTCCGTTACCCGCGCTTGGGAAATCTGCCAAGACGCCAAACCTATCTCTCTCTCTCTCTTTTTCTCTTTCTCTCTTTCTCTCTTTCTCTCTTTATATCTGTATCTCTTCTACGCGTTTGTATTCCCCTCGAGGTTCTTAAGACATTCGTTTTTCCTTCTCTTGTTTGTGAAAGGACATTTTGCGAGAATCTCTTTGAATTTTAATTTTCCGTTAATGAGAATATCGAATGAATTACGATTAGTCATTTTGGTAAGGAAAGTATTTTTTAAACTTCAATTATTTAACTATGAATGACACATTTATCGCATTGTAATATTTCTTATAAAAGATACTTTATATTTTAACGATTTTTAAAATTTAACAAATTTCGATTTGTTAATCTTAAATTATCAGTCTCAATTATATACTTTAAAATTCAATGTTCATAGCAATATTTAATAAAAATTAATGCAAGAAAATTTAAATGATGCATTGCTTTTTATATAACATCTCATATTATTTGAATGCGTAATAATATTTTATGCATCTAAAAAAAAAAAAAAAAAATTTATAAATCGACATTATTCAAGTAATATTGGAAAATGGCATTACTAAAAGAATATTCAGTATATTATACTCCATATTCCTTTATCTATTATCCTTTTTACTACGACTTTAAGACTTCTTTTTTTTTTTTTTTAATAGTAATCTTTTCCGTAGCATGGAAACTTTCTGATAAGAGAAAAAAAAAAAAAAAAAAAAAAGAAAAATATATAATAAAAGGAAAAAAACAAATGTAAAATTGTTCCGCGCGGACTTGGGAAAAATCGCAAGGAAGATTTTTCTGGCCAACTTTTGAGCGGTATTGTATTCCGAGAAGCAGCGAAAACCACCCACTCGTTCATCTTTTTCCCTGAGGATAAACGGGGCGGTTCCAAGCGCCGATTACGAGTTCTCGCGGAGGTAGGAAGTTCGCGCGCTGCCGTTTCATTAGAGGCTTCCGTTAATTCCCAGAACCGAGGACACGTCCAAGCAGTCACGAGCGGAAAGTGGCACTACCGAATGTTTCTTTATCTTACCCATGACAAGGCACGTCGCCGGCGCTCGGGTCGAGCTCTCGGTCGTAGTTGTCGTCGGCTGCGTCGTCGTCGTCGTCGTCGTCGTTGACGTCGTGCTAGTTCTCGTCGACTTCGTTGCGTTTCCGACAACGGCCGCGTGAGGTGAATCCGCCGGTAGGTCGTTACTCTCCAGAGGCTCGTTCTCCTCGTCGTCCACTTCTAGCTCTTCCTCTTCCTCGTCTTCCTCCGCCAATTCCTCCGAGTCGCCGTTATCCTGCAATTCGAACGCATAATTTAGTACGCGAGAGAGTTGCATCGTGAACTAATGGTTCTCCTTTTTTTTTTTCATTTTACTTTTTTTTTTTTTTTCCTTTTTTGAGGGAAAAAAGCGTTTGAAGAAAGGTGTAAGATGATTGCGGTGAGACGACGCTGGGAGAGAAACTTAAGTAGTTTGCATATCGTTATGAGAATGTCGGAAAATCCCGATTATGGATGGAGATTAGTCAAATTTTGAGGTAATGAGTTGTGGGAAAGTAATGGACTATTAAAGGGTTTTTGTGTCGGATTTTTTTATATCGAATATTACTTTTTGATAAATATTAAAATTCAAATGAAATGTTGAATTTTTAACAAAGTATATACAATCGTGTTCATTAATAATTTTATATCTGCACGAAATTTTACGTAAATATCAACCCACATGCACGCGAATGTATGCACTTATATTTAATGTACCTTATTTATGTCAATCAATTGATATTGACATTTAAATTGATATACGTAACATAAGACAATTACTCGTTAAGCATTCATCATTTATAAATCTCTGTTTTATATTATCCTTTTTTTATAATATTTTTTTTTGTACAAATAAAAATATTTTTTTTACCGAAAAATAATTAATAATTATTTTTTAATGCTCAGTTAATTATCATGCCCTTAAAAGACAATTATAGCCGAGTTCCATTCCGAAACGTGCACACTTTAACTTTAATTGCCGAAGAGAAATGTTTGAATAAGAAGAATAAAACTTAAGTCTAATGTTTGCAGCAAATGCACCCGTTTAAAAGGCTATTTGATGATATTTGAAGATTATTTTATGAAAATTGGCATCGAGATAAGTTTTTAATCACAATAAATGTAACGTGAATGATACTAGTATGTTTGAAATTCCAAAAATAAATCAATTTAATAATAAAAAGTTCTGACAATTTATTTTTACGGTAATTTTTTTTAACTTTTTAAACATTTTAAAGAATTAACATATTAAAGATTATATATTTTTTTACATATAATTTTTGCAAAACAATTCTTAGTACGATTTTGTTAAAAATGCTGTTGAATCGTAACTTATAAAAGCAATGAAATGAATGTATAGCACACACATAGTCTTTAGAAATTAAAGTGCTACTGAAAATTAAAGTCATTTATTAATCTTCTAATAAAAATAAAATTCAAAAACTTCCGATATTCGCAAAATATACAAAATAATATTTTTTATGCAACTGGATGGGTACATGCTTTGATAAGCTCACGTCTATGCATTGCCACGATGTACGTTTATCAATTGGATAATATTTCGGATGTATTGTTTTAATCAAAAATATTTGTATAAAATATCATTGGAATAAATTAATTTCACAACAAGAGTATACTTTTTTGATAATAAAAATTATTGAAATTTGGAACTAAATATTTTTAAGTATAAAATATTTAACTTTGCATTTTTTGTGTAGAAAGCTTAATGCATTAAAAGTATTCATTTAATTTTCCATGCTCAAAGTAAATGAAAGTTGATTTCTAAATTTTTCGAAAAATACCCCATGAATGTTTGATGTAAAAAAGTTTAGATGGAATTTTTTTTAAAGGAAACGAAATGATAAACTTTGACGATATTTGCGAAAAACATTGTAGAAACAGTAACAAAACGTTTGACTATTAATGCAAAAATTCCATTCGTAACAACCGACGAAGCCCATTTTTTCACAAAGTTCCATAAAAGGGCAGAGCGAGAGGGGAAAAAAAAAACCCTTTCCCAATACAGCGAGAATGTACGAGCTTTCGCAAGTCATATACGTATGTACACGACTGGCATTACATTCTAAATATGACGTTTCAACATTTTCCATATATAAAAATTTTCTCTTATACGTATATATAATATTGATAGAAAGAGAGAGAGAGAGAGAGAGAGAGAGAGAGAGAGAGAGAGAGAGAGGGATACACACACATACGTCTTGCTGTTCGCCGGAGGCTTCGGTCGATTCCCCGGAGGCTTCCTCGGGCGCTTCGCTCGCTCCCAAATAATCGTCCTCCTCCGTTGTCCAAGACTCCTCTTCGTTGTTCTCGCTGGGATCTTCGTTTTTCCGAGCTGGCGCTCTGGGCAACGTATTCGCTTGCTCGCCGTACGTTTGCCACCAGCAGTAAACTTCACCCGCGACGCAGAGGCAGTGCGAGTTTTGGTCGTGCGACGGAATCTGAAAAATTTTAATTAAAAATTATAATAATAAAAAAAAAAACAAAAAAAAAAAAAAAAAAAAAAAACAAAAAAAATTGATGCTTTAATTTCATTTTGAGAATGTTTGCGCGATGGTCTTAATCTCGTTTAATTTTGGATTTTATTTTTCACGCAGGCGAATTTTTAATTTTGAAATTTTTTCTTCGTCAATTTTCTAGTCTGATGATTTTTTATTTAACAATTTTTATTTTTTTTTTTATTATTATTTTAGAATTTTCTATTGTTTTCTTGAAATTATTTGTTTATGTAAATTTAGAATATTATATTTTTAATTTTTTGTGTATTACATGTACGTATATTTCAATAATTTAAGGCTTTTTTTTTACTATGTAAATATATTGAATAAGAAAGAAACTATAATTTATTTTTATTTAAAGTATTAAATCTAAATGATGTTTGTTTTCCTAAATAATGAAAATTGTTATGAAATTATGTAATTCTCAAAATCTTCCTTGTTCTATGCACATTACTTTTCGGCTTTTGCTGGAGATAATTTAGTTTATTCTCAGAAAAAAATACAACTGTATTCAATAGTGAAAGAAAAGAAAGATAATTATTCAAAGCTTAATTTTCTTGAGCGACAAGCATTTAGATGTTAATTAGTTATGCTTTCAACGTAATTAAGTTTTTACTCTCTTTTACGACTTAAGTGAAGTTCATTAATTAAAAATTAAGTTGCTTCCAAACAAAAATGTTAATTCGGTAAATAATGTGAGCGAAAAGTAAAATGATCTGGATGCGTATATTATACAAAACTAATTTATAAACATCTTAAGGAAAAAATTGAAATTTTTTTTTTTTTTATTTAAGGAATTCCATACTCTTAAAGAGATTTTTTTTTGTAATAAAATTCAAATAAAATTTGTTTATACAAAACACAAAAGATTTTTAAATGTACAATTTTATGTAATAAGAAAGTAAAATTAAATATTTTTATATCCAACAAAAATTACCAATTGTACTTCGCTACCTCGTCCTCTAAATCAAACACGTAGTATCGCTACTCGTCACGCGTCGAGCCACAGGTTATTTACAAATTGTGTTAAAATTTTGAAAATATATTTCTTGTTTTTTAATCTCTCTCTCACTAGTTGTTGTGCGTGCGCCTCATACTCGTTGCCGCACTCGCTTTTCCTCAAACAACTGTCATTTATTTTAAAGCTTTTAATGAGAAAATTTAATACTACGGTTGGGTCATCTTTTGGGAGGGATTTGATCTATTCGAACGAGGTAGCTCATACAATTACGATCGAGTTTCACTTAAGATAAGTTCACTCGATCGTTCAATAGCATGACATATTTTTACTTTATTTTAAGGAACACTATTGATAGTTGAAATTCGTAACAGCAAACTTTTTTTATCATACTCGCATTTTAATATGAGATATTTTATAGTAATCCAATGAATTTTTAACAAAGATTCAGATAAATTTAGTTTTTCTTAAAATTTCATTATTTAATCTCTTTTAAAATAAAATGAAATTTTTGTAAAAAATATTATTATAATTTAATATACAATAATACTATAATTAATATTATAAATTTTGATGATAAAAATTATACTTAAAATGCAAATGCTTTTAAGGGAAATGTAAATAAATTAAGTACATGTTTTAGGTACACAGTCGTATAATCCATGAAAATGGAATAATCGCAAATGCATTACTTGGATCGATTATTTGAAAATTTACTTTTCGAGATAAAATGTTTTACATAATGTTATAAGTTAACATTGAATTTTTTATTTACTTTTTATAACCTACTTTTTACTGTTTTACTAGTAACGCATCTTTAAAATAAATATGCTATTTTAATTATTTTTTTCAACGCCCAAGCACTAAAATTATAAAAGAGTGTAATTTTTCTTTTTTTAAGTATCTTATATGAATTTTTAAAAAATTATTTACCGCGAAATTTTTCCTCTCTATTTTACAAAGCTCCTCCTCGTCCTTCAAAAACCCTACCGTAGAAGCCTACCGTATGTGTAACACGGACATAACTAACGTGGGTATGTGTGCGTGTAACGGGTAAGTGCGCGCAAAAATCCGTCGACGTGGGACGAGGTAGTACTCTTGAGCTTCCAAGTCCGTGACTTGACACGAGCAGGAGACAGCGGCACTTCGGGTCTCGGTCCTTATACCCGTGGCGCCGATAAGGACGAGCTTGACTTTTATTCTATTACGGCTAAGTAGTCATATAGATTCGACGCTAGCTTTCTCTTTGTTACTATCTATTGGCTTAATTCGCAGCTTTAAAGATTAGGATGATTGAATCGATGGTGGAACTGTGCTCCAACGTTTACTTACGAGATATTCATCTAATGCGCTTGAGAATTTTCTAAAATAACAGATGTACGCGCTTATCGGATCGAGGATAGCCGATAGACGTACTTAGACACTTCTACGCTACTTATTTAAATCATAATAATTGAAATTTTACAATTCCTCTTATAAGAAAATAATTGAAAAAATGTATAAAACTACGTTTTGTAAGCTTTTGTTTTATTCATTGTAGCATCAATACGCAAAATAAGGTCTCGTATAAGTGAAATTAAATATTTAAATTAATGCTGTAATGAGCAATTCATTTAAAAAAATTACGAATAATTTTTGTTATGAAATAACAAAACTATTTTATTCAGTATGCAAACTTTTGTTATTAAATACAACGCATTGAATTATTTGCAAAATTTCATTTATAAATTTATATTGTTTTAAACGAAGCTGCTTAACAAAAGTTATTGCTACAATAGAAGCACGGCGTCGTTGCTGTTTTTAACGAATCACAGCATAAATAAAATAATTATTATTTCATGAAATATGATATTAAACATGCTTTACTCGACTCTTAAGAGCAAGGACTTTCTATTAATGGACGCTTGCTCTATAAATATTTTTTATAAAAATGAGAGAGAGAGAGAGAGACATACAGAACTATTAATTTAATTTGTAAATTAAATTGTTAATTTAATTTTCAGTAAAAACCGTAACCTAAATAAATATTTACTATTTTTTGATAAAATACTAATTATAAAAATATTGTGATTAATTTATTATATAATAATTTATATTATTCCGATTAAATTATTAACTGTCATTTTATAATTAATGTTTTTTTTTTAAGAATGGAGAACAAAAGGACATATAATACATTTTGAGCCGTTGTAAAAACGATTTATTCTAAAGCAGGTTTCTTTTAAAATTTGTTTGTAAAATAAACGTGTTTAAATGTTAGTTTAGAGAACTTATAATAATATAATATATTTTTTATTGTAAAGTTTATTTATGGAATAGTTTATTTAGAAATTAAGGCTTATTATGTCAATTTAGAGATAAGGTTTTGTAGCGTGGAATTACAGATTTACACGAGTCAACGCGTACATAAATTTTGTTGTAAGGAAAGCAGGAACATAGAGAACTCGTGTTTACTTGGTCTGATGAGATATCGGAAAATTTTAGAAAAATAAAGAAAAAGAAAAACGGAAGTCGCTTCAATCATGACCTGGAAGATTACCGGAATTTGGTTCACAAAGTCGGCTTCGATTATGACCTGGAAGACTACCAGAATCGGGTTCTTCCCGACAACTATTCTTTTCTTTCCGTCTGGTATCCAAGGATCGACTTTTGCATATGAAAGTGCGAAATGAAGTCTTAACTAGTTTAAGACTACTAAGAGTTTATTTTGTGAACTCTTATCAATTTCGAAGTAAACATTATGAATAGGTAAAATTTTTTTTTTTTTTTTTTTTTTTTTTTTTATTTTGGATCTTAACGAAAAACAAACACTTGTACCGAATGAGAGTTTACTAGCTGAATGTCGTCCTTTAAAGAAGGAGAAACAATCTCCACGTCTTTTGGTAATAATGTTTTAATATCATGATCTTTTTTTCAAATAAATTAATTTATTTCTTAATTCAATTTGATTTATTTTAATTCACTTAAATCAGCTTTTATTCAGTACCTCTAACGCGGTACTATTATATTTCTAAAATTAAATATTGAAAATTAATAATAAATTTTCTAATATCAAATAAAATCGGTAATATAATGAGAAAATTCAATTAGTATATGCTTTTGATTTAAGTTACAATTATCAAATATAATAAAGGTTTACTTTATCTCGTGTAAGATGATTAATGGTAAACTCTATTTCTTAAAATATAAATTTAAAATATAACAAAAGATAGTAATTATTAACGTTGCGATAACTTTAACTAATCTACCAATCGTAAAGTCAATCTATCACATGTAATTAAACATTAATGTAATTAGTTTGCTATATCGGAACTAATGAAACATACAATCGACCCTTTAACTTAAAAAAATCAATTATTTACACAATATTAAAACTTTCATGTAGGTCAGAAATTTCATTAAAAATTAAAAGTGTCGACGGTAAAAAGTTTCCTCGCTACTGTACAATCCAACAAAGATGAGAACGGATTAATCAAGAAGCGAGAAGAAGATGAAAAAAAAAAAAAAAAACGCATACGTATAAACAAAGCGGGTAGTAAGATACATAAGCGCGAGATAAAAGCAAAAATGCGGAAAATAGCGCGAAGGAAGAAGCCGCCGTCAACGTCGTCGTCGACGGCATTACCGTTGAGTCCCTCCAAGCACGAAAATAGCGACGAGGAAAAGCAAAAAAAGCAACAAACTCGACTAGTAGGGATGAAAGAGTGGGGAGGAAAAGGTAGGCTTTTAAGAAGGGGTAAGATGGATGGGCGCATGGATGTGTTATACATATATGTATGTGTGTGTGTGTGTGTGTGTGTGTGTGTGTCCATGTGCGTGTAGGTGTGTACAACTGTAGGTAGGCGAGAGAAACTGTGTGACCCGATTCGACGGTTGGGCTTCGCTCGAGACTCACTCGCAATTCTCTCGGGAAACGTCAACATGCACTCGAATGTCGCTAATTGGATGCAGAAATAATAAAGCGCAACGGTGGTGCCTTTCCCCGTCTCAGCAACGCCGAAGCTAGAGCAACTTCCACTCTGTATTCGTACGCGCATATGTGCATATGTGCATCCAATGATAGATGCGGGCGAGTGTGCGCGCGAGTGAGCTATATTTTTCATTCTCATTTTTCGTCGTTATTTGGCGTGAGAGAGTTCTCTTGATTTCTGGAAAACACGAAGTCTGATAATTGGGGAAAATCATTTTTCGTGCGATACGTTTTTTCTCTCGATCATATATATATATATATATATATATATATATATATATATATATATATATATATACTCGTACGTGTGTGCGTGTGGACTTGCCGACTTTAACATCGACTTTTTCGCTTTAAAACATGTTTTTTTTTTCCGTTTCTTTATTATTTTTAAAAAGCGTTTCTTATGAATGCGTTTTTCAATATTATGTTGTTTATTGGCGAATCGATTTAGTTCGTAATATTTATATAGATGTTAATTATATAAATTTATTGTGGTATGATAATTTAACAAAAAAATTTAGTTGTTATAGCTTTTATACTTATATTTTTAAAAAGTATTTTATTCGAATTTGTTTTATTTACACATTAATATAATTTACATAGGAATGATTTAAAAATTTCAAAATGAAATAAATATAATATGATATAACTATTCAAAAACATGAATAATTTTAACGAAACTGTGTACCATTAACCAAAAGATACATCAACGTTTAAATTTTTGTGCACAATGATACTTAAGCACAATTGTTAAAGCGAGCGTACATATTTCGAATGCATTTTTTCATTTATTTTTCGACCCAATAAGCAATGAGTTTACATGCTTTTTTTTTTCTTTTTTTTTTGTAATTGTATATTGACAATACATGATATAGTTAACCGTATATATAACGGATTTTTTCCGGATGATTCAGCCAAACTGTATTTAAAGTTCACTGTAAGCGTACATGAAATAAAATGCTAAATGTACGTTTTTTTCGTGGATTTATTCGTGCGTGAACATATACTTTTAAGAACTTTATTCATTTTTATAGGATTAAATAAAATAATTGCATTATATTATATTAATATTTTTCATGTTCATTACAGCACGATTAAATTATCTCAATAGCTATTTGAATTATTATTTTAAATTACTTACGTAACTATATAAGTAGAAACTACTTCAATTTTGTGATCGTTTCAGTTAACAATGCTGCAAATCGTTAATCATAATTTTAAGACATTGATTTTTATATTTTTTCAGTTATAATTCATAATTAACTAAATTCATGACATGATTATTCAAGTAGCTATATATTTTTAAACACTTTGTTTCTTTGTAATTAAAAATACTTATATTTTTATTCCTTCTCTTTACTCACAATTTTATTTCACTTTTATTTTTAAAATCAATCAACTTCTCGTAATACCATTAGTTTTTATCCAATCAATTTTTTATATTTACTCAATCTACTATAATTTTAATACCACACACATTATATAAACACAATCGTTTTTTATTAGCTTATTTGTTTTTTTTTTTTCTTTTTTTTGTTTACTCAACAAAAGCATCCTTTTATCCGGATCTATTTGCTTTAATTTGCTCTTTCTTTTAGTAGCAAATAAGTAACTTTCCATTACTCTAATTTTCACGTAACTGCACTTACTTGCCCTCTTTCTTCTTCTTTTATCTGTTTATTTATCTAAATCTGTACTCTATATTCTAGACATAAATGTTCTTTTATTGTTTTTTTTTTCTAAGCTTTACGATAAAATTATTTATGACGAATTATCAAAATATTAATTATTCGAAAATACATGATTAATTATTCGAATTAATTATTAATAAAAAATTAATTATTCGAAAATATATGATAGATTTAATTATAGTTTAAAAGTTTTACTAATATTTTAGAGAGATAATTCTACTAATAATGGCACTTAAAACTTCCATTCTATTTTCTTTTTTGTGTTTTAATTTCTATTGACTATATTATATTTAATATTTTATATTATGAACTTTTATTTATCGTTCATTCACATCTTTATTGACATTATTTTTATTCTTCAATATAAGTTTTAATTTTATAGTTATTTAACGTTAAATTTAATAGACTCATAATTCTACTCTTTTATAATACTATAATCGGTTTTTTTTATTGCTATGAAGTGTTTTTTATTACCAATTTTAAATTTTAGTCGATATCGTATTTAACATTGACTTTTTTTAACGCGTTAATTCAATATCTCTTTATTTTGATATACCATTATTTATTCTTCAGAACTATTTTCAAATTATATTTATTGGTTAAATCAATGGATAAAAAATATTTTACACATTTTGAATAAATCAATAATTTTTATGAATTTCATTTCACGAGTTGAAATATTAATTTAAAATTAATATTTTATTTGTCATTGACTTGAAGGAAATTCACAGTAGCTCTATTTAATGCAAAAACAATCGCCTTTTTAAAGAGTCCGATTGAGCAATATTACAAGTATTCAACTAAAATAAAATAATTTAGTGCACTAGTTAAGTCCAATCTAATGAAGAATAAACAAACGTTAAAGGATAAGGTTTCTTAACACTCATAGCAGCTACCGTACTTTTACTCGCAATCTCGGTTGCAGATGTTTACTTATAACTTTTCTCCGGCGAACTCGAGAGTCGTTTGCTTGTATTGCTGAACAACATCATAACTCTATGTGTTATTTTATAAACAATGAAACTTTTGAAATGTTTTTTTGTTTTTTGTTTTTTGTTTTTTTCGGAAAAACTCTCTTTCTCGTTAAATTTATTTCGAACATTGATTGATCATTAAACGAAGTTTTTTGCAGTAATATTTTCTTTTTTTTTTTTTTTTTTTGTATTTCACGCACAGGTATAAATAAGTAAAGACGATTTGTTCAGATGTGTATGTAGCCCGATTGACCATTTATGGCTTTTATTATCGGAAAACGGCAGTTCGCCAACTTCGATCACCAAAATCTTTCAGCCGGAAATAGGTGAGATTGTCGCCTATCGGACTCGCTACTACAATTCAAAAACTATTTCTGTACATACAAATATATCGATTTTGTTTTATAACATTTTCTTGTTTTTATTTGACCTAGTTTTGATTTGTTTTGTCTTTTTTTTCCGTTTTTGTTTTTATAAAATTGAAACCAAGTTGCTGAAAAAGATTTTGAAATAAAATAATTATTTTTTATATTTAAAATTTTTAAATTCTGAAATTGTATTAAACATCGGTAAGTGTATAATAGTAATAAAATAAAAATAATTAAATTTATTTCGTCAATCCAAATATGTTCACTTGAATATAAATACAAATTTATACCTTTAATTGATATACATAAATTTGACTCTCCTAATAATTTTATATATTATTTTCAATGTATCCTCCATCAGGACATTTCATAAACTTACACGTCACGTAAAACAGATAATAATTCGAAACGCAAGAAGTTAAATAATCTAACCTTTTCCATTATACCTATACGAAAAAAAAATGACAAAACAAAGTCGTTAAAGAGTACCGCGGCGCGCGTTCGAGAAATCGTAGTTTCCCGCGTTTGAGTTTCAATCGAGTCGTCGCACGCGGCTGCGCTATAAATAAACGAAAAAATAACACGCCTTCATAAATATTCATGTCGTTTCGTTCCGATGAGAAAACGAAGAAAAAAAAAAAAAAAAAAAAAAATAGTCTAGCCGCCACTGGGTAAGCAGCTTTCGTCGCTAGGTCAATATTTGAGCCGTTGCACGTGCCCCCGCTCTGATTCCTCTTGCTCGACTTGCCCGTGTACGAGAGAGACGGTACCAATTTCGACGTATATTTTGTTTTGTTTTTTTTTTTTTTTTTTTCGTATAAGTGTATACATGTTTTAAATGTGTATGTCTGTATATATAGCGTGTGTCATGAATCTGCACACGCGCTAGCTCTACGTTACTTAACCGTGATTTTAATATTATTCCCGATTTTGTCTTTACTTTTTTTCATCATTCTGACAGTTATCGCATGCGATGCTTTTTACTTGGCTCTTTTTTTTTTTTTTTTTTTTATTTTTCTTTGATAATGAATACTCATTTAAGCGTGTATGAGATACAGAGACGCGACATGAGATTTTCAAATAAATGGGGTTTATTCACAGCTCTTTTTATGAATAAATTCATGTGAACGAGAATGTAGTGCGAGTATTTTTTTCTTTTTTTTTTTCTTTTTTTTTTCTATTTATGTATTAACGAGCAGTGAAGAAAAAAAAAATTGGTTATGATATTCATGAATTATTTTATCAAAATTTCTTACTCAGTTGAAAATATTTTAATTTTTTTCCAACGTGTATAATTAGATTTCTTCGTTAAGAATTAGCAGTTACTGTGAATTTATCTAAAATTATTTAAGCTGATAAAATTTAATTTGAGTTTGTAATATAATATTTTCAGTATGTCTGAGCTTTAAAATTAAGCAATTTTTTTTTTTTTTTTTGATAAGTTCTTCAACATTTTAGTTATTGTGAGTATTTAAAATAGTTAATCGTTTTATATTTTAAAAAACGAATTTCATTTTTAAATGAATATATAAAACGATTTTCAAGATATAGTTCAAATTAATTAAAAAAAAGCTTTTTTTCTAATCCTTACGATATACACATACATCTTTCAAAATTGATTTTTTTATATAACTTTTATATTCTCTATCAGTCCATCTCAATCCCGTCCGCCCGTCTTCATGCTATTTTTGTAGTAAGCAAATCAATTGCAGTAGTTACTTAAAAAATTGTAGAAATAGTACATTGTTTAAAAAGAATAATATAAATTTTGTATAATATATTATGTGTTATTTACGTTATAAATTATAATTTTATTGATTTTTTTAAATAAAATATTCGAAATTAATTGATGCGATACATTTTTTGTGTTCGTTAGCGACTGTAATATTGTTTCAAAAAATTTACATTGAGTTGCACATAAAATATATTTTTTTACCTTTATATTCATCAATTTCGAAACTCGTAAACATTTCTTTAACACGAATACTTGTATTACAAGCTTTCATGTGTATAAAATACACCTTTTTGTAAAAACTTTCCATTTATTTATAATTTTTTTTTCAATCTTTATTTCCTTTTAAAACTTCAAATGACTTTATATATATATATATGATATCTACAGTACAGTAACTATTTTATAACAGTGCATGTAAGAAAAGCTTTTGAAAAGTTTTTGGAGATAGATTTAAGAGTTCACGAGTTTTTTTGTTAACAGCCTCTTTTATTTTTCTTTGATGTTGAAAGTACACTAAAAAAATTTAAGAAATATCTTTTCCGAAGCATTTTTAACTGAAATATTTTACTTTCCATTTGTTTTTTTTTTTTTTTTTTTTTTAAATATTTAAAATTTGATATTGTACGCTTGGTTAGGATAAAAATGTATTGATTAATTATGAAATTAAAAAAAGAATTTTATTTTACTTTGTACAATATTCTATTTAAAAAAAAAATTAAAATTTGAGAAACATAATTATGTTTTTTTTAACATAATTTAAAATGTAATTAATTAATGTTTTAATATTTGCTTTACTTTATATTGTTTAAAACAGAATTTTAGATTTTTAATTATTTAATATATATATATAGAACAATCATGTAATAATAGCAGTGAAAAAGATATTTGTAATTACAAGACAAAAGAAAACATTCAATTTGTAAAGTATCTGAAGATTTTGTTGAGTTTTTATAATTTATTGGTTTTCTGTTTTTACGATACCTTGACACTTAGCGAAATATACGAAATTATTAAATAACCGGTGATGGTAAAAAAAATTGTAGTTTTTTATATCACAAATTTAGACATTAAAAATGCACTTTAGATTATATGTATAAAAAATTAATATTAAAATTAAATATTTGAAATTTGACAAAAGTATCTAAGTCTGCCGACAATCATTTTACACTAACAACATTTCAAGCGGATGTTTTACGTAAATTTTTTTTCTTATGTCTTTATTCTATACTTGTTAATTCTTGAACAAACTTATTTAATTTACTAAAATATACAATAATTATTATCTCAATATTGTATGAAATAAATTTGTATGGAATATATTTTTTATAATTTAAAAATTATTCGTATTGTGATAATCAGCCATTAAGCATTATTATATCAAAAGTTTTGAAAGTAATAGATGCATTTTATGCAACTTACAAATAGTACACTTTACAGTTTAGATAAAATTTTCGAGAGTTCCATCAAAATCCACTGTAAATTAACAGAAATAAAGGAGGAAGAATCGAAATGAACAAAAAGCAATATCGATTAAACTAACCGTTTGACTGTGCGAGTAGGCCTTATTATCGACGATACAGTTTTTGGCGAAGGGCTCCTCGGTCGCGGCCTCGGGACTGTCGTCGTCGTCGTCGTCGTTGTTGGGGATAGATGCGGCACCGCCGCCTCCTCCGTCGTCGTCGTCGTCCCCGCGCATCGCAATGTCGACCTCGCCGATGAGTACCTCGTCGGCGCTACGGCCCGGCGCTGTAAAATAGAAACAAAGCCGTTACGACGTGATGGCCGTGTAAGCCAGCGCCGCCGGAAATTAAAGATCGTTCGGTCGGAAGTTCGGTCGCTGGCTCGCTTATACCTCGAAACTTCCCAACTTCGCGCGGAGAAAGGATAAGGGAAATAGATGCGCAACAATAAACGGTTTTTGTTCGTGTGTATACACGTACGCGTATGTATACTATATGTGTGTAAGTCTATATGACTAAGCGCTAGAAATTGAGAGGAGAGAGAGAGAGATAGAAAGATAGAAAGATAGAAAGAGAGAGAGAGAGAGAGAGAGAGAAGAGGAAGGGATCGATATATATTCATGGGCCTGCGCGTGATTTCTCTTTAAAAAGCAATTTTGTACTTTCGAACTTGTTATTTTCTCGTCAAGAGTAATTGCTTGTATAGTTCGTAGCATGTATTACTTTTCACGCTGTAAGGGTACAGTGTCAAGCTCTCGAGTCTCTTTCTCTCTCGAGAAAAAATAAAAAAAAAATTATAAGAGAGGAAGATATGATATAAGCAAGAGCAAACGAACGAACGACTAACGTATAAGAATTTTGCGCTGTACGCTCGAAAGTGATGAGGCACGAGGAGTATAAGGAAAAAAAAAAGAAAAACAAAAAGAGGAGAGTAGCGCGCGTTTGAGCAATTTTTACGAGATGAGCAGAAATTGATATTTCGTAAAAAAATTCATAATACGTAGGAGAAGGTTTAGAGATTTTACAATTGTTCATTTATGTTCTAAATTTATAAAATTTCTTATTAATATTAATATTAATAATTATTTAAAGTTGTTACAATATAATTATTTTAAATAAATTTAAAACGAATTTTGAATTTAGATTTAACGTACGAATACACATATATATGCATACAAAGTAGAACCAATCGATGATTAGTCAGGCACACAAGCATTTGTAAGTATGTAGTATTAATAAATTACAGATATTTAAAATTAAAAATATTCTGTGAAAATATTACTGATATATATATGTGTATATATATATATACATGGTAGATATTTTAAAAAATAATACTGATATAATACTCAATATTTTTAATAGTTTGGTATTCAATTACAACCAACAAAATAACCAAACGAACCTAATGAATACCTTAAAAAAAAAAAGTTCGAAAGCAAAAAGTATTTTATGAACAAACAGCTTCAAAGTTGTAAAGCGGTAAACGCAATAAGTGCAGTTATTTTCTATTTAAAATTTCGAACAAGGTTTCATAAGATACCCTTTAAAAATCTTATAAATCTTTGACAAAACTTTTTAAATTTAGTTCGCTCCAATAACAAAATAGCACACGGAGAAAGTTACAAACGCAATATGATCGCGCGAATTTATATGGCAGAAATAATTATCGGAATAAAAAACAAAGAAATATAACAAAATGTAATATTTGCAAAGCGCGTTGTAGTTCTCTTAATTATGCATCAAAACGTAACGAGATTAAAAGCATTTTTAATATTTATCAATCTATTATATTATAATCAAAATGATTAATTAAAAGCATATGCTATTATTTCAAAATAAATAATTTTATGCTTTTTCATGCGAAAATATAATTAATATAATGTTTTGAGAAGGTTTTTAATTTTAATTAAAAGAATTTTTAATGTATTTTTTTTTTTTTTTTTTTTTTTTTTTTTTTTTTTGTCAATATAATACAATTTATACTAGCGTTAGGTGATTTTTGTAGATGAAAAATTTTTTTTTTTGTGTAAACTTGTAATTTTAAATCAAATATACGTACATTAAAAAATTTCAAACTGCGAGGTGATATAAAATAAATTTGTTAAATGAATACAATAATACTTAAAAATTTGATAATACTATTACTTTATCTTTAAACGTAATTGTAATTTCATCAAAATCAATTTCAATCAATCAAAATTATCTTAAAAGCACATTGTTGATTTTATATTGAATTGAAACCTTATAACTATAGTAGATTAGAAGTGAATAAATTATTTCACAACAAATTTTGTTACAAAATTATTGTTATATTAATTTTAAAAGATAATAATTCAATACTAAATGTATTTTGTAAAAGAAAATCTGAATGAAATATTAATATTGGTACATTTAACACTTAGTTATTATCAATAATTAGATATTAAATATTTATCATCTCGTAATTAAATAATTAAATTCAAATTTCCATGAAAATAAATTAAAATCTTTGTTAATTATCGATAAAGAAGAATCAGCATTAATAGTCGGTTGGTTACTGAGATAAATTGAGTTAATACCTACAATTCAATGTTTATTAATGAAGAATCGTTGATTAGCATTGAATGCCTTTTACAATATACGGACTAAAAAATTAAACAAATAAAGAACATTTGTTTAATACCAACACAGGTAATGAATCTTTAACATAATAACATAGTTAAACAATAGTCACAAATGCTATTTAAATGAGACCAAACTAACAAAAGTTAAACAAGGCCGAAGCAGAAAATAAACTATGGCAACTTTATACATTTTTCTTTAAATTTGGGCCAAAGTGATTATTCTACTAGAAAATACAAACATACTTTTTAATATTTTTTTTCATGTAAACGTAGATGAGAAGATACTCAGGTACAAAAGTTAAAGACAATCAGATTTTTTGTTTATTTCTGAACTTGTTATAAAGCTTGTCTTTTGGAATGATACGATATTTATCTGTATTATATCTAGTGATTATATATCAATAATAATAAAACATAAGTGCATCGATGATAATTTTAAAAGTATTTTGTTGCAATGAATTTGATTGAACTAGATCTAAGTGGAAACAGTTCGTTATAGTCAGACGAACATTGAAAAATACCATTGTTACGCAATATCAATTATTTTTTTAATTTTAACGTTTTACAATCAGAGACATGCAGTCACGTTCACAAATATTTTATACATGACAAACGTGATAGTGCAAATTTAAATGCTGAAAAAAGAGAAAAATTCAAATTAATATTAAAAATAAATGGAGCGAGTAAAAAAATTCTTCATTAGAAAAAAGTTTGTATGTACACACACATACATTCATACTTTATTTGTTCTAAACGATTTTGTTATTAAAAAAAAAAAAAAAAAATTATTTCGAATTTAAATATCGTAATTATGTAAAATAAATAATTTACGATTTCTAATAATTTTTTTTTTTTTTTTGCAATACAAGTAGTCGCGATTAAATTAAATTATCAAAATGTTAAGGAAAAACTTAGCAAGTCCCACAACAAACTTGTTAAAAAACAATTTGTAAAATTTTCAACGACGAAGCGTAGCGAGAAAGTCAATTAATTGTTTAAAGTACCTAAAAATAATAACAATGTTAAAGGTAGAAATCTACCGCAGTGAACATCGATGGATCGCCACTAAGCGATCATTTCTATTTCACTTACTCTCTCTCTCTCTCTCTCTCTCTTTCTCTCTTTCTCCCTCTCCGGCCAATTAATCCAGATGATACCAATTATCATGACATATCTGTGTAAGTATAACGAGGCTGTATCGTTAGTCTATCTGTCTCTGTCTCTGTTTCTCCCTGGAGGACTTAGAATGTTATACGAGCGACTGCGTCTCTCATGAAGGATTCTGGCGTAAGTTGAGCGTGTCGTAAATAAAATTTGACACTTCGCGTGTTTATTTTCTCTTTAGCTTCGCGTTAAGTAAATAATGCTAGGATAATGAGTTACGCAATAATGAAAATGGAGAAGTTTTACCGTTATTTTTCACAATAATTTTCACAACTAATCCAAATTTATTGATTTGATTTAAGAATTTCAAACTATTTATTTTTCTTTCATTATAAATTCAATAAGTTTTTAATCTTAAAGTTATATATTTAATAACAGTAATAAAATAGTTATTGCTAAATTACAATAATTAATCTTGAAGTATTCTGTCGTTTCATTAAAATTTTATTAAATATAAAAGTATCTTCTATTTTAAAAATGATTCAATAATTAGTATTGGTTTACAAACTATGATGAACAAATTTACTAACTTATATTCCATTTTATTTTTCGTGTAGTATACATACGTAACTACATTGTACTATAACTTCCAAAACTTATACTGCAAGTAAAAGTTTAAACTTGTCGAAGTAATACACGGATCTTTACGACTGACAAGGAAAGTAAGATGCTATACTATAGAGTAATATCATCATGTCGACTGTTTAATATTTCACTCTTAATTTTAAATGCTCGTAAACAAGTGGTAATATGCGTAACGAGTAAAATCAATAAGTATCAAAAGATATTGCTTAAAAAATTTGATTAAAATTACTTATATTTGAATTTAAAAAAGAATAATTCAGTTTTTTTTTTTTTTTTATTAAAATTTAAATGCATTTGTTTAAACATTTTTTAAAAAAAAATTTTATAAATTTTTATAGTTTGTTAATTTGAAAAAAAAAATTAACTTTTTTATTAAATAGTTTTCATTTTATATAGAATTTTTAGTATTTTCAATATATCTAGTAGAGTTTTTAGATTCTCAAGTGCTGAGAACTTTTAGTATTTATTAAATTGTCTTAAATTTTAAAAATAGTTGAAAAATACGTTTCACAATGTTAAAATCAAAATCGTTAAATATTTGAAATATTTGAAAGAGCAGAAATTATAGTTATGTTCATATAATATAAAATTTATTCGTTTTTGATAAATTTGCGAATAAAGTGAACAAAATAGACGATTTTAAATAAATCTATCTTTATAAATTATTGACAAAGATCGAAATTAATAAAATAATATAGGTATACAATATTTTTAATTAATATTTATATTTATTTCCTCTTTAATTATTTCTAATGCATTTATATCAAAGTTCTACAATATATCGTTAGTATTTATTATTTTTTATTAACATACAGATAATACTGATACAATTTTAAATGAAATTGCATCTATATATTATAATTTATTATATCTCTTTTCTTTATCAATCATTTATAAATTTTACATCTAGTTTCTCATCTGTTTTTATTTCGCATTTGAAAAATATTCTCATTTAGGGATCTAAAAAGTTTCGCTCCGAGATTCATCTCAGACGTTGTGTTATAAACTAATTTAAAAACGAAACTTTTGCTTCGAAACAAGTAAGAAGAATTGATTCTAGAATCCGCAACGAATGCAGCGACGACACCATCAACACCGTCGTACAGAGATAGCAAGAACGACAACGGCAGCGACGTTGCATCGGTGTCGACATCATCAGCTGTCAGAAGTTAATCCAGCTATAATATATACCAGATGATCCGCCTGTACACGTATACGCGCGCACAGACATTCATCTATGTGTAGCATAGTTTACGTGTTAAAGTAGTTGAATTCTCGCAGGTTGTTCGGCTGGGTCGATCGAGCATAGAGGATGGAAACAAGAGCTCCGGGAGCCAGAGGCATCGAACGCGATGTTTCGCGCAAATTGATCTGATCGGCTCTCTTCTCTCTCACTTAGAGAAAGAGAGAGAGAGAGAGAGAGAGAGAGAGAGAGAGAGAGAGAGAGCAAAAGAGATAGGACAGGAAGCATCCTCTTAGAGATAATGCATAATGTATATATTTATACGCGCTGATGCACTTGTGGGCATCGTGCAAACTTCAAAGCTCTAGTTTGTGTGTATGTGTGTGCGTGTATGTTGGGTGTATTTCTATCTCCATCCGAGCATTTGTCCTTGTGCATTGAGATATCCGCGAGGGGAAGGAGGAAGTGCAACTTGTGTTGCATTCTCGAGATGATGATAGGTAGGAGGTATTGTGCTTGAATACTTTGGGGCGAGAGGGAAGGAATTGCTTTATTGTTTGAGCCTCTTTGCTTCCTCGATTGTTGAACGATGAAAGAGAATGATAATCTTTTCGTCGTAGGAAAAAAATATCGTCGTTGAGATACTCGTGTTATTCTGAGCATAGGCGTTTTCAATTTCACAATCGTTAATTGCGTTTGTTAATTATGAGAAACTGCGAATACAACGTATACTCGTATACAACGTTAAAGCGAATTAAATTTGATTAAATTTAATTAAACTAAATTCTACTTGTTAAATTATAATTATTGCTATACATATTTTATACATAATATTAATTATATATTTGTTATGTGTTACTTTATATTTTTTAACTTTTATTTATTCTTTTTTATTACATTAATTTTAAAATATATTAAAAACGAATAATAACTTTCTATTATGAGACAAGAATTTATACATACTTTAATTTATTTTATTTCAGAATGTAATTTTTATAGTTACACGTGTTATATTGCAAAATTTTTTCGCATGCAATTTCGATTTAAATAAATAGATACGATGAAAACCATCATTTTCATAACTGTAGTTTCAGCAGCTGTTTGCGCTTAATCAACTTCTTTATTAGCGAAAGAAATAATTACCATTAGTGGTATTATATTAATAACTTACGGAAATTTCCTTTTTTGTTTGTGTGTAATTTATCATCAGTCAAATGCAATTCTAGGTTATCCACTGCAAATGTATAATATATCTAAATACAACCTTTTTAATAAAAAGAAAATTATGGTAAGTATTGGTTGTCGTTTAAACATATTTTTCTGTGCTCTCTTCATGTATTATCAATTTATCGAATATTAGTATGGCACCTGTGAGTAACTTATCAAAAAGAATATTTAAAATCAGCATTTTTCACTCTCGAAAGTTGTGAAATCAAATAATATTGCTAAGTAATAGGTTGTTCAAAAAGTTTTGAAAGCGACATCTATAGAGCAGTTGAAGAACCAAAATTTTTACGCCATTTTAATATTTTATCTTTCATATAAACATACCCAAAGTTTCATTCCACTCTGTCAATTCATTGTTTGTTTACAAGCCATTTGAAGTTGACGTGTCAGTGTATTTTTTTTACAATGGAAAAAACCGAATATCGTGCAGTGATAAAATTCTTTGTTTTGGAAGGTTTATCAGCAACGGAAATTCATACAAAAATGGTGAAAGTGTTAAAGGAATCTGCTCCTTCATTTCCAACTGTGCATCGATGGGTTTTAGAGTTTAGACGTGGTCGAAAAAGCGTTGAAGATGATCCACGCTCAGGACGTCCAAAAAGTGCATCAACACCAGCATTCATAGCAAAAGTACAGGATATGGTTTTGGAAAATCGTCGATTGACCGAGAGAGATTTAGCAGAGGCCCTAGACATCTCATTAGGCAGTGTGAGTTATATTTTAAAAGAAGTTTTGGGTTTCAGAAAGCTCTGTGCACAATGGGTGCCGCATTCGCTCACAATGGAACAAAAATACGTTCGAATGCGACTTTCTGAGCAACATTTGGAGCGTTTTCGAAAGGATAAAAAGGATTTTTTGCGTCGATTCATCACTATGGATAAGACTTGGGTCTACCATCATGACCCTGAATCAAAACAAGAGACTAAAGAGTGGTGTGAACCTGTTTCTTGAGCTCCGAAACGAGTTTGTGTCCAGAAATCGGCGAAGAAGGTGTTAGCGTCAGTTTTTTGGGATGCAAAAGGGATTTTGTTGGTGGATTATCTCCAAACTGGCAAAACAATAAATTCTGAATATTATTGTAACCTTTTGGACCAATTGGATAAAAAAATTAGTGAAAAAAGACCCGGTTTGCACAAGAAAAAAATCATTTTCCATCAAGACAATGCACCCGCTCACACAGCTCAAAAAACCATCACTAAAATAACCGAATTAAAGTACGAATTGTTGCAGCATCCACCTTATTCGCCTGATTTAGCTCCCTCTGACTTCTGGCTGTTTCCACACCTCAAGAAATTCCTTCGTGGGAAGCATTTTTCATCAAACGAAGAGGTTATAGCCGTCGTAGAGGAGTATTTTGCAGGCCTTGCAGAAAGTCACTTCCATGATGGGATAAACAAGTTGGAAGACCGTTGGACCAAGTGTATTGAACTTATGGGAGATTATACTGAGCAATAAAAGTGATTTCACCAACAAAAAAAAGTATCTTCATTTCCGCTTTCAAAACTTTTTGAACAACCTATATCATTAATCCGATAAGATTAGTAAATGATGACCAGGTAGCGGTCAAAAAATACATTAATAAAAAGAAAGATGATATTTAGCGATATTATTATATTTTATTGCTTTCTTTAGTTTAAAATATTTTAAAATTAAAGAAAATTTGAAAGTATGTGTATATGAAAATTAATTATTAATTATATTTTTTCATATTTTTTAATAACAACGAAAACGATAATTTTTTTGTATTTAAAAGATTGTTGTATTTACATGTAGATATTCATTAGCATATTATATATAACAACATTGATGATCAGCTATGGTTAAAAAAAAATGTGTTGATAAAAAAGAAAATACTTAGCAATATTATTTGATTTGACAACTTTCGAGAGTGAAAAATGCTGATTTTAAATATTCTTTTTGATAAGTTACTCACAGGTGCCATACTAATATTCGATAAATTGATAATACATGAAGAGAGCACAGAAAAATATGTTTAAACAACAACCAATACTCATCATAATTTTCTTTTTATTAAAAAGGTTGTATTTATTGTATTTACATTTAAATAGTATCTGCTTCAACAAAAATAATAGAGATATATTATATTAAGAAGAGTTTAATAATGAAAGGTAGGAATTTTTATTTTGTAGATAATTTTATTATTCATGCATTAAAAAAAAAAAAGAAAAGAAAATTAATAAAGTTCATTGTTTCGTTTGAAATTTAAATTATTCAGACGATTAAGCAATAATTTTTTATTCAACCGAGCGAATTTCACACATAAACCATATGCATGCGTTTCAGAATTTTTTGCAAAATAACGTTAAAACAATCCTCCTGAACGTTAAATCAATACGCCATAGCGTATTCAAATGAGCTCAGCTCGAACAACGCGAAATACGGTATATAGTTGCTCATCGCGTATAAATAATCTCACGTGAAAGCCTTTTTGTGCGTGTACATTCCTCCCCCCCCCCTTCCCCCAACTGCCTCTTCGTAATAATATATGAGCATTATTGCAAGCACATTATCAACGCGTTAGTCTCGTTCTCACTCTATCACATCCAAAAACAAGTAGCTCCGATGTTTCATTTTCAAACGAGAGTTATGAAATTGCCGGCTTTTATCTCCTTTGTCTAGACGCGCATGTGTACGCGTGTGCGAAAAAAAAAAAAAAAAGAAAAACAAGGCGCGCTTACAAGTTTGCACGTAAATGCGTACTCAAACGTGTATGGGATATAAGAGAATGGGTCAAATTATGCACGACAAAACGCATCACAGTGTGTATAAACGCGGCTAAAGACGCAGAAACGTAAACGGGCGCGCGCGCGCGTGTATACGCTCATTAATACGTGCGCGCGCACGCCGGGAAAATTATACACCGAGGCAAACATGTAAGCACACACCTGCGCGCGGAGGGCGACGATGTATGATACATCACGTTGCAGACAGTCGGTTATTATTACCTCTTTCCTCTCCCCCCTCTCTCTCTCTCTCTCTCTCTCCCTCTTTCTCTCTCTTTCTCTCAACACCGCAGCAGCACAGAGTGATGTTAATTCGCGGTTGTCTCGCTCTCACTCTCTTGCTCCCATCATTCATTCCTCTCTCTCTCTCTCTCTCTCTCTCTCTCTCTCCTTCTCTTTTTCTCGCTTACTGTACTTCACATTGAATTAGTGGATCAACAATACGCGCATGCGATGGATAGAGGAAGAGAGAGAGAGAGAGAGAGAGAGAGAGTCGTGCTCCCGGCTAAATATACCAATCTCACGGCTGACCAAGTCACGATCATTTCACTGTATTCCCTCGCAGGTAGGATATAACGTATACAGACGCTAGAAGTTGTAATCGTGTGTTGGTGCTTCTCGCGAGCCTGCTAATCATGCGCCCGGGCAAATTTTGATGCGAATTAACGCGTCAACCTGTATAAGTGGACACGCGTACGAGCGAGCTCACCGTATGCCCGATAGATAGAGATATACGGAAACAAAGAGACGACGAATGAACGGGGAGTAAAGAGATAGAGTCGGAAAATTGAATACGAAATGGGAGAGAGAAAGAGAGATTGATTAATTGAGCGATAACTTTGTTTGTGCTCCAATAGTGCGTTAGTGTGCGTTTCTCTACGTATGTATATTTGTGTGTTTGTGTATGTGTATATTGCAGTATATGTATCGCGTTCGGTATAATACAGAAGGTACGGGGAGGAGGTGGCTTCTATGAAATTGAAACTTCTCGCAACGATGAGGGATACACACACGGTGCCATGACAGAGATGAACAGAGTTTGAGTTTTTAGATCGAGTGCAGTTGTATCGCGGTGATAAGTGAGCTGACTCATGTTAATAACTCTACCGTTAGCTCGGACAAAGTTCGCGAATATTTTATGGCGAGTCGGCGAAATGTATCGATGATAAATATTTAGTACGAAATCTGTTTCCTCATAAGAAATTTAAATAAGATAATTAATACGAAGCTTATTGGCGCTGAAAGTTGAAAATCATTGTTTCTAAAATTTTTGACAAACGTTGAAACAATCCTATTGATTTAATAATAAATAAAACATCCCTCTATTAAGCGAGAATTATTAATGCTTTACAGAAATATTTTCTTTCCATTTTTGTATTATTACGTAATGGGTCAATCGCATTTATAAATATTTTCATATGTATGTCTTATCTCACTTTATACGAGTATGTATTTTTAGTTGCCTCTGATGCCAAATAAAATTGGGATGGCTCTTGCATTATTCTTTATAAAAATCAATCGAATTCTTTATGCTATTATCGTTGTCATATTCTTTTATATAAATAAATAAGTTTATTTATTTGAAAATTCCTATTACTATTTATTGTCTACAAGTAATTTTATTTTATAATTTTTTTGAAAATTTAATATTGTTTCATTTGTTAAAACAATATGCATGTCATTAAAATCAAAATAATTACAATATACATGTATTAAATATTATAGACTTCAAAGTAATAATTAAAAAAAATTTTTTAAATTAGAAAAATAAAAAAATATTAACGTTCTATGTATAGTCGAGACATAAATTTGACAATTTATCTACAACTAGATGTATTTATATAAGTTAACGAAGCGTTTTCCCGCTATTTTAAATGTACACATATCTATAATGATGTACAACGATAAACTATTGTACATAATTCAAACATTATAATAATCGAATATTTTATTTCTTATCCGAAAGAATCCTTTCGTTTTAGCTTAACAGATCGATTGACGAAACCGATGCGTCGGGCAAGCGAAGAGGCTTAACGTCGTTTCCAAACTGGGCGTCGCGAGATCGGAAGCGAGTATATGGGTCTTAGAATTAATGCGAAGCCTTTTCGAAACAGAATGACTCCAAGTGAGCGATAGTGCTTAGAGTACAAGCCAAACTCGATGGACTTCCTTTACGAAGGGGAAAGTATTTGCGATAATCCACGCGCTTAATAATTCGTCGAGAGAAAAATTGAAAATAACTTTAATGTTACTTGATGAGAAAATTATTTTAAAATATATGTGTAATAATAAAAATACTTACTTAAAAAAAAAAAAAAAAAAAAAAAAAATTATTCGCGAAAAAATTTTTTCAATTGCTTTATCCAATTAATGCATTTTTTTTTTTTTTTTTTTTTTTTTTTTTTTTTTTTTTTTTTTTTTTTTTTTTTTTTTTTTGTAAATTTTCGATATGGATTTATTATAATGTTTTGAAAAAATACAAAATTTATGTACCTTCAAAATATCATTTAAATTTAAATTTATTTTTATTGGCTTCTTTCGACGGCATTTAATTTTTTACCGAAAATTTTCCAGAATAAAAGAATAATATAAAGCTGTACAATGAAAGGCGGTAAAATGATGTTAGAAGTTTAATTGCAATGCTTCACTTAATGGAATATTTGTTAAAACATTCTAAACTTTCAACTATTTATTGTAAAACTGTAAATTATTTATCCTTAAATATATATTTTATCGATGATGTTCGTTAAACGCAAAATATTAATCTATAATTTTAATCAAAAAGAAATGTTATCGATTAAAATTTTTATCTTCTGAATACGCGAATGCGTATTATAAGAATAATTTTCATTTTTTTCTTTATTCTTTTTTTTTTTTTTTTGCGATGTTTATATTTCGATTGATAAATTCGCAGAATTGTGAGAATATATTCCTTCATACGAAATTGGTTTAAACAAAGTAAATTGAGAATCAATTGCTCGGTTTGATTATCATTTTCGCTGGTTGCTATATTGTACTTTGGATGTTGTGCTATTGTTTACAATGATGTATGTTAATTGGATTTGAATTGAACAAACAAGCTAAATTGTATTTTTTTTTTCTTTTTTTATAAATATGAAAGAAAATGTTGCGTTGAAAGTCGGTATAATTATCGATTGTTACGAGTAAAATAAAAAACATATCGTTTCCAAAAATGTTAATTGCAGTATGAAAGTTAAATCGATTTCGGCTTTTTTACAAAAACGTAATAGCAACGTTGAAAATATATTTTTCAAAGAAAATTAAATTGAAAAATGTTAAATTGTAAAATTTGCTTATTCAATTTTATTCTCTTAAAATTGAAAATTTAATATTAACCGTTAAGTAAGCCGACTCGGTGAACAGTGTTTTTCAATTTCGTTTTTTTTTTTTTTTTTAATCAATAACTAATTAAGTTTTTTAAAAAATAAAAGGGTTTAATTTATTTTTTTTTTTGAATTTTATTTTAATATTTTAGTCGACGTAAGTTTTTGTTCTCTGCTAGGAAAAAATTGACCCATATTGTGTACCTTTCTTCTGCAGTTTTATATTAGCTTATTTTTTGTTCTTATATATTTATCGATGAATGAATATTTAAATGTTTCGACGATATTTTTCACGTAAAAAAAATTTTATTTTAAATTTAAATAAATATTTTATACTCTTTATTTCGCGTAATGTTTGCTTTTCTCGAATTAACGTCGGGTTTAATCGTACGGTGAAATGAATTGTTTTGAGTAAGAAGGTCGTTATATTGTAACGTAAAAGAATTATTAATTAGAACTAATAAATATTTATTATTGTGAATATTTTTATGCGACAAAAAATGTTGTTAATTGCATAATACAAAATGTTTTTAATTCAATCGAATAATGTAAGTTTTGAATATTCTATATATTTGTCTGGAAATGTGTGGTTATATGATGAGGAAAATGGCTTTTATCGGTATTAGTAAATTTACTTATTACATACATACTATATGCGTTGCTAGTATTATTCAGTAAAATATTGTAGTTATATCAATTATTGTTATAATAAAAATTATAAAAATAAAAATAAATAAATGCAATTATACTTATAATGTCGAATGTTGTGTAGAGGTTTTAAGTTGGTTAAATTTTAAACATTATGAAAGAAACTTTAAAAAAATGATGTTCGATTGTAATATTAAAATATTAAAGAATAATATTATTAAAAGTGATATACTTTTAATGTTTACCTCATAATTTACAAAAGAACTATTCTTTCCTAAGCAAAAGCTTTCGGAAAAGTATTATTTAATTTCAACATACAAACGAATATCAATTTTTTAGCCATTTTTCAATTCAAATATATCCGCGAAAAAACAAAATCGTTAAAGACGTTGCTATAAAAACGAACAAATCTCTCCTTCTCTCTCTCTCTCTCTCTCTCTCTCTCTCTCTCTCTCTTTCAGTTTAACCGTCTAATTTATCCGTTTTCGGTCTCACCTCGATTTCAACACATAAACGAAGGTTTTCGCATTGGCGATAGAGTAACCTTATGCGTCGCGTTTCCTGAGCCACGTTCTACCTCAGCGACGGGTATACGTTATACGAATCGGTGCCTGGTTCCCTTGGTACGGAAACGCGCTCGTCAATAACAATCAGCGGTAACTCACGTCAATCTCCGCAGGCACTGTATGCTCTCTGCTTCTCTTCTCCTCTCTCTCTCTCTCTCTCTCTCTCTCTCTCTCTCTCTCTCTCTCTCTCTCTCCCTCCCTGTCTCGAGTCCACGAGATATCGGCCAACCAATCACCTCGACTTCGCCAATCACTTTCACAGGGCTGCGGCTGCTACCGTTGCAGTAGCCTCGTCAATTGCTCCGAGTCCAACCGCCCCTGTATTACCACCGACACCTATACGTTTAACTCCGCAAGTGTGGAAAAAAAAAAAAATTGTCGGTGAGCTTGACTATTCTTTTTTTCTTTCTTATTTTTTCTTTTTTATTCATTCACAACACGATACGTAATTTTTTTTGCGACAACGCTTGTAACGGGTTGTAAAAACTCGCGGTGCGTGTAACAAAATGTTGCAGCGATAAGAGAGAGAGAGAGAGAGGGGGGGGGAGAGAATGAGAGAAAGCCAATCTTGATGGTAAATTGAAACGGTGGGATTGAGAATGTAATTGAATGTACGGAATTGTGATGAGTGTGCGGGTGTATTGTTACTACCGGAGGACGGGGATAGACTCGAATCGTACGGTTGAAAATTTGTCTGGCAAATCTGCTTATAGAACATGACGGCGACCACATGTGATTATTAGCTTATATTAAATGATTTATCATTTTTTTTCTACCGATGGTGACAACTTTTATTGCTTTGTAATTGAAAACTGGACATTTAATATTAAGAAATTTTATATTTATTAGAAAATTAACAGTTTATTCATTATGGTACTTCTATTGTTATTAATAACTTATATCATTGTATAAATTATTAAAATTGTATAAATTATTTTACCGATCAAAGTAAACTTATTACAAATTAACAAAAAAAAAAAAAAAAAAAAAAAAAAGGTTTAACATAATATAAAAACTTGTATTCTCTAATCAGCTTCAGTTAAATGCTGCATCACTCCAATCTCTAAACTACATAAACTGCAAATATTGAATGTGAATTGTAAAAAATTATTACAACTAACACATAAAACGACTTTAAATAGATATTTAAAAAAGATAACATTTTGATAAACAAGCAACGTATACATATAATTATTGTACTAAATTTCCGAATTCATTAATCGTATCCTTAAAGAACTCGAAAAAAGAAAAGTGAAACGTTAAGCGGAAAAGCTTTTTAACAGTCGTTGCATCTTTTCTGCATACACCGGTTAAAGATGTAAGTGTTCCCGTAAATTATCGACACATGTACAACTCCGATGATGCATACATACCTGACCGAGTAACCTAAATTTTCATTAAACAGTTGGGCGCTTTGCCCGTTAAGTTTTGCAGAAAGACATCACGAGCGAGTCTAAATTCTGTTCACGCAATTCAAATTTCACGCGCGCGTTCTTTGACGAGATGTGCATATCGCGCGATTTTTTTTTTTTTATTTTTTTTATTTTTTTTAATTCGAATTAATTTTTACGTTTTTGTAGCGAGTAATACACGTGTGCATGCGCGTTTTTGTGCGCGTATGTCTGATTGCGCGTTTGAGTTTCTGCATTTGAGCAAGTTAGTTTAATTGAATAATGGTATTTACATTTCCGTTCATTTATATGCACGCGACTCGCTGTGTATATATCTAAATGTGTCGAGTGTATTTTATTTTTATTATATTCTTTTCATTTCTTTGCGAAAATCTGCGAAATAATATTAATTTTTCAATTATTCATATTATAACATCAGAACGTTATAATATTATAATATCAAAATCGTAGATAATAAATATTTCTATTTGCCTATAAAATATTATGTAAAAATTTGAAATATAAGCGTACGTATAAAACTACATTCATAGTCATATTTTATCGCGTTTACACGTTCAAACGCGAAATTTTATACGAATCTCACACAAAACTATCGTCTATCCTCCATCGTCTATCCACATACACGTATATAAAACACAATAACTTATCTCCTCCGTTATCCTTCGTACACGGCTTTGTACACATTTTGAATAGAGTGAAAATGTAAACACTAGCGGGAAGGTGGAGTGGGGGAGCGGGAGGAACAATCTGGCATCGCATCGGGCAACGTACAAAACCATCTTACGCGCGCTCAACCAAGCAAGCCGTGCACGAAGAGCCCGAGCTCGCTTTAACTTAGCGCATGCAAATAAGCGAAAACACTTGTAGAGAGACGGCAAGAGAGAGAGAGAGAGAGAGAGAGGATGCAAGTATACGCGCGTGCACACGTTTATATGCACACGCGCACACACACACACACACACACACATATCGGCGGGCGCCTATCAATGTGCGACGATAGCATACAATCAGTGGTAAATACAGCTCTAGCGTGTGCCCCTTTGCACCCGTATGTATACAAGGCGACGAATTTGACCAGTGGGGAATGTAGTAGGGCAATGAAATTAAGGAGAACGGGGAAAGCGGGAGAAGGGGCGAGAGGGAGAACGATACGGTTGAGAGCAAAGGGGGGGGGGGTCGGTTGAAGCTGTGTAGTCGCAGGAGACACTTGTCTTGTCAAGCTGCGGAATGGCGAGGTAACGAGTGCCTTCATATATATATATGGTATATATAATCGTGTGTGTATATAAGTAAACATGAAACCCTTTAAATTTAAGGCTTATATTTTTGACACAATAAGTAAGTAAAAATAAATAAAAGATGTTGCATCATTTTCGTTTGATCATAAATATTATAACGGGCATTTTACAGCAAATAAACTAAAGTACTTTTCATTTTCACAAAGAGCCTTCTATAAATTTTATGCTATATTGTCGCTTGAAAAATGGCTTGCTTCTAAGTTATTATTATTTTTTTTTTTTTTTTTTTTTATATTTATTATTTGCTTTAAAAGTGTATACGTTAAACTTGCGACTATGGACGGAAAGTACGATGTAGTCATTGAAAAATATATTATTTAGGTACTTTTTGTTCGAGACCGAAATAGACTTGGTTACAAAATCTGAATTTCAAAATTTTTTATCGCGAAAGTTTATTTTAAGGATTGTGCACATGTCAAATAGTACGATAAAATGGTTAATACGATGGGTTATCTATAAACAATATATATATATATATATATATATATATATATATATATATATATATATATATATATATATATAAATTATACGATGGGTTATCTGAAAATACAAGAGCAGATGGATTAAATTTTTATTGCAAACTGCATATATTGTAAAATTACATCATTTCATGAATACACATTACAGATTAAATATTATTTTTACCAAAAAATTTATATTTTTAGAAATAATTTAAAATTATGTCTCAATTAATTCTAAAATATATCTATATCTTGTAAGTGAAATGTATGTAATTAATTAATTGATATAATAGTTAAATATTTTTATATTTTATTGTTCACATTATTATCTATAAATTATTGCTTATACATGAATACATCAATTTTAATTTCATTAATTAATTAATATTACAAAAATTAATTTTCATTCTTGTAATTTCACGTTTTATTCATGTATAGAACTTAAATTAGTTGTTAATTAGTTTCCTCGTGACGAAAACTTGCGAGTGTAATGCCTTGAAGGTATTGCAAAAAAACACTTAGTTATTACATAAGTAAACAGTTTGAGAAAGCTTATTTATTTTAATTCTCATAGCTATGCGTCTTTTAATAAAGTTAATTTAAAAAAATTCAAATAAATTACTATTGTCTTTTGATAAAATTTAAAAATGTTTAAATTTATTTTATTTTAATTATTTAATTATAGATTTAAAGCAATTAATTATTATTCTGATTTTCAAATTACATTATTGGGTTGTTTGGAAACTCATTTCGTTCTTTTTTGGTGAAAATGAAACACGACTTTTATTGCAAAGAAAGAATCAAACAAAATTTTTAACAAACAAGCCTTACTATATCAGCTGTCAAAATATATAATGATTATGCGGCTTGAGTGTGAAGTTGGCTGTGAAAAAATACAATTAGATCCTCTGTTGGGAAAAAACGAAATTACTTTCCGAACAATCCAATAATCAATTTTATAATTTTTGAATAATATATCATACTGACTAAAATAAATACATTTTGAAAAATTACAATTTTTTAAGAGTTGACTTCGTTCGTACGTTGATTCAATCCTATTATCCTTTTAATTTGCAATAAGTTTTTTGAATTATTTGAAAGACTAAAATTTTATTTTACTTTCACAATTTTCATATTTAAAATATGCATACGGATTAGCAGCATTTCTGTTGCGGTCAGATATTCTATATTCTACGAGTATCCTCATTTTATGAAATGCAGACAATACCGATGAATTGCGTAAGTAGTATATCTATAGTTAATCGAGTAGAATAAATTTGATATAGTCAGACTTTAGTAAAAATTTTATGAATTTAGGAAATTCTTTGTTAAAGAATATATGAATTATTCATAAAAAATATATTAACACTCTTACAAATATATTTATTAAAAACATGTAGAAAAAAAAAAAAAAAAAAAAAAAAACTATGAAATGCAAAAATACATTATTTTCAATAATTATTTGATTAAATAAAATTCAGAGAATGCTTTTGAGTATTTCGAATGTTAAATATCGTTTATATGTATAACTTTATTCACATATAATTAATATTTTATATAAATATTGTACAGCATATATTATATACTATACTGTACAACGCATACATCATTTTACTCGATATTATCTTTATATTATTTCAATTTTTATTAGGTAAATGAAATAAAAGTGAGTTTTAAGTTTTATATAAAATAAAATTTTTAACCATATTCTTTCTTTAAATTTCTTCGTTTCAATTAACTTTTTTTTTTTTTTTTTTTTAACATTTAATCTTAAAATAAAAGTCATAAATAAATTAATTTTTAAATATTTTAATTTGCACTCTTTAAAAAAATTTTATCTTTTCATTAATGTTTTCACGAAAGCAAAAGTAAGGGAAAGAGTTTATTAGAAAAAACGGCGCCAAGAGAGGGAAAAATATTTTAGTCACGCTACGTAATTTATAGCGGCAGGTAGCATTCGTTCATACTATAGGTCACTAGGTATGCGCAAATGCGCCTTGGAGACACCCGAGGGGCCTAATTAAAAATGCTCGAAAAAGAACTTTCATGAATTGTTGAGAGATTCTTTTGTTGAATCTGCTGCATGTCGCACGCGCGAGTCTCAACCTTGTATATTGTATGTACGCATAATTTATCGTTGATTAATAAAAGGGCAATTATAGGTTTATGAAAAAGATGATCAATAGTTAACGTTGCCTAATTGCTGTATCATCAAAGGAAGATTTCGCAATGGAAAAGTGTAAATGCCATCAATAGGATGATTTTCTTTTATTCGTTTATTTATTTACTTTTTTTTTTTTTATGCATTATCTAACCATTGATTTTTTTTTTATCAATTGTTACAAGCATTCTAAGAAAATATTCATTTTAATAAATGTTACGATTATTTTAAGATAAATGAGCTTGTAAAAAAATCGAAACGATTACATTTGTAAAGTCTTACGTTTAAAATTATGAATATTTTTACTTATTACTCATTAGGAGTAACTTTGGTACAAAAGAGATTTTTTTTTCTACGAAAAATAAAATAAAAATCTTTAATAATTCGTTAGTTGAGAAATTTATTCGATGTGTAACAGCTGAATCGAGAAAATATTCGTATATTTGTATTTCACATTTTATAAGAGTTTTGATTGACACACGTTTCTCTTGTGATTATTGAGTTGAATAAAATTTTTGTAAATTCATTTGAAACTAAGTGCTTTTCTGCGTTATTGATATTTCTGTATTTAAAATATAAATATGAATTCATTTTAAATAGAAAAAAAAAAAAAAATGTCAAACTTACCCTTGCACATTTGCACGTTTATTCGACTTGTTTTTTTATTTTCAATACTAATTCTTTATTCATTATGAAAAACGCACTTGTGTAATTTTTACATTAAAATGTGAAGGTAAAAAATGTATACTTTTGTAACATTCTAATTAAAATTTTGCAAAAATATTATCAAAGATAATAAAGAATTTATAAAAATTTTTATTTAAAAAATTAATTCTTTTATTTCATTTACAATAAGTATTAAAACTTTATTTATGAGTTAATGCGTTAATGAAAAAAATATATATTTGAAATTTTTTACTTAAACATTGTCACTCGACGGTATCGTATTCTGCATATGACATTCTTTTACAATATTGATAATAATTTTCAAAGTTTACATATCTCTTAAGAATTCTGGCTCACTAAAAGATTTTAAACAAACTTTTTTTGACACAACATAGCTCATCTATATGAAGAGATCAAAGTTTCGATAAGTTTTCTTCTATCTCGTATACAGATTAACTTAGGTCCTTGGATCAAATTAGTCCTGATATCCCTATAACTTCACCTTAAAATACAAACACTCATTCCCGTAGCCATAATTCGCTGTGTCGCCCAAGCCATTAAAACCGGTAGACTCTCCAACGTCTCTCGTAAAATGTCTTTCTCCTTGTCGTCTTATATCGCCTCGGGGATACGAAAGATATATAACTATAATAACGACGCGAGAAAGGTCGTTGCGTTAGAGAACGACAGAGATAGGGAGAGTGAGTGAGAAACGCGCTATAGGGTAAAGGACAGCCCGTTATCGAAATTAGACATTATCCTACGCGGAAAGGAAGACATGGCAATATCCGTTCCTCTCTCCTCGACACCTTCGCCCCTCTCTCTCTCTCTCTCTATATATATATATATATATATCCAATAGAAAGAGGGGAAGAGAGATAGTGAGAAGGGGAGAAGGAGAGCAGGTGGCAAAAGCCGCAGCCCATTAATCGTAGCGAAATTTAATCAAGCCGGACCAAAAAGAGAAGAGGGGATGGAAGCAGAAGAGGGTAAATTGATAAGCCTTATACGTCTTAGCGAAAACGCACACGGGATGGATACTCTATCCTCCAATAAATCGACGGGGCTTCTTGTTATCCTTGCATGAGCCTTGATCTATCAAGGGAAGATGCAAAAACTTTCTACGCGTTATATATATATATATATATTTTCTTTCCAAGTTTATTCGAGCGCACGCATACTTATTATCTTATTTATTTTAGAGCTTTAACATAGCGCCTAAAACAAACGTTAGTTCAATCGATCGTAAAGACGCCGATTTCGAAATTTTAATAAGGACAGGAACTAATTGGCTTATCATGTTGTGTTAAAAATTATTTCTGTATTTTATCATAATTTAAAGTAATATATAAAATTAATTATCAGACGAATTTACTGAAAATAAAAAAAGTATAATAATTTAACAAAAAAAGAACTATTTACTATTTTTAATAATAACGGTATTAATAAAAGTTATTGGCTAAGATTAATAATTAAATTCTTTCCTTGTGTAAAATGAACCTTTAAATTGTGGAGATTCGTTTCATACAAAATCACATAGATTCACGACAGATTCTCCGCAGCTATGCGTCATGTTTTTATGGAGCTTTGATAATCGGTTTATCGTCCCCGAAATTCGCTCGCCGAAGATTAATTGACCCCTGCGCTCATCCAATTTAAATCCGATGACTGCTATTTGTAAGTATTTTTAAAATATATATCAACAATCATTTTAACGGTAAAAGTTTTAAATAAATCAAGAAAAAAAAAAAAAAAAAAAAGAAAAAATTTTATTGCGGTTGATGTTTTACATTTTGTATTTTAAATGGTATTTTAGATCAAAGTTCTAATGGGTTTACAGATATTAAAAATATTTTAAAAAATTTGATTTAAAATAAAATTTTCACTTATTTTAAAAGTAAAATTCAAAAATTATTTTAACATCTCACGTTTTTTTAATAAATTTATACTATATATAACATTTTACAAAATTACTTTATTTTTCAATATAAAAATTGAAAAAGAAAATAATCGTTTTCAGGATTTAACATCGTAAATTTCAGATAAATTTCAATGGCTATAAAATCAAAGAATGAATTTAAATTTTAAATAAATCTTTTTATACCCTCATAAATTTACTACAAGATTACATTTTCAACTTTGTACCGGCGCGTGTCTTACCTTTTTTAAGTAAATTTCTTATCTTTACGCAGGCTATTTCAGTAATCGAATTATTTCTTTTCAGCTTTTACAAACTTTACCATTTTATCATCCGTTGATAGCACAGTACGTACCTTTCATTAGATATGTCAATGACTCAGTTCGTTAGGTAACTCTTCGGAGGAAGCTCTTAGACCTTACTTATTCTCGTGGTCGTCGCCGAGACGTTTTTCACTCACTTGTTGATTATTGGGGGTAATAAAAAGTTCAAGGAAATTAAAAAATTTGTCAAGATTTCCATGACAAATGAAGCCGACATGTTTTACATTTGGATGAAATTAATGAATCTTTAAATTAGTAAAGTTTGATAAATAAAAAGTTAGGAAAATATTATTTAGTAGTTGCTAAATATAATTAATAATAAATTTTTTGTAAATGTCTGAATAGATGATATTATTTCGCCGATGCGATGATTTTATATTCTTTTACGTAAGTTTTATTTAAAATATAAATTAAAATTAAAATCAAATTAAAATGAAATCTTCAAAAATTTTTAAAAATTTAAAAATTTTTTTGCATTAATTCAATGTTTTAATTTTAATTATCGATTATTTAGAAAAAAGTAAAGAATCAACCTTGAATGTCGTTTACACTCATAGAGCTTTAGGAAAATACAAGTGAATAATTAATTTCTCTACTTTGTTTAGGGATAAATAGAAGAAAAAAAAATGAGAAAGTTGATTCCCAATTTAAAATTGCAAAACGTACGTAATTTACAAGGTGAGAAAAAAAAAAAAAAGAAATATCCGAGAAAATAAAAGTCACGTGATAAAGAATGGCCGTGTTCGAAATATTGACTCACACCTTTAGAATCCGAGCCGGAATTCGAACACGGATTTTTCCAAGTAAATAAATGCATTGCAACGCAGTAAAACTGCCCCGTAAGCACACCTAGAATTGAAAAGAGTCGCGAGATTAGAACCGACCGATTTCTCTCCCATTCGAGCGCTTCGACTCGTGAAAGGTAAAAGAAGAAAGAAAGAAAGAAAGAAAAGAAAAAAACAGAGAAACGAAATTAAACGAGGAAACGGAAGAATGAGAAAGAACGGCTCTCGAGGAAGCGAGAGGGAAAAAAAGTATTCTCTTTCTAAACGCGGGAGGTTAACTTATTCCGAGAAAATTCAATCATGCAAAACACACGGTTTTCTGAAATTTATGTTTGAAAACACATTTGTGCGCCCGGTTACTGCGTACGTGAATGCACGTATCCCTGTGCACATGATCATTTCGTTGGGTATCCAATTTATTGTACCCGTGCATTGTATAATCAAATGAATTAAACGTTTTTAAATTGCACTCCTATGTAATATTTATGCCGTATTTTTTTACGCAATTTTTTTCGTTAATATTCAACTGCTGTTTTCTTTTTTTTTATATATATATTTTATTTAACTCCAAAGTACAATTTTTTTTAATTTATATATCTTGTATTCATAATTCTGTAAAAGAAATAAGTTACCGTAGCTCGTTAACTTTTCCATTCTGTCATATAACATATGAATAAAACAAAAGAAAAAAAAAAAAAAAATTTATATATATATATATAATAACGAAAAGAAAAAAATGGCATTAAAAATAATAAAAATTTCTTATTCACGTGCAAACTGTATGACATTTTACATAACGGAAGAATTGGCACGTCCAAGCTTACGTACAGGTTTTAACGTTTACAAATGCGCATATACATATAAACTTTGGTAAACTCATACGTATTTTGTGTTCAGTTTTTTCCACCGGCTCGACTGATATACAAACACACATACACAGCATATAGACGATGCGGCGATCGGTCAGTCAGGCCTTTCTGGCATTTGAAACGCCGGAGCTGTCCATCGTTCTCTGGGGATATAAATCAATGGCAGTGACCGGGAGGAAGGATGGGAAGGTTTTGCGTTCGAGATACAGGCAAAGAAGGGTGAAAAATGGTAGAAGAGAGGCCGAAAAGAAAAAGAGACGAGAGAGGGAGAGAGGGAGAATCCCAAAGTTAATGTAGCAGTTTTTTGCCGGTACTTTCGTATTGTATATGTAGACGATACCTGTGTGGGTGCGCATGCGCTCTCTCTCTCTCTCTCTCTCTCTTATTCTTTCTCGCTTACATATATACATGTTCATAGACGTCCGTGACTTTCACCCGAGCGAGCATTTCAGGCCGATTTAGCGCGACGAGAATCGAAGGATAGAAGGAAAAAGAACGGCTGACTGGTGGATAGAAAGTCGAGAGATGAAAAAAGATAGAGCAGAGGCAGTTGCTGATTAAGCGCCGATTTCCTTTTTTATGAGAAATAGAGAAAGGAAGAGGGAGGGAAAAAGATAAAGAGTAAAAAAAGGTATAGATAAAGAGAGAAAGGAGCGAATGAGAAGGTGAAAGAGAAACGGAGAAAGAGCGAGATAGAAAATAGTTTTTTTCGGGTCGTTTGTTTGCAAAATTATTAAACGATCGACGTAGCAGAGTTAAGGTACTGGAAATAATGCTTGTAAAAGATAAATTTCCATTTTGTTGGAAAAAGCTTTTTTTAATATACTAAACTTGGGGTAATTTTTCCGTTCGAATATTCACGTATAATTGAATTTTTATCGACAATTTAATAAACTGTTATTACTAATAATAATAAAATATTGAAAATTCAAGAACTTTATGTGACGTTCTTCTTAATTTTGTTCATAATTAATAATAATTTTAAAAATTTGTATGTATAATATCCAAAAATATCACTGAATACTAAAAAGTGTAAGATTTAAAAACATTTCAAAAAACCACTTAAAAATATTGTAATAAAATCAAAAAGAAATAAAATACATAAAACATTGAAGAGCGACGTTAAACATTTCAATTTGCAAAATTAAATTATCCATTCACTAGGATTTGAATGCTCCGAGCTCGCCGAACATTTTTTTTTCTTTTTGTTAACATATTTATTGTCTTATGAAAAAATCGATCAGTGGAAATATCAAACGATGCGATTATATTTTACCGAAGGCATAAAAAACAAAATCCGTCCAATCTACATTACTGCCATGCGCTTTTAAAAACAATATCAAGTTTGCGTACAATGCTTGGTTAACGATGCTTTAGTAGAAAGATCGGCAAGTTGTGCCGTGGCAAGTGTTTCAAGAGAGTGAGAGAAATATTCGTCGATTATCAAATGTATTGTCGATACAAAAAATATAGTTTTTAGTTTAGGCTTTAAAAAAATATTTAGACTTTATTAATTTTTGAAATTTGGTATATTTTATGATAACAATATACTCATTTTTCAGAAAAGTTTACATTTTACCAAAATGATGGATAAAATGATATGTCTTACGGTAATGTTAACCGTTAAATGTGGCTGTGTCTAATTTCGCAAACGTGGATAAATAAAAGGATTTAAGATATAATCAACAATCTACCGTTATATATGACGCAAAATATCTTAAAATACTTACTTTGTTTACAGTTGTACAAAATTGGAATATGGGTAAAAAATTTATCTTATTATGTTAAGATTACAATAATTATCACAAAAAATTTTGAATATTAAAAAACAAAAAATTATAACTTAATATTAAATTTTTATTTTGAAATTTATATTTTTATCCATAAACTTTTTTTTTTCATCTGGTCAACTTCTTCATTATGTCTATCGTTTCTCTCTCTCTTTCTCTCTCTCACTCTCCTCAATATATATTTTATCTTTCAGCACGGCCAGCAGAGCGGCTACCCGTACACTCGACCACAGAGCGGTACCTTAAAGATCATACCCGCATTGTCCTGTGCTACCGGAGAGATTTATACGATGATGACGTGATGGGCGGTCCTTTTCCTTTATCGACTGGTAGCAAGTGCCACCTGTTCCACTTATAGCTGAAAATCCTCTTTCGTGGACAAGCAATGTATATATTTATCGCCGAGGAGCGAAAATTCACTCTCAATACCGAGCTTCTAGCCGAGATAAAATAATCTTTTGAATTTGAAATTTAATAGCTTGTAAAAAATTTTTTTTTGCTGCTTTTTTTTTATTTTAAGCTAAAATAATGCGCTTATCAATAAGCATTGAAGTTTAAGTCTTGTGTAACGATTTTTTCCGAAAATTTAAAGGATCATATAAAAAAGTAGAGAAATAAAAAAAAAAAAATCTAAAAATTGGGCAGATTTATACATACTCTTCATCTTAATTGATAAAAATTTATTAAAAAAAAAAAAAATATTGGTTTATTAATTGTAAATGATTTAATTGTTTTATTTATTTATTATTAAGGGCATCGACTACAGTAGTCATTAGCCCAAAATGATTTAATATAAATAAATATTTGAAAAGCAAATTAATTTGTCTTAATTCAAGCTTATTTAATATAATATTAATGAAACTATAAAAATAATTTCTTTTTATATCTAAATGTTAAAAAATATAAAAAATGTTGTTACAATATGTCGTTATGCAATTTAGTGGTTTTAATGCTTTAACAATTTAATATATTTCGCTAGTTTTTACGGCTTTTCATAAACTTTAAAAAATAGTCATAAAATAATTCACTGTGTCAATATTAATACGTATTCTTTGAACAATATATCAGCTGTAACTGTGCTGTAACTATTGCGAGAAAATCCGTTGCAAATAAAAACTATTGATTTAATTCACTTTCATATGAAAAAAAAAAAAAAAAAATGTTTAAATATATAGAATATCTTTAAGCAGGATTTAATTTCACTTTAATGATTTAGGGGTAGATTGATAAAATTACAGAGAACAGAAAAAAACCAGGGTAAAGAAAAAAATAATTTTTAATTGACATTTTATGCGGCTGATAATTAAAAATTTTAATTTTGAGTCGCACAACATAATATAGACTTGTGCAATAGTGGTATGGTTTAAATAGAAAAGATAAAACTAGATACATTAAAAACAAAATGGATGCTTTTCTAGTTAAAGCATTATATTAAATTCATCAAAACCGTCGAATTCAAAGCCGACGTATGAAAGTCGTGGAGATTCAAAGTAGTTCGGCGCATCGGCTTAATCCTTTCGGCCGAAGCCAAGGATGTAACCCAGTCATTGAAAGGCTCGTGCATCCCAAGGCGGAATGCCTTCGACTTAAGCCGCGACGCGTGAACACATTGCCTCTAATTACCTCGAGACCTCCTTTATGTAACCTTGGCAACGTCGCATCTAAAGACATCGCGACTTTCACGGCCCTCCCACCTGGCGTCTTCTGCGTAAACTCTCGCAAGCTCCAGCAGCCAAAAGTGCGGATATATATATATATATATATATATATATATATAACATATATAACATATATACACACGTGGCGTGCAGTGCAGCTGCACGAGCTTTGAAAGATTCGCGCTTTGGATTAAAGCGCCGCGGCCTCAATTCGATTTTGCGCGAGTACGACGTGAATAAAGAGGCCACGGAGCTGACTTATGTATACATAACATACATATTATACACGGAAGACAAGAAAGCTCGAGAGCGCGCGCGCGCGTGTGAAAGGGTTGCGGGATGGCACGAGAGAAGAAGCAAAGGATGATGAAGCGGAGAGAATGGTTCGTTGCGGAAATGGTAATTAGTTTCTGTGCCAATTTGTAATTGGTTTTGTATTCCCGTGAAAATTTGGTTTGATTTGACGTTAAATTATTACCGTTCTATATATATACATATATATGTATGTATGTCGTATTGTAATGAATCGAATTTTTAATTTTATTATAAACGTTAAAGTTGAATCAGTTGAGTGCTTAGTTAAAATGAAAATGCAATTGTGTTAAATAACGAGTAATTGAGTTGCAATGTCATTTGACTCGTTTGCATCAAGAATGTTATAAAGTTTTAGAATGTCAAAAAGGTAAAAGCATAATACAAATTACTATCGAGTCAATAAGAAGCATTATATTATATTGATTTTTACCTTTATTCTACGAATGAAGAAAATATATGAAAAGAAAACTGGAATATTTTGTATGTAAAAATAAGAAGATATGAAATTATTACTACAGCAAAAAAATAAAATTACAAATCTCGAAATTGAAAACTTATACGGCATTGCAATATTACCCGCAGATTTCAAAGTATGAAATGATGCGAATTTCGTTCTTTTTTCTTTTCTTCCAATCGATGATATCAGAAACGTGAAATTCATAAAATCCATTCACAAAATATAATCTCAATTTTTCTCATACTTTTCACGGACAGATTGAAGATCGATTAGAGTTAAAATGCGTTATGTAACTTCGGCGGCTTGCTTTTAAATCGACTACTTTAATTATGTTATGTATTGACAGCATAATTTCAATATGAATAAGACTATAACATCCTTTTTCATCAGAATATGACGTAGTTTAGATGCTGAGTTTTTATTAAAAAGAAGTGTGATAAAATATTCGTGTTAATTATTTGTCTACACTAGTTATCTGTTGGTTAATATAGAAATTATAAATTTTTATTAATAAAAAAAAGCTTTAATATTAAGTAAGAACACAGTGCATAAAAGGAATATTGATAAGAAAATATTAATATTTAATTTTAAAATTCAAAAAATGTCACTGTCAACCCAAATTCGATTTATTCTACTTAGAAAAATCTGCTGTAAATTTTATGAATCTTTAAAATATAATTAGAAACTTCATAAAAGTAAAATTAATCGATTTTATCGAGTCATTTTAAAATATGTACATTTGATAATGAAATTAAAAAACTTTTCATCATAAATAAATCACGATGAAAAGAAAATTAGTGAAACAAATAATTGAAATATGCAATATTTTTATTGAATTTTTTTGTACACATTTTAATAATATTATTGTAAGACGCGAAAAAGATTAACAGTATTTAATGATAATTATTTTACGTCTTGACTTATCAACTAACTTTAAGTATCAATAACTTAGCAATAATGGCTACAAGGAAAAAAATATTTATTTTCCCGCCCGAACAAACGACAGCGGCGTTAATTAAAATTTTGTTAATTATTACCTATAGAACTAAAATCACAAATTGCCACGCGATGCGGTAACTAAGGGAAAAGAAGATAACCGTAGATTAGGAATATGCGCTCTATTAGTTTCTTTGAATAAGATTCGCAGTTGAAACGTCTCACCGATACGATTAAACTGGAGCAAGTCTCGAAAGTCGTTTGCTGTCAATGAGCCTTTCGCTTACTGCGCGGTTTGCACGAATTTTCCTTAATTAAGGATCGATTTAAAATAACGGATTATATATCACGAATAGCGGTTTATGCATCGAAAAAATTTTTTTTAATTTTTGCGTTTATAAAAGTCTATGAAATTAAATCTGTTTAATTGTACACGTTTTACTTATAACAATATATTTGTGCAATATATACATAATAGGTATGTCATACTAAGAATTCTCGTATGTTACAAATGTAAATTGTGCAATTTAATAATTATAGACTTTATAAATTTCACGTACTTATCAATTACGTGTTTTTTCCTCCGAAAAAAAAAAAAAAAATCTGTAATGGCTACTTGATTATGGCAATCCAATGTATGTTATTTTGTCCAGCTAAAATCTAACGTGAATTTAATTTTTGCTCTCCGCATTTCGGAATTCTTTTACAGTCAAAAATATTTTTTCGGAATTCCATTCAAACGTGATATTATGTTAAGTGAATAAAATCGTAAACTTGTAAGGCGAACATTGAATTTATACTCGGTTTCGAAGAGCCGAAATACATATAGTACATCGGAATACGATAGTTTGGCACATGGCATCTTATTTTTTGTGGGCGTATGTCACCAAAGGCATTTTAATTTTACTTTATTAAATTTAATTAAACTATTTTGTTGAGTCAAAAATTTCACATTTACGGATATGATATTATATAAGAATATATGATTCTTTTCTTTAAGCTCGAAGTTGAATATTATCACGAAGGAATGGACACTTAGTGAGAAACGGCGCGAACCGAATTCTCTCGCATTTCATACACGACTTTCATTCCTCTGGAGCACATACCAATAATTTCTCGTTTTCTCCGAGAAAGCATCGAAGATATCTACGATCTAAAAAATTCTTCCGACGGCGAAAAGGAGAGAAAAGTTTTTTGCCGTCTGTACATTAGCGTGAGACAACGGCGAGAGTAATATTTTTGACGGTGTATGTGTTTAGTGACATTCGTTTCGTCAAAGTACATTTTTTATCAAACATTTTATGAAATGGACTGGTAAAATAATTTAGATTTCATCGAAATGTTGTTTTACATTATATTTAAAAAGAAACTTTCACGTTTTATTCATTTAGTCACGAGCTATATTCATTTTTCGTACACCTTTAATACCAAAATTCGAAAGCTTAAATTTAATAAATTTAAATAAAACTTGTCGTTTTTAAAAAAATTCCGAATGATTAAGTATAGCGTAGAACAAAAGCAAACCAAAGAATAATGTGTTCCTTTTCATCCGACCAAGCATATTTCCGGTGCCAAGGTGTGAGACGGCGCTCGTTTTCCCGTATAATTTGCTTCATTGGCTCAGAGCCAATATGATTCCTTATATCAATATATATATATAGGTTAGAGACGAAGCAAGAGAGAAAGAGAGAAGGAGAAACAGAGGGCGAGAGCTTAAAGGAAATAGAACGTATCCAAATACAAGGGCGCGAGAGGAAATTGTTCTCGCAATTGTCTGATTCGACTACATCGAATGAGAATATACCCATATAGCTTTATTCTCTGTGTTGTAGAAAACCTTTTCCACAAATATTTGATCGACTAGGTGGGCATTGTTCTTTGGGTTGAAGTAGGACGTTGCTGCAACCTGCAGGCATGGCCTAAAATTAATCGGCCTACGTCGAGAGTACAATTACGTTTTGTCGCTTTTTACTTCGAGTTCTTATGCATATATAGGCCGTCGTCGATTGACGCTTCTCAAGTTTTATGCAAAATTGAAAGTCAAAGCTCCATTCTTTGTGTCTGTAATCGATAATACTTGAGGTATTATAAAATTAAAGATTGTTCTTTTTTTTTTTTTTTTTTTTTTTAAACGATTTATTACAATGAATTATAATTGATAAGATATTATTTTTTTACTGTTTTTAAAATTTTCATTTAATAAAATTTTATATTAAAACTTTCTGTATATTTCACGATGCTCTAAAAATTTATGCAGTGAAATATTCGAATGAATCGGGTTTCGAAAGTTTTCGTGGACATCGGTAATATTTTATAAAAGCATTTACAAGAGTGAGAATTTAGTACTCCTTCTGTAAATGTACAATTGACTCGAGAACAAAAAGCCGCCTTGGAAAAAACTTTTAAAGTTTACGTCTTTGTTTACGACGTAAGTTCTGGATTTGAAAAAATCAAATTCTATAGAAGATGCCTTTGCGTTTAAGTAGTAAAGTAGATATGATATTTAATTATTTGCCGTGAAAAAAAAAAAAAAAAAAAAAAAAAAAAAATTAAGAATGGAAATTTTTAATTTTAATAAATGTCTTTATTTCGTAAAATTTAACGAAAGTACTATACATGAAAAATTTACATAAGCACTTGTGATCGCCATAAGAAAAGTTATTGTTTAAAACCAATTGCTTTTATTTGAGCTATACACGTCTCTATATTTAAACGATATTTTTATGTAGAGAAGACTATTAATAATTCATACCTGTATATCTGTTCAGGGCAAGAAATTAAATGAAGCTTCGACTATGCAGGTAACAATATATTAGAAACTTTAAGACTGTATAACCGACGTTAATGCTCGAACGAGTATAGCGAGCAAAGTTATGCATTTTCCGCACGAAGAAGAAGTAAAAGAAACGAGAATTGATTTTATATCGCCGATGAATTATGAATGAATTTTCTTTGCTTTACTTATGAAAATTGATTTTATGTACGAACTGCCGCGTGATTGTTCGCTATAAGGCCGTTTGTTTGGTCAGAGATTAAACTTTAATGGCATACTAATAAGATCTTATATAAGCATTTTTTGTTTTTGTTTTGTTTTGTTTTGTTTTTTTTTTTTTTTTTTTTTTTGTACACTATTAAATTAGAATGTATCAGTTAGAGCAAAATAAATCGATAATGACATTATGCTTTTTTAAGTCTCGTAACGAAGAATAAATTTAAAACGAGGGTTAACTTATTTCAAAATTGATGTAAAAATAAGTGTTTTATATAATTTTAATTTTTGTTTTTTAATTTTCAAAGAAAATCTTTATTAAAAATCAATTTGTATACATCAAGTGGTTAAATAGTTGAATATTTATACCGATTTAATTTTATCAATCTTTAATGCACAATTAAGAATTTTAATGTTTTATATAAAAATATATTAAATTTTATATAATTCACTTTTGATACATTAAAAAATAATTTTACATATAATTTATAACATAAAATATCGCTCATAAACGGATGAAGTGTATTAAAGTTATTAAAAAAGAATTAATTTATTTAGAATATTAACAAGGAGGTAAATTTATTTTAAATATATAAAAAAATGAAAATTTGTTAATACCAAAGCTTATTGAAAACTGATTTAACGAATTACAGCTGAATACGGATTATACTTTTTCTTTCAATTTTCAAACTTCATTTCAATCAAATTTCTATACATTCTTTAAAATCGTATTGATTCGAATCGTTGATTTTTTTTTTTTTTTTTTTTATCGATACTTTATATGAACTTGGAAAAAAAAAAACGAAATGTCCGAATGCGCGCGTTAATTAACTAGATTACACATTTCAAGTGTTCAATTAGTCGATAAAAAAAAAAAAAAAAAAAAAAAAACTGTGTGTTAATAAAGCATATTATTATTAATTAGCCTTACTACATAATATTACGCGCGCAATAACGTTTTGCTAATAATAATGCTTTAGTCTTTAAAGGTGAACGCGTACATGCGTGTATGTGCTGCACCCTCCTCTAATTGCTTCTTTAATTAGCCGCCACATATATTAATTAAGGAAAATAAAGGAACGGTTAATTAGCAATGAATATTACGGTTAAGGATATTTAAACGAAAAGAAAAATTGCGTATCACACGAATCAAAAATTGTATTAATTTGATTTATAATAAATGAATATACGATAAATAAAACGTTGTTTCAATTTCTTGATGAAATTTTTTTATAAATCGAAGCAAATTGTTACGTTGAATTTTTGAATATTATATTTTTATAAATTATAACTTACATAAATAGGCATTGGACAATAATTTATTATCTTTTGCATAGTGTATGCCAGCTTCTATTTTTTTATCATAGCAGCTAATGAGATTTCAGTCGTTTTTTAACTTACTTATCAAAAGTATTTTGAACTTTAAAATTGCATATTATAAATTATGTATTAAATATTAATGAATAATTATTGAAAAAATAATATAAAATATAAAAAATCTCATTTATCTAACGAAAGCTAATTTTTTATCAATACAAGGCGATAACAATCATATCATTATTTAGAGAAATATATTCACGTAGAAGTGTTTTTTGCACATCAAACGTCAAACATTCAAATTTGTTATTATTTGCCCGAACGAGTTCAATTAAAATTAAAAAGAAAATGAAAGTCTTATAAAATATTGAAGAACAGTAATGTCTGTCTATTGCATGCATTTTAATCAATATCGACTTTTTTAACTAATTAAACGCTTTCGTGATTACTTGTATAATTTTAAACTAACATTAATTAAAGTTAACCAAAATTTATTCTCTATCATAAATATTCACTTATACCCAGTTGAACAAAATCTATTTAAAATACAAACAGAGAAAAACTTATAAGGTTTTAGAGTAAAAGTAATTTCGAAAAACAAAGAAAAAAATTAAGTAAAAAAATTTCTCGACTTGTTATAAAATAGCAAAAGTATTTTTTACATTATATAAAATGTGTTAACGAAATAATAATTTTTTAAAATTAAATTGAAAAATGAATTCTCAAATATCCAAGACTTTCAATATATTTTATATGCATAGTGAAAAACAATAATAATTTTTTACAATTCAATTAATTAGTGACACAACGATGCAAAGAAAAAAAAAAAAAAAATGCAATGTATAAATTGATTGAAACTGAATAATTTTAGTTCAACGCCATTGAAATTGTTGAGATATTGAGAAAATTTAATTTTTATCAACGTTTGTATTCAAAATATTTGCATTCTTATTGTTTACATGTAATACGATTATCGTCGCATGTATTTATTCCTTGTTGCTTTACAAGTTAATAGTTTTAAATAATCGATAATTTAAATAACACTTTATTTTAAACCATCTTTAATTTCTATTACGTAATCGTTCAAATAATAAAATGGCCATTCAAAAACGACCACGAGATTAAACACGATACACCGGTTTAATAAAATATCCAGCCCAGCGTAATTTGCATATCCATCTTCTTCTTTCTTCACCCGCCACTACGCACATCGATTGAGCTAACAAAGTCTTCTCGGACTCTCTCAACGACAGACGTTTATTCTCAGACGTAAAAGAACAAAACGAAAGGAGAGAAAGAAAACGCGCGCGGGTGGAGTAAAAAGGTTCCGAGGAAGGTAAGAAAACGAATAAAAGGTATCCCATCGGGTCTGCGTTCGGTGAAATAGGGAGAAGATAAGGAGACAGACCGTACGTGTGTATGTATACACTGACATACACACGACTCGCGCAAAGTCTCTCGCCTCCCTCTAGCGCTGGTAGAAAAGAGGGCCTGCTTTCGACGGAAGTATGACGGGCCGAAAGAGTGAAAGAGACAGAGAGAGAGAGAGAAAGAGAGAGAGAGAAGGGATGAGGCAAGGGCTGCAGGAGGCAGGAAATCGATCGGTCGTAGAGCGAAGAGAGTAGGCAAGAAAATTGGATGGCACGCGGGACCGCACCGCAAAACAAATGAACGTCGCGGGCAGCTCGGTGATTGGCTATCGAACGACAAACTCCCTTCTCTAACCTCGAAGCAGGGTGGAAAGTGCACCGGTACCGTAGTTCTCCCTCGTCTCTATACGTTCTCGTCGATATTAACCAATCGTGGCTGTTAGCGGTCTCGATGGTGGTGTACTGCGGTGAAATAGGCGAGGCGACGATTATGAGGCGGAAAGAAAGAAAGAAAGAATAAAAGTAAAAAGAAAAAAAAAAAGAAAAAAAATTAAAGAAAATGTAAATTTAGAATGAGGTGGACGCTAGCTGGTGCACGTCCATACCGAGAGCTGACTTGATGAGATCCGTAAGTGCGTTTACGGTTCGATATTGCTTGAATATTGTGCTCCGGCGCAATCTACTTTCCGATTAATTCATGATTTATTCGTTATTGATGGCAATTGCCAGTTTAATCGTTTTTGTGGTAATCTTGTATTTGATTGGTTGAATTATATTGTGTTCGGATTAATTACACGCTGTTGATGTTAAAATATCTTGTTTTTTTTTTTTTTTTTTTGTTTTTTAATATAATGAATGATTATTTTTTATGAATTTGTAAATTGTAGCTTCGATTTTAAAATAGCTAATGAATATTCATATTGTAAAGGAAGATACGCTGTTATTAATTGCCTCGTTAGATTATTGAATTTTAATCGAATATAACGTAGGTTAACGTTAAATATGATGTTTTATTTATTTAAATTTTTACAAATAAATTATCTGTTACAAATTATAAATAATTATTATTTTGCAGAATGTTGATGACTTATTTTTTATTAATTACTTTATTTAAAAAAAAAAAAAAAAGAAATAATCTAAATACAACCAAATATAATTATTATAACTAATATATTACAATAATATTTAAATTTACATATTTTATATTAAAACTTTTAGTATATAGAAAAAATGCTTAATGATTATCTTAAAAAAGTCGATTTTGTTAATGCAAAAAATTGGTTTTATATTATCGAAGGCAATTAAAATTTGAGAGTTGAAAATTGACATAACTATCTATACCGAATATCTCTTAATTAGTTTTATGATTACTAATACTTGTAATTATCAGTTTTTTTTTTTTTTTTTTTAAATTATATTGTAATATTGAAAATAAAATAAATAATAAATAAATTTATTCAAGCCCTATTAAAATTAGTACCAAACAAATGAATAATACAAAACTAATGGATTCCTATGGGTGTGAATAAAATCTAAAATTGATAAGTTATACATTAATACATGTGAAATTGATACATTATTAACAATTTATAAATTTCGAATATTTTGCATTATCAATTGATATTAATGCACTATTGTACTCTATGTTATTTATTCATTCTATTGAAGTAATATGTCACTAACCTGTTCGAATGATGCATTCAAGTAGCTATATGGAATAATTACGTAACGAGCATAATATTCATCGGCTCGAGATGCTTTTTATGTATCGTTTATTCCTATCGTTTATTGGTTTAATATATACATATTAACGCATTACAGAACTAATCTTTCTCAAGTATTAATTATTTACATTTTGCTATTATGGTAGTTACATTTGTTCCGATTGTTAAACGTCGCGTTTTGCGAAAAAAACGTCGACTTGTCTTATTATAAATATTGATTTTATATTCTACGGTAAAAATTATTTGTTCAATTTAATTCTAATAACGATAAACATTATATATATTACAAGATAAAGAAATTTTCTAAAAGAGTTTGTTTTTAACTATAATTATTGTAAATAAATGTGTATACATTTGCAATGAATGAAATTTTAATTTTTTTCATTTATTCTTGACAAATTACTCAAATGGAAACTTTCAATTGATTAGAAATTCAATAAAATAATAATTTACTTTGAATTTTAGTGTGCGCGAGTAAAACGTAAAAATTAAACCAAATACAGTTAGAGATATTATCAAAGTAAACGTTTGCGCGAATTGGTAGAATGCACGAGTTAAACCGATAGTAATTATTGATTATCGTGATAAGATATACCGTTTGTTAATCTTTTTGATTAGAAATTATATTAGTAGGATAATTTTAGTTTATTATGTAAATTTTATTTCGTAAAATTTACAATTAATTTTTAAATAAGATAAAGACTTTATTCATTATTAAAATTTGCGTTAAAAATCATTTTAAACAAGAATATCGCAAACAGCACGATAACCTTTGTGCTTTGTGTACATTTACACAAACGAAATACGTTTAATTAATGTTAATTAATGACCGCGCGTTAGAAACGACATCGAGAGCTAGAAACTTTGCAAAACCATCTGGGCTAAAGTACTTGAACGACAACAAAGTCTCGTGTAAAAGAGAGAGAGAGAGAGAAAAAGAGAACGAGAAACGGTACTGGCTTGACATAAAACTGACCCTCTCTTTGTACGTTTAGCTTCTAGCCATCCCTGAAGGTGAAGGGGGGGGGGTGGAAGGGTGGAGGAAAAGGCATGGAAAGGACACTTGATGACAAACGAGAGCAAGAGAGAGAGAGAGAGAGTTAACGCCGGGATCAAATGGTCGAGCTATAAGCCGGCCAATCGTCAGAGGAATGAAGACACGTATTCTTTCTCTCTCTTTCTCTCTCTCTCCCTCTCTTTCATCCTTTCTCACGAGTGCAAACATATATTTTTTTCTATTTTCCTGTCGTATACAGAAAAAGGGGGACCGCCGTTTGTTGACACTATAACTCCGTGTGAATCGATTTTTCTTTCCTCATGCTTGTAATAACAATGGAATAGAAAAAAAATCTCGTAAGCGTTAATGGCTAAAACTAAATAATACGATATTTATTCTATTTTCTTTTTAATGTAATAAAGCTATTTAATATAACAATTTATATAAAAAAAATTTTTAAGTATTTTGTAACAATACTTTAAAAATTCATTAAATAAACATTTAGTTATGGTAATAAAAAAATATTTAAGTTCAAAAATAATATGTATTTCTAAAAAATAATCAATAAATTTCAATTAAAATGTAATATTGAATTTTTTTTTTTGATTTCTTTTTTTTTGACCAATTGTTATTGAATTTTTATTAAAACATAATTTTATGTTTAAATTTAATATAAACAAATTGGAGCAATTCATGTTATAAATTTAAAATTAATTACATTCGCTTTCATTTAAATTGTAGTCGAAACTTAATATTATAAAAAATAAAATTAATTTACGAGTAAATAAAGTTATTATAAATAATTAAAGATTAAAAAGTTCTAATCCAATTAAAACAAACTTGCATGCAATGAAAAATTCAAAATAATAACAAATCATATATTAAAACAAACATAATTATATTTAAATATTATTTCTTCGTTTATTTGATGATTCTATTTGTATTTGTATAAACACAAATATTCGTTTAAAATATATAAAATGAAATAAACAAACATTGAGCGAAAAGCTAAAAAATTAAAAAAAATAAATAAAATAAATAAAAATAACTCAACATTATATATGCATTACTTTTGACTTATTGTTCCAATTAAAATAAGTGATCATTACGCGTTTAATAATTACACAGTTTAATTTATTTTTCTGCAATTTACATGGCCTATCATCATAAGAATTTCTACCACAATGACGTTTAAAATTTGACGTTCACGTAAAACTGTAAAGCCATTTTATTTATATAATATGCATTCGCGCCACTGTAATAATATATGTAATTTATTTCAACTTGAAAAATTTGCAAAAATAAAAAAAAAAAAGAGTAATATCATTTACCATATGAAGAGCCATTCTCAAATTTATGGACACTCTTAATTTTCATTGTTAAAATTCACCATAAATTACCAAAGTAATGAACAAAGGGAACATAAAAGCGACTGAATTTATTCGTGTACGCTCAAGAGCTCTGACCGAGCAAAATATTGCCTCATAAATAATTTAGCGATTCTATTTTATTTTTTTACACAAAACCAAAAAAAAAAAAAAAAGAAAAAAAAAGTATTCGAAATAATTTTTCAATCGCTTTCGCAATCCAGGCGCTCATTCTCATTTTCGCGTTAAAGTTCGACGGTCGAGATAAGAATTCGGAATTCGATTCGGTTTCCCTCGACTTTTCTGTACACAGCAAAAAGAGGTAGAGAGAGAGAGAGAGAGAGAGAGAGAGAGGGAGAGTAACCGTGATGTTTTAATTTTCAGCCATTGATACACGTAGGGAAGTATCGATGTATGTGTACCCACTCACACGATTGCGCACAAGGTCGATGATAAATACGAGGTCGTTAAATGTACGCTGCGGCACGTGAATAGCGTGTCGCTGGTATTTTCTGCGCTTTATTATATACAAGTGCATGTGGGAGAGAGAGAGAGAGTAGACGAAAGCGAGAACTAACCCAAGCGACGGCAATAAAGGTCAACGTGTAAAAGCTGATTTTAGATGTTCTCTCCATCTCTCTGTTTTTCTCTCTCTCTCTGTCTCTCTCTCATTCGGCGGAACGACGTATGCTTTACGAACATGGGGGATAATGATACGCGGGACAAAAATAAAATGGACGTTAAATATTTTATCGCTGTGTACAGAGTGAAATGTACTAACTGTAAGTAAAATTTGTAATAGGAGAAATAGAATTGACGATAATTGTTAATTATCTATTTTAATTGTGGAAATAAATTTTGTATTAATTTGTTACGAGGAGGATTGCTAATTCTTAATGGCTTGACAAAGAAAGGATTAATTTTGTTGATACGATAAATGAATACGTTTTATCGTTGTAAAATTTCATTTCATTTAATAGCTTGCGTTAAAATACGTTAAATTTTAATTTTAATTTGAACATAAATCACATTAATTTTGCGTTTAATGTCATTTTGTAAATTCGCACAAAATTGTGCCATTTTCTTTCTTTCCTTTTTTTTTTTTTTTTTGTATATTCATTATTGCACTTTAACGTAGCGGCAATTAAGTAATTTAACATGACAATTACATCGTTCATTAATCAACTTTATTAAATGAAACAACTAAACGTTTATCACCTTAATTAAAAAGTACAAAAAAACTATGAAATCTAAAACGGTACATGTTGGCCTTTAAATTGATATTTTTCTTTACAACTAGTAATTGAAATAGTAATTGAAAAATTTTCAAAATTATTACCCTACGGTATACGTATATATATTTATAATTCAAGTAATAAATTGCTCTAGGAGGCAAACAAATTTCAATTGCAAATAACTAGCTACAAAGTCACCCTTCATGAACGTTTCCTATTACTCACCCTGTAATTTCAGCATTTACTCATAATCCAACCACGTTAAAGAAGCTAAAGAGCTCGCTACATGAAATTATTTTCCACGAAGTATTCACCTCGTCGAGATGAAAAATATAAAAAAAAAGTTTATATACATAGTACTCAAGCGACGGAGAGGTAGAGAGAAATAAAAAAAAAAAAAAAAAGAAGAAGAAGAAGCAAAAAGAGAACGAAAGGGTAAAAAGCCCGCAATCGACTTTAACGCGACAATTTCCTACGTGCCGGACCGCAAGTGCGAGCCCTTATCATTTTCCGTCGCTGCGAATAAATGAATTTCTACTTTTTTTTTTTTTCCTTCCCTCGCGCACGCGCGCACGCCTTATGCACACCTATATCACCGGGGAGTTTTCACTAACGTCTCTCGTCTTAAACAAAAAAGCCTACGGCTGTATATTGTGTATCGTAGAGGAGAAAAAGAGAAAGAGTAGACGGGCTGCTACGGTTACGTACTGCGAGACGCGAACAATTTTCCCGATAATTAAGCCTGTGTCTTTATTCCTTGGAAAAGAAATTAGCGGTGTTGCACGGAGGGAGATTGACCTGACAAAGAGAGAAAGAGACGGAGAGTATCGGAAATTTTTTTGTCGTTTCATAATGTGAAAGGACTTCTTCTTCTTCTTCTTCTTCTTCTTTACCTTTTTCTCTCGATTATCTTTTTCAACTATTGACTTATTGGACTTTCGTGAAAGAAAATTCATGCGACTAATTGCATTTTAATGAAGCTTTCAAGTTTTTTTTATAACATTTATCAATTTTAATATCGGCGTATATTTAAAAAAAAAATTCGTAATTAATATATGCGCCTTTTATTACGTATTTTACTCAAAAAATGTTAAAACAAATCAATTATAACGTATACTTATATGATGTTTTTTTGTTACTCTATACTCTATCCACAATAGATTTGAAAAACATTTATGCTTTTATTAATTTGTAAGAATAATAAATTTACATCGTGTCGAAGCAAGTGTAAAAAGCCAACTCTTTTTTTTTTTAAATTTTTGTAGAATACAAAGATCCTTGTAAAAGTTTTACGTCCTTTATTAAAATTTAATTGAGCGATGGATTAACCATTATTCTTTGATTTATTACTGGTTATATTGCATTTTTATTATACAGTTTATAAAACCATTAATCTTATGAAACCTAAACAGATGTAGCAGCAGATGGTGACCTTATAGATCCAATGTGATTATTCATGCTTTTTGTAAATTAAATTTTTTTATTAAAAATTCTTTTAAAAAATCAACAATAATACATAGTCGTGTCTATACGTTAAAAAAAAATTTAATTTTTTCATTGAAAACTGTTTTAATTTTTTAAAAATGTATCTAATTTTGTATATAAAACGTAATTATTAATAAAATAAATAATAATAGTTATAAAATATGTTGAAATTATACTGAAATAAGTTAATTCATCAATTTTTTCCAAAATCCTATTTAATATTTAAAGGTTGCATGTTTGTATAACATTGGTATACTTATATAAAAGATTTTTCAAATTTTAACTCTCTGGCGATCAAAACGATTGAAATGTATTTTTCAAAGACCCTTCAATCTCTATTTCGTCCGATGAGATGTATCGATTTGATTCTTTCTTGCAAGGATTCTATGTAAGCGTCTAAAAATCGAATTTTAAATTTAATATAAAATTTCGCAGATTTTTTCAAACTCATATTTTTTTTAATACGAATAATAGACGCATAAGTGCAAAATATACTTAAAACGTGAATAAAAATGTAAGTTTATCACAATTATTACAAAATTTTATATGATCCTTCGAAAAAAAAAAAAAAAAAAATACACTAATTGTCCATCGAATAAGTAAGTATACTGAAATGGATTAAAGACAAAAGTTTTCCATGTAATATAAAATTTTCTTAAATGAATTTTATGGAATAAACGAAAGTTTCGATAAAATTAAAAACTTTGGCTAACATTTCATTTTCATTTCATGAATAATTCAACATTAGAAAAATTTACTTACAACACTTTTGTCTTTCAATAAAAAATTAAATTTAAATTTAATTATTTTAAAATCGAAATTTTTTATTGCTACTTATGAATATAAAGAAAAATGTTAATTATTAATGAATGCTTTATGAATAATTTTATGGCCGTATTAGCGATCTAGTTACCGCTTATTTTTAGATGTACGTTAAAACTTGGTTTAATAACTGTTAAAAAACGTAAATTTATGAAAAAATTGAACTACATACGTTAAATGTGCGCTTGAAATTTTTAAATAATAGTTTATCGTAAAAAATACATATTTCTTACACAAATTTGAACTTTGCAGATGATATGATGATAGATTATAAATATAAAATTTTTTATTTTCAACGGTTAAATTATAAAATTATGAAAGTGAACCATAGTTGATGCTTATACTTTCAATTGAATTTAGTCGATAATAAAATTGGTAGTTGTAATATCTAAGCCTGCAAGATAATGCTTCGTCTAAGTGAAATACATATACTTTCTGAATTAAATTAAAAAAATAATGATTTTTTATATAAAATGAAAGGCATTCCATAATTCTAGAAAAATTGTTTCACATCATTTCAGTTAAAAGAGCTCGCACGTGAAATTTTTGTTTTACAATTTTATTTGAAATTTATAATCTTTTCGACCTTTCTCCCCTCTCCGGTTTAAAAAAAAAAAAAAAAAAAAAAAAAAAAACGTTTACTCGAAGCTCTAATAAAAAATAAAAAAAAAAAAAAAAAAAAAACAGTATGAGTAAGTCAAAGAACAGCCGCCATAAACTAATAAGCGCAGCTGCGCCGTAACCTCCTAACAAACGTTGCACGCGAGCGTCGAACTCACGCGCGAGCGCGTAAATGAAAACGGCAACGCGCGCACGAGGGCTCGAACTCGGTCTTATCGCGATGAAAAATTTTCCGTTCTTTCCGCACCCTGTGTGCTCCACATAAATATATACCCTCGGTTGTAAGCGCACACATGTACGTATACACAAGAGCTCTCGTACGCACACGTTCGCGGTGTACGCTATTTATCGCGTCGCAAAGATTACAGGATATCCGTAAAATAATAAAGCGTTAGCGCGGCGGTGACGTTGGCGATGCACGCGTGACTTGCCACGGACTGGAGAGACGAGGATGGGGGGTGGAGAAAAAAATCACGATGGGAAAGGGGCGGAGGTACTAAAAAAGCCCGGCTTTAATTACGAAATCAGGTCATATTCGCGCATGCATCTCGTGTATACCCGAGCATTCTTATACGTCGAGCATCGAGGCTCATCGTTGCCGCGTGTATTTTGTACGTATGTGTACACAGACTCGCGGGAGGAGGCGAATGTGTACATTCGCGCGCGAGCGCATCAGATACGTGTACACGGGGCCTTTGAAGAACCAATTAAAAAGGCCCATTGAAAGGACGATTGCCGTGAAATCGACCGACTGCTATCTTCTTTTTTTATCCATTTTCCTTTTACTCGTTCGCTTATATATCCGTCAATTTGAGAGGAAATAACGAGTGGAAGTGTGGGTGGTAAAAAAGTGAGAGAGAGAGAGAGAGAGGCTCGCGACCTTGCGAAACTAAGAGAAAAAAGCCAAAAGCGAGGAGAAGGGTTAAATTCTTTCATATTGCCGTAGCTGAGCCGCGTCGTAGAATTCGTTTATTGCGTTGATTCCAGCACAGCAATTAAACGAGAAAAATAAAAGAGGAAAGAGAGTGGGAGAGTAAGTCAAGTATTCCGCGTGGATTTTTATGAAGGACTTGCTATAGATATTTGCGCACTTTTACGTTAGTTTGATTGTATTTTTGTTCTTTATTGTGATTTTTCAGTTGTAAACGTCAATGATCGTTATACGTTCTTTTACTTTATTTTTATAATATTTTAGTTTATTTCAAAAAAATTTTAATTCTAAAATTATTACTTAAATTACAAAAATTATGAATTTTTTTCTAATACATTATAAGAAAATGTAGCGTTATAGAAAAATTTTGAAATTTGAAGAAAAACATATCGAGCGATTATTCGTCATCATTCGATATTAATCATATCGACTGATTCATTATAATAGTTTTATAAACTTTACTCGATAAATTTTTTAATCGTCGTAAATAATTTCTGTTGCGGCATTACGATTATTGATACTTTTATTGACACTTTTATTAATTCATTTTAATTTCCAATATGAATTTTAAACTCGCGATGGATATGCGAAATATCGCTTCAACATTCATTTCGCTTATGCATATGCACTCGTGGATCTAAAGAATAAAATTGTATACTTTGACTGTGAGATCAATAGTTTCAAAAAATATCATCATTTTTTAAATATTCTATTTTTTTAAAGATCGAATAAGAATAGAAATTCATGTATTCAAATAGATCTAAAATGTTTAAATTATTCAGATAGCAGAATGATAAACTTTCATAAACAAAAAAAATTTCAACTGAAATTATTTGCATCTAAAATAAAAGTCATGCATGGTAACTCTATATTTAGTTATTTTACCAAGATAATATTTTGCGAAAGCTTTCAACGCTTCAAAAAAAAAAAAAAAAAAACTTACTTTTTCTTTTAAATGAAAAAAGTAAAATAATCGCGAAAATTATTACATTTTATCAAACTTTTTCAGTTGCCCCAATTTTCTTTATCTTTTCGGAACAAAAAAATTCGCGCATTCCAAAACTGACAATTAACGCGAGTACTATCTCAATATTAGCTGAAAGAGCAAAGAGAAGTAGTACTAGTAGTAGTAGTAGTAGTAAAAGCACCATAATACGGCCGTGTTAGCATCTTCGGTGCGGATGCGAGTGCAGCAATAGCACAGCAGCGCGAAAATCGTCACGGCGAGTAGTCGCTATCGTTTCCTAAAAGCAGCCGCGAAAATATTTTGAAAAATAAGATAAGTCTCGCGGCCGGTTTAACGTCGTTTATCCAACTGCAAAAATTTTTATTTTTCGCCGTTTCTTGCTAATGTTTGTTTCTTTTTTCTTTTTGTTTCTCTCATTCTGCGCTTTTTACCTCTGCTCTTTTACGCTCGTGCCCTAAAAATATTTCTTCTTTCTATATATATATATATATATATATATATATATATGCATCTGTAGTAATGAGAATATTTTTATTATTATAATAAAATTATATTTTTTTGTTTTGTTATTTATTCTAGTTATTATAATTTAACTTAAAATATGAGAAATATTACTTGTTCGACGAGAATTTTCGTTTACAGCACCAAAGCCGTAGATCTTACGGACAAACGTATGCGGGCAAAAAAAAATCAGTCGGACAGAGCGATTTCTTCGAGAGAAGCAGCTCTGTAACCGTCGCGGGCTCGACATTTGTTCTCGTACGTGTTTTATTTACGGTACAGAGTCGCGGTTGCGTTACAGATTTGACGCGATTATTCATCAGACTAGATTCGCTCGCGCGTTGGTTGTTTTATCCGAGAAAGAACTATGTTACGAGTGCGGTAAAATTGCTGTAATTTTAAAGTTGTCCGTTTGCCAGCCGTATACCCAGGGGATTTCCTTAGGTTTGCACCTCGTTTATCGCTCAGGAAGTTTGTTCCCGTTGAATCGTTCAAAGCAGTAGAGCTTATGGGTAAGTATTATTGCATATCCGCGCCGATATCTGCGATTGTCTACGATAAGAGAGATCTCGCGCAACGAATAGTAATTCACTAGAATAATTATTTAAGTGCGATCTATTGCACACTGCGATTATTTTTTACAACGCTGTTGAGTCATTTTCATTATCATTCCTACAGGATAATATTTTTTTAAGATCATTTAAATTTTATTGTTTTATTAATAAATTTAAATTAATGTATATATATATATATATATATATATATATATATATATATATATATATATATATAAACAATATTTATTTAAATTTAAATTAAATAAAATTTATTAAAATTTTATTAAGATTATTTATTGTCTTTATTAAAAATAATTTATTATTTCTGTCCTTTAATAATATTTTTATGTGCGCAGTAAATCATATACGTACACATTTTCATTAAATAAAACAATAACATAAGATGTTATTTTCACTTTTTAGAAAATAATGATTTATGGTCATCATGATTTTTTATTACTTTAACGTAAAAATTTAAAATTTTTTTAAAAAGTTATAGTCATAAAAACGTAAATACTTTATATGTATGTATATACTAGTACAAGCATTTTTTAATAATAGTTTGTAATGTTTAATAAACGTTAACCGGTAACTATTCTAGCACGACTTTTTAAAATTATGCTTACTCCAAAATATTTTTATAAAACTTACGGTCATCCTAAAAGATTAAGAAATTTATCGGCAAAATATTCGAAGCATCTATGCAATTTTAAACACAAGCGTTACCAAAAATAACGTATAGCTTCTGGCCCACTTTAAATTCGATGCCGTTCCGCCGTTAGAAAAGAAGGCGTTAGTATGATCAAGTTGCGCGCTGCAGGAGAATATCCTACCACATGACTATGGATACACGCACGACTGTCTCGTATTTCGAATCGCTCATATTTGTCGAGTTTATCCAATATCAAAAAGTCCAAAGCATACCGTTAGACTTTAATAATTTTGCATTTTGTGTATATATATATATATATATATATATATATATATTTTTTTTTTGAATAAACATTAATCAAAGATTGTCAACAACATTTTTAAAGTTTATTTAAAAAAAAATGTTTTTAAAGTTTTAATATTGTTTTATACGATTTTTTTTACATATTTTTAAATAAAAAAAATATCAAAAAAAATTTATTTACAAAATTCCACGGAACGTTTCATTTGAAAAATTTAAAAAAAAAATTTGAAAGGATTAACTTTCTTATCAGCTTATAAAATTATCTTAATACATATGTAAAGCTTAAAATACGTATAAACACAGTTACCTTATTAAATATCTTATTTTAGTTTCATAAATCCAAGTTTTCTTTACGTACCTGAAACATAAAATAAATATTTATATAATATCATATTTAACAAATAATTGATATTTACATTGAATAAATTTGGACATTTTTTAGTTAAAAAATATTGAAAAATCGTAAATATATTAAATTTTAATTTATTGTTTTTAAATAAATTAAAAATTATGAGGTGCACTTTATGGTTTTGTTTTTCATCATTTAAAAATCATACATTATAAATCAATGTTTTATTAAAAAATTTTATCAAATAAGTTATTTATTGAAAAAAATTTTATATGCTTTTTAAAATACCATAACATCTTACACATTAATTAAAAAATAAACGAATATTTAATGTTTAAGTTGAAATATTTTCAACGGTAAAATTTTTCGATCATAAGAAGTGCCTTATGTAGTATGAAAAAGTTAATAGAATTGATAAAATGGCCTTATACGTGGTAGGCTGAATGAATAATAGAAGTTCAAATATATCATGCGTTAGTCTTCTTTCATCGCATAAACCTTATTGATATCATAAATTTTTGGTGCATTTTTCATTTCATATTGCTTAAAATTTACATTGAAGTATGATGAAATATTTAATTATCTGCGGTGTACATGTTTTATATTTATTTGTTATTAATTTAACAAACATTAACATTAAATGATTATGCAGCAAAATAATTTTTCAACAATATTATATAAATTTAATTTATAAATGTTTGTTAATAATTATATCTAAAATGTCACTTGGTATTAGTTTTATCAATCGAATCTAAAATCATCCTTTTATAGTTAAATGATGTCAAGGATTGTTATTTTAAACTGAAAAGTTAACTACATAATTTATCATATTCAAGAAATTTTGTTTCAACTGGCTTCATTAGTATTATCTATAAGCTAATATTAAAATAAAGTAATTTGTGTTATTCTTAAGAGATTTTTTTAAAATACATTATTAAAGCTATTTATCACAATTTTTTAATTAATTTTAGCTGCACACATCAGATGTTTCCCTCTTAATCGATGGCCTAATGCCAATTAAAGACGAATAATAACTTTAAAATCACGCTTTTTACTCGACAGTCTTGATAATCGAATCGCGCTTAACAATATTAAAACCCTTCGTATCGCTTCGTCTTTGACGTACCGTTACTCTACCCTCGCGCAGTTTTACGACTTCTTCCATCTCCGTGACTTTCTTTCGCATTACTCCCATAGAGCTTCGTCTTATAATCTTCCACCTCAAAAATTATCTCTTCGTTGCTACTCTCTCTCTCTCTCTCTCTCTTTCTCTCTCGATCCTCTTTTTTTTGTACCCTCTTTAGCTATATTGAAACGCTAAGAAGCTTTTAATATTTCACCTCCGATTGATTACTTCTTCCCTTCGACTTTTTTTTTCTTACTCCGATTCCATTCAACCTATAATACGATTTCGCTTTGCTCTCACTGTTCTCTACGCGGTTAAAGAAAGAGTCCGCGAGAAATCGTCCGAGCGTAGACACTTCGGCAAAATAAAGGCGAGTTTAGGACAATGGAAAAAGCGCGTACATGTAGATAGCGCTTAATATAAATGTGATGAAAACGGAGAAAAAAGAAACGCTCAAGAGGGACCCAAGTTATGTGGGAGATTCTTTTTCATATTTATCGAAAATCCCACGCGATTTAGCGTTTAAGAGGGTAAGAAAAGGACAAGCGGACTTGCGTTCGGACACAATTGATCACGAAGACAAAAGAAGAAGAAATAGCGAAAGAGAGAAAATCGTCGCGACCATATTATAGTAGATTTTTTCGTCCGCAAGAGCTTCGCTTTCGTTTGCTGGTGGAATAGGAATCGAGCGGCGCGAGTATAAGAGAGAAAGAAATAAGTATTCTCGTGGCATTCATATACACGAGAGGGTAGAAACGATAAGAAACGAGGATTCGATGGTAATGTGTACATGGTCAAATAAAGGTCAAAGGTTAAGGCATAGACTAGAATTTTTCGATGGTATAATTTTAGAAGTAATTTAGCTAATGGGAATGAGGTCTTTTTTTTTCTTTATCTGATAGGTAAGAACATTAATACAAAATCGACTCGAAAGATCTACTTTCTCGGTATATTATTTTTCATCGGTTGTGGAAATGTTTTTATTTTCGATTGTCCCAAGAGTAAGAATGATAAATGGTATATGGATTTAGTTACCGAAGTAGATAATTTTTTAACTAAGGATTTTAACCGAGCGTCGATCGCTTACCGAAAATTTTGTTAACGTTTTTTTTTTTTTCGAGCGTTTCTTCGTTTATTCTTTAAAAATATATTTAAAACTTATTTTAAATAATTTTAAACAATACAAAAAGAAAAATGAGCAATCATTTTGTACAATAATCATAATATTTATATTCTGATAAAATATTAACACCGATTTATTTCTTAAAAAAAAGAGCCAAGTTGCAAACATTACAATTGCAAGCGTTAATTTTTGTCGATGCAAAACATACTACTATACATTATAATCTTTCATTCGAGAATCGAGGGGCTGGGTGGGTGGAGGGGGGGGGGGGAAGCGCCATAAGAACAATGTACGTAAATCTCGACGTCTTGCGTCTTGCTTGATACCACAAAGTACTTCTCGAAATCTAATCGAAATCCATGACCCGGAGATTGCACACTCTTCTTGTATGCCCGCGTCTTCAAAACAATAGATTAATTTCCTGTCCTACCTCCCCGCCACCCTTATGTTTATCTTCGTGTCGTGGCAAACTTGGGTCAATAGTGCTTATAGCTGTGTCGTTTGATAATGTTATATATATATATACATAGGATATTTATAATGGGATATTGATTTTGGAATGAGATCCGTCTATAAATAGCAAAATTAAAACGATTTAATTGCAGAGATTTATCTTGATTCAATTAACATCAATATTTACGATTGTTTCTGAATTTATTAATATTGTTAAAAATGTAAAATTAATGCTACACATTTCAATCTTGTTTGATTAAGGATAATATTATAGAAGCTATAACTATTGAATCATTATTTTATTGTTCGCTCTTTATTATAGTATAGTTATATTCAGTTTTCATTTTATGAACATATACAGTTAGTACTAAAATTTTATCAATTAAAATTGTTTGGGAATGAAAAGATTTATTAATAACTGAAATAACTTTAAGAATAAATTATTATTATTATTATTATTTTTCACTCTTATGTCACTCGCCAACTTAATATTGAGTGACTAGTTATTGTATTTTTTATCATGTATTTTACAAAAATAATGTTTCGTTTTTATAATTGTCTTTTTAGTAATTGGCTTAAATTGAATGTTTTAAAGTACACCGAGTATTTAAATATTGTGTTATTTTCGTGACAGTCAAAAATAAATATTTGTATGTTCGTCGCGTATGAATCTAAATGCCACGAGTGTAAAAATGTATCTGTCTTCTTGTCAGTTTGTAAGGTTACTCATTAGTTCGGTTTTGCAAAGAAACGGGTGTAGGTGTGGCAAAGGAAAGCAAAATTTTTATCGGTTGTCTTTTTGATGCGTTTAATGTATGAAGAGATGTAGCTAAAGTGGACATCTGCACGTTATGTGTTTTTGAAAAGTTTCAAAAAGGTCAGAGCAGAGTTAGTATCATAAAAAAAGGTTGAGCGGTTGGACTGCAGATGTGTTTTTTACGCGTCTGATTGTTTTAGGAAAGGATAAACGTCTTTACGGATGTCTTTGTCCTTGCACGTCGTACGTCGAGTTATTCCCAATAAATTTGTAGAAAGGAAAATTTTGAAAAATACGTCTATATAAAAATGTGTTTTGTCTTACTCAAAGAAGCTGTTGTACATATGTATTTGTCGTAGTCTTATGTTTTGAAGTTGTAAAAATAAAAGCGTTTTCGGTCACGTACGGATTGAAAGTACATTAGTAATTCATATAAAAAGAAATCTTTTTTGATTTACTATAAATTATGTTATAATTTTTCTAAATGTGTAGTACGTTGTGTTTTACGTCGTAACAAAAATTTAATCTATTTTCAAAAAGAAAGTTACCAACGAAATTATGTTACTTTCACTTCAAGGTTTTAAAATAAAATAAAATCTATATTTTTTTTTATTAAAAAAAAAAAATTCGCTTAGTTAAAGAAGCAAGAAATTTCTTTAAAATTTGTTTAAATTATTTTATTTCAACATTAAACGTTTTAATCTCACAATTAATAATAAATTCATGCAGAAATAATAAACTTTTAAAAATTATCATAAAAAGCGCACATTTTTCATTAAAACGCAATTATAAAAAAAAGTACACTTTTTTCTTACTCACTAATGTTTACAATTTATTTTTCTAGCATTGCAAGATTTAATATGAACGGCTTTATGTGTTTAAGACGTATAAAGCTTAGTGGCTTGACGGACGATTTTTCATACATAATTGCGCGAGTGATGTGTTAATTTTATGAAAATGTGCTTACCACCTATATGTGCATTTGACCGATTAAGCAAAGTTTTCAAGAAATATACTAAAGCAGCGCTAATACGCATACGTATTTATAATAAATATTTTATTCTATTTTTATTACATACAACTGACTGTAACTTGATAAACGCGAGGTTTACATTAAGTTTGAAAGTAATTTATTAAAACTTAAAAATAATAAAATTTAATACGTCGATAGATTAATTTAGTAAAATTTGCGCAGTCGAATATTTTTAATTATCTCTAATTATTCATAAAATAATGTTAAAAGTAAATATTATTACAAAATTAAATTATTTATCATTTATTTATTGCAAGAAATTATTAAATGAATTAAATTTTTTTATTTCGAACGATAATAAATATTTTAATCGCTTTATTTTAAAATATGATCAATTAATTGAAAAGTACTTAAAAAATTTATGATATTTTTTCAAATCAATTAAAGGATAAAATATTTCAGACACGCAGTAATTATCTACAATTTTTAATTTTCCAAATATATCAATTAGTAAAATTAAACTTATCGAGAAATCCCCGATATATGCAATTGATTAAGTAGTGTAGAAAGTGCATCTGTCCGAAGCTCTGAAGTAGATTAAACTCAGTATAGTCAGGCACTCTTCTATAGAGCGTCATCCATAAATTCGTAGTTTTTTTTTTTTTTTTCTATTTTTCAATTGCTTTAAGTGAATGGTATAGATGGTATTGGTAATAGCTGCAATTAGTGAAAAAATATGAAATTTTGCAAAAAAATTTTTATAAAAACGACGATGAAATTTAATTTTAAAATCAACTTATCGCTAAAGCATTATATCTGATTGTTCTGATAAAACTTACCTTACTATTTCGATATTGGAAATTTAACCATTAATTATAATATTGTTATCTCAAAACTTTTGTATTTTTTTGTTTTTATTTAATAATAAAAATATATTCTATCTGTAGATTTGTTATTCACTAGAGGTTATAGTTTAAAGAGTTAAATTAAAGAGTATTTTATTCCATTAATAAAAATATAACAGTCATTTATTTACATAATAGCACCAATATCCGACAATTTATCAATGCAAAAATAAAAGAATTCGATTAAAAATCTCTCAGCTATCGCAAAAGTTTATCATGCAACTTGGCAAACCTACTATGTAAGTAAGTGACGACGTCCAAAAAATTTCTCGCGCGTTAATAAAATCGGACGAGCCGCACAAAAGCAAAAATCGACAGCGTGAAGCGCGAGCGCGTCAACTCGTATGACGTTCGGTAGCTTAGCTACAATGGCAGCTACTGCTCTTCCACTTTCTGAAAGCTCGGGCACGTCAAGTATTGCGAGCTCGTGCGAATGAAGCAGAAGAATTCGAAGAGAGAGAGAGAGAGAGAGAGAGAGAGGAAGAGTTAACCGCGAAAGAGGTAGAGCAGACGTACATAGTAGTGTTGCGACGAGGAGGAAAAATGTAGTAATGCGAGAGAAAGCGAGAGATAGAGAGAGAGAGAGAGAGAGATCTCGTCGTAAAAACCATCAGCGTCAAAAGTCGTATGGCTCTCTCGCTGTAGCAGCCGGTTTCTTTACCGCGAAGGAAATGTTGAAGCTACAGAGAGAAAAGAGAGAGAGAGAGAGAGAGAGAGAGAGAGAGAAAGAGCTTTTAACGCGTACACGATGCGCTCGAATTTTCAAACTCCGCAGAGCGGGATCGATCCCTCTTGTCTCTCTTCATCTGGGACGACTCGCGCGTGTGCGTAGCTTTTGCACACGCGTGCGCGCCTTTACGTGTACGTGCACGACGAGGGAGATATTTCGTAAAAAGTACGCGTGGAAAGCGAAGTCGAAAGAGCGCGCGGAATATTACCACTGCCTTTGAAATTTTCTTTACCGCCGGATTCTTTAGCTTCTGCTAGGGTTTAAGGTTTTCAGATGCTTAATGGATTTAATAAATTTAGCGCATTAACCGTTGGCTGCTTTTTTTTTTTTTATTTACGTCTGAAAATTTTGAGAGCAAACGTTTCAAATTAATGTAGAGCAAGTATTACGTAATTTTTAAAATGTTTCTTATGCACGTTTAACTGATATTTTTTTGGTGGATGCATCATTTCTTAATTACGTATTTTTGAAAAAAAAAAAAAAGCAAAATCATTAAATTTCGAGTGCATCGATGAATTTTTAATTAAATTTGAATTGTAAAAAGAGTAGACAAAAAAAAAAAAAAAAAAACAAAAAAAAGTAAAACATATGGAACATTTTTTTACGCTTCGAATGCACAACACAACACCGTTAGCGTCAATTTGAATGGTAAATTAAATTGTGCATGTAGGCAACGGCATATTTCATACGAATGCAATTAATAATAATGATAGCAAAGAGAGAAAGATAAAAGATAGAATATATACGTTTATTCCGAGAGAGTTAAATCGATTATGCGATGCGCGATGTATTTCGATTGCGCGCTGTTTTTAAATACGTCGTTGACCCCATCCCCCCCCCCCCCCCCACCCCACACACGGTCCGCTGTCGCTCTTCAACTAATGCTACAGGCCGAGCTTTTCGACGTTTGACATAATTTCGAAACTTGAAAGCTTATTTCGCGTTTATTTTTGAATTACCTCCGCTGGTTTTACGAGGTTTCGCATCTTTTAGCTCAAGCTACCGTGCCATTGCAGTTTCAAAAGATGAAAGTTCATTTTGATCTTGAGAAAGTTTGTAAAAGGGCTTTGGAGCGGTTGGATTAGTTTTGTTTTCGGTTCTAGGGAATACGAAGATGGATTTATTATATTTCTAGCTCGTGTCTAGTTTAAGGTGTCGTCTCCTTCAAAGTTCTTTGCTGAAAAGCTTTTAAAGGTATGAAGTAAGACTGTAAAATTAAATTAAAGATAAAGAATTTTAATCTTTTGAATGTTATTAATGAAGGATATTAAAACTGTTATCTCTCGTAACGGAACTTTCCTGGAAATTTTACAGTCTTTAACAATTTATAAACAATCATTTTATTTGAAAATGAAATGCTTCAAGCTAGAAATTGACGCAACTTTATAAAAATTTAAATGTGATTTGTTTAAAGTAAACAATTGTTATAAATGTAAATTATAAAATTTATTTAACCAAAATTAATATTTAAAAAATATTAAAATAAATCATATTAATATATATACATTTTTTATTTTATTTATCAATAATATAAGTACAGATTAAATGATTAAACTTATAGCAAATAATTCTTTCAATTCAATAATAACAATAACAATTACGCAATAATGATAATTTCATTAAATAAAAATATCCAATGCTTTGTGTATACTGTTCACGTTTAAGTTTAGTTTAGTCAAACGACTAATTATTCAAACGATTAACTGACCGTTTTTTTATTCAAAATTACAGCGAGTGATGTATAGACCAACCTCTTTTATTTTAAAGTTTAAAGTTATGCATGGAACTCGGTGAAAAAATAACGTAAAAAAGAGTCAAAAAATTTGTTTACTACTCGGTACACCCCAAAGACAAATTTGTCTTTCCTTTGAGGGTTGAATTGCGCGTACAGTCATCGATATATATATGTATACGAAATCGCAAGCTTTCTTTTTATCTCTAAAAAAATTAAGCGCTTTCTTTGTCGCCGCAATGCACAGAAAAAATGATTGAGAGGAATAGGAATTAGAAGGAGCGTGCGGGCGCAAGAGAGAGAGAGAGAGAGAAAGAGTACATAAAAATAACGCATCGGCGTACGCAACTTCATCCTCGAGCAAATAATTCAACGGAAACTCACGGAAATCAAAGGCTAATGAAAATTCCGAGCGCGTCGATTTGCCCGTTTGGATAGAAAAAAAACTTGATGACCTTTACGTACGGAGATAGATAGCGAGAGAAAGAAAAAATGAGGGTACTACTACAGAGCGAGAAAGAAAAAGGTGAAAGAGAATGCTGAAAAAGAAGGAAAGAAAGGGAGTAAAACGAGAGGTTGAAAACAATGGCTGGGCTTATACGCTTCAGACTATTTCATTAACATTTAATCGGGCGCCTGCGCCGGTTGACCTTCACTGCCTGTCTGTGTGTACATGTATACGTGGAGCCTTTTCTATATGGAAAAAGCTCTTCTAAAAGTAAACTTTTTCGAGGCTATGCGGTTCTTCTTTTTCGTTTTTTTTTTTTTTTTTTTTTTTTTTTGTCATTCTAGTTTCCTTTTCTCCGACTCTGTATCTTTTTCTCCTTCTTTTCTCCTCCTTTCTCTTTTGCGTTTTCACGAGCGGAAGAGAGAAATTATGTGCTCTCGTTGGGAAGTTTAATGCGCATCGCAGTTGCTTCGTGAACTTTTTGTCGGTCTGTACCGACTCTGTAAAGAAGTTTTGTCGCTTTGAATGTGTGTTCGTGTATACACATAGAATTGAATTTAAAGAGAGATAGAGAGAAAGAGTTTGAAATTATTAGAACGTAATTTTTTCCGCTTATGAAATTGTGCTCTTTTACTTGATGCAGACTTCATTTTTTTAACGTCTCGCTACAAAAGTAGTTAATATTTTATCGAATAACACGGATTAATGTTAATGAGATTATGAACTTTTTGTTTGGTGGTTAGCTTACAGGCAATTTTAAAAAAGTAATTAAAATCTGAAGTGTTCATAAGTGGGAGCTGTTATCAAACTTCACTTTATTCGATATCATAATTATGATACTTCAGTTAAATACGTTTGATTTATTTATTTATTTATTTATTTATTTTTTTTTTTTCATTTAATTATACAAGTTCTAAATTAATTAAATATTGAGCGAAATTGTTTTGTCAAATTAGTATAAAAACGTAACAAACTTTAAGTATTTTTTATTGCCTTAGATGAAAAATAAAAAATTATTTTAATAAATTTAGCGCTTTTACATTCCTTTTCAACTGTACGTTTTAACATACAGTTTTACATTTTTTGTTTTAAACAATACAGTTATCATATAAAATTAAATTCCTCAACTTGTTATTGTCGGGTGACAAAGAAGCTTATCACAAGGCATTATGTCACCGTAAAAGATTTATATTGGATATAGAAAATAATATTTCAAAACTTGGCAAATGAAATTATTTATTTTAAATCTAGATTAATAATATAATAGCAGCCAAATTATGAATGTGAAATGGTAAGAGCTTTTTATTTTAAAAAGATTTAAAATGTTTCATAACGTTAAATACATCTAAAATATTAAAGCAAAACTTTTTATATTAATGCTATTCACACGAGTTAATATTTTAATTGAAATTCATTTTTTTCTAATTTTTTTTCAAACGAAAATTTAAAGATATTTCACGTAATCGATTTTATATATATTTTAGGTTAACGATGAAAAATGGTAAGCTTGATGAAGTCATACAGTATGCTTCAGACGCTTAATTTTTGTTAAATGATTTTTCGCGGTAATTTTTTTCATCCCCACCTCTCTCCCATACTTAAAGTATAAGCGTTAAAAGTGTTTTATGAAGTCCGTAGCAATCTGTTCTTTGTTGGTGATATTCCACTTTCTCGAGTGAGATTTAGTACCTATCGCGTTTTTTTTTTTTTTTTTTTTTTCTTTACGATTTTCTAAATAGCTCGCGTCGCGGAGTAAAAATTTACGATTTACTCATTACAATTTTTTTATTTCCACGAAAATATCACGAATATTACGAGTTAAGCGGTTGCGGCATTTATCAACGCTCACACGTATAGACACGCATACGGAAAAAAAATTTAATCTCCATTCAAGCGAAATCCATTCCGGCTTTGGTGAAAATTTTTTCCAGCGTAAGCGTGGAAAGTTTCTTTTTTTTCGATGAAGCCGAGAGAAGAAAATCATGTTTAAAAATTCTATCTTAAACAGTAACATTTTTTTTCTATTTTATAAAGGTATTCGTGAAAAAAAAAATTTTAATGAAACGAGAGAATTCTGAATTTTATTTTGAAGTGAAATAAAAAGCGCGTTCGTAACCACATTTTAAACTACATTTTAAATAAATTTTATGATATTTCGCGAATCGTTTATTTTTTTATTATTGGTAAATAAGGAAAATTTATTTATCGATTAATAAATTTTTTTTTTTCATATACAAACGAAAATACTTTTATTAATTTTAATTTATAATAAAATTAAACTTTTTAATGAGAAAATTATAATTCAAAAAATAATGTGAATATCTTTTAAATATATAAAATTTATAATATAAAACTTTTTAAAAAATTTGCATGCATTTTTAATTTTAATTTTATTTCACTATTTTCCAAGAATCGTTTGACTATAATTTAGTTTTTAAAATAAATCTTATATTTATAAATAATACATTAAAGCGTTAAAAAAAAGGATGTAATAATAATAAATATACTCAAACGCAGAAAATTATTTTACAGTATTAATTTTAAAATTATTCAAAATTTCACAGGAATCGCTCACGATTTTTGGCTGCTTTACACATCCATATATATATATATATATACATATATAATAGTTTTTTTCTAAGACCGAGAGAGAGAGAGAGAGAGAGAGAGAAGCGAGGGCTGTAAAAAATTGCAAAAAGAAAAAAAATGAAGAAAGACCTCGAGGGTCTCGAAAAAACGGTAGAAGCAAAGTACAAAAAAGTGCGCCCGAGCGGTACATATAAAAAGCGATGGAATAAAACGTCCGCTGTCGACATCCTCTCCTCGTCGTCTTCGAGAATAAAAGAAACCCATTGTTCGTCTGTTTTGTCGAGAGAAATGGAAAAAAGCCTCGGTAAAATCACGATCGCAAGCTTTGATCTACCCTATTTTTTCTTTTTGTATACCGGATGTATGCGTATACAATTTATGCTCGAAGATGAATTACCATGTTGCCTTTTTTGGTATATGATTAAGTCAAAATAATAATCTATCGAAAACTAAATATTTCGAAAGTCACGATGATAAGCAAAAAAAAAAAGAAAAGAAAAAAAACAAGCAAAGCCAAGAAAGTTCACCGGCAAATTATAAGAGCGGACAAAGCTTGGAAATTCCGTTTCGAAAGCTGAGACTCGGTGCGGTTTTCAAAGGTTCGTATTCTTGCGGTAAGGTAACCTCCGACGTTTTGCGGTCCTTTCGCTTACGAGCATCTGCAAAGTTAATTTTAAAGATATTTTCTTCATTCGACTGTTTTACACACGCCGGATTCTTTCTACTGGAATGTAATTCGTCTTTGTGTCGGTAAAAGATGCAGCAGATAAAAACGGTTCGTTCGGTTTATAGGCTATGTTTGTTAAAAGTTGATTGAAAATAAAATAAATGATGAATTGTAACAATATAAATTGCGGAAAATACTATTTTGTAAAATACTATTTTTTTTTAACATGCGTGTATAAATAAATATTGAAAGATTGGAAAACATTCGTATGTATTTTTTCGCAAATTTAATTCAAAAGCTCAACGTCATGAATAAATTAATAATTAAAAAAATAATAAATAGTTGTGTAAAACAATTCACCGAATTTATTGAACAATAACATCGTGCAAAGTTGTTTTTACATTCTATTTCATTTCAAAAATAAAAAGTAATGTATTCAATGTTTTTTTATTGAAATTAATTATTAACAATGACATGTTTTTGAATATTAATTCATTCTTTTTTATTTTTTTCGCCGATCTTTAAAAATTATTTAAAATTGTATTTTTTTTTTTTTTTTTTTTTTTTTTTTTAATTTAATTTCTAATTTGAAGACATCTTATTTAATAGAAGTATATGCATTTATGGTATAAACATTACATGTATATAGACTATATATATATTAAGAGATATATACAATAATTTTTGTTGAAGCTCGCGCGTTTAATAATTTAATAATAGGTATCATTTAATAAAATTTTTTTTTAAATTTTTTTAATTCATTTCTGTTTAACAAAAATTAAAAAAAAATATATATATATATACGTAAATGCAACCAGCTATTGCTCGCTACCACTGTCGTGGTTTTGCGGTCGTTTAAAAACGTCAATATTATATAATTACGTGTAATTAATTTTGAGATACAATGCTTGAGGTCATTAATTTTTTTTAAATATAAATTTAAAATAGAAAACTGTACGAATTTTGGCTCAAAAAATTATAACGATATTCATGTATCACTAAAAAATATTCGTCGAATAAACAGATTGCCGATTTATTATAATTTCGAAATTACTAAAGTAAAAGTAAAAGAACAAAAGAAAAAAAGAAACATTCGTCGTACGAGAAACGAGCCATCGACGTAAACAAAGTATAAAAATTACGTTCGAATAATCGACATGAAGTCTCGGCATTGGTTCCTGTTTAATGCACGACTGGGTTAGCGATGCTCTGCCATTGACGGCAAAAGTTTGCCATTTATACCATTGCAGTTTCTGTCGCTATATGTTATACACTGGCTCACTTGCATTCATGCAAAAAGAATTCACTGCGATCGCGGCCTTCGATTTCATTTTCGCGCATTAATATTTTTCGACGTCGTTCCATTTTCCTCCCCCCTTTTTTTGTCTTGTTAATTTTTTTATTTATTTATTTATTTTTTTTTTGCCTTTCTATTAAGCGACGATGAAAGATGTGTGTGTGTGTGTCTGTGTGTGTGTGTGTGGTATGTGAAAGAATAATATTCATCCGGTGAATGTGAATGAATATGATTTGACGAAATAATTGAATTCAAGCATGTTTAGAAGAATTGTGCAAATGACAAAAAAAAAATTGATTTTACTTAGACGATTGATTGAATGCTATTAATTTAAGCAAATAACTTGCACAAAAATATAGTTGTAGTTACATTATAGTTGACAATAATTTAAAGATTGTAAATTTTTAAACTTTAACGAAAGGAATGAATAGAAGAGAAATGTAATAAATATAATTTAGCAATACAATGATATACAGTAATCTTTATTTCGTTAAAAATTAATAATGAAGCTATTTGCATACTTTTAAAATTTTAATACCGTTGTTCAAAAATATAGCATAAAAATACGTATGAATTATTATAAATTTAAATATATGCCATAAAATAAATTTTGAATAATTGAATTTATACTTAAATGAAAATTTTAATAACTTAGATTATTATTAATCAAGCATTTTATTCACATTATTCTAAACCATTATTGATTAAAAGTTTTATTTATCATTACTATAGACGAATAATATGTATTTATTTATATACACAACACAAACAAATATATAGTTGAAATAATTTTTTTTTTATAAAATTTTAATATATTCAAAAAGAACTTCGTCAATATCATTTATAATTGCATTATGTTGTATACTATTTTTTTAATTAAAAAAAAAAAATATATTAGAAACATCGTAGTTTCATTTAATTTAAATAATTTCAATAATGTCATTTTTCAAACAAATACATTTAGAGTGTATTTTACATTTATTAAAAATTTCAATGAATAATAATAAATTTCTACGTACATTTATTAAATAATTATTGGTAGACTCAGCCTTGGAAAATGCATACCTCTGTGACAAATAATTTATCATCTTCTATTCAACAATGAATACAAAAATATCGTTTATTATTGTAATGCTAGTCGGTGGAAAAAAATTGAATTTCAGCGAAAGAATTTCTAGATTCAGCTTCAATTTAATTAAAAGAGGTGTAAAAAAAGAATGTACGAAAGAGCAAAAAAGAAATAGCGAGAGTGAGAGAGAGAGAGAGAGAGAGAGAGAGAGGGTGAGAGAGATAAAAAAGCTGTAGAACAAGGAGGCTAGAAAGAAGAAGAAGAGAAAAGAGAGGAGAAATAACGAAAGGAAGACGCGAGGAGGAAGGTCGCGGGTCAAGTGCCGCTGCGCGCCGGACTAGAAGAGCCTCGGCCTCATATAGTATACAATATATATGCACCGTTGAATAGATATAGATACGAGTTTACGGCCTTTCGCCAATGTTACACGTTAAACAATTTCTCTTTTTTCTCTTTCTCTCGTCAAGAGTAATATTTCACAACTTTAGATAATGATATTTTCTTCCTCGTTCGTCTGATGTGATTTTATTCATTGTTTTTATCATCCAAAGCGATATTCGTTCAATAGACGCTTATATTTTAGTTATTAAAGAAATTAAAAAAATATCCACTTTGCTCAGTATGAAATAAGTGGAAAAAATAACGTATGTTTATAAAAAAAAAAAATAGTCGTTTGCACCGAGGATTAAATCGTGCTATTCATTTATGTATTTTGATCCATGGAAATTGAATTTAACCTCAATTTTTTAATTTATATGCATTAGTATATTTTTTTAAAGTTAATAATACTACGTTCGAAAGGATTTTTGAAAGTAGTTTTGACTGTAAAAAACTAGCGTATAGAGAAATTAAGTTCATATTTGATTTTTCTAAGCCAAAATACGTTCGTATATCTTCTTCATAGCGCAAACAAGTTTTTTTTTTTTTTTTTTTTTTTTTTTTTTTATAATGTTATTTAAAGAATTTTTATTTAAACTTATACTTAATTTTATGCTTACTTACTATGTTAATATATAAACAATATGTGTCGTGATAGTTAATTTAAAGCAATGAATCATCATTCACTTTGATATTGTTTTCAAGGTATATTAAGTACGATTAATGAATTTATTAATTCGTAATATTGGCACTAAGTTTTTTTATAACATCATGGTAGTCGTCGGTGAACCTTAATAGAATAACTGCATTAAAGATAATAACAAGCTTAATTTCGTCTATTCTGAATAATATTTCAATCTACGTTACGTTTATTAAAAAACATACATATTCTCGCTATATGAAAACAATGCAAAATCACCATGATATTCAACGTTTTATCGAAATATAAAAGTGAATTTAATAGTTATTTCCAATTTAAGTTATTATTTGGTATTTAAATAATTATAAAAAAAGCAACTTGTCTTTATTTCATTTTATTATAATTACGAATAAGTTTTTTTATTATATAAAATAACAAAGTAATTGCATTGATACACCTTTTGGAGATAATCTTAATTTTATCATATTTCAGACAGCAGATAAGGAAAACGAAATTTACCAACTTTTGTTGGAGAAAAAAAGTTTTAAAAAATTTTGTCTACAGTTTATTATGAGTACGTTAAAAATGCATAAAGGTTCGACGTAAATATTTTAAGTAAAAAAAAGGAAAATACTATTAGAAATATTTGACCCTCTTATCTTCCAGCAAACCTGAAAGAGAACTGCATTTAAAGTTTCTGTAACATAATGAATACGTTATATATCTATATACGTTACCTTACTTCGATATACCACTTAAATTTAAAAAATGTAAAATCAGAAAGTTGAAAATGTCTTCAATACAATTAAGAAGTTGGTGCGCTCGCTTTGTAGGTTACCTATATTATTTAATTTTAATTATTTTTAATAAATCATAGAAAATGACGATTTGGTAAAAGTAGAAAATTTTTAAGGTTCTTTAAAATTTAATCAACACTTGATTTAAATAATGCGTATAACAAAAATTAGAAAGTAATTTTTTATTCTTTTTATTCTTTTATGTTGGACATAAATAATAAAAAACCATTAAAATTTTTGCTGCTAAAGTTAATACCAATAATAGATAAAATAATATAACTGCATACTTCTATTCTTTCATTATTTATATTGAGTTAAATTTTCTTATAATTAAAATTAAACAAAGTGAAAAAAAAATATAATATAAATTTTAAATGGATATATTTGAAAATGAAATAATATAGAAAATTTTCAATTTTTATGTTATTTAAGTTTATGTTATTTTAATTTTTATGTTTTTATTATTATCTTAATGACTTATTGTTTAATATTGAGAAAAATCTTTCTTTAAAGCATTACATTTTAACTATTTATAGCACTGAAAAAGTTTCTGCTGACTGAATAAATTAATTTCTTCCAAATCAGCAAAAAATTTTAAACTCGGAATGCAGAAAGCTAAGCTTCAAGTTTTCAAAGTATTAAATGATGAGAAAATCATTTTTTGATGAAGATATTTTTTAAAAATTTTTTAATTCTTTATAAGTGAAAATATTTAAAACATAAATTTACCCCATTAATATTCAGCCTTGAGTTTATTTAAATAAATATATAGATTATACAGATATACGAGTATAATTTTTATATTTTGGAAAAAGTGAAAGCAGATCAAATTAATTTGAATATTTAGCTAATAAATTTAAAAGCTTAATTATGAAAATTAACCTTATATTTTTTATCAATTATTATCGATATATCTAAAGGCAGCTTTTACTCATAGTTTGATATTGTTTATAATATATACAATAATTTATGTAAAACTTCTAAATTATAACACGTTACATAACAACATACAAATATTCGCAATTAAAATTTATCGTATAAATTAACAATGAGCCGTTTAATAGTTTAATAACCTAATTAATTTTAATAAAAATTGTTATTTTATTTTTTTTTATTTTACAATAAAATTTTTTTATTTGTTTAAAAGTACTGATTTCGAAAAAAATTCTGAAACATTAATTTAAAATTGTTGTTTTTTCCATTCACATTTTTGTTATTTATACTGTATAAAAGCATTTTTTACAGTAATGTTTAAAACATTCAAATACAAGAATTTCAATATTAATGTTTGAATAAAACATTAAAGAACATTAGATAAAAATTTTGTCTTTCAAATAATTTTGGATTAATAAAAATAATTATGCTTAAAATACAAAGAAATTACAATGTGTGTTTCTTTAAATGATTTACAAATATTCTATACTATATCTTATGGATTATTATATTTTATACGTAGTTTTTAATTTATTTATATACACGCATATGATTCAAAATAATACGTCTTATAAGCACAAAGTTTTCAAGAACAGCTAAGAAAAAATGTTAATCCAACACAGGCGCTTACTTTATTTATTTTTAATTTATGAAAACAGATTTAAAAAATAGCCTTTTTCCCAATCTTGCAAATACATAAAACATGAAAAACACTCTCCGATCCTTCCATAACACTGCCTTTTCCAACACGTTTCCGCAATCAAATTCATTTCCAGCTGTGGATCTCCAAGATTCTTGAGTACATTTCTAACGAACTTCCTCCTTTAACTCGCATTTCGCTTTTATTTTCACTCTCTTTCTCTTTCTCTCTCTCTCTCTCTCTCTCTCTCTCTCTCTCTCTCTTTCCCTGACTTTCTCACTTACTCTTTGTTTTTCCTTCTTTTTTTGTTTTAAGAACGGTAAGATAGAACAAGATAGATGGACAAATACGTGTGCCGGTGGTTAGAGTGTGGATAGAGAAATGATTTATAATGCGAGAAGAGGTGAAAAGGAGAAGAGCTCGGGGAGCCGTAAAAAGGTGCTATAAGGAGTCGAGAGCAGGAAGTTAAAAGGAAGGAACGCGCGAGAAAGAAATAAAAAGAGTGCCGGAAAGAGAAGCAATAGACAGAAGAGAAGAGAGAGAGAGAGAGAAAGAAAGAGAAAGACCGGGAGATCTTAAGTGGCAATGTTGGTGTGCGTTAAAAAGAAATTGAAATGAAGATTCGAACAGAAAAGTTCGATATATGTTGCACAAATGTTGCACACTACAGTGACGAAGGAATTACTTTGATTGAACAGCTCTTTGGGGCTTGACTTTGTTAATTAAATCTATGTATTATAATAAGAAATCATAAAAGTATCAAATTTTCAGTCAAGTATTAACTTTTTGATATATTTTACATAGAAAACGTAATTAATATTTAATTAATGTAAAAATATATTTGGAGAAACTCAGCAAAGAAATACTAATCGAGTTAAATATATTGCTTTCTCCAAATGCTCGTATATTACGCGGAAACCAAACTCCTAAGAGTTTATATTTTCTTATTTAAAAAAATGAGTTTAATTGCTTTCTCCCACTGCTTCGTTAATTCCTCACATAAATTACTTGTACAACATTAAAGACTTATGCCATTAATAACAATTGATTGAAACTTTTATCCGGCAAAGTATAATAGAATCGCACTCGAAGAAGAAGAATTTCATTCGCAGTGACGCAACAAAGGCGCAGGTCGTAATCAAAAGTATGCCCTCCTAGATTATGCAGATTGGTGAATTATCAGAATTCCGCCTACAATTCTATCGCTTCGAGCAATGCAATCTAATGATTTCCAATTGTGCAGTCTCCACGGCCATCGTAGCAACTTACACGTGGAAAGTCTCGCCATTTTGATGCAACAATCCGAGGCTCTGGTTTCTGTAAGACGAAGCTATATCTTCTGTTCGCTTAGTGCAGCCGAGGTGAAATACAATATAATTGTCCCTTTACGCAAAGCTTTTGAACTTTTAACAAAGCTACTTTTTTATGGATGATAAAAATTTTAAAAAACTTTAAGTGTTCATGGAATTAATGAGCGCTAGGCAAGGTCACGTGTATTAGATAGAGATGTACACATATAAACATAAATTGTAGACATCTATCAGAACATAAGATTTTGGGCCCTTTCAAAATCCTTGATTAAAAATAGAATTTTTCGTTTAAAAATCGCAAATTCATCTTCAAATGACTTACAAATGATTCAAGAATAAAATGAAGTATGAGGACACTACCTGATAACTCAGGTGATTTTTTTCTTAATTCTACATTGTCCTTCAGATTAATTGCATTCATACTTTCGAAACATTTAGTTTATAAAATTTTAAGATTAATATAATGAGATATTTATAATATAAAATATTTTAAACACAAATTTTATATAAGAAAATAATTTATCAAAAAGAATAATATTTATTTCAAATTAGTTAAACAATTTTTTGTCAACGATACATACAATTATATCTAGTTTTATATTTATAAACTAAAATTCAATAAAAATAAAAATTCGCAGGGTACTTTTCTAATTCGTTTTTCAAGTAAAAACTCGTCGAAAATATTTTAAATTAAAAATTTTAATTTACACGCATAAATTTAAAAATTGAGAAAACTTTTAATAAATTATATTACACGTATAGAACATTTCATAAAAAAAAAAAAAATTTTAAGATACAGCCAAGTAAAAATTAAAAATAAATTAAAAATTTTAAAAACTTTATAAACAAAAAATAATTGTAAGTTATAAGTTTTTTTTATTGACTTTTAAACATGTACGTGAATCGAATTGATTTAATGATGCCATGTCGATCCAGCGTAAAACTAGAAAAAAAAAAAAGAATTGTCTTTCAAAAAAGTAAAAGAAAACGTCGTAGGCTAGAAGAAAACTTTTGATCAAATTGAAGTAGTTCCTTAAATTAAAGAAAGTAGAAAGTTTGCTTCGTAAGAGACAATCTTGCTAGTTTTGTAAAAAAGTAAAAAAAAAAAAAAAATTGTGAGATTTTTTTGGATTAAATTATACTGGTAACTAATGTTTAACATTGAAAAATAAAAGTAAAAATTAATTCCTATGTTTATTGAAAATTATGACGTACGTTTTGCAAAGTGTATTTTCAATTGTCATCTTGTAAATTATTTTTTAAGCTACATAAGACTTATAATTATTTAACAACTGCAAAAATAATTATTTAATCGATTTATTTTATGCAAAAAAAATTATCAAGATTAACTTTCACATTCTATTAAAAAATTATAAATTTATTATTTAATTTTAAACATGAATTTTTTAACTTAATTTAAATATTTATCTCCAATATGCCACTCATATTTAACAATAAAAATATCTTTAAATCGTAAAAACGTATAATTTTACACTCCCAAGCTTTTTAAAAACAAAGTATGACTCAGCAAAAAAAAGAGAGAATTTCTCGGCTCAAACACAAAAGTAAGACACGAGTTACCGCCGGAATCAGAATTAGAATGACTCGACAATTTGCAAGAAAGCACGAAATGGTATCTATATTTATATATTTGTGAATCCTTACATAAATATACATAATAGCACAAAAAAGGAACGCCGCTAAAAGATTGGCTAAATTTTACTTAAGCATTTCAAAAGCGAACAAAGTAGAAAGTACGACAAAAGTATTAATTCTAACGTTAAGCATAAAGAATACGCAGAATTTTTTTTCCTTGTCCCAGAGATGAGTCGCGTCTTAGCTGTTTTGTTTGTAGTGTTCTATCCCTTTATACCAACACTCGTTTTTCGCGCTTTCTCTCTTGCCTTCTCTCTTTTTTTTTCTCTCTCTCTCTCTCTCTCTCTTTCGACTCACGTTGAAGAAATATGCGCGCGACCACACTTTTCTATGTCTGACCGGGCGCTTAGCTTTACCACTAGTTTGAATAACACTCCGTGTAAAACCCTCGGGGCTTTGTGGACAGAGCGAACGCGCTCCAAGGAAACTACCTCGAGTTTCCTTTCAATTTCACCTTTCGTGAATGTCTTCTCTCTCTCTCTCTCTCTCTCTTTTCTTTCCTTTCCTTCCAACCTTCCCCAAGTCTCCCCTTTATCGCCTCGACCTCGTGTTTCTTTATTCCACTCCTCTTTATTTTTGTTTCCGCGCGCTCCTAGATATCCGTGTGCTCGTTGCTCTTTCTTGAAAGGGCGTTTGCGCTTGTACTCTTGGGTAAAGGTCGTTAGTTCTCCTAATATTTTTATTAGAAAAGAATTACAAATGTTGAATCTTTTTTTTTTCTTCGTAAATCGTGTATAAATATTTTCGCTGAGAAAAATTTCGATTACAGATAAAGGTTGTGGAAAAATATCTAGGGGTAGATGGAAAATATCACTCGGAATGTATTTTAAATATTTTCGAAAAATTCGAGTTTTAGAAGTTGTAAAAAACTTGTCGGTGAAGTTTCTACAACTAAATTAAAATGTATGTTGACTGAGAATAAATTAAGGCTAAGTCATTTATTTTATTTTTTTACTCGTTTTTTTTTTTTTTTTTTTTTTTAATTTATCAAACTTTTATCAAAAAAAATATATGATTTTGGTTAAAAAATTATCAAACTTTAAATAGACATAATTTTTCAATTTTAAGTAAAAGTAAAAAAAGAGAAACTGACAATGTTAATTTTATACTTTGATTAATTGAAAAAAAGGAATTGAAATTAATTTTAAACATAAAATCAAAACGAATTCTAATTTTCTTAATTAAAAGTTTAAAAGCCAATACTAAAAATTGTCACGTTAATTAATCTGATTAATGTACAAGTAACCTAAATTATCAATTATTCAGCTTTCTTTCAATAGGCGTACCCGACGGCACATCACTTCCTTGGTAATGTGTCATCCAGTCGCACTTCCAGGAAATCCGTTCGAAGCTTTGAGTAATACAGTGCGTCAGCGCCGATGTCTGGTAATTATCTGCGTTGAGGGAGAGAGAGAGAGAGAGAGAGACAGAGAGAGAGATTTTACGCATGCGATAGCAACAAATGAGGGGTACGGAAACAAAGGTGATTATCTCCGTTAAACAAACACGGCAATATCCAAATTTCTTGTCGTAGTTATCTTTAAAACTAGATTTTGAATTTGTTTAAAATCTGGTTTACGCTCATTGAATAATAATAGTCTTTTGAATAGTGAAACAAAAAACTGAATATGTATTTTTGGAGATCCAGATTTTTATTATTTTTTTTTGTAAAAGTAACCAAAACGGTGATTACTACTTTTGCTTCTATATACTCTTCACAGGTTCATTTACTAACGTAGTTTAATATTTTAGTTTGATTTATAGTATTTTCCGGCTGTTTGTTTTTTATCACATGGTGGAATTTTCCAAACCACTAATATTTAAGATCAAATAATGATTATTAAATTGCTTAGTTTATTGTATTACTTATAAATTGAGAAGTTTATAAATGGAATTTGTAAAAATTAACTTATCATACTTTATATGAGTTTAATTTAGTTTTAAACTTTCTGTTACAAAAGTTTTCAAGTGTTAATCACATTTCGTTAAGATTTAAAATACATTTGTCGTAAAAAATTAATTTAGTTTAAATTACTTTCCTAAAGCTATTTAACATAAGGATTGAATGAAACATAATGATGTTTTTTTTTTTTTTTTTTGTAAAATTTTTAATTTTTAATAAAATAATATAAAAGTTTTTATGATAAGTTTGATTTATACTAAGATTTTATAAATTATAAATTTGTTTTTTTATTTTGATCCGAATTTTCAACAAAAATTTATACTATAAAATTTAATTTATTAACCCTGAATATAATAAAATTAATATTTTATATTATATTTAATAATACAATTACAGGACAGAAGAAAAGAATACTTTTTATTTTCTATAAATCTTTATCTTGTTTCATTATTTTATCTATCTCTTTCTATATCTTCTTTTTGAACTATTTCTATTTTAGTTCTTTTACGACTGTGTCTATCTCATGCTTGTTTTCTCCTTCTTACTTTTAATCTCTTTTGTAAACTTTCTTTCGTTCTTCGTAACTTATAAGTTTTCACTATTTTTCTTTTTTTTTACACTCTTCATTATATTTTCATTTATTTTTATTCTTGTTTTATATTTATATATATTATATATAAATCTCTTTAAAATCTTCGATACTTCCTTTATTCTTCATTCGAAAAATTGAGATACATGAATATTTTAACTTACAGTTATTTGAAAATTTCAAAGTATCTTATACTAAATAAGAAAAATTAGCCGTTAAGAAGTTGCTCATTACCGTAGTAAACTTGCAATAGTAATACAGGGCAGTCCGTTCTTTTGCAAAACTAAGTGGTACACATTTTTCTTTTAGTTCATTCAGCAAACTATATATCTCAGTGAAACTTCTTCCGTCTCTTTTCATTTCTTAGTTCTATGTGTTTAGAAGTCTCTTTCTTCAGACTTTTCGTTTCAGAGTCTCTATGCTCACTAATTTACTCCTCTTATTCCTCTCTACCTTGTATCTTTTTTGTTTCTCTCATTCTTCTTCTTTCTCTCTCTCTCTCTCTCTCTCTCTCTCTCTCTCTGCCGTATGCTCTTTCTTTCTTTGTTTTCCGTGCAGCCTCTGTAAAAGCTCTTTTCCTTTCTCCGAACGGACTGTACGTCGGTCCGCTTTATAAAATATGTGAACTTGAAAGCAACCGGCATTCTGGCGTATTAAGAAGCGTGGAAAATGGTCTTACACCTTTGCCTTCTTTTACTTGTGCTTCAATGACGACGACGAAAATTTACGTACGCGTTATATACATGTATTCATGTACACTAACAGCCGCATATAATATCCAGATGCGTTCGTAAACAAGAAATGATGTATATTTGATGCGTTTAAAAACACATATGTTCGTAAGTCTAGAGATTGCATTTCGCTTTAGCACGAAGCTTTTATCAAGGGGCGCGCAAGCCCCTTGATGGTAAATATTGGTACTAACCACGGGTGCCTGGCGCACCCATTTATACATTAAATTGATGCATGAAAAAATTAAAAAATTTTTTTTAATTATGCATTTTAATATTTAATAAAATGTAATCTATCACCTTTGCTTTTTTTTTTATGTTCTTTCAAATAAAAAAAAAAGCATTAACATTTGTGCATTCGTTACGAAGATACGATATGCACCCCAAAATTTTCATCAAATCGCTCTTCAAGCATTTCGTCTAATATCTAGATTCATATTAAGATAAGATAATCTGAATAAGATAATCTCTTGTTTTTATCTCATCATCTCTTTATATGTATCTATATATACTAACTATACTAAAATAAAATATATATAGTATATTTGTAATAAATGAGTATATATATATTATACATACATGCTATATTTTAAAATAATTTTAAATGAAGCTATTTGTGTATATATATATATATATACCAGGCTGTTCAATAAGTTTTGCGGTTCGATAAGAAAAACCCAATTTTATGGTTTGAAATACACTTTATTATTCAGTATAGTCTCCCTGAACATCAATACACTTGTTCCAACGAGATCCCAGTTTATGAATTCCATCCCTGAAGTGAGAATCTGGAAGGGCTGCAAAATATGCTTCCACATCTGTTATGACCTCATCATTTGATGAAAAACGCTTTCCACGCATGAATTTTTTTAGGTCTGGAAACAAATGGAAGTCGCTAGGGGCCAAATCTGGTGAATACGCTGGATGCTCCAACAATTCGAACTTTAATTCATGGATTTTAGCCATTGTCAAAATGCTCTTGTGACACGGTGCATTGTCCTGATGAAAAAGGATTTTTTTCTTCTGCAAACCGGGTCTTTTTTCACGAATTTTTTCCTTCAGCTGGTCTAAAAGGTTACAGTAATATTCAGAATTTATTGTTTTACCAGTTTGCAAGTAATTCATAAACAAAATTCTTTTCGCATCCCAAAAAACTGACGCTAACACCTTCTTGGCCGATTTCTGAACACGAACTCGTTTCGGAGCTGAAGAACCAGGTTCACACCACTCTTTAGTCTCTTGTTTTGATTCAGGACCATGGTGATAGACCCAAGTTTCATCCATAGTGATGAATCGACGCACAAAATTCACTTTATCCTTTCGAAAACGGTCTAAATGTTGCTGAGGAAGTCGCATTCGAATGTGTTTTTGTTCCATTGTTAGCGAATGCGGCACCCATTGTGCACACAGCTTTCTGAAACTCAATACTTCAGTCAAAATATTGCTTACACTGCCCAATGAGATGCCTAGGGCTTGTACTAAATATCTTTTAGTCACTCGACGATTTTCCAATACGATATCCTGTATTTTTTCTACGATTTCTGGTGTTGTTGCTGTTTTTGGACGTCCTTAATATGAATCGTCTTCAAGGCTTGTACGACCACGTTTAAATTCAGCAACCCATCTTTCTACTGTACTAATTGAAGGCGAAGAGTCCTTGTACACTTTCAACATTTGTTCATAAATTTCCTTTGCTTTTAAACCTTCCAAAAATAAAAATTCAATCATTGCACGATACTTGACTTTTTCCATTGTAAAAATTCAATCATTGCACGATACTTGATTTTTTCGGATATTTAAATCCGTATCTGAATACTAGTTTATGCGATAAAACACTAAGTCTAAAAAATATAAATATAAATTTAAAATAAAAAAAGTTTTTAATAAATTTTCGTTGAACTCCAACGTTGAAAACTTTAAACCCATTAATTTTGTGGATATGGTAATTAGTGGTTATATTTTTTAATGAAGCTATTTGCGGATTGATACTATTAATGTTATATTTTTAATTGGAAGTGTTTATTGTTGACATTATTCAAATAAATAATAAATATGAAATAATTGTACTTAAAATGAAAACAATTTTATGTTTACTATTTCTAAGTGAAATTGTAAAAAAGTATTTATTATTTCTATGTAAATTGTAAAACAGTTTCAATTTTGTGGATATGGTAATAGCTAGTGGAGGTTCGATGCAAAATGCCTCAAATTTTACTAAAGAAGAAATGTCTGCAACTAGAATTTTAATTTGTCATGACGATTCTTATCTATTTCATGAAAGAACATTTCTTTAGAACAATCTTTAAAAATTGGTCGTTCTGTTGTCAGTGCTAGAGCTGATAATATTATACTATATTTGATTGTAAAGTATTTGATTGTATTGATGGAGTTTGTACTGGTCTTGGATTTCCACCTACAGTTGTTGGAGAAATTGTTGCAGTAGTTAAAGCCTACTACACAGCTTGAGTTGCTCATGGTGCCTTATTTTACTGAATTATTAGATGAAATAAGTGAAATATTACTAAAGAGAGGAGTCGAATTTGGTGTTACAACAGAGAGAAAAAGACGTTGTGGTTAACTTAATTTAGCTTTATTTAGATGTACAACAATGGTTATCGGGTAAGTGCACTTTTTTTTCAATAATGAAGATAACTATAAATTTATTTTCATTTATAATAATAAAATTTAATTTATTAAAGTTATAAAATTCACTCATTAGTCTACTTATTTTTTGAATATTCACTTAGAAAAAAATTCAAGTAATTTTATATATTTTTCTAATTTTATTAAAAGTTTATACTTACAATATTAATAAATTTATATTATTTTATTGTATTATTATTATTATTATTTGTCTAAAAAGTTATTCAAGTAATTTTATATATTTTTCTAATTTTATTAATAGTTTGTGCCTACAATATTAATAAATTTTTATTATTTTATTGTATTATTTTTATTATTCGTCTAAAAAGTTATAATAAAATTTTTTTTTGGGTTTTTAATCAATAATATATTAATAACACAATCAATTACACCTTACTAAGTTCCTTTGTATTTGCTTCGCAATTATTTTTTTTTATTCTCTGCTACCTATTTTTTACTCACATAATAGTTTAAAGTTTCAAAATATTGTTTCATTTACTTTTGCACTGTATGATCTCTATCTATGGCATGGTATACAAACATTTATTATTGTACTTTTTTCAGCCTTTTCTGGATTGGAGGTGTTTCAGAATTTATCAAATACAATTAATTATTTGTTTAACAAAAGTGTGATTATTTAATTAATCAAAAAGATTTAAAACTTAAAATGAGTAATGGTAAGAAAAAATTTTTCTAAAATTCAATAATTAATTTCTTTTCATTATTTATAAATATATTTTTTAGAATTCACATTGGATATAGTTAAACAAACTTTTGTACTCAAAAATAAAAATAAAAAAGAAAATAGTCAGATATACAAATTAGATATTTTGATAAATTTCATGGAAACTGAAACATGGATCGATTTGACTCCTACAAATTCAAACTTATTAATGTTATATGAAGATTCGTTGTGATGATAAATAATTAATGTAAACAATTGGCTATAAAAATATATTTTATTAAATATTTAATCACTTGTTTCTTATTTGCCGCTAAATTTACAATTTTGTGCCTATTCATTTCCAATTCTCTATGTTCTTGCTAAAAGTAAATTAATGTTTATTTTATTATAATATCATTATTTTATTTTTAAATAGCAATAAATTAAAATTATTTTTTAAATTAAATTTTTATTTTTACTCAAATTTGTAAAACAATATGATCAAAACAGTTTATTTTTTTTAATTAAATAATTTATGTATTATATTAAATAATTAATTGATTTTATTATATAATAACACATCGTTCAATAAGTCCCGAGACTAACCCAGAGATGGTGCTAGTAGTACCAAACTGGCCACGTTTCCATAGAGTGCGAACCTTTACATGAAATGTGTAAAAATTTCACGTCGATCGGATCACAGACAGCAGAGTTATCGAGGTTAGAGTAAAGTCACTTTGTAATTTGTTTAAAAAATGGAAAAAAGCGAGTTTCGCGTGTTGATAAAACATTGTTTTTTAATGGGTAAAAATACCGTAGAAGCCCAGCAATGGCTTGAAAAACATTACCCGGACTCCTCTCCATCCAAACCAACGATTTGTCGTTGGTATGCTGAGTTTAAACGTGGTCGTACGGACAAAAACGATGCGGAACGTTCGGGTAGGCCATTGGAAGCCGTTACACAGAAAAATGTGAGCGAAGTGTTAAAAATTGTAATGAAAAATCGCAAAGTGAAGGTCGCAGCGTGAGATTGCAGAAATGACACAGATATCATCTGGAAGCGTATTTACAATCCTTCATTAAAAATTGAGCATGAAAAAGGTTTTTTCCAAGTGGGTGCCGCGATTGCTTTCAGTGGAACAAAAACAGCAATGAGTCGACGATTCAGAGAGCTGTTTATCGCTATTTACTTGCAATAAAAAGGATTTCCTGCGTCGATACGTGACCATGGATGAAACATGGATACATCATTTCACTCCGGAGTCGAATCGGCAATCATCTGAGTGGCGCATGGCTGGCGAAAGCCGCCCAAAGCGTCCAAAAACGCAGCAGTCTGCTGGCAAAGTCATGGCAAAGTCTGTTTTTTGGGATACACATGGCGTGATTTTCATTGACTACCTGGAAAAAGGTAAATCGATCAACAGTGATTATTATATTGACTTGTTGGTACGTTTGAAGGAGGAGTTCGCAGCAAAACGACCGCACATGAAGAAGAAAAAAATCCTTTTTCACCAAAACAATGCACCATGCCACAAGTCCATGAAAACAATGGCAAAATTGAACGAATTGGGCTTTGATTTGCTTTCCCATCCCCCGTATTCGCCAGATTTAGCCCCCAGCGACTACTGGCTCTTTGCTGATCTCAAAAAAATGCTCCAGGGAAAAAAATTTGGCTCGAATGAGGAGGTCATTGCCGAAACTGAAGCCTATTTTGAAGCAAAGGATAAATCCTTCTATAAGCATGGTATAAAAATGTAGGAAAGGCGTTGGAAAGATTGTATCACTCTAAAAAGAGATTGTATTGATGAATAAAAATGATTTTTGAAAAAAAATGTTGTTTTTGTTGTTAGTCTCGGGACTTATTGAACGATGTGTTAGAATTTGAAAATAAATTTGTAATATAAAATAATAATAAATAATATTACAAGTATTTGCATGTATTTAATTTATTAAAATTATATTTCTTTTATATTTATAAATTTGTATCAACACAAATATAAATTAAATTTTTTTATCAACAACACAAATATAAATTAAATCTTTCAATTAACAACATAAATATAAATTCAATTTTATCATTATTTTTATTATAAATTAATATAATGTTATTTTGTACATGAAATTACAAAACAATTTGTACATGATTATTATCTATTACTTTAAATTTAACTTATTTTTATAATAAAATTTATATCAAAATTATATTTCTTAAAATTTACCTTATTTTTATAAAGTTTTTACATAAACATTTTGTATAATATAAAAATGATAAAATTATAAAAAAAACAATAGCCAAAAGTTTCTCGAAATATTTCCATTCTTTTCTTAGAACAAACGTTAATTTTATCACATTCTAATAGTTTGTCTATGTTTAAAATTAAACAAGCAGATGGTAATGCTCGTGGTAATTTATATAATCAAGATATATTTTTAGATACTGAAATAGTTTTTTTAAGTTATAACTGAAACATGATTGGATACGAATTACGAATAATAAGATTCCAAACTATCAGCTATACTTTCTATGTATACAAGTACATTTACAATATACAAAAATAACATAGCATATGCTAATTTTTTCCTTAATAAATATTAAAGAAAAAATAAAAAATTAACACGATTTCATATCTTGTTGTATATTTGCATGATTAGTTAAATATATATATATATATATATATATATATATATATATATGTAATAAAAAATTATTAAAGTTTGTCAATAACAATTTTTTAACAATTGATAATTTTTCATTTGAATAATAAAGCACTTCATAATTTAAATAGAAATAGAAAAATATAATTATTAAATCAAATGTTCATTTATTTTTTATATTCTATATATTTTATTATTTATATTCTCAACCATGATACTCTGCAAGTGTCCGGCAAGTATGGTTTTAATTACATGTCGCAAGTAACTTTTTATGAAATATATAAGTTGTAAAAGAATGTAGCATAAAAAATATAGAAAAATATAGTTAAAAGAATTATTTGATTTCAGTGGTTTCATTCGAAGCAACTTCCTACTATCGTACGAAAACAATATGAAATTATATGTAAATTATTGAATTGAATTAAAATAAAAATTAAATAAATGTAAGAGTAAAAAGAATCATTTCACATCATTGATATTTTGTATACTTTGATAGCTTACTGTTTTTGTTGTCTGGTATTTCATTCGTTTAATATTATAACACAACCAACTTGTAACTCTTATTGTTTCAAGAGTGATTTAATTAAACAACATTTATATATAATTATCGTTACGCTTTTCACTTGTAATAATTTTTAAAATATTTAATTATTTAATATTTTAAGTGGTCGTTTATTTTCTTTTTTTCATAAGCACGTAATTCGTGCCTATCGCTTGTCTTTCTTTATTATTATTTTTTTTTTTTTTTTCAAGACTTACTTTATTGATTTAGATTCCAATAAAATTAATATATGCCATTCCCCGTTGTGATTTAATTTTTTAAGTTTCTTCTCGAAACGAGTTTACTTTGAGGAAGTAGTTACGTGCACCAGTTTTTTATTTTGCTATGCGGAAGACCATTTTGTCTTTGTGATATCGTACTAAAAATAAAATTTGTTAGACATTTTTTTTTTTTTTTAATTCATCGATGTGTAACTGAATAATTCTACTTGGGTAATTGGATAAAATTTCACATAAACGCTTGAAAAATGATCAAAAAAAAAAAAAAAAAAAAACAGAGGAGAAGAAAAATATTTGTTGGCTTGGTATAATAATTCATAATGAATTACGAAATTACGTTTTTAGAATAATTTAATCTTTATATGCAAGTATATAAATTACTGCAACATTTCGAAAGGATAATTTCGACACGCTGAAAGAAAGTAGAGTACAAACCATTTTTTTTTCTTTTTTTCTTTTTTTTTTTTTTTTTTTTGTTCATAAAAATGGTCGCATAAAATTTTGGCATTAAATTTTCTTAAAAATAATAGTTTCAAGAATCGTGAAATAACGCCTTGATGGCTCACAATCTACTTAATGACCACTCGAAGTAAGTCGACGGTGATATGACTGAGTTTCGTCGGTACTTATTCCATTATCAAAATCCGTATCTTGGAAAAATTGCTACAATTTTCCAGAATAAGCCGATGGTTTTATCATGGAATTATTCCAAGACCACGTAACTCGCTTCTTTATATTTAATAATAAATGCATAACTATTATTTAGTTTTGTAATTTAAAATTTTATTACTTTCAAAAAGTGCAACGGCGGACTTCTAAATTGACTAATATGTTTTTCTTTTTTTTTTTTTTCTTTTTATTTTCATTTCGCGAAAAATCGTCAGAATAGATCGTTGGAAACAAAAGCAACGATTTAGACAATAGAAGTTTATAAAATTGATACCAACAAAATTATTCATGTTTGTCTAACGATCAAACTGTCATCATCATAAAATATAATTTGACGAGGTAGAATATTTTTTTTTTTTTTCTTTTTGTTTTAGGAAGCATAGTAATTATTCGGATGGAGTTAAAAAAAAATTCGTAAGTTAATCATAAATCGAGATTATTTTAGTGGAAATTTTTAAGAGAAGAGAACGAAGAAATTTTGTAAAAATTGACAACGAATTCCAGATCGAGACTTGAAGGAGTAACATTTATACGAATGATTATAAATGACGCTCTCATTATTTCTTAATCTTTCAATGCATCGTGTATAAGCTCTCTAGCTCATTACTTTACCGTTTCGTACACCGTAGCTGCAGTCAGCGAAACACGAAATTTTCCGTTATCTCCTCGAGCTAATAAACTTTAAGGCCAACAACCCACTTGGGATTATAAGGATGAAAGCTTAATAAAAGTGTTTTCGTACCAAGCGGAAAATACGGGACAGTCATAAGTTACAACTGCATCAAGCCGCGAGATAAACCGCTACCGATCAATCATTCGTCGCTCTTCATCCTTTCTCTTTACTTTTATCTTTTACTAACGTTTCTCTAACGTACACATACACTTTCCATCTTTTTGTTTCACCATTGTACACACACACACACACACACACACGCACACGCACACACACACACTCACACACACCATACGTTATAACCCTCTAATTTTTTTTCCTTCATCTACCTCGATCAATCGAAGTAGCAACAACAGCTGCAATCGTTGCGCTCACAAACCAAGTAAAAGTCCATTTCGCTTACTTTATATATATATAAAAACACGTACATTCTTACAGACATATACAGACACGTGTGCACGGAGCAAATACTCGGAGAAAGAGAGCCACACAACGTTGGATGGATTCTGCAAGGTTCGTTGATCTCGAGCCCGGCCTCCTAATCTCTCCCCGAGAGAGTGTATCCGATTGCGAGCGCAAACTTTGGCGTACAGAAGTACGAATAAGAGAAAAAGATAGAGAGTGAGAGTGAGAGATCGAAAAAAGAGAACGAAAAGACGCGGCGTTACTTAATCGCCGTTTCGTCATTTCATCGCGAAGCTCGCGACGATGTGTCTTTCGCTGTTAAATGCCGTTCGATCGCGTAATCTCGTTTGAAGAACTCTTACTTTCGTTTACAAAAACAAAAAAAAACAAAAAAAAACAAAAAACAAAAAAAAATAAGAGAAAAAAACATAAGAGAAAATAAGACAAGAAAGAGAGCGAGGCTTTAATAAGCAATGCTCCACATCAGATGTATTAATCCAATCGCGTGAATTATACATGCCGAGAATCGATGAATAGAAGAAGAAGAAAAAATAAAAAGGAAGACACGGATTGGAGTTAGATCGTTAGTCAGAGAAGTCGAGCAGCGCTTTTATCGCAATATCTCGAGGCGAACGAGAGTTGACTGATGATGAACACGTTCTTGGTGTGAAAATGATGTGTTTGAAATTTCCTTATTTATACCTATATGTCTGTGTATGTGTGTATTTACATAGACATTAGAAAGTGGGTCGATACACGATGTTTTTGTCCTTTAGAATCTTTGGTTTTTTTTAAGCTTTCTTTTCTTTCATTGTATTTTTGTTTTAAATTTCGCAACTCTTTTCTCACCTTCGGTCGCTACTCTAGTTTTCTTCTTTTTGAATATATACGAAAATGGTATTGAAATATCAACGTGTGTGCATATACGAGGGTGGTCTGAAAAGTTTCCGACCTAATACAGATACAAGACATTTTTTTTTTATTTCTCAGCATAGTCTCTTTGCAATTCTACACACTTCTCCCAGCGATGCTCCCATATCTTTAACCCATCCAAATAGTACTCGGCGTTTTTCTCTGCAAAATGACTGTTCACGAAGGTGATTACCTCCTCATTTGATGAAAATCTCTGTCCTCCGAGTGCAATTTTCAGGTGAGGGAACAAAAGGAAGTCGCTTGGGGCTAGGTCTGGGGAGTAAGGTGGATAGTCAAGCAGCTGAAACCGTAATTCGTGGATTTTCGCCATGGCAACCGCTGAGGTGTGAGACGGCGCGTTGTCTTGGTGAAACAGGATTTTCTTTTTCTGTAAATTTGGACGTTTTTCCGCAAGTTCTGCCTTTAGCTTGTCAAGTAATGATGCGTAGTATGCTCCTATAATGGTTTTTCCTTTTTGAAGATAATCGATTAAAATAACTCCATGACTATCCAAAAAAACAGTCGCCATCACTTTCCCAGCCGAAAAAACAGTTTTTGCTTTTTTTGAAGCCGGTTCCCCTTTCGCAGTCCACTGTTTTGACTGTATTTTTGTTTCGGGCATATAATGGTGTATCCAAGTTTCATCTACGGTAATTAATCGGCACCAAAACTCGGATTTATTGCGCCTAAACTGCGCCAATAGAGCGTTGGAAATGTTCATTCGAACACGTTTTTGGTCTAACGTGAGCAAACGCGGCACCCAACGTGCGGACAGCTTTCTCATGCCTAAATCTTGATTTAATATGTAGCAAACACGTTCTTTGGACATGTTCATAACCTCTACTATCTCTCTCACTTTAATTCGGCGGTCGTCTAGCATCATTTGGTGAACTTTGGCGATGTTATCGTCAGTGGTTGCAGTTTTTGGACGTCCCGAACGTTCATCGTCTCCCAAGCTCTCACGGCCACGTTTGAATTCAGCTGCCCAAAATTTCACTGTGGTAAATGATGGTGCAGAGTCCCCATACACAGAGTTCAACTCATTTTTGATTTGCGTAGGCGTATTGCCTTTCAAAAACAAAAATTTAATGACAGCTCGATACTAAATTTTGTCCATTTTCACAACAACACTCACATCGACTCACTCAAACGACTGTCAACTAACAACTGCGCATCCAAAATGGCTGAAACTTTGGTGAGCAACTGCCAACAGATGAACAACGAAATTCGCTAGCTTTTATTGACGAGTGCTGCTATCTTCGTCGGAAACTTTTCAGACCACCCTCGTATAGTATAAACGCGTAATCTATTACGAGTTCGTATTTAAAGAGTTTTTTTTTTTTTTTTATTTAATAGCAATGCGATAAAAGTTAGTAATACTTAAGTTCTAAATTGCTAAGTAAATATTAGCATTTCATTAGTTTAAGATACATTGTATACGTCACTTTTATTATTCTTTATTTACCTATTTTCAGAGCTTATGAAACATTTGTAATCGACTTTTTAAAAAAAACCAAAAATGATAAGCAAATTTTCATTTCCTTAGTCGTTTCATTTACTTTTAATGACCAAAACATATTTGATGTAATATAGCTGCCATAAAAATTGCCTTTCTCTATCTTTCACCCACGTAAATATACATAACTTAAAGCTATATAAAAAATTTCTTAACTACCATTAAAAAAAGCACGAATTATCAAAGTATTCCATCGAAACTTACGAGCTTATATACGCGTATATAAGTTTAAGTGATAATAAAGCGAGAACGCACTTAAAATAATGCAAAAATTAGCTTCCGCTTTGAGAAATTAATCGCGGAAAATTGGGAGCTAATAAAGGCCTGCAAACGATGATCGAAAGCATATGCGAGCACACACAACATAACTATGTAAGCGCATACGTAACTTACTTTATAAAATGCAGATTTTGAAAGGTAGGCTTTCCGATCCTCGGCCGCATGAATGTTTGCTAAATTATAATTTTGCAAGTAATATAGCGCGAGCTAGTCGACTAGAGCGTCATATTTTTCCAAGCATATGATACTCGTATATGAGAATGAATTCGCGGTATGTAACGTTATCGGTATTTTAGATTACATGTATTACGTCGCATCTTTAAACAAGAAGTTATCTTCGATTATGTCTCGAAATTGCCGGAGAAATATATTCTAGTTACTTTTTTTTCTAATCGATATTTTTACTTCTTTATAAGTTATAGATACACATTTGGAATAGAGTTTATAAAATTTATAAAAACACAAATTTGTATGCATATCCGTACAAGCAGATATAAGCGGAATATGTTTGAACGCAAGTTTAAGTCGACTTTTTATCTAAAAACGATTAATTTTAAATTCAGCGAAAAATAAACAAAATGAATTTACCTTACTCTTGATTAAATTATCGATTAATTTTATTCATATATTTTTGTTTAAATTATTATAAAAATTAACTGATTAATACAATAAAAAAAAAAAATAATAATAACAAAGCTTAAATTTTGCATAAATTTATAGGCACATTTCTTTTAATATTTACCATCATTTTACTGATAGTCATTACAATCGTCGTATTTGATTCGCTTTTGACGGCAAAATAATTTTTTTGCAATGAATAAAAGACTTAAAAATGCTTTGTTTACGTTTTTGTAAAATATCAAATTGTTTTAAAAATTATGCGATATTTAAAGTACACTTTAATTATTAATGGTATACGTGTAATTTTTTATTAAATTATTTTATCGCAATATTTATCATTTAAGTTGATTTAAAATATAATACAAATAACAACAATGTAACGAATTTTATAAAATAACTAATAAAATCAATAGAAGTATGCAAAATGAGTTAAATATCATTGTAAATCCTGTAAACCGTTATTTAAAGAATATCAGCAACTTTGCTTAAACGGTAGTTTAATACCGTAAGTAGCAAATAATAATACAATCGAGTATATAATCGTTTAATTATCATAATTATAAAAAAGAAAATAATAATAAGAGATTTAGTCAACATTTTTTGTTTATTTTAAACAAGCGAGAAACACAAACTATTATCGCATAATCGTTTATTCCCAAAAATCTTCCGGCGGTGGAATATTTACAGCATTGCGACAATACATCCTGCTACAGGCAGGGTTTTTATCTTCAAGTGTAGCGCAAAAGCATATATTGCAACCGTCAAAATATGATTTTCCCGGAACGCATCTTCTTTGCTCTGTAAGATAATTAATGATTTAACGATATTTTTCAATGTGCTTGATTTAAGAATCCCAACCGTGATATATTGTATCTTATTTATAATAAATTTATTTATTTCTTTATTTTATTTTAATTTTACAAACAAGAGCATTACGCGAATCGAGAAGAATTATTTATATCGTAGTTTTTTAATTACAAACCTGCGGCTGAAGCGTAAACCGTAATAACGAAAAGACACAATAGAAGCGTGAAAATAACTTTAGACGACATGATGATTGTAATATTTATAACAAGGCGAATTTTTTAATTTTGTTGTTTTTTTTTTTTTTTTTTTCATCAAAGCCGAAAGTCAACTGGTTGGCGTAAAATATTCGCTCTTACCTTTATATACAATTTGTTCGGTCTCCCGAAAAACGCGACTTTGTCCGCCGTCGCATCGCGAACGATCCGCGTGATAAGGTAAAGGGAAGGAAGGGGAACCTATCCGCGCAATACACGAGTCTTCCGCGTCTGACGATTCGTTAGCACGCGTGGCCACGCTAGATGTTAGAGGCGCGTAAGGAGGGATTATCTTAATAAGTGGGGGTCTAGAGATTTCGTAAGAGCGCGAATTCGGGTAGTTCTTTCCCGGTCATCGACGCGGAATAATTAATCTAAATACAACCTTTTTAATAAAAAGAAAATTATGGTAAGTATTGGTTATCGTTTAAACATATTTTTCTGTGCTCTCTTCATGTATTATCAATTTATCGAATATTAGTATGGCATCTGTGAGTAATTTATCAAAAAGAATATTTAAAATCAGCATTTTTCACTCTCGAATGTTGTGAAATCAAATAATATTGCTAAGTATTTTCTTTTTTATCAACATATTTTTTTTTAACGATAGCTGATCATCAATGTTGTTATATATAATATGCTAATAAATATCTACATGTAAATACAACAATCTTTTAAATACAAAAAAATTATCGTTTTCGTTATTATTAAAAAATATGAAAAAATATAATTAATAATTAATTCTCATAAACATAATTTCAAATTTTCTTTAATTTTAAAATATTTTAGACTAAAGAAAGCAATAAAATATAATAATATCGCTAAACATCATCTTTCTTTTTATTAATGTATTTTTTGACCGCTACCTGGTCATCATTTACTTATCTTATCGGATTAATAAAAAGTCATTAGACACATTTCTACGCACGAAAGTTGTGAAATCTATTTAATTTTGTAAATTTAATGTTGTTAAGTATTTTAAAATTTGTGTCGAACACATTTATTTTATAATTTTAGTTAATAATAAAAAATATTATTTTATATTTTTTTCAATTTTCTTTTGAAATGTTACTTTGAATTGAAATATCAAAGTATACAAAATATCAATGATGTGAAATGATTTTTTTTACTCTTACATTTATTTAATTTTTATTTTAATTCAATTCAATAATTTACATATAATTTCATATTGTTTTCGTACGATAGTAGGAAGTTGCTTCGAATGAAACCACTGAAATCAAATAATTCTTTTAACTATATTTTTCTATATTTTTTATGCTACATTCTTTTACAACTTATATATTTCATAAAAAGTTACTTGTGACATGTAATTAAAACCATACTTGCCGGACACTTGTAGAGTATATGGTGATGCTCGCAGTAATTTATGTGATCAACATATATTTTTAGATACTGTAATAGTTTTGTGTATATTTGTAATTTTTATTTCATGCGAAGATATTTGCTGACTTATATCGCAGATGCACGCTTATAAAATCGAGAAAGGAAAGCTTTTATAATTGTAAAGATTTGATAAGACTTTTCATTTTTGTTCATTTAAAATTTTCTTTATTTTATTAACTATAATAAAAGTATTTGTTAAACAATTGGGCAAACAAAACGAAATATACACAAATGTAATTGAATAAAAAATCGAAACAACCTTTATAAATATCAGATGTATAGGTATATTTATTTATTTAAAAGTTTCTCTATCCGTTTGGAACTTACACTTTTCGTTTGGATGAAAGCCTTGCATTGTCCATGTTATTCCAAGAACTTTAAGCGACTCTTATTTGTAAAACTAACATAGCTAATGCACGTATAAATAAATCTCATCGATGTTGTTACGGTGAAACTTCGATATCTTTTCTTGATTCTTTATGTTTAAAAAAAGTTAATTTTACGATTCATGAATTTTTTATCGGGCTTTAAAAAATATGCATGAATCTACTGATACTCGGAGAAACTATCGAGTTTAAATATTATTATGTATTTTATAATAAAATTTTTTGATATTACGTTTGGAAAATAAATTTACCAATCGTTTTGAAATCCTAAAACTTATAATTGCGCGTCAGTCTTTTTAATATATAAAACTGTATAGTTTGCAAAATTATTTATTAATTGTACTCTTTATAAATGTTACATTTAAGCAATTGTAACAATAAGAATTCAACAAACACTTTATGAGTGTATTATTGAACAATATTTAATCGTGAATTTATTTAGCTTAAGGTTTTGAGTAATAAGTAGTAAATGTACTTTAATAAATATAAAACTTCATCTATAAAACTACTACAAGTTTAAGGTATAATTAACAATTATTAAATTTTTTCGAGAGAGAACTTTTTAAAATCATTAATATCATTAATATCTAATTACCGATTTTCGTTAAGTATTTCAAAGAAAACTTTTCCGTCTTTTTAAAGATATAAAAGTTGATGATATTTCATTATCGAGTTGTTAAATAGTTTGCTTGTTAATTAAAAATTTAATATAAATTTTAATCATTTAAATACTATATTTCGTTTCATAACTGCAAAACGGTAAAGTTAATGAAAAATTAATGTAATTTTTTACATCGATTAAATTAATTCAAACAATTTAACTCATATGACATAGTTAAACAATTGTTTTTAACTCTTTCAAATAAATGCATACTTTATAAATAAAATCGAAAATCTTGATATCATAGTTTTCATTTATCGTAAATATTATTATGCACGTATAAAAAATACTTTAATATAAATTTTCTAAAATTAAAAAAATCAGAGTTCATTCAGAGTTTATTATTCCGTCCGTACGGTCAATTACATGCACCATCCTTACGTGTATCGCTTGCATAATTGTCCAAGGGTCCACCGTAAAACATCAACGAGTTATCTTAATCGCGATTCCGCGATGGATAAGATCGATGCAAGATTCACGAAAACGTGAAACGCCGCATCGTCGTGCCATCTAAGAAAGATGGGAATCTTCGAGGCTAAAGCTTAGCGTCGGATTCGTAAACTTATTAATTTGTTCGCCCTTTAGTTTCTCAGCGCAAATTACGACGTTCGTGTATCTGTTTTTAATGGACCTTTTTTATTTAAGAAATATTTTCGTGCGCAATATAATGGATGAACATTTTTGAAAAATAATCCAAGACCGGCGAATGGAGTTTGTTATTTTCTTAAAATTAATTGAAAAATTTTAGATCGCATTTGTGAACGTTTAAGTAATTAACAAAGTTTCATTAAAGCGATATTAGTTTTTGATTTATCAAACGTTACACGTAGCGTGTAAAAAGATTTGTTTTATCGTGACGGCGAAATAACGAAGAATTTTTATTTATTTGTTGATGAATTATTAAGGTTAATTTAGTAAAGTTAATTAACATTGTAGCTGACCATTGACAATTGTTTTATCCCTTAAGTAGGTCAAATTAGTTTGACCTTATTGTATATAATGATATTATTTTGAGTAACATAAATTTTGATTAAAAAATCATGAAAGACCGAAAAAAATACAGTGAATGCTTTTGAATTATTAAAAACTTTATTAATATTACGTTTATCTTGCAAAAAAAAGTTTAAATTAACTTCAATAATAATCCTTTTATATATTTTTTTTTTTTTTTTATCAATAAAATACAAAATATCATAATTTAAAAAATTTTCAATCGTCAATACCTAAATGAGAAATTTTTCAATGTTAAACAATAAATTGAAATAATAAACTATGATATTTTATTGCAATATATTTACTGTATTCTTAAATATTAAATCAATGTAAATTATAAGAATTTTATTACATTGTATCGTGTTCATTTCAATCAAATTCCTTCGTAAAGTAAGGCAAATTACTATACGTACTCGACTAAAGCCGACAACGAGAATTGCTTTACATTAACGCTGCAGTCGCTTTTATAAATGCAGCAAAAGAGCCATACATAATAAAATTAATTGACTTTAAAAAATTGACAGATTATTATAATTATTGTTAAACTGTTTTATTCATTTTTTTTTGTTTTAAATTTAAAAATGATTTATTTTCTATTTGCAAATTGTTATAATTATAATTGTGTAATATCATTTTTCGGTGGAAAATTTTGTTAAATGATACCATTATTAATATACGATTACATAATAAATGATTAATGTACATGAAAAAATTTACGCAATCTGTGATTATTAATTTGAAGAATTAAAAATAAAATAACGTCCATTTTTTATAATTTTTTGATTATTTTATATATTTCATATGTAAAATTATTTTAACAAATGCGTATAATTTATCTTAATTTAATTTGTTAATTAACAGCACTTGACGAGCTACTGTATGTATTGATATACCTTTACATTTTACTAAAATAACTTTACAATCGCGATTCATATTAAATTTGAATAATTAGGTATAAAGGCTTTCAGTTTATATATAATATAATATTTAATAAAATCCGCTTAAAATAAATAAAATTTATTTATTTAATTATTTTATTTAATTATGAAAAATGAAAATTTTATTTTATTCAATTTATCAAAATAATTTTCACTTTTAAACAAGACATTGTATTTCCATCATTATGAAAAGATAAAAAATTTTTTATTAAGAAAAGAATTGAACCTTATAAAAGCATATAAAGTAAAAGAGATATTGTGCACGAAAAATGCAGCTTAATATTGTCTCGAATAAAAGTTCAACTTGGAAGAATCGTTATTATAACTTTCAAACTATTTATCGGTCACGTTATGTATATATACATATATTTGGATAGGGAATTCAAATATTTACTAGCACTGTCTACGAATAAGTTGTAATAAAAAATATCTGATAGTTATAATCAAAATTTAGATATTTAAATATTATATGTTAAAACAAATAAACTGTAAAATTTATTATTATGAGATAGGTACAGCAAATATGAAAATAGAGAAATCAATACTCTTATATGGTTTTAATGTATACATAATTTTAAATTACATTTTGAATTATCTTTCTTATGTAGAGCTCTACTTATTTAGATACGTATGTAATTTGCAAGTTTTTAAATAAATGCTTATTTATGTAAATATAATTTTAAACGAAATATTTGATAAAATTTGGTTTTATATTCTCGTAACATATATATATATATATTGAATTTATATCACTTGTATTTTACAACAAAAAGTTCCGTAAAAGTTACGTACCTTTGCATAAATCAATAGTTTTATTTATAATCTATCAAATATTTAAATAGATTGACTAATTTTATAAAGATGTCGCGAAGGTATCAACCATCTTTATTCACAATCAATATAAATAACTTTTTGCCGTTTTTATAAAAATAGTTTTTCTTCGGAGAAATATTAAAGAAATTGTAAAAAATGTCTAAAAATACTTTTTAAATCAAAGAATCTTATCGGTTTAAAATTTACGTGCATAAAAAAAAAATCGTGCTAAAGTTTTATTTAAAATTTTTTATCTCGATAAAGTACAAAAGAAAAAAAAGCAACACTTGATAATAAAGAAAGAAAGAAAAAGAAGATAAAAAAATTAACAAGTAAATATCCACCCGAACAAAGCGCACTCATCAGCACATTTGCATCAGACTTCGTCGGATTATTTGCACGCAATAAACGTATGTAAACACACAGTTGCTGACTAAGTCTACTGACCCTTACTCTAACGCTAAACCAGCCAATGGAGGAGGCCGTGAAGCGTGTAACAGTGCGCGAACTCGCGCATTATAACGTAATATCATACCGCGGCAGTTGCGTCCGCAAGATAAATCCTTCTTCTCTGCAAAACCTTATATACACACACACACACACACACACACACACATGCATATGTATGTATACATCTACGGCGCGTATCCGTTTAAGGATCAAAGTTCCGAAACGTTCAAATTCGACGAGCGAAATCGAGTCGAATAACGAGTTGGGCTCCTCGTCGCGACGATTAAAATTAATAGCGCAGTACGGCCGCTACTACCTACGTCGTACGTAATCTTACCAACACACGTACATTTATATAGTTAAATTCACAGGCAATAAGCGTAAGTAATTTTAATTGAAGTCTACCGTAAGAGAGATTCGCGCATAAGACGCGCGCGCGCCTCTTGCAGCTTTCGTCGTTAGATAAGGAGAGAGAGGAAGAGAGAGAGAGAGAGAAGAGACGTTATGTACGGTATGGCACATAGCCACGATTGGAATTCACGGCTAACCGCAAAACTCGTCTCCAAAGTTATATCCCGGCGCTTTGGTCAGGACGCTGAAATACACCGCGCGACGGACTTTGGGCGCGAGCGCGCTACCAAAGTTGGATGATCGCCTTATAATTCGTCGTTCGCCTCCTGCTCTCTCCTTCTCTTTCGCTTCCTGTTCTATTACTATCCGTTTAAACTCCAGTCAACGCTCCGCTAGCTGAATGTTTCTCCCCTCCTCCTCCCTCTCTTTCTCTCGCCTATTTCCCTTCCTCCCTCTCCTACGCTTCTTTCCACTATCGCGCGCGCATGCATATTTCGTAGCTCGTTGCGCGATTCCTCGTTATGCATATGTAAATCTGAGGGAGTCGTCCCTTCGCACTATTGTACTTGTTGCGACGATGATGGCCGATATATATCGATTGAAATAATTCGAGAGAGAGAGAGAGAGAGAGAGGGAGAAGTTGAGTCGCGTGATTATCGCGTTTTTACTTTCCTCTTATTCAATATTGTTCTTTCATCACGTTCTAGATTTGAATTATCGATACGCCGGCTTTGCGATACTCGCGCGCGCGTGAGTGTTTGTCCAAGTTTTTTTATTTTTTTTTTATTTATTTATTTTTTTTTTATTTATTTAAATGGAAAGAAGTAAATCGTCTTCCTCGCGCTCGAGAGTTGAATATTAATCCTATTTTTTATTTGACAGATAATCTAATCTTAGTATGATTAAATTAGCTTATTGACTTAAACGAATAGAATTATCATAACTATTCTAAATTTAATTTATACATTTTTTTATTAACACTTTTTGCTTCTATTACACATATTTGCAAGTCAAGCATCTCGGATAAATAAATATATCCATAATTATGAAAACCTATACACAAATGCATGTATATATGTATTTGAATTCGCAAGGCATCAATTATTACACATCTACACTCGTACGAGTCCGTGAATTTCGTATGGTTTGCATTTGCATCGCTCTTATAAAAACCGCACATGTGTTTTAACAGAATACTTTATAAGCGCAGACACGGAATCTCAAGAGATTGAAAATCTCGGTAAATCTTAAAGTTTTGCCATTTGCAAGAGTCGTAAATTAGTTATTTCAAGAAGAAAGTTGAACCGAAATTAGCCATTCTTAATGTTGCTTCATATTCTTTCTTTTGCTTGCTTTATTTATGATCAAAATACAGATATATGAGAGAAGTCAAAAATATTTTTAACTTTTGAAGTTTATTATTTGAACTTTACTGAACAATAATACTTAATGTTGATGTTATCAAAAATATATCGAAAATTTAATATTGTACGATCGTGGATACTATTTAATTTAATGTAATAAGATATGAAACATTATTATTGTATTAATTTTAATCATCAAATTTACGATTCGATTAATTCTTATCCATTAACATAATTAAAAACAGCAATAGAATACTCGAATGTATTAAAACTTTCTGAAAAATATCAATAGAATTATATAAAACGTAAAAAAAAAAAAAAAAAAAAACATCGCAGTGAACCATTTTTACATCGATTTTTCAAATGTTCAACGTCATTCTAAATTATCCTTTTACACAAAAGTAAAAAAATTTTAATGACAAAAATATATCTATTAAATTGTTGGTGAATTGTTTGAATATTTTATGTGGCACCAGATTTTAATACAAGCGAATAAAATTAAGAAAATTGTGAAAGCGAATTTTAATTTAGATATTCATGCGATCTTAATGAGAAATAACTTCGAAATATGAAACTTTTCATTGAAGTACGAAATTTTTTTGCAGCCGCGTACGTGAAATGGGAATTTTTACACGTTTATACGCACATAGTTAGAATTACAAACATTTTTTTATCTTTTGTAAATTTAGCTAATTTTGTTTAATTTTAAAGTTAAAATTATTCTACGTTTGCCAAAAAAAAAAAAAAAAAAAAAAAAAAAAAAAAAAAAAAAAAAAAAAAATAAAGAATGTAGAAACTTTTTAAATTTTAATAATTTTTTATTCATTATCCTGTTTAATTAATTCGTATATATGGTAATGTCTGTATTAAATCAAATATTTTATTATTTTTTAATACATACTTCTTCTAATATTTAATAAAATATAAAGTTTGTAGAATTAATTTTGATTGCAAACTTTCGAACAGATTCATTTGTTATTTATCGGTCTGTAAAGTTTTTAAAATTATATTAAATATTGAAGAACCTTTTATTAACAATTAATTAAATATTCCAAAATTCTAACTTCAAACATTTCGACGATTAAGCGATAAAATTAATAATTTCTCTTATATCCCACTAAACGCAAACAGCTTTTAAAATTATCTGCGTTTTATGCGCACCCTATCTCGTTTTCCAAATGTACATACGTAGCAATCATCTGTTTATATTATTAGGGTACTAGAGTCACATAAGTTAGGCAACGTACGAGCTAGATATGTATGTATATATATGTGTGCATATGCTGCAATGTACGAGCTTACAGTTCGAGTCCATTATTGTCGGTACACCGATACACCTGAAAATCGCATTCAACGATGCGTTCGATGTAATCGGAAAATCTCTGATATGTATTAGCTAGACGTCATTATCGGTGACTCGTCATACTTTTACTTTTAATCAAGGAATCTAATATTTAAATATTATTTAAAGATTTTTTGTTTAATGAAACACGTAAATTCATAATAATTATTTTTATTAAGGTATAAAACTTTTTGTTTTCAGCATTAAGTGGATTTTATTATACGTAATAATAAATAAAAAGAAACAACACTTTTCCGACGTATTCCAAAAAAAAATTTTAATTTTATTCGTTTCTTTGTTTCATAATTCCTTTTATCTTTTACACAGAGAAGCGAAATGGAACAAAGTCCTATTTATGACTTTATAATTTCAACTTCCGCTCGCGCGCAAACCGCCACGCGCACGTAAAATATTATAATCGTTAAAAATGTGCCCTTATGTACTATATACTACTAGTAAATATACCCTCACACACAATAGTGGCGCGTTTCGCGAGAGGAGGTACACACGATATCGAGCTTACATTCCATAGTGGATGAAATTTCCATCTCTACTATCTGCCTCGAGAATCTAAGCCGATTAAGGTTTAAACAGCGAGTGGAAGCGCGCGAGCGCTCGCATTCGCGTTAACGCGAACTCGTCATGCTCACTAAACATATACTTGCTACGGGTTCTCCTGAGCTACGTACACACACACACACACACATACACACACGCGCGCGTATATATGTATGTATGCGCGTAAGAGTTATCCGGTAGCTCTTGGTAGCTTTCAGGATGGTATATACCAAACAAACTCCAAGCGACTTTCCGTAGTCTTTGGCTTTTCACGTTCGTCACTATTGCTACTGGGTGGATAGTATTTCGTGTGTGTATATATATATATATATGCGCCAAGGCACAACTACATTTGTATTTCTTCATTTTACTGTAAGCGCTGCGCTCACGAATAGATGAAAGAATTAATCGCACCGAGGCGGAGATATTATTTTGCATTGTTATGCTTCTGAGATTAAAGGGATTGTAATTTTTACACATTAAGGGATAGAATACTATGTACGAGTAAAGTGTAACTTTAATAAAGTTTACCGTGAGAAAATTATCCGACTTTTTATTGGATTAAAGTGCGCAGAGTAAATTTAAAAAATATATTCAAGTACAATGCCATAGCTTGGTTTTAACTCGGTCGCGAATCCTATTGTTGTATTACTTTTTTTTTATTTTTTTTTTTTTATCCGCAAGAAAGTTTGTTTCCAAATGGATTTTTTTTTTTTGTCGTAGGTCACCGATTACAAATCTGAAGCTAAAACTGATAAAAATTTGAATTTAAAATTGGGAGGCAAAAAGTAAAAGGGCTCGATACCTTTATTTTAATCGATCCTTAAATAAGAAATACTATATAAAAATAAATATAAATTATTTAAAAAATAATTATAATAATAAGTTGGATGCTTGTTATTTATTAATTTTATATAGCTAATATTATAATTAAAAAAGAAAGTTTTGATTAAAATATATCGTTCTATAACTTTATAATTGTTGGCAAATAAAAAGAAACAAAAAACTTTTGCATTTTAATTAATTATTTTTCAAAAATAATCAATTCACACCTTAAAATAGATGTGAATCAAATTGAATGTGTTATCAAATTGAAAAATAAAAAATTGATAATTCATTTATGATCAATAATTTTACAAAAACTTTTTTTAACCATCAATTTAAACATTTAGTTTGATTCATCTTTTTAAATAACTTCAAACTAATTTAATTGAATTAAAATTATACGCCGTTTTGATAAAGTTTTTATTTCGCATAACTTTTTGCCAAATTTGTAAAATAACATTTCGCTATATACCGCAAGTAACAAAGTATTATTCAAATTTAGTCAAAAGTTGGCTCAAACAAAAGCTCGCAACAAAATTTCTCCATGATAAAAATGTTACGCGGGAACATTTATTAGTTATAAAAATTTTGTAAAAAACAGAATATTTAAATAAAATATTGGGAATTCTAAAAATATGTGTATATATCGATAGTCATCGAGAAGTAAAATTATGAATAATTGAAATTAAGTAAAATTATAAAATCGCTATTATTTTTGCTACGTTTAATAACATATCCTTTTTTCATTACATCAATACATTTTATATTTTTTTAAATATTGTAAATTTAAATAGTTACTTTGCTTATACTCCAATTGATATATTGAAAAATTTTGAATAACAAATTATTAAATTACACGAATACAAGCTGCGGCCGTAATAAATCATCAGCCTTTTGAAAAATTATTACTTTTTCGCAATATTTTACTTTACGTTCAAAGCAATATTTTAAAGTCAAAATTTCTCGCAAATCACAATTGCATTGCACATCGATAATTATACCAAATGTGCATTGCATAAGTAATAAAAAAAAAACAAAAAAAAATTTTATAAAAACCGAAAAACTTATTAAAAATCTTATGCAGTCAATTAAAAGGAAATATTATCGCAACTAAAACGTACTATCGACGATCGATTATTTATTATTTATCATCAGCGATTCCGATTTATTATTAGCGCATAAACTGTGACCGAAGCGGAGATTTACCTTTATCAATCCTCCATTTCTGATTGTAATTGGTCCCGTGTGAAATTGAGACATCGATCGTCGGTGCGAACGCGCTTATAACAAGAATCGGCTTACTTATATTTTTCGCGAATATTACTCGAATCATTTATAAACGACAAACGGACGGTTTCTTTTTTTATACATCGAGCATGTGGAAATTGATTTACTTACGCTTTTATCGTATGCGTGTTTATACTTTTGGAATTAACAAATGGTAATTATGCGGTATGTTCATTGTTAATTGGACGTATAAGTAGATTAAAATGTCGAGATGATTAAATTTGTATAATTTGTATAACTTAGCTACTAATTCTACTTTCTAGAAAGAAAAATAATAATATAAGGTATAGAAAACTGAAAAATTAATCATCTTAAGTGGTTATAATTTAAAAATATATTTTTATACAGTTCTACATAAACAATGAAATAAGACAATAAAAATATTAACTCATTTTTAAGCAGATAAGATTCGATTATTATGAAAAGTTTCCTTTTTTATCTTTCATTCTTCCTCGCTCTTTTAAAAAGTACCAATTTCTATAAAGTAGATATATCGATTTCATAGATTTAAGTACTTTGAATTATAGAAAATGTAGACTTGGGTCATTTGGACTCCAATGTACAGCTAAATATTATCATTATAATGATTAAACATTCTACAATAAAAAAATTAAAATTATTATATATTTTACATTTGTTCGAATTTAATTTTATACTAATTTTATTTTAAAGTTTTAATTATTGTGCAATAATTGGTGATTAAGTTTCAAAACTTAAAACACCAAATATCTACTTTAGTAATTTAATGTTTGATTAAAACTAAATGCATCCAGATTTTTAAATTCTGAGAAAAAAAAAATTTATATGTTCGTAACATCGTTTGAATACCCATCATTACTACACCAGTACACCGTTTATATTTGAATTACAATGTCATACAAGCACTCGGTAAATATTTGCTTAGCTCTACAATGTTTACACTGTATGATAAATTTTCAATGAAGATATTTTTTTTTTTCTTCACGATTCAATCACATCGATGAATACTTGAATTATTATTTAAAATAAATCTACATTAATATTATCTGTACGAAATGTAAATATTTAAAATGCAATCAGTAAAAAGAACACGAATTCTTAATGAAGTACAACATTTAAAACTTCATTTTGAAAAATGAAAGGTCTTTTTATTTCTTACGATAGATTTACTTCAATTTTCATTGAGCGAAGTTTTCTAAAATTACCGCACGTACAAAACTTCGGGGGACTGCGGTAGAGCTACATCAAAACAACTGCAACGATGAAAGCGCGTTCTATCAATGCTTCGAATAAACCCACGGCGACGAGCATCGACTCAAGAGAGAAAAAAAGGGCCGATAAATAAATAAAAAAAAAAAAAAAAAGAAAAAAATGTTAGAAGAACGAAACGATCGACGAAGAGAACTCGAGGATACGAGTACGTACATACGTATGTAACTGTAAGGTCAAAAGAGAGACAGATAGACTCACCTGACAACGATCTGCCGACGCAATAAAGCAGACAAACTGCCAGCACCGGCAGCAGTGCGGCGTTGAACCTCATGACTCGTATCGCTCCGTCTCTCCTTAATACACTATCTCGTGCGTGTATATCGCGCGCGCACACAATCTTCACTCTCAACCCTCTATCTAGTGGCGCAACAACAATCCTTCGCCGACTCTCCGTTCGCCGGCCAACGTTTATGTATTATTATTATTTTTTTTTTGTTTTTTTTTTTTTTTTACGTTTACCGTATAAGCAAATAAAAAAAGAAGAGCGATATGAAGCGTCGACGAGGAGCGCTCTCTCGTCTCGAGTTTTCAACCGTTAAATCTCGACATAAGTAGTACGAGGGAGATTTTTGTCAGACGCGAGGATACGACATCGAGGAGGGGGCGAAGGAGGGGTGTGAAGTGGTCGTCACTTTATCCACGCGCGAATCCAAGATAACGACGAGGGCGCGCACGACATCCTCCGTAACGGAGAGTCCCAAGCCGACTGACTGCGGGTTACTGCCGTTGGTGCTGCTGCCGTCGCCGCTGCGAAAGAGCCACGTCGGGGTGGCACGCGTGCAACCCCCTTCCCGCCCTATCGCTCCCCTACCCCCGTTCACCTCTCTCGCCTCTCTGCCGGAAAATCGCATTTGCGCACTCGTGTACACCTCTGCCTGCATACCTACTTTACCTCGTGCACACCTGAGCAACTTGCAGACTCACAGACGGAGAAACTCTCTCTCTCTCTCTCTCTCTCTCTCCCTCTTTTTCTCTCTCGACGATGCAAATGAGTAAAGAAGAGCGAGGGAGTAAAAGAGTAAGAAAAAGAGACACGTGAAGAAGTAATGAGAGAGTTGTATATGTATAAACAGCTGAGGGCTTGTCAATGTAAAACTGTGTATGCACACACGTATGTCTGCATTGTATTGAAAATTTCGAAATTGTGTATAATTGTGCATTCGTATATACAGCGACGTATGTACAATAATCTCTTACGTATTTAATGTACAAATTTGTATATGTAATGTATGTTTCTATAATTTTGTAAATTATTATTGCGCGATTGTGAATTTAATGATAAATATGGTCTTTTTTAAAAGCGTACATCTAATGAAATCTATATACCTTTTAAATTTCATGGAGTCTCTAATTATATTTATTAAGAATCTAAAACAGTGTATACACAGGTTAGTAAACAGATTTGCGCGTAAGCATACATCAAACCCATTTGCCGATAAACGTTTGTATTTGTATGCACAAAGAGGATGGAAATGATTAATAAAATGAAAATTAAAAAATTTATACTTATTGAAAAAATTGTATAAATATAAATTAAATTTATAGAAGTAAATTTTACGTACTTAAAGAATAAAGTTATAATAGCAAATTTTAGATAAAATAACTTGGCGCGCAAAATTTGTAATTTCAGTTTCATAAAACTCGATTTTACTTATCTCAACTCGTATGAATGTGAACACGTGTATATTTTCACGTACATATTGTACGTACATATACAATATTAGTATTCAAAATTACTTATTAATTTTTTATTTTCTTCATACGGTTTTCATTTTATTTTTGATCGATATTAGTTTACCGGCAATCGTAAGCTATAATGAAATTTCTTACCACTTTCTTGAATCTACGCTTCACCGAAAGAGTAGGAAATACATTTTTGTTCACAACAGTGCCTTTAATCGTATGTTTCTACTTCTCTAGAGAATATAATTTTTATAATGCTTTTAAATATTTACAGACATTAACGCGATGCATGTAAATATTATTAAAAATATTGCTTGCATTTTTTAATGCAATTGATTATATTCTAAAATTACTGAAGATAAAACGTTTCTACTAATAATAATAAATATAATAAATGCAAACATCATAGACTTGACGAATAATAGAAAAAGTATTTGAAGACAAATATAAAACTGTAAGTTAACTTTTGCATTTATGCTACTTTATAATTAACTTTTTATGTATGTTTAAATAATTAGGACGAGGAAAATATTGTACATTGCATCTCTTTACTTGTATTAAAATGAAATGTTTTTTTTTTTTTTAATAAAAGAAAAATGTACATACAAATCTAACTGTATTTTAACGTTATTATGCAACTATAAATAATTATAATCTACCATTATGTATTATATTAACTCAAAACCTATATTTTATTTGAATACATTTATTATACATAAAAAAAATACATAAATTATGATTCATAAGCAAAAAATTTAAAACGTTTTAAATAAATAATTTTCAATTAAGTAAAATTTTAATCAGTATAAAATAATTTAAAAAAATAATTTATCAAAGGACATTTATTATACATAAAATTATAAAAGCAATCGGTATATACGATACTTAAAAGTAATATATGATAAAAAAATTAATTATAAAGAACATTTCATCATAAATATATTGTTACAAAAATTCATATTTGCAATAATAAATTAATTGAATATTTTTTAAAACTATTGGCTGTAGCTGTATTACTATTATTAAAAAAATAATTATTTTGAGAGTGTAAACGATTAAGCATCAAAAGCATTTTAAAATATTTGAAATTTAGTTTCATTTAATTTAATTTATTATAGTACATATAATGTGCTAATGTTATTGATAGTATTAATAATATAATGTATTTAAATTGTAAAAATTAAATAATTAATGCTCAATGTATACATTTTATTTATTAAGGTGTCCAAATTCGATAATTTAAAGTTTATAATCAATGTAACAAATATATTCAATGTAAGGATAACGGTAATAATAATATTATCGCTTCTAGAACTCGCGATTTTTTTTTTTCTCATAAACCGCGTGTTGATGCTGCCATTTGCGCCTATCTTTCGACACTAGCGCGGGTGGCTTCTGCGAACTATTTTTTTGGAATTTGCTAGCTTGAAAACTCGAAACGAACTAAAGATAATTTTTAAATTTCCTCCTTATTTACCAAGTTTTTCTTCGCGGCGCGTTTTCTTTTAAATACGTAGGGTTTTATTACTCTCCCTTACCTTATCTAGATTTTCCGTAAACGCTCATTTATGGTTTAAGGATGGTTAAGTCCTTAGAGTTAGTAATGCATGCCATAAAGAGGTAATAGCGATGATCGAAAGCGAAAACGAAAGCTACTCGGGAGGTCGACTTTAGCACAGTCTCACCTTTCCGACGCCACACACTCTTTCGATGAATGAAATATTGGGAGATGGCGATGTAGGTAGGTTCAGACGTTATGAGAGGTATAAGAAATAAAAAGATAGTTTTGTTAAATCTCATGTTTAATTAGATCTTTCAAATAATAATTTCAATACAATTGGTTATACAAGTTTTGAGACGCAAAGTTTGAATATTATAAAAGTTCGAATATAGAAAAAAAATTTTGTACGTAATATAGCAAGAGTTTGAATATACAGTCTGTCAAGTAAGAGCGTGGTCGTGTTAATTTATAAAAAAATTTATTTCATGAAACTTTCATATTTATATATACATTGTACAGATTACAAACAATGATGCAATTTGGTCAATAATGTGTCCAGTCACCACCGGCGTCGATAATTGCCTGGCATCTCCGAGGCATGCTTTTTACTAATTTGACGGCGTATTCTAGTGGCAAGGATCTCCAGATCCGACGAATTTTGTAAGACAACTGCTTTAAAGTGTATGTGCGTCTTCCACGAAGCTTCCGTTTAATATATGCCCACACATTTTCAATAGGGTTTGCATCGGGCGACTGCGACGGCCAATCCAATGTAACGATGCCAGATTGAGTCTTCCACTGAGTACAGAGCTTGCTGCGGTGTTTAGGATCATTGTCCTCCTGCAGAATTCAATCTTCAGTTTTTGTGATGAACCATCGTTTGGCAGATAGCAGTAAAGCCTTTTTGTAGATTTTTATCATTTTCTCGGCATTTAGGTTGTCAGTGAAGAGGTGCAAAGTGCCGAATCCCTGCTTTGAGAAGCAGCCCCAAAGATGCACCTTTATTCCATGTTTTACGGTCCGCTGAACAAGCCTATTGGTGGAAGTTGACCAGGCTCGCGTGAGGACAGAACGTGCCCATATAGAACATTTGTCAGTAAAAATGACATTTTCAAAATCTCTATCAATATTCTCATGCGCCCAAGCGAATCGCTTTGTCACATGTTTTTCAGTCAACAGAGGCTTCTTCATTGTGTTGCGCCATTTCAGATGATGAGTACGAAGATGGGTTTGGATAGTTTCGTAGGATATATCTAAACCTTTTGCCATTAATTTTGCTTGTCCTTGCCGCAGTGTTAAAGCAGGATTCCGCGAAAACAGATTCACTATTCTTTTTTCATCTTTTTTGTTCACTTTTCCTATCAAGCCACGTTCTGGTAAATCATCGACATTTTTAGCCACTTTATATCGCTGTATCCACTTCTGTACAAATGCCTTCGACTTTCTCATATATTTAGCAGCCGCTGATTGCGACATTTTGGGACCTTACGGGTGGATGCAAAGGAACACAGCCTCGTAGCGCGACGCGTACTTAGCACTCATGGCGTTTAACGTGATTCTCTTTCAAAAGATTAACGACAACTGAATCTTTGTTGACAATGCATCAAGGACAAAGCTTTCCTCTATTGGCTCGCGAAGGAATTAGAGCAAAATCTTTCATTACCTGTCGGTGAAATCGACCACGCTCTTACTTGACAGACTGTAGTAGGATTTATACGTAATATAGCAAGAGTTCGAATATACAAAAATTAGAAATTAGAAGTAGCAGGGCTTCGAAGTCACTCTGAGTCATGCTCTTGGAGTTTTCCTCAAGAAAAGCCGTCGAATGCATCGATGCACCGGCTTTTATACCCGCTAGACCGCGAGTTTTTCGGCGGCTGGAAAAGCGGCGAGAATAGTTTGGGTCAATAAGGGCATTTCCTCGGCCCTACCCTTGACCTTTGTAGCGTTTTGTAAGACATAGAAGGGTCACAGTGGCGGGAAGAAGTCACGCCTCTGCCTACGCATTTTATGTGAAAGAGAGAGAAAGTGCATCGTGCGAGGGAGAGCGTATATGGTGTGAGTGAGAGAGAAAAGAGAGGTAGTAGCATCTGCCCGTCTCTGTCGCTCTCGTTGGCAAACTGTCAGCTTTCTTTCTATTTTACATTTACAATATTAATTATATAAAACTTATAATAATAAAACTTATATAATTATATATATATATATATATATATATATAAATAATAAAATTAATAATACAAAATACGAGTACAATAATGATAATAGAATTATATATTGAATTATTCGATTACTTATATAATTGAAAATCAAATTTATTAACAAAGATCTTTTATATAATATTAATTTCTCTGTTTTTTTGGCTTGAATTACAAGAAGAAGTAAAACAAAAAATAAAATACAAAAACGAGATTAAAATACAAAATGAAAAAGTCGCATGATAATTTTACTATGAACCTTTTAGAGCAATAAAATAAGCAGCGTGCAGGTATATTGTTGGATTTAGAATTTTGTTGATATATTATTGTTAATTACGGGTGGTTCAAGCGATTACGTTTATTGTGTAACAAAAAAAAATTTTGTACTTATAATGGTTGTATTTTTGAACTGCGCGTAAGCTATCGTTTATCTCTTTCTATTCTCAAGCACTTGGCGCACATGTGGACAAGATAAACAAGCATTCTAGAGGAAACGTATCTGAGATTTTCTTTTTTAGGCTTGCTTTAAAATTTTCGAAATGAAAAAAATTTTTAAAATCGGACAAAATATACCGGGACGTAACATCAAATTAAACAATTTAAAGTTAAAATGCACTGCGCCCTCAAATTTTAATTAAATTTTTAAAAGAATGATAAAAGAGAAGTACATAAAAGCCAAATATGATGAGAAACAAAAATTTTATGCTGAGAGTTAAAAAAAAAAAAAACGAAGGAATTTTTTTTTTTTCTTAAATTTATGTGCACCGCGTGAAAATCATTTAAAAAAATTATTAATTCAATTTTAAATTATGTTTGGGTAATGTCAAAAATAAAATTAAGTAGCATGAGAGATTTTATTATTTAATTTTATGAATGAGCATAAAATGCAGTAAAAAAAAATGAAAAAATTTTAAAATTCAAATAAATATTCATATGAAAATATTGTTTTTAAAATATTATTATCGCAAATATAATGATTCTAAATTTATAATCCTACTTAGAGAAAGAGAAAGAAAAGAGTGAGAGAGAGAGAGAGAGAGAGAGAAAGAAAACATTTCACTAGCTTATACAAATTGAATAAATTTATCAATTTATAGGCTTATATTTTTAAATATTATTTACATTTTAAAATAATATTCGGATTTATCTACTTCCCCATAAACTATAATAATTCTTTATAATTTAGCTGCAAAAGGATTAAAATTCACACAACATCAACTTTTAATGATCACAATAAGCAACAAGTCAAATCGTGAACGACATGTGCGCGTACATCGACTTTGGTCAAACGATACATCACTTACATTGGGAACGTTGCCAAAGGAAGATGTCCATCGCCGTAAATTTGATCGAACACTCAAGGTGTTCTAGCCTGTTTAACAAAAACGTACACCGTTTCCTGGTTGAAAAATAAATCTTTTATATTATTGAAAAAATAAAATTTGAAGCGATTTTAAAAGAATATAGAAATATTTTCATGGAAATAATTAACGTTTAATTTTTTTTTTGTTTTATATTGATTTTGATGCGCATTTGACAAATTAGCATAAAATGTCTTTATAAACCGTTTTTTTTTTTTTTTTTTTAACTCGCGATCGAGTTGTTACTAACTTTTAGAACTTGATGATTGTGATGTAAGAGAAGAGAAACGGTAAAATATCTCTACGTCGAGTTAATTAAGAAAAACGTCTACCTATTTTTTATCTTAATCCAGAACTATTATGAATAAAATAAAAATAACTAAATATTTATCAACTATCGATTTCAAGTATAAATATTAGAAAATACTCATCCCTTCAAATAATCGAGTGCTAATCATGCACGAAGTAAATCTACTAAAATTTACTATACAATCCATATAAATATTCTGCAAGTCTTTATTCTTTCGTTTCTAATTTTCGATGGATTTTAGATTAAAGCCTGCTATATTCTCAATAATGGGACTTTGCGCGTTCATTTATCTAAATAATATAGTCATTGTCGCCCACTTCTTCGACGGCCATCAAAGTATTCGATAAAACTTTTTAGCGCCTACGAAAAGCAAACCTTTTTCCTGATTTGAGAAAATTTCACTAGATCCTATTAAAATATTTAGACAATGACATCGATTCCAGATTCCAAAGAAATTCCAATATGATGATTTGTCAGTGAATTATGTACACAAATTCATTATTTTAGAATTTCCTATTTATATAAATAGCCGTACCTCGTTTTTCTTTATCTTATTCTCGTTTTTTTTTTTTTTTTTTAACATGATTAATAACTAACGTTCTCAATTATTTTACGTTCTAGAGATGTAAAGTTTTTGCACAGTCGATATGACTAAAAAACTACATTTAATAAAGAAAAATCATAATAAAAAACTTATGTAAATAAAAATCTAAATAATGAGACTTTAGAATACCTTAAAATATTTTGATATCAATTGAAGTTGAAGAATTTATTTGCCGAGCAAACTAAAGTGTCGAAGAAAAGAGAGGCATTGGAAAGCTCATCATTATCTCCTAGACTATTATTTATCCATCTTTGTTAATTACAAATTTCTAAAACGGTCGAGCAAATTAATATACTGGTACACGTTCAACCGCGCAGTTAACACAAAAGTTTTGTCATCAAACGAACGTTTCGTTAGTCGATTGAAGATCTCTCGAGAGTAAGAAAAGTGTCAATGTTCTAAAGAACAACTAATCAATTTTGAAAAAAATTGGACAAGGATTTGCACGGTAGGAACACCATGAATCAAGAGTTTACAACTCATTCATGAAATATATGTTTAAGAATACAGCATTACACTGTTCCGTGCCGTAGCCAACTTTAGCCGTAGCCAACGGCAGAAAGACAAATACGACTGTCATCGTCCAGAATATGTAGCGATCCAGAAGTCAACAGCTGCTATCTTTGAAACAGTGATATCCATACGACTTAAAGTCGGAACTCGAACGACTTTAAGTCGTATGGATATCCGGAGTTATCGTATACAAGATTATTTTTATTAAAAAATTGTTAAGATAAATAAATGCTAATCACAAACCGATTAATATCATTAATGCGCGACATTTACAAATATTTCGAATGAAGAAAAGAGTTAATTTGTGATCGATTTTATTGCAAAAATTTTTAGAAAATTTTTTTTTTTTATGTGGCTCGGTAAACTCGGCAAAATTATGACTGCGTCAATGCAAATTCGCTATACTGTTTTTTTTCTGAATTTTACATTTACATCGATTTAAATATCATGCTGTCATTGCTTCTCTTAGGTCTACCTCGTAATTTTTACTTCTTCCTTCTATAATCAAGTATGCTGTTTTATCGTCATCTACGCTGCTCACTTTGCAGGTGTGATTAAACTTTTTTTAACATTACTCGCTTACTATACATATAGTATATAAGTTTTATGGCTCGATATTTGAGTCGTGAATATTTTTCTAAGTACAATGTTTTCAAAGATTCCAAAGTGATTTTCTTTGTATTTAAAAAGAGCTAACGTTTAACGTCTGTATAATACTACCGGAATTATCACTGTATTTCTATTATATAGTCCTTTCTCTTCTTCAACTTTCACTTTCCTTCAGTCTTTTATTATTACACTAAGATATTTAAAATCGCTTACCCTTTCAAATATCAAATTCACTAAATTTAATTCAGTTCTGTCTTTTGAAATAAATGCCTTGAATAATGTGAAAATAGTTATTAGAAAGAGCACAAAAAAAAAAAAAAAAAAAAATACATTATATCGTTTGAAATTCTGTTATTCATCGAAAATGAAAAATCTTTATGCAGCGGCATTATTTTTAATAAATTTTATGTACAAAAATAAATGTCAAACTATTCTGTAAAGCAAGAAAAATAAATAATAATAAATAATTTTTTAGCAAAATGACAAAAATAATGTCAACTAAATTTATTAAAAATATAATTTCGTGTTGCTATTAATAAAAGTTATATGTGAATAAAATTTTTCGAACAAAAATAAGTATGCATATAAATTTTTATCATCGATATTCTAAACTAAATTTTACAACGAGTAATTAAATTAACTTAACCGATGCGTTTTATAAACAAATGAAATAACATATTTAAAACATGAAATTAAAGCGAAGAAAATCCCAAGAGTAAAAGCTCGAACAAAAGTAAAACATAAATTACGAAAGCAAGAAAGAAAAGAAAAGAAAAGATCAAAGGATAGCGCGGGAGAAACGAAGCGAATGAGATAGAGATACTGTGCGAAAAAGATAGGAAAAGAAAGTGCGTGTGCAGCTGCGACTTCTGTGCCGCATTGGGTGCGGATATTTCCGAGACTTTCTATATCTCTCTACCATTCTCTTCTCTCATCCCTATTGGCCTTTCGCTATATACGAGTATGTTCGCAGTCTCTTTAGCGGGCCGGTGGTACGATAACGAGTTATCGAATTTTGTCCTTCGCGACGCTTCTCATGAAAATTGAATTGTTTTTCTCTTCACTATGGTCTCCCGAGCTGAGTTACTTAATAGTATTTGTACTTATGAATGTTCTTTATTTTTTATTATTTAATGAACAAAAGCGTATAACGTTTAAAACTTAAATACATGCAAATGTTTAAAAATTAAAAAAGCTTTGCAATAAAATACAAGCGTCAGATTTTTATTGCCTATTTAAGGCAATTTAAATGTTCTTAATACATGTAATACATTATCAACAATGATTTTAATTATTCGCTCAACTTTTACTTGCGCATTCTACGCGTTAATTAAATGTATTATACGTTATGACTGAAAAAATAAAACATTCAATCACGTAATATGTAACGAATTATTTTAAATTGTTTACGTTATTTTGCACAATATTTGTCACATTTTTATAATATTTTTAATAACATTTTTCAAAAACTTGGTAAAACATTTCGGTGAATAATTCAAATACTTGGACTACTTCGCATTGATCTTAAAAAAAAAGAAAAAGAATTGATTGATCATTTTTATTAAGTTCTGTCATAAAATTAAAAAAAAAAAAAAAAAAAAAAAAAAAAATATTATTAATTTTTTATCAAGCTCTACGGCTCGTTTTTCAAAATTGGTTGGAAAAATAAACAAAAAAAAGCATCGCGAAACTTATTTTTATAATAGAGTAATGGTTGGTACCTACAATAGTAAGATGGATTGTGATTATTGTGTTTTATATGCAGTTGAAATTTCCATTGTAAAAATAAAAAAAAAAAAAATTAAAAAATAAATAAATAAATAAATTAATGATAAATAAAATTTGAAAACTAAAGTTTAGAGCTGTAGTCAATCTTAATTCTTCATTTCTTAAATTGTCCTATAATCTTTATTTAAGAAAAAATAAATAAATAAATTGAAAAAAGAATTAGAATAGAGATTTTTCTCATGCATGTGACATTTCTGATATGTTTCTATTTTATAATATTATTAAATATTACAATTCAATTACACATCTGTTTATGAAATCATAATAAAATAGATAAACAATATTAAATAAAGCGTTATATCTTATCAAGTATACTAACTTTACTTCGTTTAAAAAAAATATTATAGAAAATTTAGAGTTAAAAAATAATGTTCTTATAGGTAACCTTCAATTCTCGCAGCATATATTATAGTTGAGAAATAAGATATTTTACTTCGGTATTTTTTACAATCACGAAAAATTTTTACAATTTAATTGACATTATTTTTTAATAAAAAAAAATAGAAAAAAAAAAATTTCCTTTGAAGTAAAATGAAATATTTAAAAATGAATATCATCATTTACTATATATACTTTATCCGGTTTCCCGCCAATCTATTAAAACCCTTATCCATCAAAACGCCAAAAAGTATAAAACATTATGCCACTTTGTTTTCCTATTAAAATCCATCAACTCATAGTGAATTCCCTTTGTCACCCATAGGATTCACCGGGAATTCCCGGGTAAGGGTCACTCTGCCCCCCCCCCTCCCCCTCGCTCCCGCCACCTTCAGGCCGAAACGCTCGCGCTCGCACGCTGGTGTGACAAAGCCACGCTTCGGTAATCGAGGCTCGTGTTTTACGACTCGCGTTTGCATCTTGCACGCGACAGTCACGAGCGACTGTTATCGTTTCTCTCTCTCTCTCTCTCTCTCTCTCTCTCTCTCTCTTTCTGCAGGGCCGTTATAATACGCGCGAGCTTGTGACGTTTCCAAGTTTCTACTCTCTGTGTACACATTCTGCGCGTGCCACCACTCGTCTCCCCAGCGAGCACTTTTTAAGAGAAAAGGGTAACGCTCGCGTTACTTTATATATGACAAAGCACCCGTTTCGCGGGCCAGATGGATTTTATACGCGCTTCAGGCTTGTCGCGTTGCTCTCGAGAGGAATTGCAGAGGCATACGTTTTGCTAATGTTGCGAAGAATTTCGCGTTGATTAATTTTTTTATATATATTTAAAAAATCTAATAATATTTCTTAGTACTTATAGAATATATATTTATTTGTTGCTTCGTTTTAAAATTTTTTCAACAAAAATAAAATCTTTCGTAAAATCTTTTTGCAGTTGTCCTATACAATTTTTTTATCGTTCATATTCGATTGAATGTCGTCCATTCATTATTTTACAATCATATAAACTACAAACATTGCCCGTCGTTTGAAAATTATGTAAAACTAAAACAACGACAGGGCTCCAAAAAAATGTTTGCATTTTTTCATTTCAATTATTATTAAATTATTTTTTTAATTTTAATAAAATATAAGGACTTTAAGCACGTATTTTCTTTTTTAGTAATGCATCATTTATCTTTAGAGAGAAATAATAAAAAATAAATGTATATTACTTTTTATAAGTTTGAACATTTTACGCGAAATATTTGTTGAATATATTATTCAAAAAGTATAAAAATAATTTTAACGAGGTGACACAAAATTCTCAAAGTACAGGCTCACGCAACAACGTTTACTTTTTATAAAAAAAAAAAAGCTCTTTATCGCATGCTTTTGTATTCGAAAAAAAAAAGAACTGTCCGACATTAAAGAGAAAAAAATAAAGATGCTTTTTCAAATAAGTCTGTACAATATTCCGTTTTAGTTGAGCTTACGTATTACGAGTAATTTTGTCCAGTGGAAAAATGCGAACGAGGAAAACGAGGGATAATGTGAGATTAACACATGAGTCATAACGATTGCTCACCTTATAATATGAGTAACCGAGGAAAGTGTAGCCCCGCGAACAGCGTGTGTATATCTCGTGCAAAATGTGATTTTGAAAGGGACTTCTGCAAGCTTGAATCTGCTGACTTTAGAGATTTTACGCAACGTTTAACATTTAGTTTTGACAAATTTATTCCTGTTTATAGTGAAAAATATTTTATCGCTTTTGCAGTAAGCTTGAAATTTTTGAATCGCTTAACGAAAATGTTTGAAAAGATTTATTTTATCGAATTTCTTATTCGTTAATGTATCATGAAATTCTATTCAAAAACATTTTCAGATATTTAGAATTAAAATAGAATAGTAAAACACATTATATTAAAGTATTTGATAAAAAGAGAAGAATTAAAGGCAATTGAATGTACGTAAGAGTAGCAAAACGAAAATAAAAATATGCGACACCTACACATAATTACTTGATAGGATATGACGATTTTCAAAAGTGTAAGTAGATCTAGGTATAAATATACACAATGAAAAATAAATTGACATTGGAAGTGTCTATATCGATATGAAGGGCCCAAAAGTAACCAATAAATTTTAATTTTATATTATATTCAAGCGTATATAAAATACAAAGTGTATTCGGGCAGATTAATTATCCGCGCGTCAAAGCTGCGGGAATCTGTATGGCTGCATATGAAAGCCCGAAAGGGCATTCGCACATTTAAAAAAGTTACCAAATGAAATTCCAGTTTTTCATTTCATCGTTAAATGCGATTTCGTATTTTTTTATTTATAATTATTTATTGTATTATCTGTTATTTATAATATTGTTTTGAAATAGTATCTATTGTATTGTATAAAAAGAAATGCCAATAATAAAATAAATAATGTACCCGATATTCTTGATGTTGATGCTTCTGTGACGTCGGTCGAGAAATTGCATACAAATTAGCCTAAGAGCGTGCATGCTACAGCTGAAAGAAATTTTTTTTTCTTTTCTCTTTTCTCAAAGGATAAATAAGTAGGTCAATATGAGGTCTAGATGGTAAGAAAGAAATCCTAATTTTAAAGATTACCTCCAATTGCCGACGATACTGTAAATGTTATTAAGATCCATAAGCAATATTGTTAAAAGATAACTTTAATTTAAACATACATAAGAGAATAAACATCTTCGCCGCGATTTGAGACGTCGCGAGATAACCGTGTATACATCAAAGATCGGCTTGAATGTTTACAGCGCGTTTGCGCTCTCGCTTGGAATGCCAAACAACATTTTCGGTGGACTCTTAATAAAAATTTCAATACATGAATTTAATAATTAAATTAAAATAATATAAAAAAAATCTGAAACGAGCAAATTTTCCGCTGTCGCATGCACCATTATAAACTTAAGATATGATTTAAGTAAATTCCAACATTCTTCTGGTTAACTAAACCTTTAATTCATAATAAAACTACTATTCTGTATAAATTCACTTATTCTAATTCTCAAACTATTATTATTATTGTATTTCACTATTAAGGTAAAAACTTATTCGTTCCTTACAAAACATGTTAATCTTCATTTATCGCTAATAAATTAATCAAGCGAATAAAATTAATTACTTATTTATCATAATAATTTTTAATCACTTAATTCTAAATCTAATAACCGAGCATTATTGTAAAATTCATTCCATCGTTTATTATCTCCAAAACCATTGTTGTTTTAATTCTGCGATTATACCAAAATTATTAATAATAACACCGTACTTATATTCATCTTAATTAATTTCTTAGTTACTCGTAATGATTTTGCGATGTAATGTATTAATTTTTCTTGTAATTTTTCTTCCAATAATAATTTTAATTATTATTTAAATTCCTTAATATTGTATTAATGACTAATGCTAAAAACAAGCCAAACGAAATGTTGTAAAAGGCATCGTCCATTTATTTACCATATTATTGTTGCCAAAATCGAGCGTTATAATTTTCAACGCTCTTATATTCTATAGAGTTAATATTTTATTTTCTCTCATACATATATATTGTATTCAAGGAATTTTAATTCTGCAGTAGTACTTATTTTTCCTCGCAGGGTCAAAATTATAATACTAAATATTACAATTTATCCTAACCCTGTACCTAATAATTTTGTTTTTGCAATATGTCACATTATTTTTATTTTTATGAGCAAGATTGTACAAGAAATAATTGCCTTGAAAATTACTTATCATTACATTTTTCAATGTTTTAATCTCAGCCTATAATAATTGTTAATGAATGACATAATTGAATTCGTTGCTTTAAAATTCCTTAATTAATTCCTAAAAAAATAATTATTCTTAAATTCAATTGAGGTAACACAGCGTATAGTACAGTCAACGCAAAAACCTCAATGAATATTAATTATGAACTCTTTGGTTTTACCTAAAAATAACGCCAATTAATTAATTATTACTCCGACAATTCATGTTAATTACTTAAGAATTAATTGGAAATTGTAATTTCTGAAGAATGATCATTTAAACTATTATTTTGCACTTATTTTCTTTTCTTTCAATAAAATTATAATTATGAATTACTATTGTTAATTCAAGGTTATCATTCTTGTTCTTAGTAGCGAACATTTTTAGTTTAAATAGTTATTCTTTATTTAAATATTCTTATGTAAATTAATATATCGCAAATTGCGTAAAATGCGACAAAACACTTCGTTTTTTTTTTTTGGTATATGCGCTAAATTTTGAATAGAATAGGATTATGTAATTTAATTTAAGGTTTCTTTGTTAATAATAATAGATAATGAACATGCGTAGAAATTATGCAAAAAAGGATCATCTCTCTCTCTCTCTCTAATTCTCACTCTCCCTCCCAAGATGAACGCCTTTGGAGATAAGCAGTAACGTCCACCCCGCGCTAAAATCGAGCAATTGGATTGATACAGAGTCACCTCTGTACAAGTGTATAAAAGGGCAAGATCAACACGCGAAGGCAGTCAGTACACATCACTTCGTTACTATTTTTCACGCATTCAAGATTCATCACCTATCAATCGAGCAATCAAGTTTTCAAGTCTAATTCAAGTTTTCAAGTTTAATTTAAGTTTTCAAATTTTAATCAAGAATATTCCACTCAAGTTTTATTCAAGAAATCAAGTCAATAATTCACTCAAGTTTTTCAAGAAATCAAGAATATTTTACTTCAGCTTTTTTATCAAGGAATCAAGTCAATAATTCACTCAAGTTTTTAAGAAATCAAGAAAGAGAAATAAAGAGAGAGAGAGAGAGAGAGAGATAATCGCATTTATACTCAAGTAAGATTCAATTAAATAAAATTATTTCTTTACTTAACTTGACTTTCTTTTCTTTTGCACTATTTATTTTATTCAAATTTATTGCGATAATTTAATTTTTTTCTTTTAACTCTAACATACTCTCTGTCATCCGGAAATAGAACGGGCCTTACACGAAGAGGCCTGACTGAATTCGAATTTCCCTCTTTTATTTTTATTGTGTTTAAGCAATTTTCAAAGTGTTCTAAACACGTTAGTTGTATTTAACATTTCTTTTTCATAGAATAAAAAAATTTTAAACGAAACGATTCTGCTTCGATCCCGAGCTATTGGGCTAACACCCAGGCTCAAAAATATAAAAATTACAATAAATTAAAGTAAGTATATGTGATTTTCCTTTCGGACGTTACACTTCTATGGTATTTAATTATCATTGATTAACTATAAAATTGTCATTGTATTTTTAAATAATATTGAAAAATTAACTAATTAATTAATTTTTAAATTTTAAACTATTTTGAGTAAACTTATTTTCAACTGGTTTTTTTTACACTTCCATGACTTTCGTGACACATCCGTTTCATTCGTCATACTACTTTTCTTCCACATTTTCTGAAAAGACATTTTCTTCATTTGATAAACGCAGCGTATTTTTTCCAAAAGCATTTCAAACTCTTTATGACTTAAAGATCCGCACGATAAATTTCAATCTTTCTATAAATTGAAATAATTCTTTCTTCATGCATTATAAGTTTCATGTACATCATCCGATATAGTATTTATACTTATAGTATAATAAATAAAATATAAAACATTATTCTAAATAAATAAAAAATTTATGTATGAGAACAAAAAATTTTCCAACTTTGCCGAAACCCGGGATTGAACCGGGGACATTTAGATCTTCAGTCTAACGCTCTCCCAACTGAGCTATTTCGGCTTATGGTGTGAAATATATTATGTAGCATCTTCTTGTAAATATATAAAATAAATATTATTTAATTAAACTTATTTTAATTTTATAGCTTTATTTGTATCAATTTTTATAAAAACATTTTGATTTTCTTTCTTACTACATATTTCTAATATTACATAACCTAAATAATCATCATGGATGGGTGATGTAATTTTTGTTACCCGTTTTGCATGAAATTTTACCAAAAGGTGTCAAGACACTTTCTCTTAACGTTAAAATTTTTAATAAAATTATTTTTAATTGGATCTTTAAATTTGTTAAATTAATAATTTGACTCTGTTGATTAATTTCCTGACACAATAAAATAAAAAAATTAAACGGTAAATATCATAAGAAACTTAAAAATTAAATTAATAATAATAATAATTTTAAATGGTGAAAGAAATAATTTTAAAATATTTTGGTTTTAGGTACATTCGTTATATTATAAAATTTAATTTATTTAAATGACAACAAAATTAAACATAGTATTCAATTTATTAAAATACATTTTATAAGCTGGAAAATAAATGTAGGAAACTAATTTTTTTATTTTTATAAACATCATAAGTAGTCAATAAACAACAAGGACGCAATTGAGTTAAACTTTCTTCAAAATGACTGTAGAATTGTACAGAGTAGAAAAAACCTAAGGTTTAGTTTGTAGTAGCGCGCTGTTCGTATAATGTGTTTGACGGCTCTTATAGAATGCGCAACTCACTGTTATATGTTTTTTAAAACTGCCATTGTATAAATATTATTCAGTATACATTTTACCGGTTTGCCTGTTTCATTATCTTATACGAATATTATATTCGATTTTTATTCAATTGACAAATTTTTTAATGTCGAACGTGTAATAATTGTTGAAAATGTCAAATTTGAGGCAGACTCCATTAACGTGTAGTGGTCACACGCGTCCGGTTGTGCATCTTCATTTTTCAGATGTTACAGATTCTGGATATTATTTAATTTCAGCTTGTAAAGGTGATGTTTCGTTATTATAACTATTTATTTTAAATTTTTTTATGGAATTTAATTACTTAAATCTCTCAATCAGTAAGATTGTAATTTTTAAGGTTAGAATTTTTTTAAAGTATAAAACGTACATTTTTATTGTTTTACTCAGTTAAATATATTTCAATTGATAGTTTTATAAAAATTATTCTTTAATGTATAATAATTAAAAATCTGCACTTAAAATAAAATGCTTTATAGATTTACATAATTTTTTAATTATATTTTAAACAAACAATTTATATTTGTATATTATTATAATATAATAATACACAAAGATATTATAAAAACTATTCTAATAATGATATAAAATATATTATTATTTTGTAAATGTTTAAAAATATAAGCGTGAAAAAAAATATTTTTTATTTGAGTAAAAACTATAAATTTTTGTTCCAAAATTTAATTTTTTTAGGTTTTATTAAAAATTATAAACAAAAATAATAAATGTATTATCTAAGAATAATATTTATAAATAAATACTAAATAATATTCATAATTTTTAAAATATAAAAGAAAAATTAAGTTAATTACATTGAAATTTTAATCAAATTATTTTTCTTTAAATTGATAAGAATATAATTTTATAACATTAAATGTTTTATATCAAACTGATGTGTACAATAAAATAGATTTACTAATAAGTTTGTATAATTACATTTAAATTATCTGTAATGATTTAATGGAAACAAAAATTTATCATTCGACTTTTATTAATGTTATTCTTAATGTACATTGTAAAGTTGAAAATTGTTCACTTTTTGTATAGTTTAAATTGATATTTTTATAGATGGAAAACCTATGTTACGCCAAGGAGATACTGGCGACTGGATTGGCACTTTTGAAGGACATAAAGGTGCCGTATGGGGTGTTGCACTAAATTCAGAAGCAACCAGAGCAGCAACTGGAGCTGCTGATTTTAATGCCAAAGTTTGGGATGCAATCAAAGGTGAAGAGTTACATTCTTTCCAGCATAATCATATTGTTAAAGCTGTTAATTTTAGTAAAGATTCTGTATACTTAACTACTGCCTCTAATGAGAAACTTATTAGAATTTTTGATTTAAATAAGCCTGAAGCTGACCCACAAGTAAGAATTCAATTATAATGCTTATATATTAAAAATGTATTTATTATAATTATTACATTACTAAAATAATATAAACTTATTATTTTCTTTTATAGAAGTTTTCTGGTCATACTAGTGGGATTAGGCATGTCACATTTTATGACAACGATAGTTTGTTAATGAGTTGTGCAGATGATAAAACTCTGCGAGTTTGGGATAAGAAAAATGGCGAGGAAATAAAAAAACTTGATTTCCCAACTGTGCCTCGTTCTATGGAAGTATCTAAAGATGGAAAGATTATTACAACTACTCATGCCAATATCGTTACTTTTTGGGATAGCAAAGAGTAAGTTTTCATTTATAATTTATTTTAAATTTGTTTTCACTTACAAAATTTTTAATATTCAAATTAAATTTCTCAAATAAGAAAGTGTATAGTTTTATGTATTTCATGCATTATTGATTTTTAGATTGAAAATATTTTATTTAATAATAATTGTTACTATCAATTTTTTATACTTTTTACATTTTTACATTGATTTGAATGTATTTAAATTGTTTGTAGATTGACCAAGCTACGCGAGTTTACGGTACCAACGCAAGTTAGCAGCGCTTGCTTACATCCTGATAATAGTATGTTTGTTTGTGGAGGTGAAGATTTTAAGATGTACAAATTTGACTACACTACAGGTGTAGAAATAGGTAAAATAGCAGTGTTTTTACACTTTAAACTTAATAATATTATGTTTTTAAAGTATCTTTTAAATAATATATTATTTATAAATTATATTTTATTTTATATTATCGTGTAAGATGTGCTAAAAAAATTAACTTTAAATTCACTAATAAATTATAAATTATTTTTTAGTAAAAAATTTGCCATTGATATTTAAATAATTTATTTTTTATATTTATTATTAGAATATTTATGTTTTTTTTTCATTTACATTTTTTTAAATAATTTAAAAATAGTATACTTTAATTATTTAAAAATTTAAAAAGTTTATATTATTTTTGAAAAATATAAATTTAATTTTCATATTATCATTAACGTTAACTTGAGTATTTTTGTAGAATCTTTTAAAGGTCATTTCGGTCCAATACACTGTGTAAGTTTTTCACCAGATGGTGAATTATATGCAAGTGGATCAGAAGATGGAACTTTGAGACTGTGGCAAACAACTGTCGGTAAGACATATGGACTGTGGCGGTGTATCGAGCAACCTTCAACTATTCAAGAAAACTCAAATATTGTAAACAATAAACAAGAAGTTGCTGCCAATTAATATTTAAATGACGAATTAAATTTATACATCTTAAATATTTTAAAATCTTCAAGTGTGAAGTTTTGTGTGAAGTTTAAAGATACGAAATCTTTAAATTTATCATAAAGTTAGACTGAAACATCAAATGAAGTTTTTTCATTTACTAAATTTATAATAATTTTCATCTTCAAATGAGTATTTAAAAAAAATTCTATGTAAATAGTGCTTGTCAAAGTTTTTTGAAAATTAAATAATAAAAATTTCCACGATTTTTCATTTTTCCTTTTTTGGATTTAAATTAATGTTCTCGATAATTTGAGCCATGAAAATGTGATATCGATTTATTTATTTGTAAAATAATAAGCAATGAAAAATAAACATTAACATTTATTATCGTTATACATGCCATATTATAATTGTATCATACAAACAATAATATGTATAAAGCTTGTAAATTAAAAAATAAAAAATAGTTTACAAGAATACTTGAAGCAAATACATCGCCAAGGTCAATGGCAGAGGCAATTTTGTGAAATCATTTAAGAGCATCAAGCAATTTAATTCGCATAATCTCAATGAATGAAACAATTTATGTATTCATTTCTGGCAGCGTCGCTGAATTAAAACATAAACAGGGGAACTTCGATTTACTGCAATAGGTTTAATGGTCAATACAAATTTTCATCCTACTTTATATTTATAATAAAAATACTTAACCGTACCATTACTTTCGTATAAAAAGGCAAACACATGACTTACTAATTCTATTTATCTTATAAAAAAATTCTTATATTGTTTAATTAATTACTTACATAATTACAAGAAATAACAGAAGAGCTTAGAATATCGTTTTTCTAAGTCTTCTTTTGCTTTTGCGTAAGAAATTACAAAAGTTCGCGGTAAATGCACTTAAATACTATAAATGTATAACTTACAATCTATATTTACATTAACTGCAACATTAATCCTTTCTCGCTAATTAATTTACGTAAGTTAGGTATACAAAGCACCTGAATTTCCTTTATCTCTTTTACAAAATCTCATAATTTTACAATCTCTCATCGTCTTTGATCATTAATTTTTTGATCTTAACACTGCTAGTTGTAGAGTCTTTGAGAATTTTTATTGGCACGTTTCTTTTTTTTTCACTTAAGCGTTGTATTTTTAGCCGATGAATTGCGATAGATCTGGCAATTTGAAACCATTAAACGTCGACGAAAATGAACTTCGTAAGCTGGTTCGATGTTGAGAGAAACCTGGAAAACTATTTGATGATTTGAATTGTAAGCTTGATGAACTGTCAGCCGCTGCCAGAGCGAAGCCACACTGGGCCGTGCACACATCATCTCGTAGAATGGCTTCCCGAGATGCTTCACGAAGGAGTTGATTACAGTCCGTTACTCTCAAAGATGCACAGTGAGCCTGGAAATTAATCGAATTAATGATTTCTATAGTTTTTTAGATTCTAATTCAACTAACGATAATTGTCTTGATTATTATAAAAAAATTTGATTCGTAAAAATATTAAAAAGTTACTCACTCCTTCAGATGTACAAACACAACTAGTGCAGGGTGTAGGGAAACCGGATTCACCAACAGCTACATTTCTACCACCGATCTGGCAGCCATGTCTAGTCTCTCGCCATGCTTCGAAATTCATATGGGGCATCGAACTACATGGCACTCGCGGGTTCAAAAAATTGCTTGGAAGATCGAAAGCTGCTCGCTGCATGTCCGTGTGATGATCCATATTTTCGCACATGACCTTAGCAAGTGTTGTTTTACGGATCTCAGCGAGTTGAGGTTCAGTGAAACGGATATTCGGATCATCGGTCTCGTACCAGAACCGATCGCACTTGCGTAACTGCCTGAATTGGATGGCGATTATGCAGGCAAATGTTGGTCCAACCAAACCTCCTTGTAGCGGTCGTTCGCTCATACCACCTTAGTTTAAATTATAAAAATTTTATTTCTCATTTTCCTTTCTTTAAAATAATAGTATAAAAATTTTTAAACTCACCAGGGAAAAGATCGATGTCATCGACCGATGCGTAAACTCTCTTCAGTCTTGCAATTACTTCAGGTGCCATTTCTCTAGATAGATCCTCAAACGTCGTTGCTCTTTTCAAATTACACAGAGCTCTGTAATTATTATACGATGGAAGACCATGATCTCTAGATCTCTGAATGTTCAAAGCGATCAAATCCACACCAGAATGAGGAATTCCTCTTTGCTCGAACAAGTGATTTGTAACTTCACCGGTAATAAACTGATCGAGTGTTTCCATGGGAGTAGAAACAAGACCTCGTAGCATTTCGTCGATCATCTCAGGTTGATAGAGCATGTCTGTATTAAAGAAACCATCGCGCAACAAAATTGGTGGATCGACATTTTGATAGTTGCGATCCATACGCGGCAAATGCGGCCTCAGAAGTGAATGACCAATACGATAAGCGGCTGTTGCGAATTCATTTAATATACTTGGATTGCAAGTTGGTGAGTATTCTTTGTAATAGCCCTGAGGTAAAAGTTTCAAACCATAAAGACTCACAGCATTCCAGCCGAGAATGCGAGGAAGGAATTCGTTGTAAGTAAGATGTTGCAACATAGCACTGATGACACGGCGGGTTTCCTATGTATAGAAATGCCAAAATTATTAATAAAATATCTATATATCTTACACCTTTTAAATTTCTTATCTTTTATATATTACCTGGAATAGTTTTTCGGCATCCCAGTGTGGATTGACTAATCGTAGACCTTCCATTGCTCTGTTGTGTTCTCTAACCCACATAGTATGCATAACAGTTAAACCAGGTTGTTCGGAGGCACGACCATCGCCACCGATAAAACAGTATCCAGAAGGTGCTTTACATTCAGAAAGAGTACGCGACTGGGGTAATAAATCTTTACCCCGGTTTGGATGCGCGGTGATGTTCATACGTCCGCTGAATCCACGTAAGACATTAGCAATACAAGTATTTTCACCATAAACGACTGAAGCATCGAGAAAACCGGTATTCTGGTTCACTTGTTCACGTGGACCAAGATGTTGCTGGCCTGGAAGCGATCTCATTGATGGTATACAAAGTCGTTGACCAGTAGTAATGTTTACAGTTGGATAATAATGGTCATTCGGTGGTACGGGGAAAGGATTGCATTCAGGATGAACCGTACGAGCTGAATCACATGATCTGCAACTAGGAATAGATTCGGCAAAACCTTTGTGAATGGGAGTCATCGTTAAGTCGTGATCTAAAAATTGAGCGAACTGCATCACCATTAAAGTATAGCGATTGTGTAGGTTAGAGATATCAGGATGAATGACTGTTGAAATTGTTCGAGGGTTTGGTAGAGGTATTCCTGCAATAAAAAAGGGCCGATGAAATTGCAATTTAATAATTTATAAAAAATAATTTTGAAAAAAATGTTTTTAAATAATTAGTAATAAATGAAACAATGATTTTAATCAAACAATTATTGTGATAACAATTATGTATAAGAAAGTAATATCATTGAATGAATAGTAGTTATTACATAAGCATTATTATTGTATAAATATTATTTTTGGAAATTTTGAAGAAAATAGAATTTATCAACTTTAATTATTATATATTAAAAAACAATATGATGATAATTTTAATCATAATATGATTAATTGTAAAAAAAAAAGTTTAACATTAATAAAAATGAAATTTATTTGATATTCAAGCAAGAAATCAATTATTTTATTCTTAGCTCTATAATTGAAAAAATTAGATTACCTGTAATAGATGACACTTTTGGTTTTGAAACCCCATCTTCATAAACTGGTGGCAAAAGTCGAGCAAATGTAGTCAGTGACTTTCCAAGATTAGGATTACGTAGATTATTGCAATGACCAGAGAAGGTACGATAAGCTGTTGTAGGATCACATGGACTATCATCAACTGGACAGTCAATTTCTTCATGATTTGTAGGTTGTTTTTTTGAAATAAATCCAGATATATCTACGTTTTGAAGAATGTCATTGAAGTCATTGTTTGGAAAACCAAGAATGTTATCACCAGAATCGAAAGCCTGTCTTTTTTTTCGTCTCAGGCCATGATGTCCATTAATCAATTCATTGGTAACAAGTTCATGAAAAAGTGATGAATCCGCGAGCAGTAGTGCATCCTTGTTAGCCTTTGAGAAACTCGCAGCTGTTCCAGCAGGAGATTTAGGATCGGCTATTCGTTGCTCTAACCAGGAATTGTATTCGAGCTGTTTTCTGGCAGTAAGATCTTGTTCAGCCTTTTTAACAGCTTCAACAATCATCTCCTCATTGATCTCAGAGAGAAGCGACATAGACGAGTCCGCAGCTACCGTTGTAGAAATGTGATTGTCTGCTACAGTAGCAGAAATCGGATCTTCTTTCCAAGCTGATAGATCCAATAAGTCATGCTGATCACAATTTATCTTAAAATTGAGGTAAGGATCCTGCTGTATGAAGGATTTAGGCTGAATTTTAGAGATTCCTGAATTGGCACAAAGAATGCCAGCCAAGGAAACTTTACGGATTTCAGCTATTTGTTCAAGTTTGAAACTCGATGGTGGAATATCATTCTCAAACCAGAAACGATCAGAATTACGAATCTTAATGAATTGTTGACGAAGAAGACAAACAAACGTTGGACCAACAGCGGCTCCTTCAGTTGGTATTTCTAAGATACCACCGAGGAGAAGATCTATGTCTTCCACGCGGGAATAAATTCTTTGAAGTAACATCGCGTCGTGGGGTTGCATGAAATTCATCAGACTACTGAAGTTTTGAACCTGTAAAAATTATTATATTTTAGAAAATACTTTCATCAAAAATGATTTTATTTAGACTTATTAATAATTGGTAATTAATTCTAACAAAAGATAAACTATAAAATATTTAAATTTAGCTAATCTAATTTTGTAAATATGAAATAAAACTCATTTATAATGAAAATAGTTTATCTGATTAAAAATATTTATAAAATTTAAATATACAAGGTTATTTAAAAATACGGATACTCGTGAATATTTTAAAGTAGTGACATTTTCAAAAAAAGCTTCCTTTTACATATTCAGGGATTTCCATTATTTTAAGTTGTCCTGAATAAAAAGAAAACTTTTTTGTTCTTAGATTAATATAATTAAAAAAACTTTTTGAAACTTACCCTAACTTGTCCATTCGAGCAATAATTAACGAAATTCACGTATCCAGGTAATCCATGATCTCTGGCGACGTGTACGAGCAGAGCACTCGGATCCCAACCTGATGGCTTTTCAAATTCAGCAACGTCGAGATTCACTCGATTCGCAGCGAGTACAATTTGTTCCTCGAGGGCAGAACTTTCAGAACGTTTGAGGGAGGTTAAGGCTTGTAAAGCGGCAAAGGCTACAGCATCGATGGCACCGCCTCGGTTGGTCGATGAGTAACCTCCGTAGAATCCACTGCTCGCTGGCATCAGTTCTTTATCGGCGTATGCTGTTTCGCCCAAAATACTCGGTACGAATTCGTGCAATGTGACATGCTGAAGCTGTGAAGAACCACCGATCGCATTGTTAAATATTTTTATTATAAAGATTAAATTATCGATTTAATAATTTCACTTTAAAACAGAAGAAATAACATTACCTGTGCAACAACAGCGCGACGTGCCTCCAAGAATAATCTAGCATCTTCCCAATGCTTGTTGTACTCCGACAATTTTTCAGCGATTCTGTTATGCTCGGTCAGTATCGCCCGGTACACATGTCCGATACTCGAGTTCGCCCTGTTACAGAGCTCGCACTGGTTAATGTCGACTTTACCCCTGCGATACGTCTTAAGTTTGTGCAGCTTGTCGACGTTGTTGTCGTAAATGTCGGAGCCGTCGAGATAACCAGAAGCACCGTTCATTTGCTCGCGCGTCTCGAAGTGGCAGCTGTGCGCGCTGAGCGTCGGCACGGCGCGCCAGTAGTCGAGGCAATAGCCTTGCTCGTTTAAACCGGGCATGCATTCAGGATGTCGATAACCCGGTTGACAGCAATTCTCGCGGCGACTCGGTCGCACCGGGCTCGAGATGTCGCGCAGCAGAAGCTCGGACCACACGCCAGCGAGACTGCTCAAGCCTTCGTGCGCCGATGGTTTCGAATGACGGTTGTTTCGTAGCTGTGACACTATTTCCGGACCGGAAGGTAATGTGTGATTGCTCGATGAATGACGAGGTATGCTGATTCCTGGAATAATTCAATGATTTTCTTACGGCAATTATCGAAATTCGCATTCGCACATCTGTTAAATAATTTATAATTTATTTATTGTACTACGACTTATAACTTATTGAATATTGGTAGTTATATAGTTATACTAAAATAGTTTTAAAAAAAATAATTTTATAAGTTAACGAAAATGAATGATATGATAGTAATATTTGATATCTTCAATATCGGAAACTCAAATATTATTAAAAAACTTATATACGTTCACGCTTTGTTTCATCAATTCTTATGTGTTGTAGCGTCATCAAATAGTTTCACCGATTTAAGCGAAACTTTGTCATCACTATTCTTAACTATCTATATTTGCTTTATATTTCAATAAAATGAAGACTATACATAATTTTTTATTAGCATTGCGGAATTGCGTAATCGGGCAAAGGCAGATTTCAAATTACTTTGAAGTGTAGACGATCTTTAGCGCGTACTTCACATGAAATTTTAAATTTTTATGTTTAAATAACATTCTTAATCGTTATGTGTTTTTTATGTTTGTATTACGTCACATAAATTATATAAGTTTATAACAAATTATACAATTTTTTCTAATATTGTTAAAATGTCTCTCATAAAAGTTTCTTCCGCTACCGATTCCTTACAAGAATAAAATGAAACATAAAGATGTAAGAAATTGACAAAAAATTAATAATTTGCACTCAGATAAATATTATTTTTATTTACATTAAAAAAAAATTATCTATCGAATGGAGATAAAAGTTTTTAAATGTTATTTGTTATTAATTCTTGTTTATACGTTAAACTTTATTAAGTCAATTTTTTAAAACAAAAAGTGCGCAATTTCAATTTAATTTATTGTGTCGAACTGACGTTGAAATTATATCGACCAATTTATCGACAAATTAAAGGTTAATTCACTTTTGCTTATTTTCCCCTTGGCTAAACGTAAATCACAATTTTTCATTAGGTTTTACTAAAGCAATTAAGGTGTACTTATGGTAATCAATTTTGAAAATTCATTTAAATTATAAGTTTTATGCGCTATCATCTTATCTGATTCTATTTTTCACTTTTATTCAATCGATATGTATTTGATGTGAATTAAATTTCATCTTAAATTTAAATAAAACTTTTGATAATATTCACATATTATATCAAGATAAATTATTTTTTCAAATATTTATATGTTTTAGCTTATAATAATTTTAATTATAATAAACATTGTATAAAAATACCTTATTATATTGTAAAATTAAATAATTAAAAAAATTTACAAAAAAAAAAAAATAAATAAATAAAATAAATAAATAAAATAATTCTTCGATTTATTTAAGTAATTAGTATTGAAAAATAACTATTCATTTTATTTATATAAACATTAAATACATTATTGTAAATCAAAATTGAAATTTTTAAATATTATTATTTCAAAATTTAAATAAATTTGAAATCTTATTCGATATGAATGTTTTTCATAAAACTATTGACGCGAAAGTCTTTTAAAAAGCTTACGTAACAAAGACGTAACCAACCCTTAATCATCATTACCTACTTCGACATTGTAATTTTATAAAATTTGAGCAACACTAGACTAGTAATACTTCAACTAAATGATTTCCGCGTTCACATAAATATACTCGCGCGTGCTATTTGCTATCTGCTACTTACAGTGTAAAGTTTATTGACGTATTTCCATATTTAAAAATAATCGAACAAAAATCGTAAAACGTAAAGTAATATAATATACAACCTCACTTTCTTCGGTGCAGAAGTAATTTAGGAATTTTTGCTTTAGTTTTTATTTAATCATGATGCTGTAGTTTAAATTTGAAATTCAAAATTAATATTGCAGGTAGCTTAATTATTCAAATTTTACAGTACGAAAATTAGTCTGCGATTTTCGTTTGCATGATAACTTTATCTTTTTAACGTTTAATATTTATATGAAAAATTATTTCCTTAGAATAATAATCAATAAAAGAACTTGATGACAACTTGATGGCGATTATCAGTATAATTCCAGATAAAATCATTTTCTCCGCCATTTTAATTGCCACGAAAAACATTTTTTTTTTTTTAAATAAAATAAAATTTTTTAATTGCCTTTCAAGTTTTTGGTAAAATATGTATGGCTGATAAAATGGTGATTAACATTTCTCTATTTATATTCATGTTTATCGATTTCATGCAAATAGTATGTCTAGACATTATTACTGAATTTATCATTATGGATTTTATTTTGACATATTTTAAATCTTCTTATAAATAATTATTATACATTTGAAAAAAAAGGTTCTTAAATGTCTTGCATAAATCAAATTTCTTTTTTTTTTTTTTTTTTGTTACTACAAAAATATTTTTTTAAAACATGATTAAGTATAAAATATTTATTATAACATAAATATTTATGTTTAACTCATTTATTAATGATGAAAAAAAATGTTGAATTTAACATTTTTGTACGATGTTTAAGATATTTTTATCTTAAGGAATACTAAGAATTAAATTTTACTTGATTTTATGTAAATCGATATTGTAATGAAAAATTATTTTCAAATAAAAATACATTTACCAATAATATATTAAAATTTTTTTAACTAATTTACAAAAACGAATTCAAGACTATAACTGTATCGATTTACAAAATAAACCGTTTTGATAAAATAAAAATCGGCATTTAAGTAACATTGAAAAATAAATGAAAATAAAAAAAGTAAAAGAAAAAAACAAAAATAATTCACCGAACAAAAATGAAATCACTGGTTTAATAATATCCGCAGAATTCGGGAAGTGAATAATTTCCAATTCATTTTGAGCAAAGTGCGTTTAACGATGAAAGTGTGAGCTCGGAGAGTTGTCCCGGAAATTCTCAGGTATGTGGACTATCGAAAGTTCCGAATGAAATACTCTTTAAGGCGAGGCTCAGCGACGCGTCGCTTATCGCCAATTTTTTTTTATTTTTTTTATTTTTTTTTTTAATATCTTTTATCACTGTGATTACTTTTTCTTTTTTTAATTTAGAGTGCAATAATTACGTTGTGATTTCGTTTTCGACTTTTCAAGAATGTAAATATTGCATTTAAGGTAATGCTATTTATTAAGTTGAGAAAGTTTACATCGAAACGAATATTGTATTTACAAAATTTTAATTATTCAAATTCAAATTTAATTTTAATTCTTTCGAGTGTAGCTTTAAATAAAAAATCTTTTTTTAACAATAACAATAAATACAATAAAACAATAACAATTTGATTTTTTAAATACTTAGAAATTGAAACATCAAAATTTTTATAATTATTTTTAAGAAACGAGAGTAAAATAAAATTTGTTTAAGCTTGTTTATAATTATTAAGAAGTATAATTATTTTCAGCATTGAATAAATAAAACATAATGTAGATCTATCTCGATTTATTAAGAATATTGGTATTTTTAGACAAAATAATATCATCCAAAATGTATACAATATTACTGAAACTAATCACTAATTTTTCAACAGCAAGATAAAAAAACGTTTAAAGATTAATCTTATTATACCGAGCTTATAATACATTTTTTTTTATAATTTTTACGAAAATTACTATATGGAAACTCTATTCATACCTTCTAATAATAATAATAATAATGCACACGATAAATATATTGATATACCCGTCATTGAATTACTTTAATAATTCCCGTTGATTATTTAGGAAGATAATTAATCGAAGCCTCAAATATCATAAAAAAGAATCAAGCATTTGCGATAAAAAAAAACTATAAATATACTTGCCTAAATCAATCTTTATATTGCCGACGTAATGACAAAAAAAAAAAAAAAAAAAAAAAAAAAATTAAAGGAGAGGAAAAAGAAATAAAAGAAATTAAAAAAAAAAAAAAAAAGTGAACGCGCGAGGCCGTTTTTATTTCGAGGTCGCTTCGAGCGCTGCTTCGAAAAGGAAAAGGTCGCCGTGTGGCCAGCGGTAAGAGAAAAGAGGAAGAATATGAAGAAGAACCACTGCGTCATCGAGAGAAGCTACTTGTCACTTTCTTCAATGAGGAGAGCTGCTCTTCTCTCTTTTCTCTCTTTTCGAGCTTTCTTATTTTTCAGGTCTCGCCAGAGATAAATATATGTATAAATTTATATACATATATATATATATATATATATATATATATATATATATATCCGCCTCCAAACGATCTCACTCGCTTGTCGTATATATGTCCGAATTCTTTAGTTTCGTGTGAGATGTTCCTATTCTATGAATTTCTACGAAATTTTTTCTTACGGGCTAATAGAATCAGTGTTCGATCTTTACAGATGTATATTTAGGAGAGACTTTCTTAAATTTTTGCGGTACGCGTGTGGCCTCAATTTCTTACCTATTTTTTTTTGTTTTTTTTTTTTTACCTAAATTGCGAACTATGTCATCTACGTGTATATATATATTTGCGATGATCATTTTATAATTAAGAGATTTTGCGAGGAAAAGGTTATTCAAAAGATATTGATTTACGGGCCTACATTATAATGCGACTCTCGCTTTTAATAATTTTTAGCCTATAAACATAAATTAATTCACCATATACATTGCATAAAATCAATTTTAGATAATACGCTTGTCAATCAAAGTAAATTTTGTAGTCGGTGCAATTTATTAAGAGGGACGTGATAATAATAGTTTTCGCGATTAATTACTAACCAATTGATTTAGATTAATCGTACTTTCATATTGAAAGTATTTGGTAAGAATCAGTGACCATTAAGATTGAAAATTTATAGTATTTTTTTATTTTCTTTAATTCAATGGAAAAAAAAATTTTCAAAATAAATAATCATTAACTATTTTCAAGTAATTTGTTTAATTTCAAACGTAATTGTCGAAAATTATTAAATTAATTTATTCTTATTAAAAAATAAGTAAACGATTGGATAAAATTATTCGTGCATTTATTTTGAATGTTACATAATTTACACGCTCGATAAAAATATAAGAGATATTACATAATTTACTTTCCAGAGAGATCTTGAGAGAGGAATCTTAGGCCTCTCGGATGTTCTACAACCGCACGATGCAGTGCGTTGCGTAATTCTTCTCATCAATTTAATAAGATTAATTGTCTTATGTAAACGTCATAAAAATAACTAGACACACCATTAATTTATTAAATTTCGATAAACGCGTATACGTATACGTGTAAATATTAGGAGAATTGCGTTATTGCTATACATATTATTATTTGTTTCAATTAATACGTTTTTATCATCGGAAAAGTATTTGTTTTGACTAATGTGTATTTAATTAATAAGAGCCAATTTTTATTCTAGATTGTATACAAGCATAATACTTAACGATAAAAATCTGGGCATTGAATATTCATGAATAACTCATTGTTACTTTGCACGAAAAAGAAATTTCGACTAATTAAATTACATTACAATACGAAAGTCTTCCGTAATTTCCTTTTCGTTTACCGAGACAAAAATAAATGCTCACGTTTTCTCTATCCGTAAATAGCGTGATTAACATTAATTACTTTGTGAAATTTTCGTATGAAAACATAGTTAAATTTAACGTCAGTTCGCAAATTAAGTGCTCGATTTGTAAAAACGGATAGTTTTTTTTTTTTTTTTTTGTTTTTTTTTGTCGGATCAGTGAGTGTAATAAATGAAAGATAGAAAATTCCCTTCGTGAATATTTATTACAAAAATAGGAAACTTTGAAGAATAATAAGTTTTGAGTTATTTTTGAGATGATTAAATAATTATAAAACATAAAATAATCAAACGAAAATACAACTCGTTAATAAATTTAAAACAATAATTATTAGTCATACATACATATATCTATATATAAATTACAGTAAGACATTTCGTATCTTTAAAATTTTTAAATCGACGTCAATTTCACGCACGTTAAACGACGTAAAAAAAGAAATCTCCTTCGCGTTCGAAAAGCCGGGCTTTCATCCAAATAAACAGTACAATACACAATCGTCAAAGTAACAAAACTATTCATTTAAAAACTCAAGCCAAAAGAAAAAAAAAAAATAAATAAATAAATAAATAAATAAAAGTAAGTCACTTCCTCGTAAGAGCGGCCAAAACCCGAGGCATCAAAAAGCCGTTCTCATGCATCACGCATCACCGCGAGGCGGATAGCCGTAGTGTACCGTAGTTTAAACGTACGTACATACGTAAGTACGTACATGTATATAGCCGATTATTATTTATCCACGCGCGCGAGTTGCGCCATGCGTTTATATGTATATACGTCGGAGAGCCAAAGGGGCACCTCAGCGGCATGCTAATCTCCGCCTTTTCTAATCGCTCGCGTTCCCGATTTTCACTTTCCACTCGAGCCGAGCGACTCGCAACTACTCGAGCGCGCCTGACCTGCTCGTTCTTTTCTGTCTTTCTTTTTTCTTTCTTTTACTCTCTCTCTCTCTCTCTTTCTTTTTCATTTTTTTTTTTCATAATGTTATGCTAGTATAGAGCCAATGCAATACCATCATAATAAATGCGAAATATGCGGATGTGCTCGCGATAATTGCTCGTCTTTAAGGCGCGCGGATTATAAATGAGAATTGCGTCATTGTAAATTTCGATTTGAGAGATTATTGACTCGCGATTGAAAAGATTATAGTCACTTTTTTTTTTTTTTTTTTTTTTTGCAGAAATAACTTTTTGCGGAAATATTATGTAAGGTACAGGGATCGGTGGTATCGAGCGATGTGAGGTATGCTTCGAACTAAAAATCATTAATTGCAGTTAACAAGAATCAAACTCGTTTATCTTTTTTTTTATTTATTTTTTATTTTTTTTTATTTTTAATAAAACATTATTAACTTATTTCGCGAGTAAATTATTTGAAGAAAAAAATTAAATTTTTAACTTTAAACGTATGTTATATTCAAACTAACTGATAATTAATAATTTCTAATTTCAAAAGTTTATTTTTAAAGTTCCGGCAATATTTTTTTTTATATTTACTTCCAATTCTAAGCGATTATCTTAATGTAAAACTTACTTCTAAATTTCAAAGACTATATAATTACAAATTTTAATTACAAATATTTTATTAAAATTAAACTGATCTTTGATTCTTAAAAAATTAAAATCGAAACAAATCTTATCAAAAGTATACACTATCTAATTCTGCGAATTCAATTTTTATTGACATAATCCTTTAAAAAAAAAAATATCATTTCATTTTAATACATCATTTAATGGAATACATCTGAATAGATTTATAATCTACGAAATTATATTTAAATATGATTTTCTAACACTTTTCCATGCACCATAAGATTGCTCGCAAGCGAAATATTACTTAAAATAACTCATTATTTTTTATAACTGCGCATAATAAAACTTTTATAGAAGTGTAAATATTAAACGGATGAAAAGAAGTTTTTTTTTAAAGGTCAATTTTTTCTTACAGTATATATATATAAGGCTTAATTATTAACGTGTATAGACCGCAGAACTCACTACTATAAATGATTAGCGACGACGTTAAAGTGGATTTGACACGGTCATATTGCGCGATAGTTTTTGCGCATTTTTCTACTGCAGCGCGTATATACAATTATAATGGCTCGAAAGTTCTTAAAACATAATATATCTTAATTGACGCTCACAAAGACCTATTTTACACATATATATATATATATACAAAGTTATAATAATTTTAGACAAATGGAGAAGTAAGATTGAAATGGAAAAAGATTCATTGTAAATATATATGTACTGAGTATTTGATAGGTAGAGAACGATATAAACAGGTATAAAAGAATCAAGTTTTAAATCGAGTTTTAGAAAGTTTCAATTTTAAAATTACTTTTTTAACATTAATGAAATTCGATTAATATAATTTCATATTTTTACTATCAATAATAATAAATAGTTTATCTTTGTATGAATATTGGTAATTTATATAATTATTTTTATTAAAATTTTATATAATTAAACAGTAAAATATTCACAAATAATTATAATTTTACTACGTGACTATATACTTTTAATAATAAAATATGAAATTATTGGAAGTTATTCAGTTTACAAAATGTTCGATTGTGTTTTTTTTTTTTTTTTTTTTTTCAACATGATTTTATTAATGAAAAATAATTAATTTTCTTGGACTATTATTCCGGTTAAATGTAATAATATAGTTTGAAAATATTTCCTTAAATTCTTTATCATTCAATTATTCAAGACCTTATCAATAAAATAATTAGCAATACATCCAAATTAACAAACAAAAAAAAACGTTCAAACAAGCAATAAATAAAAAAAAAAAAATAAATAAAAAATAATAATAAATACGAGTATATAAAACTCACCATCGATATAAGCGGGCGGCAAAATTCTAAGATAGGGCGAGCCTCTAGCACCCCATGCCGAATGCCTGACATTATTGCAAGTTCCGGAAGGTGTCCTGTACTTGCTCGGTGGACAAGGTAGTTCCTGCCTCACGCGACACGGCTCCTGTTCCGCTTGCTGCTGCTGCTGCTGTCTGCAATGAGATAAAAGAAAATAAAAAATAAATAAATAAATAAAAAAAAAAAAAACAAACAAACAAACAAACAAACAAACATTTCGATCAGAATGCAACCGCAGGTGAAGCAGGAAACCGTGACGAGCTTTATCTCTTTCTCTTCCGGAGTCTTCTCTGTACCCCTCTCTCTCTCTCTCTCTCTCTCTCTCTGTCTCTCTCTCTCTCTTTCTTAAAAAAGTCCGGTGCAAACACCTTTCTCTCTACTTTTATCTTTTTTTTTGTTTTTCTTTCGAAACGTTAACTTACAAGCTGCCTTTTTTTTTCTCTTATTTAGCTCGCTACTCGGCGTGGAATGCAATGCTTCTGCTTTTTGTATAAAACGCGGTGAGAGAGTTATTTTTCGAGCCAAGTGTGAAAGATCGCTTTCGATGAAGCGAGAAAATAACAATCGAGCTCGATACGGTTTTATCTCGTGAGATATCTTTGACTTTTGTATCTCTTCTAGCGTACCGTTTTTCCTTTTTATTTTTTGCTATTTGATGTGGTCATACATATTTCATCATCGAACGGTGAACCTTTTTTATTCGTATACCTTATTTTTATTTGTTTATTGAATTTACCTTATTTTATTTATTTATTGTATCGCGTTGCCCTTGTTGAGTTAAAAATGGTATTGTTATTGTTAACTATATATTTACAAATAGAAAACTTTTAAAATATTCTCGTTATTTGTTGCATTCTGCATCCATTAAGTTTCTCTAATTTATTATTCATTACAATCTAATTAATTACTAAAAATTTTATTAAATGAGTTGCTATTCTAATCTGATTGTTTATTCATTTTTATGAATTATATTTATAATTTGTATTTATATTGCTAATTATTAAATAAGAATAAAATTTAGATTAAAGTAATAATTTGTATAATGAATGTTACACTTTTTTACAACTTTATAAATCATTCACATTTATTGTTATCTACGAATATTTTAAAATGTTTATTTCGAGAAAAATATTTGTATATTTTAAGTTAATTGTATAAATATTAATTTTTTAAATAAGATTTAAAATTAAAAAATTTAAAGTTGTTCAAAAGACCGTTCGAATAACTTGATTAATCTTATTTTTTATCAATGTATTTCAAATTTTAAAGTTATAGAATTAGAAATTTGATTTATTTAAATAAAATAAATCAAACTTTAATACATTAACTATGGTGAAATTAAAATCTGAGATATGAAAGCGAATAAAAAATAAACAATAAAAAAAAAAAAAAATTTCAATGTTTTCCTTATTTTAAAATCATTACCGACTACAATTTGTTTATTAATTGCTTGCTTAAATAAGGAAATAATAGCCGAATATATTGACTGTATGAATATACCAAGTATGTATGGTAGTAACAAGATGTCTATATATATATATATATATTTGACATTTAAAATATTTGATAAGATATTTGATAAGATTTAAGAAGATTCTTAAATATATCAAAACTGTTTACTAAAATTCGATTTTAGTAGAAAGTTCGTCGTAAATCACGAGATCTGCGTAAGTATCAAACATCCGTTGCATTGAGTAACGCAGCGAAATTCAAAATAAACGCCGCGCAAAAGTACAGTCTGATTTAAATTTTCCTTTATTATTTTTTTTTTTTTTTTTTTTTTTTTTTATTATTTTAATCATTTGTCTCGCTAAAATGACGCAACGGGCAATCAAGTTATATGCGTGCTGATTACCGTAACCATATTTATACATGTACTCTTCCGTATTATTTTTAATAACGAGTCCTTATAGTAGCAAAGTTATCGCTTACCGAATCGTCGGTTTACTTCCTAGTTTCTCTCGCTCATTGATTTTTAGTTTGCGCTCTGCACTATGCTTTTCTTTATGTTTAATGTACTTACGATGCGAAAATTTTTTGGCCCACATTGCTTAAAGCCGTTTCCTATCGGGTTTCTGCTTTTATTCGAGTCATCCTTCGTTCATTTATTATTTATATCATTTTCTGATTTTATTTTTCGAATTCGGATATCGATAAACCGTTTAATTTTTACCGTGTACAATTTTAAGGCTTCCTGTAACGCAGTGTAACGATGTTTACGCAACGATTATTCTACTATTTTATTTCACGAAGAAGTGATTTTTTTTTACTAGCAATCTTACTGTTTACCATCGATTTTATAATGGATAACTTAATATACCATATCCAAATTATATACCTTAAATTCTTACTTCATCGCTATTTTTTCACTTAAAAGATACGTATAGAATTATAATAAATTATTTTTGCTATTTGCATTAAATCTTTAATACGGGCTTCAATTTAAATAATGTATATAACTCTTAAATCTAGCGGTTATCTGCAAAAAATGATTCGTTTGCTTTAAAATTGCAGGCTTTCAAATGATAATATTTATTTCCTTTTGATATAGCCGGCCCATTGAGCAAACTTGAACGTGAAAGTTTAAACGTGAACAGCAGTTAGTTATATTAAGTAAGATATGAGTCAGATTATCGTGCCATTGTATTACGATTCGCAACTGTACATACTTTTAATGTAATTTTATATTCATGAATATTTTCAATACAATAAGTCTTAAAATACAAAAATACAAAAAAAAAAAAAAAAAAAAAAAAAAAAAAAAAAGAAAGAAGATTTAAAAATTAAAAATACAATATAACGCGTGCGTTAAAACCCACGTGTGCGGAACTCGCATCTATCATAACTCCACCGTCCGACACGTCGACGAAATCGAGCCCATTATTCTCGCGTGCATATATTGAACGCATACTCGAGGCGCGAGGGCGAAACGCTCACGCGTCCACATCGCTATCGCGTCGAGGAACGCTCGACTTTTACTTTCATGGCCGTAGAGTTGTCGCCTAGGCTGATATTCTCCGCGATAGACTGCTATTTTCTTTTCATAGCACGACCTCGTCGAATCGAGAGTTTATGCGGCGGGCTCGAATTCCTTTAAACGAACGTGTACGATTCCGTGTTGCGGAATCGTCTTAACGGTATGCTGTTATGACGCGCGTGATTTTGGATGATTATTTGACGATGCTTTGCTCGTTTTGTTAATTGCACAATTGTGATATGTTTTATGGATGAATTTTAATGGATATTTTACGCGTTACGATTGTGAAAAAAAAATTTTTTTTTCTTTGTTTTTTTTTTTTTAATTTTTTATTACGATTTTCATTTCAATATAATCAATAGGTAATAAACGTGATTTAATCATACAATATTTTGCCTGTGAACTATAATTTTTTTTACATAATTTTTATTTATATATTCGTTATTCGCTGACATTAACATTATACGAATCAATAGTTTAATTTTATTTAAAAATAATATTATACGATATTAATAGATTATAAAAAAAAATTGGTAAATTTATATAAAATAAATTCAATATCTCTTAAATTCGTTCAAAAATATAAAATATTTTGATTTTAAATACTTCTATTTTGTTAATATCAACAAAAATAATAATAATTTTTCTCTTGTTGTCAGAAATTCGAAAATGACGAAAAACATTGAAAAGTTAAAAGCAATTGTTTATTTTAAAAAATATCTATAATATTGTATACTACATTGTACAGATATTTCAAAATTTTCTTTTTAAAAAAACTTTTATAAATAACAAACGAGATATACACAATTCTTCAATATATCTGTTATTACAATATTAATATACTTTATCGAGCTATTAACAAGAAGAACTGTAATTACGCAATATTTTAATTGTCTTGATTTCACCTAGTCTAATTATCGGTAATCGTATCGAAACTCACTGGAACAAGAGTAATAATATCTTTTTTCTGTACCTTTATTTCGTTCGAGATGCCCGGAACTCGCGTGCGGCCTTTATTACTTGCCGGGAATGATGATTTTAATAGCTGCGTGATTTTTTTGTTTTATTACATGGAACCGTTACGTCAAAGCTTGTAGAAATTTAACGGGGTACAAGTTTTAATATTTTTCGGTTTTTTGTTATAAATTTTCTAGCTTCTTTTTTCTTTGTTTTTTTTTTTTTTTTTTTTGTTTTTCTATCATTAAATTTAATGGCAACGAGTTTATAAAAATAATTGATGCGATGTATTAACGGAAAAAATTGCGGTTAATTATTGAATATACTATGTTTTTTTTTTTTCTAAGCTAACTGTAACAATTGAAGTAAAAATTAACAGAAGCGAAAGTCTATATTTTAATACTCTTTGTATATAGGCATTGTATACAATAAAATATTATATTAAAAATTAATTTTCTTCATAAATCTAAATATGTATTTTCATTTTTCGCATAAAAATAATACTTATTGTAAATTAATGACTACTTTCAAGAAATTTATTAACTTTAGATTTCGACTAATAATAATAAAATTGAAATATTTATTTTTCAATGTTAATTCTCATAATATTCATGATAACATTAACATTAAGCTTGAACTTTCGTGTCGTTTATTGTTTTATGAACGATATACATTTTATACATTACGAAAATTATTTTAAAAATAAATTCGTCGCTATTGCAAGCATTAATCCGCAGCCACGTCAATAAAAATATACTGCATTCTCTTACTCGAGCTTGTTTCACCCGCAATGCTTGATTTCAGTCTACTTTTTTACATTTTTATTTGTAGATAGTGATTTTTTTTTTTTTTTTTTTGTTTTTTTATCTATCATTTTGTGTGCAATCGTTTAACACAATAAATCATATTTGCATAATCTTTTTTTTTTGTCTCCGCGCTTTGAATACAAAAACCTCACTTTAATAAATTTAAATCTTACCTCTTACTTCTTTGAAGTGTAAATCTTTCTGCTTCGATAGCAGCTCGTGCATGAGCTTGCAAGTCATAATCTACACCGTAAACATAATCTGAAACGTGAAAGAAACTATAATTAAAATTGTTAAAAAAAAAAAAAAATTAATCATATCATTAAATTTTCCGCGATATTGAAAGCCTCATTCATATTTAAAATTTACAATGTAACAAAAGAAATTTTACATATTTTTAGTATATTTTTTAAGGAAAGAAAAAATTCAATGACATTTAACGGCAAAAAATATGAAATGTAAAAACTGACCTGAAATGTCAAATACCCTATTCACTGTGGAAAGAGCAGATACTGTAAATACCAGGGACAGCAGTGCCAAGCTGGTTCTGAAATAAACGTACATACACCTTGTTAAAATTCTATTTGTAAAATAATCTCATTTAAAAACATATATATATTATTACGCTGCAGTAATAACAATTTTATTATTGTCTAATATTTTTCTTTCTACGGTAACAATCCATAACCAAGATTTTTTATGCTCTTAAATACTAAATCTTTCTAATAACAAATTAATTACTGTCATGCGAAGTAAAATCGACAAAAAAAGAACAAAATTCAATAGTCACAAAATCATAAAAACACAAATCGTGCGAATGAAAAAAAAAAGAAAAAAAATAATAATAATAATAATAAAAAAGTCATCTAATCCAGCACGTCCAACAAGTAGCATATTAACCTCGATTTTCGCTAGAAGAGATTAAAGCATTATAACGAAGATGGAATGTCAAATCGTAAGTCGGACGCGATATTAGTCCTCGGGCAATGCTAAGTGCGCTATCGCGATATGTTATACAGTACCAAGTCCAGGGTCTCCATTGGATAGCCCGAGGCGCAGATTTCTTTCGAGTTCGTTCTCATTTTCGCTCTCACTATACATTTACGGATACGTACACGCGCGCTGAACGCGTTTGTTTCCGTCGACGAAAAGCCGTCCGTGTATCAGCCGAAGAAAGTAAAAGAGATGAGTCTCACTCGTTGTTACCCGGGATTTAATGGATTTTGTGAAATTTGTGAGATCGAAATCGATTCGTGGGATCGGTTTGTGAATGTGTATAACGTTAAGCGTTGGTCGTTTTTTTGTTTTTTTTTTCTTTTCTTTTTTTTTTTCATAGGACAATGTTTCCTTTTTTCTGATTATACTTTTTACGTACGAGGAAAATAAATCGTTGAGATATTTTTGTAATGTTTTTGGTTGTTGGAAGTAAAACAATGAAGATATTTTGTCCGTTTCTTATAATATCGTTATTTTATCTTATGATATCGTTGTTTACGTATTTTAAATAAAAATATATTACTTTATTATTTTATACATAATTTTTTAATGAAAAGCAATGCAATTTTTATAGTGATTTTTTCAACATTATAGTTTGTCTTAAATATCCAATTTATTATTTAATACTAATAAATTAAATAATATTAAATTAACACTGTTTATAATTTTTAATTGTAAGAACCTATATAACGAAATAACTTTAATGACAAATCAAATAATTGTAAGTATCAATTCGCAACAGGTTATATAGTATTGAAATAGTAGCCATTTTCGAAATACAAACCATTAAAATAATTATCCTGTCATTCGTAATTCCATAAATTCAAAACAACCGGTGCGTTGCACCAGCGGTTCAAGGCCGTCCGTATAGCGTAAAAGGAAAGAGAGAGAGAGAGAGAGAGAGAAGGAGAAAATTCTCAGTGTGAATTCTAAGCTATTTATCAACGTTAAACAAAAGCTCTCTCTTTCTCGCTTTTCACGTTTTCTTTTTCCCTCCTTTTTCCCTTCTTTCTCTTTTCATAAATAATCAGTAATCGGAAAACAACGTCTCCTTGCTCGTTTTTCCCGAGTAATCGCATTTTTGCGTGATCATTATAATAATGTATATACACTATCGTTTAAAAGTTTGGAAACACTATGGTAATTTGAATGAAAACGACAATACGCAAGTCATGATTTATTACACTTAAATCTTAATCAAACGTTAGATTAACATTTAGTAAAAAATATTCAGTACAAATAAATGCAAAAATAATATATCTCATTACCTTTGTGGTCATAAAACACGTGTGCCGGTCTATTTTCAAGATAAGGAATAACTGCTAAGAAATAAGTAATTTTGTTCATTATTGTTATAAGCACGGTCATAATAATGAATGAACTTCAATAATAACGTGTTTATTTAAAGATTTATTCACGGTATTTTTTTTAATCTAATAAAAATCGGATGTTTCCAAACTTTTGAACGGTAGTGTATATATGTATACTGTCTGTCAAAAAAGTACCGGGAATTTTAAATTAAAACAACATTTTTACGTTTAATAATCAAAATTTATTGGTTCGCCTTCAAAATAGGCTCCATTTGCTCCGATACATGTATGCCAACGGCACTTCCAATCATCGAAACATTTTTTATAGGCGCTTTCCGGGATGGCCTTCAGCTCGCGCGCCGAATTTTGTTTTATGGCTTCAATCGACTGAAAACGGGTGCCACGGAGCGGCAATTTAAGTTTTGGGAAGAGGAAGAAGTCACGACGGGAGCCAAATCCGGCGAATACGGTGGTTGTTCAAGCGTGTTCGTTGAGTTTTTGGCGAGAAAGTCGGTCAAAATCGTAGTTCGGTAAGACGGCGTGTTATCGTCGTGCAAAATCCACGAGTTGTTCGCCCACAAATTTGGCCGCGTCTTACGGATACGCTCACGCAAGCGTTTCATAACGCCTAGGTAATACTCTTTGTTTACCGTCTGACCCTCTGGAACGAATTGGTAGTACACCACGCCACGGATATCGAAGAAAACAATGAGCATCACCTTCACTGATTTGAGCGGCTTTGGCGTGGTTTTTTCGGTTTCGGCTCGTTTTTTCCCACCCATTTCGATGCTTGCTGGCTTGTTTGCATATCGTACTCGTACACCCACGTTTCGTCATCAGTTATAATGCATTCCATGAATGCGGGATCGGAATTGGCGCGATCTAGCATGTCCGAAGCGACCTGTTCGCGATAGCGTTTTTGAAGAAAATTAAGCTCTTTTGGAACGAGTCTTGCGGCCACCTTTCTCATGCCCAAAATATCAATTAAAATCGTACGTGTGGACTCGTGGGATATCTCAAGTTCAAAAGCTATCTCTCTCAAGCTGATATGACGGTTTTCAAGCACTATTTCCTTAATTTTATCGACGTTATCTGCGGTCGAAGCCGTTGAAGGGCGTCTGGAACGAGGCAAGTCTTCGACGACTTCATGATCCTCCTTGAAGGCTTTGTACCACTCATACGCACGGGTTTTCGATAGTGCTTTATCACCAAAAGCCTTTTGCAACATTTTCAATGCATCGGCACACGAAATTTCATTCGCAACACAAAATTTTAGACAAATTCTTTGTTCAACGTAATCACCCATTGTAAAAAATCGGCACGCACTATTGACATCGACTGACTTAACCAGCTACTGTAGACACACTCGTTGACAGATTCCGCTCAAACTTAGCATAGTCATTAAGGACAGTTGTACCAACCTAGAAAAAAAAAATTTTACCTGCCTAAATTGCCCCGCCAGATTTAAATCGACAATTCCCGGTACTTTTTTGACAGAATGTATATATTTTTTTTTTCAGCCTACTAACCCGTACGGTGACTTACCTACGGAGCATTCTCAGCACGTAAATAGTTTCCATACGCACAAGCGCCTCCTCGATCATATTAACATTTTTATAAACGTCCTTCTAGGCTGTATAGACATTCTATGTACGTCCTACTAGAGCGTATACAATCTTGTATGTCCTAGGAGAAAAAAACCTAAACAGCGTCGCTGCTATATATTTGATGCTAAGTATAGCCTATCATGCGAGTCTTCGTCGAGAGTTATATTTTTGGAACGCATAGTACGACTTATGTATCAGCCGTGTTGAGCGAGGGAGAGAAAACGAGACAGCGATATGAGCGCGCACACCGTTGCTCCCACGTGACTACCATATATCTGTCTCGCTCTCTCCTTTGCTCAATATACATTCAAGCGACCATGGGGTCTCTCAGCTTTTAATCTATTTTCTTTCAGTGTGGTGTATCGTTGTGCCGGTATTGTTCGTTCTTAATGTGTGATAAGAAAACATAAACCTATTCACTATCTTCTTTAATTTTATAATTTATATTTATATTTACATTCTGTTGCCTGTTACTTTCTGACCCTACATCTACATGTACGCGTGTGTGTACAAAAAGCAAATGCGCTAGCAGACGATATCTGTAGTTTACGAACTGTCAGTATGGGTTCGAAATTGCATTTTATTAATATACAATAAAATAAAAGTAATTATTTTGTTTAATAAGTAAGAGTCTTCGTACGGGTTACAAGGCTAAAAAACTTATTAAGCATCATGAGTGAACCTCGCGTAATTAAAGCTTTCGGCTCATATTTTGTGGATGGATATTAGGGCCGCGGTCGCGAGCACGGCGACTATCCATCCACAAAATATTTCACCTCAGGCTGTAATGACGCGAGGCTCGCCTAAGGTACATAAATAACTAATAAATATATACGACGGTATCGCGTCGCGCAGGTGTCCGTCTTGTGTTTACGAATGAATCTTTACTCGTCGCTTAATGATCGTTCGGAAACAGTCCTATCGATCGCCATCCCGAGCGATTTACAAGACTTTTTATTTTATCTTTTGCAATTTTGTCTTCTTGGCTATATATCCGTCTATTCTAACTCGCGCTCACTTTTCATCGGTAACGGAAAAACCTTCATGCATTACGGTTTTTCTTTGTTACATTTATACGAAGATAATTGTTTTTGTCATGTCATAGAAAGAATTGTCATCTGGATGCATTGATGGAAATAAAGTTCCTTTATTCTGAAAACATATACATTCAATTTTATAACCGTGGGATCTTTTAACAGCTTTCACGGAAGCATAAAATTTAATGTTACAAAATTGTAAAGTCGTACCTAATTGGTAAAGTAAAATTATCTAGAGTCTCTTGTTATCCTATTTAGGGAAAGTGATTTCTTTTTAGCTGCACGTGCTTGTTTAATATTAAAATTTTGTACGATTTTTATTTGAATTTATCGTAATTTTATGATCATGTTGAGCTTCTTGGTGTTTCCTTAACGATTATGTCGCAAATCGTATACATATATATATATCCATAATTGGGTGATGATTATGGATAACGATTTACGTGCTAAATATAGAAAGTTTGATGTAAATTAACTTGTTTCTAAGATGTTAATATTAAATTTTACATAAAAACTGTGTTTTCATGTATTATTAGAAAAAGAAATGTTTTGAAAACAACTAATAAATAATTTTAAATACTTTAAAATAATCGGTATGAGTCTTGAGAAAAAGTTTTGATAAAATATTCGACACAAATATATTAAGCAGGAAGATAAACAAAATTTAAGAAAGCCAAAGAAGAAATTGAATTTAAAATATTTTTCGGATTTAAGTGTATTTTTAAAGCCATATAAAATTGTCGACAATTGTTAATTAATAAAAATAAAATGAGTATATAAATAATATAATATTAAATTTACCTTGTAAACTCTAATGCTTAATCCTTAATTACTTTAAATATTCAAAACTTATCTCTAATTTTCTCAACAATAATACATTTTTTAGATACCTCTATATGCTTTTTGTCGCGAAAACATTATTGCATAGGAGGTAAACTAATATTATACAAACGTAAAATCGTATGGTTGAACAAAGGTGGCAATAAAGAAAATTTTAGGTCAATGCTCACGTTTTTCCATCATATTTACTGAAGAATGTCTTTCAAAGTAACGCATTTTCTATAAACATACTCATACATATGTACAAAGAGACTCATTTGTGCTCTTTCAGAAAGAAAGAGCAAGAGAGAGAGAGAGAGAGACAGAGATCTGATAATTCAGTGTTAGTAAAAATGTGAAATCGAAAATGCAAAATAGTGAAATCTTTTCCATCTTCGAGAATCTTTGTAAGCACATGTGCATTCGTTTCATGCGCGTCTAAAAACATACCTCGAATGAAGATTTGTCCATTTTTTTTCCGAACGACTCTTTTTCAAATTCTGAAATTTTTATTTGTTTTAAATTTATTTTATTACAGGTAAACGAACTTATTAACGTTTTCTTCGTTTGGATATATTATAAGTATGTAACAGTTGCTCGCATTTAAGGAATTCACTTGAGCAGTTTAGACTTATTATGAAACTTTGAATTTAACTCATTTCTAAATTTTCTTAACCAAACAATATTCAGATAAGTTGTACTTCAATAACGAGCTGTAAATTAATTTCTTGCTTCTAATATTAAGTATGTTTATGGTAAACACTAGTATCACTGAAAATTATTGTTACATTTATCTATTATGTTTGACTTGCGTATTATATAGAAAAAATCATGTAAAATAATAAAAATTTACTATAATTAAAACAATTATGTTACCATTTCATACGCCAAAGCAACTTTCTATTTTTTACATACCAAATTAGATACTATTAAACATTAACGTTGTATAAATTTTTATTTTATATATTGTGCGAATAAATTAATTACTAAATTTTCTTATTATTCAATTAACTGTTTATTTTCTTTCAATTGAATGTCGAATATTTTTTTCATTAAATCGCGATAAGTGTAATATTTATTGACGCGTAATTAAAGTCACATTTAAAAATTTAACGGATCATATATGGCATAAATAAAAAAATAAAGTAAATAGCAAAGTAAATTAAGAATGATTTCAAACAACAGTATAGCAGAAAAAGTTGCTCTTTTACTTCTAATTATAATATACTTACGGGAACCGCGTGAAAGCGTTAAGTTTAGTGACTGCACTGAATTTAGAAAAAGAATTTTTTTTACTTTAAATTCGTTTAATGCATATCACAACCATTTATCAAATAATTTTTGAATGATTTTTTAAAATATATTTTTTATCATGCTGTATAATGTACCTATTTTAAATTTAAATGCATAACAAAAATAAAAAAAATAAAAAAAATTAGTCGTCAAAAGGGTAAATTTTATCTTTTTCTACTTTACTACTTTTGTATTTTATTCCTTTCTGCTTTAAAAGTATGCATACTGCGCTTTTCCTATCCATTTTATTATCGCACATAAAACAGCGCTTTATCGAATTATGAGTTATTCATACGGAAGATCCAATTTTCTCACACTCGAGCTCTCAAGCGTTAAAACGACATAATTTACGAACGAACGTTTCATCAACGATTATCATAAATAATTTCGCCACGCGGAAAAGTTGCCAATAATACTTTCTAAAAAACAATAATTCACCCATATTGAGCGTATTTCTTGCATACGACTATCGCTTGTATAATAATCGAGAATATAATAGCTGTTTTATCCGCGAATATTAAATATAATTGTACCTGCGACTTTGTATCCGTGAAAAAATTCAAATTGGAATATCTTCTTTTCTCGTCAGCCAATTTTAGTAAAATAAAACCTATTCATTGGCCGGGGAATTGGCAGACTATTAGTGTAGCGAATTCCATCAAAATCTGTTGAAAAGTTTTTACGCGATGGGCAAACAGACAGACATACAGATTGCCAGAGAGACAAATAAAAATTCTAAAAATTGTTTACTTTGCCTTTGTATCAATAATAATTAATTAAACAAATAAATCATTTTAGAAATAAGTAAAAAATACATGTACGAACTCGATCCCTTTACAATTTTATTATTCGGCTATAAATTCACGAACAAAAAATTGCCGAGGAAAATAAAATTTCCGAGTAATCCGAAAAGTTAGATGAGCGCGCGAGTGGTGAAAGATTTCGTTTTCGCTTGAAAAGACGCGCGTTTTCTTTGCAGCTGAGAAAGGATAAAGAAAGAGCTGCAGCGCACAGATACTCTTGGGAATGTTTTATCATTGAAAGAGAAAGGTGGGCGTTAAAAGGTCGCTGATTTTCAATAGCTATTGCTACTACAGCGTCTAGTCTACTCTACGAAGGTCAATGAAACTTGAAATATTTTTCGTATTAAAAATATTATTGTATCTATGCGGTATGTTATATTAGAGCATTTGCACTATTTATAAATTTAATTGTATAGTGACATTATTTATGTTTTGTGAAATATATCTATATTTAGATGTCGTAATTATTTATAATTTTTTTAAATTCCGTGTATATTCACATAATTATATAGGTGTACATTAATTAATGTTTATACCAAGGTTCGGATGGTATGAACGTAAGACGGACGTAGACATAGACGGTACAATACCAAACGTAACGAGCGGACGAATAGACAGAACCTGCAGCGGCGAAGTAATACGAAAGTAGTTCCGCGCTGCAGGTTAGACAGAAGGTGATATTTCCATACGCTTGACTCGCACCTGCGCTTCTTCAGATGATAGTTAAGCGGATGGCGGGTTAGACGGTCATCGGAGCTGCCAATGCCCTTGCCACGGATGTACTCGAGCAATCGGGTCCATCCGGGGCCAGAGTCAAAGCGACTTCTGGAACCCGTCACACCGGCAAGGTTCTCTGCGTTTGCCTTGATAGACAAAGGGAACCTTCGCTGGTGGTCTGGTTTAGGCAAATTTCCCGATTTTTTATCACCGGAAAAAAAATTCATTTATGCTACTTAATTCATTTAACATATAATTATTTCTAAAAGTATGCTTCTTAAAGCTTTTAAACATTGACTTTTTGTTAGCAAAGGTATATTGAATATTTGTAAAAGAATAAATTAATTAAATTTAAAATTATTCACAATGCATTTAAAAACTGCTTGAACAATATGCTGAATTTTATCACAAAATATACAATTATTTATTAAAAGTGAACAAAGTAGGTAAATAAAATATTAAAATTAATGAGCTTTTTAAATTCTTTTAAATAATTACATATGTTCGATTAAGATAGATTACATTATGATTAAGTTTCTATGAAACAATTTTGTTAATAAGTAGTAAATCCTTCATAAATAGATAATAAATAGTAAAATAATAACAACAGCATTGCGACTACCGTTGTGATAACCATTACTACACTAGACGATTTTTTTTACAATAAATAACGTTGAAAATATTGAAGTTACACTGTCACATTCGGAATAATTCTTAATATTATATCCAGCGTGTAATATAAATAAATTTCTTTCAAAATTGTTGGTTCCTTTTTTACAAAAAAATAAAAAATATGTAAATGTGTAACGTTGAAAACTTTTTGTTTACCAAGTTTTAAATTGCATTGAATTTCTAAAGTAAATATACCTGTGATACACACGAGCTACTTTTAATTCAAATACAAGGCACAATCATTATAATAAAACATAGATATCAATGTTTTTACTAGCCATAGTGGGCTTGTATTATTTTTTACAATAAATTACAGTAGAAATATAAATTTATAATCTTAAAATATTAAAGAATGTTTTTTTTTTTTTTTTTTTTTTTTTTTTTTTTTTTTACTTTCATAGTCTGTTATTATAAATAATATGAAAACATTAAATAAATTTATGTTTTCATAAATAAGGATAAATTATTTGTTTTTATAACTTTCTTCAATAAAAAAAAAATCAATTGGTTTACGATGTATTACATATGTAATGAAACAATAAAATAAATTATCAATAAATAAATTTGCGATTAAAAAATTATTGTTTAACTTTTACAAACTAATAATTCATTTTATCAACAATCGTGACTAGTTTTCAATAATAATAATAATAAAAAAAAAGGATAATATGAAAAAAAAATATAAAGAAATTTGAAGCATTAATTTTATTTTTTATAATATTTAATTATTTTAATTGCATAAATATTTCTTTAATTTAAATATTCACGGATTTATCCGTCAGAATATTACAACTTATAATCGACATTATTTTATTTTCAACATAATGTTTTTGACCTACATTCGATACCTGGAGCGCAGATAGGTATAAATAATGTAAAATAGAGGTAGCAAAACAATTTTTAAAAGTATTTTTAAAGTTTATTCGCGTTAAATATTTGTTTATAATTAAATATTATTATTTTATAATTAAATATTTGAAAACTTAAATATTTTGCAGTTACTCATTAGATTAAAGATTTAAATAAAACTTGTCATTGACGTAATATTTTTTTTTTCAGGTATAATAAATTATCCGAAAATTTTTTAAATTATCAATAGCAGTAAATTAGTCATTGAATGAAAAATCTTTATTTAGAAAAATTAATTCTTTAAAACACGCAGCACTGTAAAAAGTATATTAAACATCACAAGTATAAAGCAAAGATGATTCTTTCTCAACGGAATTTAAAAAAAAATTCCCCTCCCATCCATAAATTCACGATCACCGAATACGACCGTCACCGCTTTCAATTAACGATGTATCTCCGAACTACCGCAATTTCCGCGATGAAGAAAATGCCTGTGGTGAATACGATAAAACGAGTACGGAATACTTTCCACGCTTACGCGTATATGTACAGTGAGTAAGAACGGCGCTTCGATAAATATCAACAGTGTCAAGTGTGTTATTATTTTCAAACAAGGCGCAGTCGAGTGCGCGATTGTATGCGAAAAAAAAAAAAAAAAAAAAAACATCAAGAAAGAGCATAAGCATATCGTGAGTAGTTTTTTGAGTATCAATGAAAATTAACGATTTGCTCATTGCTTATGTTACATTGCATCGCTGTAATCGTTGTATTATTTTCGTTTACACGTGAGATTCTACCAAATTTTATCGTTGTACATTACGCGATTAAGGGTTTTAGTTTGAATGTAAATTGAATGGAAAATGTGTTTTTTTTAAATATTTGATAGAATAGCTCTTTGAAATTGATATTTTATATTCGTTTACTATTTATCAGATCTATCATTTCCATTTATTTTCATATATTGTATTATAAAAGTCATATATTTTATTGTATAATTCAAACAAAATAAATAAAGACTCGATGAAACAATTTTTAATAATATTAATAAGGTTAATTTAACTTTCTTTTTATAATATTTAATACCTATGGAGATTAAAACAATAAAAATGATAAATAAATGACGAAAGAAAACTTTAAAAAAATAAAATTACGTATTTTTTCTAACAATATATATAATATGTAAAATGATGTAAAAAATTTTGGGAGTTTGATATAATAACAGTATTTTGTGAAAAAAATTTTAATTTTTAATTGAAAATTTTTGGCACCTATATTTTTCAAATTTTAAGAAAGAAATTTATTTTAAAACTTGCAATGAATTCATAATTATAACGTTCAAATGATTAAAAATTATTAGTTCAAAATTATTTCGAAACATTTTAATTAAAGGCATTCATTGAACAAAAAAAAAAAAAAAAAAAAATTGTAAGTTTTTAGTAACTTTTTATCGTTTTAAGGAGATATTTTTGTAAAAATTTATCAGTTATCTTACATTGTTCAACATAACAATAATGACGTAATAAAATTATTACAAGATCAGTGTATCAGTGTATCATATCTATTTTTTCATGGTTTAATGTTTTAATTTTCAAAACTTAAAATTTATCATCTTAATTCAAAACTTACATTACAGCGTTACTTTCACATAAGAAATAAGAAAAAAAAAAAAAAAAAAATATCTATGTTTTTATCTAGAAAAAAAAAATTTCTCTTGTTTCGTGTACATTTTTTTTGTTCAAGCTCATAAAAAGAAAAAGTAAAGAATTTTCTTATACTGCTAGATGTGAAAGTATAATTAAAACGCTATATTAAAAAAAATAAAAGATAGCTAAGGTGGCGCGCTATCAAACTCAAACAGCAAAAATAAAATAATTCGGTACCATTGATTCCAATCAAGAATGCGAGTCAGTCGAGCTATTAGAAAAAAAATAAATAAATAAATAAATAAAGTAGCGCTACCGATTCGTGCCGAGTCTAGTTAAGTGGTAAGCCCGTATGTGTACGTACGCGTACAAACGCATACACACATGCACACATACATATGTATATACACGGGAAGCGCTCGAGTCTAGCTCTCATCGAGGAAGTTCGCGGGTGAAAGTGGAATCGGGCATCCGCCGTTGCTGAAACTAGCCGAGCCAGCAACTCGTTCTATTCCGTCGGTGGATTGGCCAATCCCTACCGCGTTGTACATACAACCGCATCAAAGACGTCATCTTTCCTCTTCTCTCTCTCTCTCTCTCTCTCTATCTCTTTCTCTCGGCTTTTATTTTCTCTTTTTAATAAGCGAGGCTCGTCTGTCTTTGTTTAAAGAAGATGCGAAAGATCGAGATTCGAAGGTCGTTGCGCGCGTGCGCGAGATGTCGAGGATTGTATTAATGTACAACTATAACGACGACCGAGAGCTTGAAATATCGTTTATCGATGGGATGGAGATGAGCTGCTACAGAGTCGAGTTTGAATGTTTATTGGGAAAAATTTTTGAAGGTTGTCTCTTGAAATATAAAAAGTTGAGCCGGTTTTTTTTTTTTTTTTTTTTTTTTTTTTTTTTATTTCATTCGCTTTGTTTTTAAACGTTAAAGTTTTTAAATTAAAAAAAAAAAAAAAAAACAAAAAACAACAATTTTGTAATCCTGTATATTTTTAGTCTTAAATATGGTACTTTTTAATTATGATAATTTTATTTAAATAAGAATCGCTAATGTAAAATACTTATTTTAAAAACTATTAAATAAGAATTAACATTTTTATTAAAAAATGACTAAAAATAATAGTCGTTTTATGATTGAGTCGAAAATGATACATCAATTATAAACTTTAATTGATTTAAAACGAAATTCAATTTGGTTGAAAATTAAAGAAAAATTAAATACCAGTTAATTTTTATCTAATAAATAATAATTTATTGGTTAAAGGCATTTGTATCTACTTCTATTTAAAAAATTATAATTGCTTATACCTCTATAACATGGATCTTTCAATTTTTTAAATTGAAATTACATTTCTATTTTGTCGATTATTATATTTCCTGCTTAGAAAATGAAGCGAATCGAGATACCTTTTTCTAAATAAAAAAAAAAATTAAAATAAAAGAATCGATAAACATTCTGTAACAAAAGACCGAATCTCAAACTCTTGTATTATAAAATTTAAAGCTCGCGTTCGATAAACGGTATATCGGTACCAAAGAGTATGCCGAGCGCGAAGTAATTTGAGCGAACGCAGACCGAAAGAGAGCGAGAGTTTCGAGTTCGTGCGTCACGTGCGTCGAGCCTCCGGGCACCGGTCAGTTCCGGGATGACTTTTTTTATACTATCCTCTCTCCTTTTCTCTCTTTCTCGTTTTTATTTTAATACATCCTTCTTTTTTTCATTCGTTTATATATATATACGTTCGACGCTCTCTCGTAGCGTATATTGAAAAATCAGCTTCGAATTCGAACGACGACTTTCTTTGAATAGTGAATCGTTCGTTTAATGTATATTTTCTTTTTTATATTCTTATTTTTTTATAGCTCATTTAACGTAGAAACGTAAAATCCTTCGTTCTTTCGTAAATTATTACGCATTATTATTACGTTAGTGATATTGACCCAAAAATGAAAAAAAAAATCACACGACGTTGTTTAGTAACAGATAAAAAAACTTCCGATGGCTCGAAAGATTTTTGGATGTTATTACGCTCTCGTAACACCTGTTTTTTTTTTTTTTTATTTTAAAATGTTTTATTTTATCATAACGGTATGCAGTTCAAATTAAAATAAATGCAGTAATGACTCAATGATCTTGTTGTTTGATATAAAAATATGTATGCACGTAAAACAAATGTGAAAAGGTAAAATATTTTTTTATAAAACTTTAATATTTTCTACAAACAAATATTTCTCAAATAAAAATTTTACGACTTTGAAAAAAATCATAATAAAATTGTAGATTTTTACGAAAAAATTTCATAAAATAATAACATTAAGAATTAAAATTTTTTTGATCCATACCATTAGCATAATAAAGTAACCACAACCTAATAGGTTATTAAAAAATTTCATTAAGATTGATTTGTTAAAATTTAAAAAATTTTATAGTAATTATCATCGTAAAATTAAGTTTTATATTAATGATTTATGACTGTACTCATTTATTTATTATATATGGTTAATAAGTTGACTTATACAGCTTATTAAATATTTTTTCGTTACTCGTAACCAGAAAATGAACAGACAGATTTTATGTGCACTCCCGCACGCACACATGTATATTTAATTGACTTGAACTTTTTTTTTTTTTTCAAATTTTCATCGTAACACTTCCAAGTTAAAAATAGCAAGGCAAAGTTTTAATTTATTTTTTAAGGTCATGGAAATTGACGTACCAACATAGTCGATGTATAAGCATATTCGTATGGTAAATCTTGCTGAATGCAATTCCGAATCTAAATTTTACAACCTTGACCCAAGAATTTTTTATTTCGCAATTAAGAAAATAGAAAAGGAAAGTCATTGTTAATTCGATTTCTTCGATGCCAGTCGGCCTACACTCGTGATTCTTTTTTAATGGTAAGTGCGCCGATTGTGACATTTATTATATTCGTCGTATTAGCTTTGGATTCTTAATTGTTTATTACGGGCCATACATACCTCATTTAAAATTCTTATTGCGGCATTACATTATTCAGCGTATTTGAATTTTCAATTTTTATAATTTAATTGAATTTATTATATTTTTGCGATTGTAGATTTTCAACATTCAGAATTCAAGTTATTTATTGTTAAATTTTTATACACTTTTTAGATAATTATGCGAACATTGAATTTGTATTTGTGCATATGGGAGCGTCTTTATTTGCTTGCCGTTTGCGCATACTACATTTCTTTAATTTAAAATTTAAAAAAGATAATTTGGAATAGTTGTACTTTTGATTCAAAAAGATTGAAAATAAACGTGTCATATTATGAAAAAAATTGACCTTAACTTTAAGACCTATTTTCTTCATAAAAAAGACTGTAAATAAAAAAATAAAGATTACAACACTAGAAAAAAGTCTATCGATTTATGTATTTTATTTTTTCTACGTTAGTAAATACCCGATCACGAGCGAGTTGAACACGACTTATTTACGTGAAAAATATGCTATTAGTGGTCCTCTTTTCATGAATGCAAAACGAATCTTCAACTTAATCTTTTATAAATATTAGAAAGAAAAAAATGCCAAGATAAACTCCACGTTGTAGTATTTTTTAATTGATCGAGTAAATTTTTTAAATTTCTATCTTCTCAGAAAATCAAAGGTATGTTTACTATTAGTTAATGAACATTTTGTCTGACTATATAACGCTTTTATCTACTTTAACAATCTGTTACGATGTACTTTCAATACTTCTTCTATAATTTCAACTGAATTTATTGCTTTAATCGAATGTTATTAAATGAATTATAATTTGAAAGCTAATGTTTATGTGGAATGTAACATTGTTGATTATTAAATCAATATTATTTGTACCAAAGAACAAAATTATTTAAACCATGAGATTTTTAAAAAGTATTCGTCGTAATTTTTTTTTAATGGTAAAAAGTAAATAATAAAAAATTGCATTGCAGAAAGAAAAAATTAAATCCAACAAATTTAAATATGAAAAGATTTAAAATAAAATACAATTTTGAATGACGAACGAAGCTATTTTCCAATTGCAATGTATTTGTAACGAATTCAGATAAAATTTTATGCCAATGCAGTAAAAAGTATCAATTTTAGATTCAAATTTTCATCAACGTATCGCGCAGCGTAAAATTTATCATTCTACATCGAAATTTCTCACAGAAAGATTACACAGCCGATAAAAATTAGTTAACAGCTAATGCTAATCTTACAGATTACGTTTTACTTTCTCTTAGTCACTGCAGCGAATCTGAAAAGTGTTCACGATTTCGAAAAAGTAAAATTATTCGAAAAAAAAGAAAAAAGAAAAAAGATTCAAGTCCGAAGTATATAAAACGCGAGTAAAAAAAGTCGCGGGAGAAATGAAAATTTTGAAATTGGGATGAACTCTGCGCGTTTTAGCGCTAGAAGCCGAGACAAAGTACAATCCAAGCGGTTCTCCTTGACTCGTCCGTCTTCGTTTTATCCTCTCGCGGCGCCGTTCCTTTCCGATTACTTAAGCGTCCCTCTTTCTCTTTCTGTCTCTCTCTCTCTCTCTCTCTCTCTCTCTCTCTCTCTCTCCGCGCGTCGATGTATAGTATGCGCCGATTATATATGAGTATTGTGCGCGCAACGACGACGAGGATGAGAGACGCTTCGACGACGATACGTTGACAGGTGTCCGCTTTTATCTTACAACTGTGAATACCGATTCGTACCGTAATCCATCAGAGACTATGAACAATAAATTTCAACGAAATCGATTGTCGCGCTAGATAGCGAGAAATCCTTCGCTTGTTGTCCCCTCGTGATTCCCTTTTTAATCTTTATGCTGAATTGTGAGAAGACACATATATACTATTGTTTGTATAGGTGATATTGTGTATGGGCTTAATTTATGGATTGTTTTATTTTATATTTTTTAAGTGCTATTTATTTGCTAAACTTTTATCTTTAGATCGACTTTCGCACCTTGTGTGAAAAGTTTTATATTTTATATTTACGAAATATTGTCGTGAATTTATAAAATCCTTTTTAAATGTTTCATATAAATTAATAGTTTAATTTGAATGTATATAATATTATAAAATTCACGGTTACAAGCAGATTTTTTATATCGTTCTAAAACGAAATTCTTAAAAATAATTATATTTTCGTCACGAATTTAAATCGTTAAATTTAATATAAATTTTGCCAATGCCATAAATTATTAATCGTAACATCATGTATATTTATTTATCCTTACAGATGTGTTACAGAACATTGACGTCAACAAAATGATTTTAAATAATTTCATTCAAATTTATAACGTATAATGCGACATACTTGAATTAAAAAATTAACAAAAAAATATTTTATATTTTATTAATTAATATATTTTTTAAAATTAATTTACTAACCGTTTAAAAATTTTACCTACATCGGTATAAAAAGAGTTAATCTAATTTTCTTATCTATTACAGTAACAAAACTAAACGTTTCGTCTTAATTACATAAAAATAGTAATAGGCAAAAAACTAAATTTAATAATCAATTATTATAAGTTATATAATCGTCCATGCAATACTTTAACTGATCTTTAATTACCAAAGAGAAACATACATTAGTTAAACGATAAAAATATACCACCAAAAATTTTAGATAAAAATTTGATTAATAAAACGACAAATACAACGGAAATTTATTTTAAAAAACTATGTAAACGATAAATAAAAAATTTCATACCCAAAAGTCAAAACGCTGAAGAAAATTATGCACATTGTACTTAAGAAAATCATTTTAAAATCCTTGTTTACTTAGTTTTTTTTCTTGTTTACTTGATTAAATTACATCATAATATGTATTGCGAAGTATTTTATATAATACTTAGTATCCTAGGTATTTACTTCATTCGTTATGAGAAAAGATCTGTTCTTACGTTTATAATGAAAATTTTAAGTAAACGTTAAAAAAATATCTAGATGAAATTAAATACAATGTTTAATAATGATTTTTATAAAATCTTCGTGAAATACGTTTATTTTATAGCTTTATAAATTTTAAAACATTTGAAATTGTACTTAATTTTACAATTATATATGTAAATTTATTTAAAGCTAGTTGAGCCTTTGATTTACGTAAATTAAGATTAAAACTCACTTTTATAAATTATATAAATTAGTTAAGAATTCTGTAAAATCGTATAGACATAAAATTAACGACACCCGAATCACAAGAAGAAATATTTCGAGATATTTTCACTTAAACGTTTCAATGTAAAAAAGGCAAAATAAAAATAAATAAATAATTGTTTTTCTTCAGACATAAAAATTTCGATTCACAGAAGCGATACCAGGAATTCTGATTTCGAGTTTACTAGCTAATGCACGTGAGCCGACAAAATAATCAGGAGGATACATTCATGCATATTAAAGTCATTCCTGGCATTAAGATTTACGTATAAAGTGCTTTTTGAAGAGAGAGAAAAAAAAAAAGACGATAGTTCTTCGTGGTTGCATCTCCTTTTTTTCGTTCTATTTAGTTTATTATAATTCGCTTTCTAAACATCTTCAAGATTATCATTTGCACAAGCTAATTAAATTAAGATTATCTATACCGTAGATGATTATCGTGAAATCATAAAAAAATTTTGTAGAATATTAATCGTTACTTTTTTAAGCCTTCGTTGTTTATGTGAATGAATTAACGAAGTAAATCTTAATACAAAATGTGCGTTAAGTTATGATAGAATGTTATATCGTATACTGAGATCTTACACTTTCTTATCGCGATTGATTGTGTACACTGTTAAAAAAATCATTTTAATATTATATTTATTATCGTATTATTTATTCGTAAAAAAATTAATTTAATTTTTAAAAATATTTTATCGTAAAAATCAAACAAAATTACATGAAATCTTCGAATGATTAAAAAAAAAAAAAAAAACACTCAAAAGTAATTTGTTTTAATTATATCAAATTTTATTCAATAAAATAGAATGTCAGTGGAATAAAAACTCTGAAAATTAAAAATTAGTCAAAAAAATTAATTTAAATCTGAATTACATTAAAGATTCATCAAAGTAGACAAAATATCTGTTACGTTTTATTTTAATAAATCAATCAATTAAATACCTTTTAAAAATAAAAATAAAAATAAAAATAATAATAATAATAATAATGATAAAAAGACCAATTACTTTCCTAAATTTCATTAAACTGCATTCTACAAATTACTCTCAAATTAATTTCCCATAAAACGTCCGTCTTTCTCGCTCGTTGTTGAAGCAAATTACCCTCGACGTGTTCGCTCAATGGGGCGTGAAGCCAGCACCGAAGGCGTTAGCGCATTATACGAGTACGTATATACTCGTGGCTCGCGCGTTGCCGAAGATTATTTGCTCAATGGGAAAACGGCCCCGAAGCCACCGAAAATTGTGCGCGTTATTTTCATACGCCGGTCTAATTTTACTATATTTCTCTTTTGATGTTATGTTAACTTTACGTACGGCGTTACGTGTGAAATGGTGAAAAGGTGTAATTTTGTAAACGTGGTATGATAAGTATCGCAAGGAGGATATTCGTATATTTTCATCGCTTTTTTTTTTTTTTTCAATTATACTTGATGAGTGAAATTAATTCTGTAAAAAAATATTGTTGTATTTTACCCTATGATCTACAGTTTTTATAACAAATAAATTTTATTAACGTTATTATATGCTTTACTACATATTAACCGATCGATGTATAAGTTTATATTTGCCTATAAAATAAACTGCATCGATCAAATTAAATAATGAACGTATTATTTTTTATCAAAGAATACGAGTAAGTATAACAAAAGAAACTAATGATTATTTTAATACTTTCAATAGCACTAACAATTGTCTGTTACTTTTCTTTCGCTCTGAAAATTCAATAAATTACACAGTAAATGGAAATAATTGTTATTTTAAAACCTTATGCATTTAAAAGAAACGATAAAAATAACAACACAATAAAAAAAAAGTTAACATCTTATTAACTTGGACATTATAATATGTTTGCAAGCAACATTAAAATAAACAAAAGAAACTATTACAAAAATAATGCGCATAAAAACTGTCAAAGGTATATATATAAAAAAAAAAAAAAAAAAAAAAAAAAAAATGAGGAGAGAAAAATTCCCTGTCAATGTCCGGAGTGTAGTTTGTCCCTGACCTACGATAACGAGGTTATACGTCCGCAGAGACAACGAGTAAGAAAATTGTGAAATTGCATATCCGTTGCAGGTATTTTTTTTTTTTTTTTTTTTTTTTTTTCGTTGAAAAAAAGAAAATTAAAGGAAATTAAAGTATCTGGGGAATTACTATTAATTTTAATTTTTAAACTCTTTGCAATTCTAGGATTATTTTATTATGACTTATCTATATTGTTTAATCGATCGCGTTATGAAAATATTATTTGAAAAATATTAGGAATAGAATAAGTTATTTGTGTTATACCATCGAGTGTAATTTATGATAGCAATAAATTATTTTCATTCGACTAATATTAAAAAAAATTACCGAATATATTTTATCGAAATGTAACAGCGAAAAATGTAAATTACTTCGATCGATAAAAAATATTTTTCGGTAAAAAAAAAAGAAAATGTAACCAAACGAATTGCATTTTTCGTTTAATTTCTTTTTATTACACTTAAGAGAAAATTTTACTTCTTTTTTCCCACGTTTTCTTAATAAACTCACAAAAAAAAAGGTACTTCCTGATGGAGTTTTTATTTGGTATCCAAACAAGTTCGACAACAAACTATTTAATCGATAAGCAGATTTTCGCGGTCTCTTTCCCTCTCTCTCTCTCTTTCACGTATATAAACGTAAGTTGGAAGTGGTTATTCAATACAGCAGGAGATTTCACCTTATGCTACCCGCATTTTGTACGGATCTATACATACATACGCGTCTGCCTTATTAACTCTTTTACCGTCTTATTCATATATATATATATATATATATATATATATATATATATATATATATATATGTGCTGATCCTCAATTTCTCTCTTGCTAAGAGGCAAACAAATCTTCGATCCTTTTTTTCCTTCTTTCTCTCTTCTACATACCGATATAATATATAAATAATACTTTCTTTGGCATCTCCTTTCTATTCATTCCGCTCCGCGTTTCTATTTCATATCTTATACGCATAATACAGTCACGAATTTTTTTTTTTAAGAGCTTTTTGAATCCTATTCTTTTTTTTTTTTTTTTACCTTGTTTTTATACTATGTTTTTTTTTAATACGTTTTACCTTTTCTCCGGTTAAGCGACTGGGTGCAATTATGTATATGTGTATGTATCTGTCCGATTTAGTCCGCATGCTAATTTTACAGTTTCGTTTTCGGCTAACGAGTTTTTTTTTCTCTTTTAATCTTGTCTGTCTCGCTTTCTCTGTCTTTTTATACGGGTATGACGATCAATGTAGCGCATGCTTATTTCTTTCTTCCACTTTTTTTTTTAAGACAAGATAGACGACTAATTTTTTTTTTTTTTTTTTTTTTTACTTTTCACATTTTTGGTTAATGGAATTCGTATTTTTTACGTATCTTAAATTTTAACTATTACGTCTGCTTCTGAATTTTAATTAGTTAACATAATAAGAATATTGATCTACTACAAAAAATAGTACAATTAATGCTATACGAGTATATATATACATATTAATTTTCTTGTAACCAAGTATCTGCCTACATTTTTCTGTAATAACTAGTTTATTTTTAAATAAATGTACTGTTACCATCTTTCGAATGTCAAAAAATAAATAAATAAATAAATAAATAAATAAAATAAACAAATAAATAACAAATAAAATTCAAAGCACCTCGAAAAAAAAAAAAAAAACACGCGCGCTCATTACGATCCTCGATCTTTCCGAAAGAGAAAGTTTATCAGTGAAATTGGTTTATTCGGCTCATATATATTCACACCGGTTTTGAGAAAAGCCATCGCGAACGATGCGGTTTTCATCGTTTTCAACCTTCTGTGTCTCGCTTTCTGTTCGGCTGCTAACGCTTGCCGAGAGAGAACGTGATTTTTAAACGCGTTCCGTGTACGTATGGTATAAGGTGGTTCTCTGACTCTGAATCGTCAAGTCGGTGCATTCTCCAAAGTACGGTTGACCGAGCGCGCGCGCATCCCGAGGCCCCCCAAGGCCGTCATCCTTTTCCTCGGCTGCTCGAGCACTCGCTCGCTCGTTTGCTCGCTCGCTCGCTCGCCATGAATTCGTGTCACTGGGTCAAGCCGTCCAGGATTAGAGCTACGTGAGTGTGTGTGTGTGTGTGTATACGCACGATATCGTGCGTCGCGAGTTGGGTATAAGTGTGAAAGGATGACGCAGTCGTCGTAGTCTTTTCGCCGGTTTCGAGGAAAGCCATCGCGAACGATGCGGTTTTCATCGTTTTCAACCTTCTCTGTACCGCTCAAATAGTTGATTATCTCGCGCGCTCCTTTACGCTTCTTTCTTTATTTATTTTCAACGTATCGCCTTTTTGTTCGGCTGCTAACGCTTGCCCAGAGGAGAGAACGTGATTTTTAAACGCGTTTCGTGTACGCGTGGAAAAGGTGGTTCTCTAGTAAGATACATTAATCGACGACAATTTTCCCGATCTGTGATTAATAATTCAATAGATTTCTTTTGGTCGGCTCGTGCTTTTTTTTTTTATCTTTTAAACAGGTTTATCTTACAATAAGAATACGCGTTTTTATTTTCTTTCGCCTTTAACTGGTTCATTGTGTAGAAAAAAAAATGTTTAATCGAGAAATATGCAACGAACTTGTTCTATAAATAAACAAGCGTATGGCAGATGAAAGTAAAAGTTGTAATCCAATATATATGTAATGAATGAAATTACAGGATAATAATTTACTAATTAATGTACGAATAACGTTGCTAACTTATAAAAAAAAAAAAAAATAAAAATTCTTAAACACAAAAATTTTTATGATTTCGTCTTTTTCTTTCCGTTGCTGGCTAATTAAATCATTTTTAATTTAAAAGAAAAAATTAATTATGATTATCACACTGTTTTAATACGATTTAAAAAAATATACAATGTTCGTTTTAGTTCAATGAATCAAATTCAAAATTGATAGCAACTATTTTTTTTTCTTTTCATCGATCACTTTTACTCTATCTATTTATTTTGGTAAAACTTGTATTTTTTATTGAAAGTAATTACTATCTTTCTACTTGAAACTAAGGTTGTCTTTAGATCGTTAAGTAGAACTTAATAAAAACTAAATATTTAATAAATATTCTTTTAATATTATATATTATACTGAGAAATTTCGCACTAATAAAAAAAAAAAAAAAACATAAATTTTCAAGAAATAACTCATTTATGAAACAGAGCAAATAATGATGTAGAAACTTAATATATCTATAAAGAATAATATTTTTTTTCCAATATTTTAAAAGAAATTTTTATGTAACAACTTATTAAAACAAAAAAAAAAAAAAAAAAAAAAAAAAAAAAAGTCATTAACGTTACGTTAAAGTTGAGTTTTTGCATTTCTTATTGTGACTAGTTTCGTACGCCGACGTTTAATTTTTCATCGTTACTAGAGATTGGCATAGTAGTATTTATCGCGCCTATCTATATAGACGAAGAAAGTGATTTCGTAACACAATATTTTGTCACGATGTAGCATGATACTGAAACTTTTATATTTTTTACATTCCTTTTTGATGTACGAAGAATGAAATTGTACGTTGTTTTGTAAAAACTCAAACACTGCTTCGATATTTACTTTTTGAAAATAAAAAATCTTTCGAAAAAAAAAAGACGAATAAAAATGAATTTCAGTCAATTTTTAAATTATTATTTTATATAAAGAAATTACAGCAATTTAAACGATGGATATGTAAGAATTAAATTTAAAGAAAAATTTTCAAAATATTGTAAATTCTTGTCCATTATCGTAACACGTGGGGTCCTCGAGCTGAGACTTTCGTCTGTGAAATCGTGGATTCTTAACGTTAAAACGCCAAACTCGAAACGAAATCGTATCGCATTATTTCTATTTTAAGAATAAAAAAATCGTATTGGCAGTGACCACAAATTAAGATTGGCGAAATCGACCTTGCCACGACAAAATCTCTATCGGCGCGAATTGCATCAATACGGGAAAATCCGAGAGAGAATGCCAAACAGGTTTTCTCTCGTGAATGGACATGCGAAACGCGGAATAAATGCGTCTGTGTCATATATACGCGCTTTTTGATACCCGAAAAATAGATAATTACTTGGTCGTTGAATTATGTAAGTTTTGTAAATAAATATAGATCCTGTATTTAATTACTTTATCGAATAGTGTAAAATTATTAATTCATCGCTGTATTAATTATTAATTGTAAATAAAAAATTTCATTATGCTAAAATGATAAATTACGATGCAAAAATTTAAGTAATTTTCTCTACGATGTTTAATTCAATTCATGAAGTTTAAAAAAAAAAAAATTAACCTCTTGTGTGCGTTTTAAAGTTTGTATGCGTCTTTTATTGCTAAAAATAATCAATTGTAAAAGCATCGCATCGAATATTTAAAATTACTTTTGTACCAAAAATATAATGAAATTTTGTGATTATCGCTACAAGGAATTTATTGAAAATGTTTCAAAGATCTTTTTTTTATGCAATTAAAAAAAAATTTATGAATTATTAAATCAGCTGATAAATGAGAATTAATGTTTGTCAAACGTTCATCGTTTTACGTTTTGATAAAAAAAAGATCATTCATATTATGTCGGATAATAAAGATTTAATTGGCATTACGTTTTTAAAGAAACAAAGTAAAAATTTATCATTTAATTTTTATGCTTTAATTTACTTGTTTTTAAAATTTATACTACGTAATTTTATACTATGATTATGTAAGTTATATTTGTAAATTTTGTAACGAATAATTTATATACAACTATTGTTAAAAATATATTATAATTTCGTGGTTTTTATAGTTAAAATTAATAATAGTTCAATTAAAATTTTAACTGATTGTTTTTATCAATACATAATCATTTATTTAAACAATCATGCGCATAAAAAATATAGTAAACGTACTTAGATATGACTAATATAATAATTGATAATTGCGTTTAAAAAATTTTTATTTTATAAATGTCAAGAAAAAATTTACTCTCCAATTATGTGAGTTATTTTTACTCTATAGTTGAATACTCTAAGCAAATGCACTCAACATAATCAAGATAGTAATTCACTCAAATATATATTTTCTTTTAAAGATATTTTCTATTATTAAAACAATTTAACAATTTACATTTACTGTATTTTTTAATTATTATTATTATATATATATATCCCTATATTTTAAATTTTCATCGCCACCTATCATTACTAATATGTATGTAATAAACTTTAAAATGTCTACTAATTAAGATTTGTCGGTATGAAGAAATCAAAATTCAAAGGAGGTTAAAATTGAAAAGTGAACAGGAAATATGACTTTAAGCATCGTTTTCCTGTACGATACAGTTCAAACAAAATTCATCACGTGTATATTTGATAAACATCATACTGGCTCTTACATTATAAAAATAATATTCAAGTTACAGTAAAGATACATACAATTAAATATGAAGTTTCTCTCGAGTTGAATGTAAAAATTCATTATTTCACAAAGGTAGTTTACGAAACGAGAATTCGAATCGAGGTTAAAGTATAAACGATCGCAAAAGCAAGGAACTTTCTTTTATCACAAGCGATACAAGAGCATCATTTAAAAATTACTTTTGAAAAAACAATAAACTTTCACATCACACATCCTTTAAGTCCAGAAATATTCTGTCGCTCTGTTGGAAAATTATCGCACGTCGATGTGTTAATAAAAATAAATAATAATAATAATAATAATAATAACAATAATAATGAAACGCATAATTGACTTTTCTACCAACGTGCACACGCATACACACACGAGTAAATTTAAAGAAAGAACGACTTACCGAAGTAATCCAATCTTCTTCATTCTTGTCAAATTGATCGGACTCCTCTTTCAACTTTCAAAAAGGCACTTTCTCGGTGTGATTGTAATTCCCTCTCCTCCACCACCTCTAGCAATTCTTTCTTCTTTTTTCCTCCCGTATTCGAGTGTATTCGAACAACAGTAGTTTTCGATTTTTATTGATAAAGAAAAAAAAAAATGTAACGAATACGAACAAAACTAGCAAAACGTTGAGTAAAAATAAAAAAAAAATCGATCGTCCCAATGATCGAAAAATAATAATAATAATAAAAAAAAAAAAAAAAAAAAAAAAAAAAAAAAAAAAAAAATAGTTAAAAAAAAATAAGAAGAAGTAACGATCCGAGAACTCAGCACTTGATGCGCATCGCTAACAAGAGTCAACCCAGTCGCGTAGTAAGACTCTCCGTTACTACTTAAAACAAAACTCGCGCGAGTCGAGCAAACGGCGCGTTCTTTCTCTCGCAACTGTTCACCGCTTGTGACTTGAGAGGCACCCACGAGACTCTTCTCTCTTTCTCTCTCTCTCTCTCTCTCTCTCTCTTTTTCTCTCTCTCTCGGTCGCCGGCTCGCGAGAGAGTGAAAGAAATTCCGCCCGTGAGCGAGCTCATGCGCTCCTCTTTCACGTATATATACCGCTCACGTGCGCGCGCGTGTATGTGTGTGTATGGGTACGACGCGCCGCCGATATATATATATACGAAAATTTTCTTTTCCCTTCCTTCTTCCTTTCCTTTCTTTCTTTTCCGTCTTCGCGCTCTTTTATAATAAAAATGTAGCGCGTTTATCTCTTTCCCTTCCTCGTCCTTTTTTCTTCGTCTTTATTATACATATACGAAAAAAAGGTGGGGATCGAAGAATAAAGCGCGCAATGTCTGTAAAGCACAGGTGAGAAAAGGAAAGGTTTGCTTCTCTTTTTCTCTTTCTCTTTCTCTCTCTCTTTCTCTCTCTCTCCCTCACTCTCTCTTTCTTTTTCCGTTAACGGGCGAAAGCGCGAGTCCCGAGCTATACGTGTCCGTACGTGTGAGAGTACTTATGTATTGGGCCGCGCTCAAACCACGGAAGGAAGACCGGTTACTTGTGAACTCCACGAGGCCGCGTCACTCGTATTAAACCGCGCGCAACACATAGTTAAAACTCCTCCGGCCTCACTCTCACTCTCTCGTTGTTTCACTCTTTCTCTTTTCACCGACGTATCACATATACCTATCACCTCTCTCTTTCGCTCTCGTCTTATTGCAATAGTGTGTTTGTTTATTTGTGTGTGTGTGTGTGTGTGCGTCTACACGCGCGAATTTATATATGCGCTTCTCCCTCTCGTTTAACTATCCCCTTCTAGTTTAGGAGCGCGAGTCGCACTCTGCTCTACCCGCTTATGTGACGGCGATTGATGGCTTTTGCATCCTGCATATGATATTATAACATCTATGTTGTTGTTGTTTAAGAAGTTTAACAATTGGCTTAGAATGATAAGTAATCACATGAAAAGTTGACACAGAAATTATGCCTCGATTCACGTGAATTTTTTTAGATTAGAAAACGTTTTATTTCAGGCTTTTAGAATACAAAAAAAAAAATAAATAAATAAAATAAGCGTTGCAAATACTATTGTACTATAAATTAATCAGCATGAAATGTGAAATTTAGTAAATCTAAGTTTGGAAATAAATTTCACTGCTTAACAATAAAACTTTCAATAAGCAAGATAATTTGAATACAAGATACACTTTTCACTTTAAAATAAAATTTAATTTGTAAACAGATTCTATAAACGAGTACACAATATTAACGTTCGTTTATCACATTTTAATATTAATTAACTGGTTTTAATCATACTTTTTGATCTATTGAGATCTAATTGTATTTTTACACATAGCTCGATACTCATTTACAATTTTATTTTATCAATAAAAAAATGTAGTCACGTTCTATTTTTATATAATGAAGGTAAAAATGATACCAAAAAAAAAATTAATATTATAATTAAAGGCACCTTGGGTATAATATTTAATGATGTTTCTTAGAAATTACATAAATATTCATCAGTTAAACTTATTACATTTTTTTAAACTATCTACTATATAGTTACATAACTCATAAACATAGTACTTGATAGTAAAATTTATTAATTTGATATCGTACATTTGATATATGGAGTAAATTATTCAAATAAAACGTATTTTTTTTTTTTATTAAAGTATAATTATGGTTTCGAACTTTTTTTTCATGTTTCTATTTTATATTAAGACTCTATGTATATCACATTTATAGACGTAATAAATATAAAAGCTTAATAAAATTTTAATTTATGCAACGTTAACATTCACTAAAAACTCATCAACAAGCTCATTGAAAAAAAAAATTACTCATTCACGCTTGTGTAAAAGTAATTTTTAATTCCAGTGACAATCAAACGAGTGAATTATGATAATTATAAAATTTAAGCTGTTATTTTTCAATAAAAATTACAAAATTTCAAATCCAATGTAAAATAAAAATAAAAATAAAAAAGAACCATTTGAATCACATGATTCTCACGACGTAATGCCGTAAGAAAATACTTGGAGTTCTATCCTCTCTGGCTGACCGACGCTGTCCTTTTCTACTTGACGGGGTTGTATCAGAGGCGCGTGACTATGTGAAAAGCGGATTGCCTCTCGCGTCCTTTTCTCATCAACGCTCCTTTGTCTACCTTCCTCTCTCTCTCTCTCTCTCTCTCACTCTCTCTCACTCTCCTTCTGAAACTCGCCGCCATCTATCTCGTTTTCACAAAGGAGAGATCGTTCTTTCCCTTTCCTCGCAAAACGCGCGCCGCATTCGAGCTCCTTTATAGCGAATCACTAAAATTCGAATCTATTGTTAATTTTAAAAACATGCATTTGCAAAATTTTTATATGCCAGAAAGATAGCAGAAAAGTTAAGATATTTACTAATCGTAGAATAAGATATGAAATATATATATATATATATATATATATATATATATATATATATATATATATATATATAATAAGAATGTATCTATATAAAAACATGTTCGAATTTAATAATATTTTATTAGTGTTTCATTTGTAATAATTTCGATGACAAATGATATCCATTGTCTTTTAACTTCAATTAAAAATAATCAATCATTACATATTAAAATAAGAAAATAATTTATTTTTACTATAGAAATATGTAATCTAAATAAATTTGATTGTTTAAAAAATAATTTTAAATTTTTCATGATAAATTTCCATGCGATGTCGATGGAATTTTCCGTTATGGATTTTAATATTGAATCGATCGAATAAAAAATAATATATCCATTTTATGTTTATTTAAATATATAGAGCTCAATCATCTCCATACATAATTTTTTATTCAGCTTCATCTTAACGATGATGAAATTCTTATCTCGTGATAGAACGAACTTTTCAGTTATTTATTAAGTAGACGTCTGCCGGTGAGAATTTTAAATTAGAAACGCGTCTCTTGGATTAATTTACATTTCTGTTTGAGGAAAGAATAAATACTCGTCGTGATTTTGAATATAAGAGTTGAATTTGTTGAATAACTTTTTTGCACTATTCCCTTCTTTTATGAGATTATTTCATTGTTTACTTTGCTTTAAATTTATGGAAAACAGTCGCATATATTTTATGAATCACATTGCGACTTTTAGTCGTTCGAATATTTTGCAATATATTTGCAAGCAGTTCCGCGATGATAACTTATATATTTAATTATTCACTTTTAACTTAAAATTCATAAAAAAAAAAAAAAAAAAAAATAAAAAAAAATTGTTTTGGCAATGCCTATAACATACGATCTATCAAAAATAATCTGCATAAATAAAATAAAATATTTTAATTGTAGGAATGAATTTTTTTTATGCTAAAAGAGAGTAAACATACATTTGAATAACATGGACAAATAATTTGAAATTATAATCTAAGACTTTTCAATTTGTATGATAAATAAGAGATCAATTTTATTTTTTCGTTCAGTAATTTCGCGGAAATACTGTACGGCAGGAAATACCTTGATAAGCGATTATAGTTAAAAGTGTTCTTGGAAAGTCCGATGTATCATAACCGATAGAAAAAATTTAAGTTCTTTATAAAACCTTATAAATATTGATATATAGATATTTATTGTACACGTATACTTTGCTTATATAAGTGAATAATGATTATAACAATATTAATTTTTATTTTTTTACAAACAATATATATTTTTATATTATAATTTGAAAATTTAAATTTAAAAATTTTAGTTTTTTTTTTTTTTTTTTTTTTTTCAATTCAATAAGTGCAACAATACATCTTTACAAAAACAACTAAAATAGAAATTATGGTTATGTACACAAAATGACTAAGATTATGAAAATTAAGTCCTAATATGTACGAACGACGCGTTATTAAAGATGGTAATGCTATCTTATTGCATTTTTATCATTTTATTTCCCCTATGAGACATTTTAAAGCCGCGTTTCCGAGGAAAATGTGCGTACATTTGTAAACTATTGCAATTAAGTCATACTCTCTATCCATATATAGAGCTCTCGAATAAAAAAAAATAATTAAATAATAAATTATAAAAGCAATGTTCTTTTACGTTTTTTTTTATTATTTTTCTTAAATTCTCATTAATTCTCTTAGCATTTTATAACAATTAAAAAATATTTTTAATAAACTTATAAAATGATAATAAGTTCCACTTTTACGATAAAAATAAGATGCGCACTGTGGTTTAGATGTCTGACATTTTATTTGCAAATATTTTTTAAACGTTTTTATTTATATTATAATAATGTAATTTTGATATTTTTATAATTACGTCATAGAATATCAATATATTTTAAAAAATTTATTGAACTAGTTATGTGCCTTACGATTTTACATTAATAATAGTTTTTTAAATAAATAAATAATTCATATTTATAAATCTTTATAAGCATTATGACACACAAAAATAATTACAGTAGATAAGCGTACTCCAAAGCGAAGAATCTAGAATGACATTTAAAAAAATAATTATTGCAGAACGAAAATTTGTTTTTTTCAGGAACACGTATACATACAATTGAATAAATTTTAAATCGTATCATCTTAGATTATAAAAAAATTAAAATCTTCCTTGCCAATGATATGTTTGGTTTTAAGGTCACTGCATCTTATAATTTGTACACAATATTCATCAGAATGTTCCTAATACGGTTTCATTTTATTTACCGTTTATTACTTAATTGTCATACAACGATATTCCAAAACTAAACTGCATTCTTTTTAAAAAATGTGATATTTTCTTATGGATTTTACATCAAACATCAAAGCACGCAATTCAGACCGTGTAAATTTAAAAAGAATAACTCAAAAAAAATTAACTTGCCGTCGATCGACCTACTACACTCCAGCCTATAAATTGTGCATTTTGCAATAAAAAACCATGAGAAATAACGTCTATTAATTTACACATTAACGTTATACCAATTATTTAATTCGCACATTTATTATATTTTTTTTATAAACAAAAAGCACAAATGGAACATATGCATACGCTGAAATGACGATATCTAAAAAAATATGACCTCTTTTAATTTGCACATCCCGTCAAATCATTATTTATTGATAATTTTAATTTGCACACTCATTATATCTCATAAATTTTTAATATTTTTAGAAAAAATAGCATAAAAAGAACTTTAACCAAAATTTTAAATTGTGCGCATGCGCACAAACGTATGTCTACGTGCGAGCTTGCAACAAACGCGCGACAAGTATAACATTAAAATTTTTTAATAAAAAAACACATTAAATAAACGATAATAATTTAATTAATTTGCACACATTCCAAAAACGTTTATAAACAATTAATTAAATTAGCACATAGCTGGAATGTCAGTAAATATTTATATTTATTATAATTATTAGAAAATATACATATTAAAAATTATATTTTTTAATAAATTTTAGAGTTTAAAAATTTATAATTTGTAGATTTTAATACGAAAATCTATCGAAAATCAAGTACCTATAGTGTGAACTGACAAGGATATCGCAAGTATATTAAAATTATCACAATCTATTTCTATTGGCTCAATTTTCGAAATGTTCGTTGTCTTCAACAATTTAAATTCTCTTCGCGGTGTGGAACCGGCCTTGAAACTCAGATACAAAGAAATTACAACAGTTTTAATACATGTTTAAAGCAGAGAAATCTTTAACTATTGGGAAATCGTGATCAGCTAACGATTCTGATATTGGATTATCGAAAACATCATTAAAGTGTAATTTTCATTTTTACAATATTTAAAGTTAACCGAATTATATTGTAATTAGATAAATAAATAATAGAGTTCCTGTTGTAATATTATATACAAGAGCTGGGTATTTACTGAAAATAGTTTAATGTAAATAATAATTAAGTAAAAATATTTGAGGATCTTATTTAAAGCTTATATTTATATGCGTATGTAAAAATATATGTATTACATACGTTTGAAAAAAAATACGAAATATATAGCATTAACTTATAAATTTATTAACAACTTCGGTAAAAAAAATAGTTTACTAAAGAGTTATATACATATACTTACATAGGTTTATAATGAAACAAATTTTCATGCAAGGTTGTAAATTTAATCATTATTCTTCTTAGAAAAATTTTACATTAAAAATTAGTTATAAAGATTGATCTAAAGGCATAAAAGTAACGACAAATTTATTAAACCACTTCCTATTTAATATAAATTATTCAAAAAACATTTTCTTTAAAAGTTTATTTAAGTCTCATGCTATTTCTATGTTTTTAGAAAATAAAGTGTATGAAATGACTTTTTAAAATTTTTTCAGATAAAATTGTTTTAAATGAGTATCCAACAAATAAAATTTAAACATAACAATTAAGCAAGACCTTTTTTTTATTGATTTAAAGGTTTAGCCCACACAAGAACGTAGCATACGTGTTTAAAATAACGATAAATCGTTATAAAAGCTCTAGTACTAGTCTATATTTTTCATTACGCATATTTGCCATTTATTATTTAATCACGACATTCTCATTAACAAGAAAGAAAGAAAGACAAGCTGTCGTTCATTCATTACTGCTGTAAAAACTAAAGTACATATCGTGCAGTTTAAAAAGATTTCATGTCCTTTTTTTTCTTTCACCTTTATCCTTTATAATCAAATAGTTCAGTATATGTATGATGCTTTTTTTTACAATAAATTATTATTGATTTAATGTTGCTCGCACGCTGCTTTAAGCTGAGCTATTTAAATAACGTTTTTTATTCCATTGATATTCCCTCGTGTTGCAAACGGGGCTTAATTTTTGTACGACCAGATGTGAATAAACCGTTGACTTATTTGAGTTTTTAATAATGAATATGAATATTTACTGACATTTCAGCTATGTGCTCATTAAAATAATTGTTTATAAACGTTTCCAGAAGGTGTGCAAATTAATTAAACAATTTTTTTCGTTTATTTAACGTGTTTTTTTATTGAAAAATTTGAATGTTATATTTTTTTCGCGCGTTTGACGCAAGCTTGTAGGTAGACATACGTTTGTGCGTATGCGCACAATTTAAAATTTTGGTTAAAGTTCTTTTTATGCTATTTTTTCTAAAATTATTGACAATTTATGAGATTTTTTTTTTTTTAGATATCGTCATTTTAATATACGCATTTGTTTTATTTGTGCTTTTTATTTAAAAAAAAAATATGATAAATGTTTGAATTAAATAAATGGCATGACGTAAATGTGTAAATTAAAAAACGTTATTTCTCATGGTTTTTTATTGCAAAATGCACAATTTGCAGGCTGGGGTGTAGTAGGTCGTCGATTGCCACAATACAATCCATCGAGAGAGAGAGAGAGAGAGAGAGAGAGAGAGCGAGTTAAAGACAGTCCGGCACATATTATAAGAAAAAAATAAATAAATAAATAAAGGGATTCGCGCGCGACCCCAAGTAGGACATACACATTGTACAGCCCGACGTGAGCTCGATACGTCGAGGTAGCATCGCGGTGGGCGGATTGTGTAAATCTCTTCGGCTGACCTTGACCCCTCCATCGTCAAGCGTTTGCAATCGCAAACGCCGTCGTCGTCGCTATTTACCTTACTGGGCGATTTTATTTCCAGCGATTATATGCTCTTGACGTCGCTTGATGTTTTATCGAAGTTTTTATGCTGTTCTTTTATTTTGTTTCGTTTATGATCCACGGGTACGTGAATTAAAAACCATGCAAAATTAATTAATAATTGTAATTTTCTGTTTTTTTTTTTTTTTTTTTTTGTACATTAGTTTAATAAAATTAATCGAAATATAAGGATAAATAAGGAAAAATTATTTTTATTTTTATCGAAATTAAAACAAAATATTTCTGATCTACAATTAAATCAATAAACTTAAGCGCTCAAAGAATCTGCGGTATGCCCATGAGCAATATAAAAAAACTAAGACATATGAAAAAGACGAATTAAAAATAAAACAAATAAACACCGACGGGAATAAGTACCGTCGCGGGAGCGCGCGATTTCGAGTTAAGAGCGAGAAAACGCACTTACGTGTTATGTACATCTCGACAGCCTCGGGACAGATAAGTGCAACAGGAAGAAAATATATACTCGTACGGATGAAAAGTAGCGAGCGAAAGCCGTGTAAGGGATAAATGGATCGTATGTGCGTACATAAGCGCGTTGTAGAACGGATTTCTCGCTTCGACTTCCTGGTTGCTTTGAAATCTTTTGTGCGCGTGCGTGTAATTAAACGTACTTTATATCGTTTTTAAAGAATTACGATCGTGAATAATCTATTAAGTTTATTTTGTTCTTATCGTTGTAAATTTTTATCAAGATAATGTATTCTGAAGATATGTTACATTATACAAAAAGTTACTCGATAAGTTACATGGTTGAGCATTATTGTATTATTATTTTAAAAAATGAATAGAATACCATTTGTAAAAATAAATAAATATAAACACTTTAATATCTATGAAGATTTTTGTATTACCATGATTTTAAACTTACTCGAAAATGATAAAATTTAATTTGAATTTTTTTTTTTTTTATAAATTGAAATTTTATTCGTAGACATTTTTAATATTCGAATTGAAACATTTTATTTATTTTTAATTTCAATAAATTACATATACCCTTCTATAATGTATTTCAACTGATGTAAAAACTCAATTACATCAATTACTTAAAATTTACTTTCCTCTTTGTCTATTTATTTATTTATTTTAAACCAAAAATTGCAATTACATAAGCAAATCCTATTGATGCAAGTGATTACCTCTACGTATAGGTTTGGTAAATAACAAAGGAAGAGTTCACACACAAAAATAACGTGATACATAATTTTATTAAAATTCTTTTACTAATAATTTACTTTTGTAATAATAGTAATTTTCTCTTCACTGCTCACATGTTCACAAATATTTTGTTTAAGGCTATTCGTTTTTTAATTTTTTGTTTTTTATTTTGTTATAATAAAAAAATTTTAAATAATTTGACAAGGAATTTAATAATCTAATAGCTATGATGTATGTTTTTTTATATTTATTGCTTTGTTAATCTTATATACTTTTATATCTTGTATTAATTTTCTTTTTATCATCTTTAGCTCTATATAATGATGTGATGGTGACTAAAAAGCTTTGATATTACTTCGTTTATTATTTAACTCATTTTTAAATTGCAATATTTTTAAAGCATTTACGTATCGCTAAATACATATTTATATATAAACATTTAGAACATAATTTAAAAAATTGTATGATATTAAATATTAATTATCATTTATGCATATTACGAATCAATTGATATCATCATTCAATGTGTATTCAATGAGTAAAATCCATTAAACAAGAAAGTTATGTACTTGCAAATAACGTGAGTTTTAAAATATCCGTTGACACGTAGAAAAAAGCTAATTAGAAAATGCTTCTTAGTTATGTTTACAGAAAGTCTTTATTTATTACACCGTTCGCAGAAAGACCATACTTTCAATAGGTACATGAGCAATTTTTTTTTTCTCGTACTATTTCCTTACATATTTTATAAAAATACTCGATTTACATAATTTTATTTAAAATTCTTTACGGCAGGTTGCGAAATGATATGAGAATTTGTAATTTTTACGCAATTATTTTATAAGTTTAAAAATACAATAGTATTGGTAATATAAACAGAGTATTAACAATGAAATATTGCTTGAAAATTGACTGCTTTAGAGTCGTGTATATCAAAAATATAATGCATCATATTTAAAAATACAATCAAAATAAAATTCTAATATGGTGTTTGAAAATATTTAAATGCAATAGCAATAAAATTATATCTCTATCTTTAAATTTATTAAATTTAACAAAAAAGCGTCAACAATATCTATATTTGATCAATCTATGCATCACTTAGAAGTAACATATTAGTTCATCGAGAAATCTCTTCCTTATTTGCACCGGCCGCGTATATTTTTGTCGCAAAGGTTAACATTGTACCCCGCGAGTTTATCCTTGTAACAGTTAATCGTACATACGGCAATTGAAGCTCTAGTAATACATATTTATAAAATAATACAATTGAATTATAAAGAAATTTTCCATTCGGTTCGCTCGTTTTATAGAACGTTTTAACGAAATAAACAATATTATAGATAAAATCTATTTTTAACGATTAATTATTGTGTGTTAAAAATTTTTGTAAAACAAACTATATTTCATTTATCGAATGAATGAACCATCGTAATCCAAAAATAAAGAAACGAACTTAATATTTTTCTCACTGCTTCAACTGATAGATATATCAACTGCCAGTAAATATTGACGACATAATCATAACTAAAATTAATGACTCGTCCTTTTTATAGTCACGAGAGAACTAACGAGTACAATGTGCATAAAAACGCTTAAAAATGCAAGGAAAAAGAATAAAACTTTAAAGACGAAACACGCCGAGAAAAACGCTCGGATTTTAGTTTTCTGACAAACGGGAGTAACACGTTGGCGTAACCGCTGGTGCGTATAAACAAGCGAAAAAGTCGACGGTTAAACTTAGGTAAAAAATCCCATTGTAAAAGAGTGAAGAATAAAAGGAAAAAGATAAATAAATATAAGGAAATAGAAGGACGAAGAAAAAGTCAAGTGCTGTGTTACAGCTCGTTGTTTCTACGATTGCGCGCTCGAGAATATCGCAAAATGCGTCAGCAGCGAAACGAGGCAATCGGTGTAAGGAAAAGGAATAGCGATTTAACGGGGTAAATAGATTAAACATACGAGAAGAGTTTAGGTCTCGGGGGAAATTATTGAAATTAAACGCTTTAGGATTTGATGAAGTCAAAATCGTTCATTAAATTGTATTAGTTTTATTCCCATGGTATGCTTTAGCGACGATTGGTGAACGAAGTTAAGTTAAATAGTTTTCTATGCGATTAGTTTTTGTTTGTGATAAAATGATTTTTATACAAAAAAAAAGAAAAGAAAAGAAAAAAAAAATAAAAAATTTATAAAATCATTGAATCAATTTTAATCGTTGATAATTTTTTAAAAAGAATTTAGACAATAATTAAAAATTTTGACTTGATTATATGTGAAAGAAAACCGGTGCTATCATTTCGTGTGATATTCATCTGGTGTTCGAGCAAAATATTGTGATATCGATTACATTATAATTTTATTATAGTCTGATGCTACAAGTATTGATGTTTTAAAGTTGAAAAAAACACAATATTATCTTAAAAATATATCATATTTTTAAAGTTAAGCTTCCTTGTATAAATAATGAATAAACATCTTATGAGAAATTAAACTTCCGTAAATGAAAATTTATCAATAGTTTTCCATTGATCCAGAATTTTTCGTTAGCGTAAATTTATTGCGACATGATTAACAATGCCAATAAACGAATGTTTGAGTAGTCTATCTAAAAGAGGTCACGATTTGCGATGAAAATTAAACGAAAAACTTTTACCGCAACGAACTACTAACAACGACTAAGCAAATAACAAAGACAGTTTTACATCTATATGCACAGGCACAATTTAAGTCCGGTGCGCTTGGTCGGGCCTCTCGGTCCTCGACACGCATTGAAATAACGCGTTAGGATACGCGTGGATTTCAATTACTTTTCGCCGATCGCCACTGAAATATATTGTCTCTGGTAAGCGCACGCAGTTCGTTACTTGCGCAAACTTAACACCGTTAAAGCTGCTAATGCAGATAATATAACGTGTCCGATGCGCTAAACGATTCGATTATAACTTTCGATTTTTCGCTCTATCGTAATAACGCGACCGTAATAATTTAACTCGTTATATCATTGATTGATTAAAAGTTTTGACAGCATGATGGAAAAATACTACAAAAACATACACCATTTGAAAATTAAGTTTTCAGTCAAAAAGTATGATATACTTTTCACTTTATTAATAACGTTAATTTTTTTTTAATTTAAAAACTTTTAATAGTATATTTGCTTTTGCTATTAACGTATTATTAATTGAAAACGTAAAATAAAACGATCATAAAAAAAAAAAAAAAAAAAAAAAAAAAAAAAAAAAAAAAAAAAACGAATAATTGCAAACACGAATAATTTAATTATCGATAATTATATGAAAATAGTTACAAGAACAAAAACTGTTTATTTCCCGTAGCGTAATTAATTGATAGCTTTGAAAAAAGACGACTTAAAAATTATTACGTTGATCAACATATATTAACCCATTAATGTCGAAATTTAAGCCAGCATTTCTAGGTACACCGCTACTATAATTTGTTACATTTGTTCATATAATTTGTAGTATATATTTATAGTATAACACTTTGTATAATACTGTATATCTTTCTGTGCAATCTTTACACTCTTTAAATGCGTTATATACTTAATTTTGAAACACGTTTAATTCCAGAGGCAAAGATTAATAATTTATAGTATAATAATTATAAATTCAATTGCATGCGCTTATTTATGCACCGGTATAATAATTATTCAAATGAAAGTTTTCTTTTTATTTAAAAATATAATCACTTATCTATTTATCACGGAGATGTAATACAATATTAAACCATTCCAAAATTGAACCAAACGAACGTAAAATTGAATTCTGATGAATAATAATCTACTGAAAGTAATAAATGAATTAATTAATGACACGCTTTACCCATTTGCTTTGGAAATACCACAAATTTTATACTTATTTAACTCACTAAAAAGTACTATTATATTAATTGTAAATTATATTTATTATATTATACACAATTATAAAATAATAGTATATTAATTGTTGATGAATTTTGACTAAAATTTGAACTCGCTTGTAAAAAAGTCTGCGGTTCTTGAAACCAATTTTATATTTCAAAAGTTAACAAATAATGTTGAATAATCAATTCTCGACTATTAAAAATGTTTAGAAAATAATGAATTTGAGAATGGATTTTTTTTTTTGAAACTTTTTTAAAATCAAGTGGATGTCGGCCTTCACTTTTTAACTCGACAAGGTAGATTTCAAGAATCAATTCAAACAAACTTAAACAGTTTTATTTTTAAAATTTTACTATTTTTTTACTTTTACGTCATTTTTATAATATAACATTAAGCTTAACGATTTTACTTTTTTTTTTTTTTAATTTTAATAAAAAATAATAAAAATTATAATATTAAATAATGTTGCAGGGACATATTGGAATAATCTAAACTACATTTGTACGAATGAAGTTTATACCTTAAGTTTGTTATCCACATATTTATGGTCAAATTTTTATTAATTAATCTTAAATTTAGTGCTTTTTATAAAGATATGGGTTAATAAACTCGTTTGTTAGTAAAAGTTTTAACACACTTTATACAACTGAAAATGATGGAAATGTTTTATAAAGTTAGAAGTATATATTTTATAAATACTATGTTAAAATTAATATGAAATAACAATAAACTTAGTTATATAAAAAATTATACTTATTAGAGAGCTGTTGGTTCTAGAACAATATTTAATTTCTACTAAATTAACAATGTGTAATAAATTAACCAAGCCAATTTTCTAAACTCATAATTCTAATTTTTAATTAATAAAACAACAAATTTTTGTTGTTTTCACTCTTACGATATAAAAATAAAAATTGCAATTTATAAGTAGAAGTAATTTTTATAGAGAATGCCGATATGTATCCAGAAGAGGATAAACTTGGCAACTACTATGATATTTCTTAAATCATTTCAAGCAGCGAACAATAACAACTTTCTATTCAATCCAAACTTTGCTCATAATTCTAATATCTCGGTCTTTCGCTATATATACTTTCAAAAGTTATTCGAAAAAAACAATATCTCGGGCTACATTCTACGGCATAATTAAAATTCTAACAGGTCTCTCAAATCTCTAACTTTAGCATTCCGTGGAAATCCCCGGAATACATTTAACGTTATTATAATCATTCACGCACGCCTCATATATTATGCATAAAACAGGCAGTAATAATAGGATAGTATCAAAAAACAAGAATCAGAAATAAACTGCTACACCTCAGCTTAGAAATTGTGCATTTTGCAATAAAAAACCATGAGAAATAACGTTTTTTAATTTACACATTTATGTTATACCAATTATTTAATTCGCACATTTATCATATTTTTTTTATAAACAAAAAGCACAAATGGAACATATGCATACGCTGAAATGACGATATCTAAAAAAATATGACCTCTTTTAATTTGCACATCACGTCAAATTATTAATTATTGATAATGTTAATTTTCACACTCATTAAATCTCATAAATTGTTAATAATTTTAGAAAAAATAGCATAAAAAGAACTTTAACCAAAATAACATTCAAATTTTTCAATAAAAAAACACGTTAAATAAACGAAAAAAATTGTTTAATTAATTTGCACACCTTCTGGAAACGTTTATAAACAATTATTTTAATGAGCACATAGCTGAAATGTCAGTAAATATTCATATTCATTATTAAAAACTCAAATAAGTCAACGGTTTATTCACATCTGGTTGTACAAAAATTAAGCCCCGTTTGCAACACTAGGGAATATCAATGGAATCAAAAACGTTATTTAAATAGCTCAGCTTAAAGCAGCGTGCGAGCAACATTAAATCAATAATAATTTATTGTAAAAAAAAGCATCATACATATACTGAACTATTTGATTATAAAGGATAAAGGTGAAAGAAAAAAAAGGACATGAAATCTTTTTAAACTGCACGATATGTACTTTAGTTTTTACAGCAGTAATGAATGAACGACAGCTTGTATTTCTTTCTTTCTTGTTAATGAGAATGTCGTGATTAAATAATAAATGGCAAATATGCGTAATGAAAAATATAGACTAGTACTAGAGCTTTTATAACGATTTATCGTTATTTTAAACACGTATGCTACGTTCTTGTGTGGGCTAAACCTTTAAATCAATAAAAAAAAGGTCTTGCTTAATTGTTATGTTTAAATTTTATTTGTTGGATACTCATTTGAAACAATTTTATCTGAACAAATTTTAAAAAGTCATTTCATACACTTTATTTTCTAAAAATATAGAAATAGCATGAGACTTAAATAAACGTTTAAAGAAAATGTTTTTTGAATAATTTATATTAAATAGGAAGTGGTTTAATAAATTTGTCGTTACTTTTATGCCTTTAGATCAATCTTTATAACTAATTTTTAATGTAAAATTTTTCTAAGAAGAATAATGATTAAATTTACAACCTTGCATGAAAATTTGTTTCATTATAAACCTATGTAAGTATATGTATATAACTCTTTAGTAAACTATTTTTTTTACCGAAGTTGTTAATAAATTTATAAGTTAATGCTATATATTTCGTATTTGTTTTCAAACGTATGTAATACATATATTTTTACATACGCATATAAATATAAGCTTTAAATAAGATCCTCAAATATTCTTACTTAATTATTATTTACATTAAACTATTTTCAGTAAATACCCAGCTCTTGTATATTATATTACAACAGGAACTCTATTATTTATTTATCTAATTACAATATAATTCGGTTAACTTTAAATATTGTAAAAATGAAAATTACACTTTAATGATGTTTTCGATAATCCAATATCAGAATCGTTAGCTGATCACGATTTCCCAATAGTTAAAGATTTCTCTGCTTCAAACATGTATTAAAACTGTTGTAATTTCTTTGTATCTGAGTTTCAAGGCCGGTTCCACACCGCGAAGAGAATTTAAATTGTTGAAGACAACGAACATTTCGAAAATTGAGCCAATAGAAATAGATTGTGATAACTTTAATATACTTGCGATATCCTTGTCAGTTCGCACTATAGGTACTTTCGATAGATTAGTAAGCGCCTATCTTAAGGAGGCCAGGAGCGTGAGGGGCCCGGGAAGAGAGACCAAGAGATAGGACGAGGGGAAGAGTGGACTGAGGGGAGAGCCAAGTCACGGGATTCAGTGAAAGTGTTGGAGAGAGAGATCAGCGCCGGTCTTAAGGTGGGGCGAGCAGAGCGATCGAAACAGGCCCCACGCTGTTCGGGGCCCCGCGATTTTAAAATTTAATTTTAGAATTTAGATATATAAAATGATCTATTTTTTTAATAATGAACAGTAGTCTAATCTTGATAATAGTTATCGTGAATAATAGTATTAACCTAATATCTTACTTAATGAAATTGACGCTATTATTACATCAAATTAAAAGGAAAATTGTCAATTTTCAAAATTTATGTTGAACAAATTTATATTTCACTAACTTATTTATTTTATATATTCTAACTTATTTATTTTATATCTTCTATTGTATTTCTTTATCAAAAATTACACTTTTCATGATAATTGATAACCTGTATCAACCAAATAACGGTAATTTTTTGGGACTCATTGAAATAATCGCTAAATTTCATCCCATTATGCAGAGCATATCGTATAATGAATTAAGATATTCATGATCATTATCTTGGACCGAAAATTCAAAACGAACTGATAGAATTAATGGCTTTGGAAGTTCGAAAAAAAAATTATTTTTAATATAAAAAAAGCTAAATATTATTTTGTTAGTTTAGATTGCAATCCAGATATAAGCCACCAAGAGCAAATGAGTTTGGTAATACGATATGTTCATGGAAATGAAGGGGAGGTTACAATTAAAGAGCAATTTATAATGTTTTTAAAAGTACAAGAAACTACTGGAAAAAGCTTATCAGTTGTTTTTTTTTTTTGATACATTGACATCATTCGATATTCGTATTGAAAATTGTAGGAGATAAGGGTATGATAATGGTGCAAACATGAAAGGAAAATATCAAGGTGTTCAAGCGCATATTTTGTGGATACTGTCATATTTTTACACTTTGAGTGTAAAAACAGGACTCGATTATTAATTTAAGGCTCCAAAAATCCGCTGCAATAAAGATCTGGTCACTTCTAATCTCACTCGAATATACAATATTGCACAAATCAAAACCAGGTAATAAATATTTCCGACGACGATACAAAAAATCAAACCAACGAGGATGAATCTCAATATCTGGACACTGGAGATAGCAAAAAGTTCATCTCAAACAAACAATAAAAAAAAAATTGACTTACCAATAAGTAATGGGGGGTTCCGCGCCCCAAACCCCCCAAAAATAACCCAACTCAATAAACACACATATTTGAATACAAGAAAAAATTAAAAATTAAAAAAAATATATAAAAACATTTAAAAAATACAAAAAACAAAATATTTAAAAATTAAAAAAAAAAAATAAGAACATAAAAAAAACAAAAAAATAAAAAAATATAAAAATATAAATAAAAAAAAAAAAAAAAAAAAAAAAAAAAATGCATTTTAAAGTCCAAACTCCAACTTCGTGGTAAAATGTTTAAGTGAGCTATTAAAACTGAAACTAATGGAGTAATGGCGGTATAATAATCATGCATATGATACGTAGCCTCAAAATAATCAAAAAATACGTAGGAAGAAAACATTTGCGGGTATTTTCATCGCTATATTCGTGTTCAGGATGTCGAAATACATATGTATACAAAGTTTCAAATGAATCGGAGGTATGCGCTTTTCGGAAGTACATTCTAAAAAAATTTTCTTAGATTTTATTAAAAATACTTTTATGACGTAAGGAAATAAAAATACAATTAATTTATCGATATTTAGGTTATTTTAAAGAAATTTAAAAAAAATTGATAAGTACGCTTTTTTCAAGCATTTTTAAGTTTATAAACAATGCTACCCTTTAATAGGCTCCGGGATGAATATTGCCCCAGGTCTCGGAATAGGTAAGACCGGCACCGAGAGAGATAGAGAGAGAGAGAGAGAGAGAGAAAGAGAGACGTTGAGAGATGCCTTCCTCCTTCCATCATGTGATGAGCGCAAACAACCTCGAGAACTCTCGGAGGCTCTCTTCGTTGTACGCGTAATACATGCCTTGTTCCGACGCGTTTAGTCACGCGCACGCGCTCACGTATACATATACTCTTATACACACATACACGTATTGTTGACATAAGTGATAAGGTAGTGGTGCACGATTGTGTTGCGTGAAGCGCTTGTTAGAGACTAATTTATGTTTTTTTTTTTTTGTATTTTTTTTTATTGTTTTTTTTCTTTTCGTTTTCAAGTATAATTTGTTTATTAAGATGTATGTTCGAAATACGCAATGGATACGGAAATGTATCGAAAAAAAAAGATTACAGGCTGACCAATGATTAAGAAATATAAAATATAACCATTCTTATTAAAATAGTAAAATTTATTAATACTTAAAAATTTTATTATCGTTTTTCTATTTTGACATTATAAAATTTAACAATAAATTGCAAAAATAAAAGAAAATTTATCTCGTACAGAATCAAATAGTTAATAATTTTATCGTAAAATTATTCTAAAATAAAGGAAAAGAATCAAGCGTTTGAATATTATTTTGTATAATATTATCTAATATTTTATTTTAACAATAGCTCTTAGTACTTATATTTTCTACCTATAAAGCGCGAATATTATTTAAATTATTTGTTCATTTCCCAATCAAATACATTAGTAAAAATAATAAGGTTATAATTTATTTACTACTATATAGCTTTAAATTAATTTTGATATTGATAAAAAATATAATTAAAATATTTCATTTAATATATTATAATTTACATAAAAATTCGCTAATCACAATCTTAAAAATTTATCATTTACAAACTTTTCATAAATTTTAAAAGTTATTATAATATCGTTTTACTTTATTAATCACATAAAAAGCATTTTTGATTTTAACTTAAGTCATATTTCAATTCATTAACATAAAAAAATACATACACAATAATATTGCTTATTGCGTAAATAAATTAATTTTAACTTAGTTACTTTACTACAAGAATATTAATTAAATCACAAATAATTAATTACAAAATTATAATTAAGCACTTGTAAATAAAAAAAAAAATAATGTTTATTCAATTTGATCACAATAACTTTATTAGGTCGTAAATAAAGTAAATTGTCTTAATTATTATAAATAATCAATTGTTTTAATTTACACACGAATTTCTAATCGATAAAACTTTGGTTTCATTTATGATTTATAAAAATTCTTTTTAAAACCACAATTAAAATATTTTACAGCAAAAATTACCAATAGTCAATCAGTAATTACCAATACCAACAGTCTTCATAGAAACTTCTAGCTCTGGTAATTTCATTTTAAACGCCATAGTAAAAGCGCGATAAAATTACCTTTCGCTACCCCAACTATCTTCAATTTTCATATCCTTTTCTATTTATTAACGTAGCATCGAATTTTTCGATACGCAAAAAAAATAAAGTTATAAAAAAAAAATGTTCTTTTATATAAGTTTAATCCATTCGGTATTATATTTATAAAACGTAATTTACATCATTCCAAATCGAGAAAATAAAAAATCAAAGTTGTTTTCTTATAGTATTAATTTTAGTGCACAGTACAGCTGTTTATTTTATTGCATACTTGTGTGATTATACTACGTTTTATTATACAAAAGAAAGCTTGAAATAATGAACATTAATATGAATAGATTTAATAATTGTGAAAATTTGAAATAAGCTATTGTTTACATTATTATGTGTTGATTAGATGATGAATCATTTCGTACATTATATCATCATATCGTTGAATAAATTTGTTGAATCATTGCTCATTTATTTTAATAAAAATAACTGTAAAAATATTCATCAATTTTGTTTCCGTAAATATTTTAAAAATATATTAACTTTCATATTATTTGTCGTTTTTGAAATTTTTTTTATTGAATTTTTTGTATCTCAATGTTGTAATAGATTTATTAAGTAACATAAATCCAAAAAAAAAGTAATAGATTTTTGTGTTATAGACTATATATATATATATACATATATATTTTTTATGGATTTTATTCCACTGAAAGCGAATATAGCCTCAGCTTTGGCCTTAAACGTCAGAATTTTTTTTTATAGTGAATAATAAGATACTTCTATACGATTTAATGAATTTCCAAAACGATGTTTAATTGCAAAAACAAAAAATAAAAAATAAATCCTAATGTACACAAGGTCAAAAATTAAAGATATATCGGGACGAAATATATGTATAGAAATTACATATTATATTTATATAAAATGACCACTGGACGCTAAAAATAGTAGAATATTATTATTTTAATTGCATTGTCACTGTAATAGTTATATTTTTCACGCATATCGATATGATTGAATAATCTCCATAATCGCGATAAGAAACATTCACAATACTCTCGTGACAAAAGTGCAGAGGTAACGGCGATTAATAATATGCTTGATTACACGATTTTCTCGCGCGCGAGTGAAATTGCTCACCACACAACTAGTAGTAATTCACCTAATTGCATGAAAGAAACGTACAAAAAGCCGGGGCTTCTTACATCTTGCATTTTCTCACTACGAGGTAAAAAAAGGGAAAGGCTTTTGTCTTACTCGTGATACTCTGTTGTAATACTGTTTAAAACGTACGTGTAAACGGTGCATGAAAGAGACCTATCCGAGCTTCTGTTTGTAAATAAAGACTGTGAATAGAATGTACACGCTGTTCATTCATACATTGTAGTTGTGATAACGATGTTGACTATTTTTTTTTCTTTTTTTTTTTTTTTTTTTTTTTTTTTTTTTCGTAACTTTTCTACGTGTTTGAAATGGATAATTTAGGTATTAGTGTAATGTACTAATTAAAACCAAACAACGGGCAACATTTGTTTCAATTTTTTTTTTTTTTTTTTTTAACTAATTTTAGAAAATTAAAATTTAGAAAATAGTTTATAAAAAATGATGTTGGTCATTCAAGTTGATCATTAAAATTCATGTAAAACGAATAAATTAAAAAATGATTTTGTATTCATTGAAATAGGATTTAATTATGATAAATTAAAAAAAAAATAAATAAATAAAATGAAATAAAATAAAATATGCATTCCAAGAATGTTTTATTAAAACACAAAATATGTTGCTGATTCGAATTGATAAAAAGTTCGTGGAATATACAAGAATGGGATTTTTTGCCGTCTCTGTAAATAAGAGATACTGAAAAACATAAATGCGTCATTTAATGCCATTCATTTGTAATATAAATTTTAAAATCTTCTTTTAATAAATGTGACATTTAACGTTTAAAATATAGTTTTTTTTTTTTTTTGACGTAATAAAAACAAAATAATATTTTTTTGTAAAAATGTTATAAAATCACAAGGATTTATAGGTATTTCTCGTTTCTCTATCCATGGCAACAAGCTTTTTATTCTTGTTATAATCAACGCGTGTAAAACTATGTGATTTATACTCGTATGATTTGACGATTTTAATCCTATTTAAGTTAGCATACACCGATGTCAGCTTGACTTTGGTCAACAAGGAACATTAACTAATTCCAGTTAACTCGAGCAATATTGTTTCATTTTAATAAATTTTGATGAAAATTTGTTTTTAAAAATTTCTTATTGTAATTTGCTTTTTAATGCACACGTGTGAATAAGGTTTAGCTAATTGGTTAAGCAAAAGCTTTTAAATACAATGAAAACGTATATTCTATACTTTCACGATATATTTTTATAGAATAAATTTGTATTTAATTTATAATATTGTAAAATTTGTATCGTCTTGATCATAAATTTTTAAAGGTTTAAAAAAAAAACTGTCACTTTTCTATTGAATAATTTATAAAATCATCGAAACGTCGTACACTCACATCCATATATTTACGATGGTTTACGCTTCATGCGAGGTAAATTTCATAAAAGGAAATTTTTGCACGGATTGGTAAGAAAGACGAAAGAAAGACGAGTCGGCGAAAAGAATATATAGCTAATGTAAAAAAAAAAAAAAAAAAAAAAAAAAGAAAAACGACGATGATAAATGTGCCAGTGTGTCGAGTAACTAACCTTTTGTGTTGTCCGGCGAGACCCGTAACATGTAAGGTAAAGTAATCAGGAGATTGTTTGATCGGTATAGATCGATATTGGTACTAAAGGTTAATATTATTTTTTTAATTAAATCAATATAATTAGGTTGTTCAGCGAATATGTTAACGCGTGAAATAAAGATAAAATATTGTAATTTTAAGAAACATTGACGTCTTTTCATTAAAGACTTTTCATTAACCTTAGCTTGAATTTGAATTTTTCGTTAATGATTTTTAATTTTTCATTTTATACATAATTTATACATAATTATTGTTGTAATTTTATATTTACATCTTACGATAATTGTAATAATTTTAAGAACATAATATGCATTAATTACGTGCATTGATTTTTTTAATTGGATATTTTCAAATATTAATAATTAGTAAACAATTTTTTCGTTTATTTACATCGTTTAACTGTAATTGTAAAAGCGATTCAATAACTTTTTAGAATTTTTTAACATTTTATTGAAAATAATGTTTTATAGAGTAAATAATTTGATTAACTATTTTAACGTTAATCAAAATTTTGTTTCATTGTATTTTACTTTTATTTAATTATATTTAATAATATAATTAATTTTATAAGTAGAATATTCAATATATATTTATTTATTTATTTATTTATTCAAATTGGTTTTAATTTAAGCATATAAAAAATTTGGATACGAAAAAATTTACTAAATTAAAATTATCGCTTTTTATTTTTAATAATGAGTAGAAAGTAAAAAAAATGCATTATTAGAGAGCTCGATAAAGTCGAAACATATATATATATATATATATATATATATGTATATATATATTTATTTATATATATATATTTATTTATGAGAATTATTAGGAATACATGAAGCAGGTGTACGTATATAGCCTCGGCGTGTACACGTGTGTAATACGCAGTGTGTGTGTGCTTCTCTGCCGTTGAACCGCTGTCACTTCGCGTGCTACCTTCTCCCGCTCGTAGCTACCTGATAACGCGAAACAAGAAAATAGAATTTATATATCTGTTCGGATTTTATAATATAAATATAGCGTAATACAAGATATGAAATGCCGATTGCAAGTATATACGAGAGAGTTGAGAATATAACGGTTAAATGAAATAATGCAATTTTATGATGCTATGGGTTTGTTGCGTCGGTTGTTGATGCGCACACGGCGATTCGGCTTATAAAGAAGCGAAACATTGAAAATGCCCGTTCAGGTACGCATAGTATACGTTTACGTTGTCCACCTCGAATGAAACTTTTTACAGCGATCAAGTATACACAAATGATACTTATGTAAAGCGTAATCTATCTCGGGAACAAATGCATTCGTAGCTCGCAAGTTCAATTACATTTAGAAACTTAAAAGAACGAGAGTGAGATACGTGAAGTCGATGGTTTGAAATTCCCAGACGTGGAACAAGGATAAGTGGTAAACTATACCGTTTAATATTATTCTGTTACAAGTAAAGTATTAAATTTACTCATTAGATGGGTATTTTTTTTTTTATTTTTAGAGAGTCGACCGATAGGTTGATTTTTATTTTTTGCGCTTGAGTAAATTAATATTTTATTAAAATAATAAATATAAATTAATGATAATAAATAATTATTATCAAATATCAAATGCAGGTATTATTATTTATTTTTTACATCTTACTTGCAAATATCAAAGTAGATATATTTAAATTTATTAAAGTAATAATAAATTTGAATGAAACAAAGATAAATTTTTTATTTAATTTACAATTTCAATACTATATCATATAATTGAATTTAATCGTACAAGAGTAAATTTTTAAGATAAATATACAAATAAAATTCTTTTTACGTACTATAATAATGCACTCGCATTAAAAAATATTTAAATAGTTTAATAACAAATATTTTTTGTAATAATTTATTATTTTCGATGATCTTTTTCAATTTAAAACGATTTTTATAAATTTTTATCGGGTTTATCGGAAATTAATGTTGAATTTTTTACGTGTCCGTATGAAAATATTTCATTGTATATATACATATACATATATGATAGTGTATTTATTCATTTCTTATTTACAATAAAATTCAAGCTTATACTATACACGATTGATTTTTTAACGTCAATATTTCCAATAATACAATTATAAAAAGATTTTCAATAATACAATTTTTTTTATTTTTTTTTTTTTTTATAGAATCCATTATTAATATATTTGGTCAGTTTATAACATTTAACAATATTTCTTGTAAATTAAGTTGTTTTATGCTAAATACGTATTTAATGAATACATTTATTATGATTGTTTTATTTGATATAAAACAATTTAAAAATTGCAAATTTTATAGACTTTTTCAAGCATCGAAGTATTTCCTTCTTATACATACTTCTTACTATTCGTAAAGTGTACACAAAAAACTTATATTGGAAAAAGGTAATAAGAAGCAAGCAAAGTCACATCCGCGCTGTCGCGGCATAAGCAACAAAGTTTCCAAGAACAAACGAGCGCTTTTTTTCATCATCCACATGCATGCTTCAAGATCCTAGAATGCTTTTCCAAAGCGGCGTCGTATAAGTTAGTCGCCGTTGTTTATTAAGATTTATGTAAGAGAACAAGATGCCTTCCTCCCATATGCATGTACACTCCGTAACTGCAAACTACGTGGCTTCCCGTGTGGTTGCGGCACGTCGGTACCGATTTTCGACACACGTATGCGGCACACGAACGCATACAATCGCGCCTCATCTGCACACACACACACACACGCACGCACGCACACACACACACACACACACACACACACACACACACACACACACACACACACACATACACGCAACGCACAGTCGATGAGAAACTTTGGCGCGGAATTTATGCGCGCGGAGGCGGTTTATGGCTTAGGAAAGCAGGCGACGACGTAATCCACGATGTAGAACTCCGATGTACGACGCGATCTACTATAAGCGAGCGAACATATAAACGGGAGAGGGAGGAGGATTTGATTTTTAACGGGATTAAGCGTTTAAAGAGGATTTCGATGATAGCACATCGATGTTAAGAATTTAGAACGTTTTTGAAAGGATATATGTATTCGCGAGCGACGGTTTTATTATTATTATTATTATTATTTTTTTTTTTTTCAAATTTTATGACGCTTAAATCTATCAAACGGGTAGACTCGTTGCGACATTAATTTTGAGAAAAATTTTAGAAATATTTTGCCTTTCATAATTTAGCTAGCGTTAATTTTTATGATCGTATTATATAATGTTTATGTTTTTGTTAATATTTATCGATTTTTCGAATATCGAAAATTTCTTGTTTGCGAAATCCGTTTAAATAGAATGTTAGCCTATTTAGAAATAGACAAGTTTATAATTTTTATTTTATCGAGTTTATTTAATATATTTCATTGATGATTTTAATCAATCTATTCACTTAAATAATAATCGAAAGATTAAGCATTCGATCTTAACGCGTAAATTTTATTAACGCGCCTGACGCAAGATAACGCATGAGACATTTTTTATACATACACCTAAATTGTAATCAAATATATTATATAAGTTTTAGCTTATCGATAAAATTTGTTATTCATGAAAAATATAACCAAAAATATCAGACTAAATCGTTAAAAAAATATATTGCATATTTCACACATAAAAGGCTATTCAACACGATCGTAGATGTATTATGGATTTCTTTCAAGCATTCTGCAGATATCTTATTACCTGTAATATAAAAGAAACGATGAAATACATTATTAAAAGATGAATGTATTGAATTTTTTAAAAACTATTTCAATTGTAATTAATTTTTTTTTTTTTTTTTTTTTTTTTTAATATTATATTTCAATTTTATAGCTCAATACTCTCAATCGAGTAAATTATTTATAAAAAATATAATTCGATAGTATACAAGACTTTTTTTCCATATTGAATAGCGACGAATAAATATTTATTTTATTTTATTATGTAGTTATAATTTTATTTTATTGAAATATTTAACTATTATTGCTTTTGATGCGTGTCCACGTTTTCAATGTCTAGCAGCTAAAATTTTGTAATAGTATATCTTTGATTAATATCAAAATTTATGAATAATATATTAAATAATATAAATACAAAAATTTTTCATAAACGTTTGATTAAAAAATATACATAGATTTTTTAAAACGGCTTAATATCAATACTGAAATTCTTTAAAGAAAAAAACTAAAAAACGAAAAAGACTTTTTTTATCTACCAAAAAAGCTATAATTTAAACCACGCCGCGCGTTTTCAACATTGTTGCGCGCTTCCCATTGCGGTAGTCTCGGAAAAGTATACCGAGAGAAAATAAAGTCGACGCTCATTTCGGAAAGCATAGTGTACATGCAGATATATCTATATACATGTACGATTCTTCCGGCAAACAAAATTGAGCTATATAAGAGTAAGAATTGAAAACTAAGTTTGCGGGTGCGTGTTCTCCGTCACGTTGAATGACCCGCTTTCTGCCTCGAGATATCCTTTATTTCATAACCGCGCAACAGTCACATATACACCTCCTCACGTGAGAGTACCGATCCACGCTATTCTACGTACATATCTATGCACATCGTTTGCTATGCTACGTGCGTAGAGATATATAGACACGCGTGTTACGTGAAATCTATACGCTCGTACGGTTGTACTGCGTATATATGTATATTTGAATTCGATCCTACCTACTACTACTACGAGTGTTTGCGCGTATGTAACGTCGACGTAAAACATTGACGTTACATACGTTTTTTTTTTTTTTTTTCTTTACTACACTGGATAGAAGTAACCGTCTCATTTCTGCGTTGGATTAAGTCAAAATATTGAATGACTTTGACATTGAGCGCAATGAACGTTTTGTTTGCATGAAAGAGAAATCGCTCGAGTTAAGAAAGTACTATGCGTTGTGTGAGAAATTTGAAAAATATTAACGTTGACATTTTAATGTCTATTTATTAAAAAAGAAGAAAGAATAAATTTACATATTGTATGATTATACAATTAAAAGTAATCTACCTATTTTAAATCGAAAAAATGAACAACGACTACTGGATTATCTCACGACGGCGTTACAAAATATCGGATCGGTTTATTAAACAACCGATTTCCCGGCAATATCCCACTTTCCAAGCGTATACTCGTAGCGCGTTTTGCAAATTAAACGCGAAATCTAGCGTATGTCATTCTTTATCCCCGTAACCATGAGTATACATACGTATATCAAAAGGATAGTACGCGAATAGTATAGGCTAAGTCGTTTCACAACATGCACGAAACTTATTTACGTGTGTATATATATATATATATATATATATATATATGTGGCGCGCGAAAAGTGCTCGCGTCGATTGCGCAGATAGAAGAAACTTGTTTACGCGCGCGCACGCTCGTATAATACAACCGAAGAGATCCGAGAGTGCGATCATCGTATACGTACGTGCATAACTATTTAACCGCGCGCAAGTACGTACCGAGAAACATAGAGAGAGAGAAAGAGAGAGAGAGAGAGAGAGAAGGGATTATCATTCTGCATGTATGGGTAAAAACTAGAGCGCGCTTAGCCAAACAAAGAGAGAATCTTCGTTTTATCTTGTGCATTTGTGCACACATGCGAAATAGCATGATGGGCAACGGTAACGAAATCGTTCGAGATCCTATTCTTTCCAACTGACGAAGCAATTTATCGTACTTTTTTTTCCTTTTCCTGTTTCATCTTTTTCGTTTTTTTTCTTTTTCATTCGCTCTAATTGTGGATCGTTAATTAGTCAAGACAAGCGCAATTTTGTACTAGTAACTATTTTTTAATTAAATTTTTACCGAATACAAGGGACCGTTGAACGATAACATCGTTTTTTATTGTTTGCATTATATGTAAATCATAATGTGATATAATTTTATTATACATATTCAATTTTTTGACTAATTATTACAATAATATGAAAATTAAATTTTGAGTAATAAATACTTTTGCAGTACAGCATTTGAAGTAAAACATTAAAATATTATTAAAAAATGTAATAAATACTTTTAATGTATAATATTCTAATTTAATAAACCGATTAATATATATTTATAGTATTTGATATAAATTATTCAATTAGTATATCAATAAATATTTATCATTCCGTGATGTAAAAAAGTAGTACTTATAGATTTTGAATACTTGTAAAAAAAAAAAAAAAAAATATATTTACAAATCTTTGTAGTTTATTAGCTTGTTATTTTTATTCTTTTGTAAAAAATTGTTAAAATTATTTTCATTAGTAATAAATAAACAAATGTGTATTTAATTTTTTACTTATTTCATGAAGGTACCTGCACGTCATTGAACTCATCATTGGTTATCATTAAAAAAATCTTGCGGTTGTAAGCCATTATACTTCTCGCGGCAATAAAAATTTTAAAAAATGCCAACAAAACCGTATATTAACATAGCAAACATCTACTTAACATTTCTGTGTAATTTAGTTTTCGAAATGTCTACCAGTTATAGTTTACGTTTTGGTTGAAATTTTAGACATTAGTAAAGAGCGCATAATGTATAAAAAAAAAAAATAATAAAAATTTACAACATTTTTTATTAGAAAATCCTTTGTGTATTTAAAATGAAAAATAACAAAAATGATAATAAAAGAAAAAGTCATAAACATCTCAGATGCTCCTTTAATATATAACTGAAATCTATATCAACTTTTATCAAAATCGAATCATTTAATTATAAAATCTTTTCCAGCGCATATATAAACCATCAATAATGCAACTCGATTTGTAGCATGAAAAATAACCTTTTTTTTTTAAATATTGGAATGTAAAATCATTTTCAAAGATAATTCAATTTAAAATTTTTTTTGTTCAACGCCGTCGTTATCTTCAACGATCTTAAAATCCTATAAAAATATAATCACTCAAACGAAATATCAAACAAGCATGTCCTTAAGCCGTCGATAATAATTCTCGATCTCGCACGTGGAGTTTAAAACGCTTTCCGCGTTTTTGCTTATATGGCTGCTTATGCATACATCATCTCACGGTTTCTACTATTATAGAATCTTTACAAAGCTGTATGTGTACATTTTTTATTCGTCGTGAAAGATCGCTCGTCGATAACAACACGCGGTAATTCTCGTGTCGCTGAACTTTAATGTCGTTGAGTTAAAATAAAAAGTATTCTTCGTTATTGTTTCGTTATTTACTTTATTATTACGAGGATAATATGAAATTTTAATTGAACAATGTGATAATTTAAATAAATAATAAATAATTTAGTCTATTTTTCTTACACGAAATCTAAAAAAAAAAAAATTAACGATAATTTATTCGATTAAATAAATGAAAAAAATTATTGCATAAAAATAATCTTATAATATTTTTTTTATTTATACATTAATTAATGCATAATTAATACCATAGAAAAATTAAAATAACATAGTAGAAATTCGAAGAAATCTCTTGCAACAAGGTGCTAGTAGTAATATTGGATTTTACCCAGCAGTAGACACATTATTATTTATGTATATTATATTATGAAAATTTGTTGATTCGTGAAAAAAAGTTGCATTAAATCTAAATCCTGAACTACGCATTGATAAAAAAAAAAAAAAAAAAAAAAAAAAAAAAAAAAAAAAAAAAAACAAATAAAACAAAAAAAGAACTTGAAGATGTTACTATAAGATAATTAAATAATACAGTTTACTTTGCGCCTTCATAGGGATCTTTCAAATTGGAATTTTTAATTTATTCAATATTGTAAAATTAATTTATTATTATTGTTTTTTAAATATTCAATAAAATATTGCATGATTTCATACCTATTTAATTTTATAAAATGATATATATATATATATATATGTATGTATATATATTTTGAAAAGTAAATACAGTAAAAAAACAAATCTCGCACTTTCAAATTAATGATTAACTTTTTTATTATAAAATTGACTTTAATATTAAAAGTTACTTTATCTAATGTACTTTTTAATGTTATAAATTGTAATGTTTAAAATTTTATAAATGATATAATAGAATGAACTTTTCACTTTATATTTAATAAGATTACCACGACCTCATTTTTTCAAATCCATCAATTCGAATTCTACACAATACGAATTCATTCGATTCTACCGTCAATTATATCGCCAACGTGACTCACGAGCTTCAACATTTTCTTTTCCTCAATTTTTGAACAATACACCGTAATCTGTGAGCGAACATCGTAAAGAAAAAAAAAAAAAAAAAAAAAAAAAAAAAAAGTGCAAATTGTTAAGTCACATGCAAATGAGACTCCGATAATGACGCAAACGTAAGTGTTCCTCGTTCCACGCGCTTCTTGCACAGCGCTTCCTCGAAATGCGTTCCCACTTTCGTTCATCTTATTCCCATGATATCAGGCTCAGTCACGTCCTAGGAATTTTCGGTCCCCTCTTAACGTCCCCCTTAACGTAATCGCCGATACTTCTTGGAGTTGTTTTTCTTTTTTTTTCTTTTCGCTTCTTGAATAACGAAGTCCAATCGAGATGACTCTTGTGACGTAGCAGCCAATTTTTGGTAATAAGCTTTCGATTTTTTAATTTTACGTACGATAGATATTGCTGGAAAACAAACCGGATCTTCTTTTCAATGATTATGCAGAATATTTTAACAGATTTACACAATTATTTAAATAAATATTTTTGCGTACGATATGTTTCCTTTTAAAAATAATATGTAAAATTAAAAAAAAAATAATATATATATATACATATATATATAATAATGCAGCAGCTCTCGAACTTTCTCGCGAAGAAAACAAAAGTAGCCGCTTCTTATTTCCGTTCATAGCTTGCGTACTGTAAAATTCATGTAGAGCGTCATGTAGTCATGATTGGCCGAAAGAAAACTAATACTAGTATAGAACGCAAGCGAAGCAGCGGCGATATCATTTTGATCACTTGAATTTTGGCTGCTCCACATTATACTAACCTTCTCGTATCAAAAAATTGTTTAAATAAAATCCAATTAATTTTGTCTAAAATTATTTCTTACTTAAAAAAAGGAATTTTAAAATAATTTATAAAGAAAAATTTGTTTGAAAAAAATTTTTCAAGCTAGTACCTATAGTATATCTGTTTTTCTGCATAAAATTTATTTAAAAGCGCCAACTAAATTATATTTGCTACGTATTAATTTGAATTATTAGCGTGAATGATTATAGCTTTATTAAGTTTTCTAAGAAAATTAATACTATTTTTTTTTTATTCATTAAACTAATAATTACATTATGAAATCATTAATGTATAATCTTGATAAACAATAAAAAATTTCAAATTCTTTCATAATGAGAAACGTTATATTCATCGTAATTACTGACGACAACGTTAATAGTCACTGAAAAAAGTGAATTCAGTATTATTATTAGCTATTATATTTGTATTAACGCAATAATTATTATAAATCAGCATTGAAAAAAATTAAATTTTTGTTATTTATTAATTCATTTTAAGAAAATACTTTTTCAAAGGAAATTATTTTAAAACATCTTAATGTTAATAAATTTTCCAATCAATAACCCATTAATACGTTAAATTTTGCAAACTAAAGTTTTAATAAAACATTAATACCATGGTATGGAAATCTACAATGTTAAGGTGTTAATATTAGAATTTATTTATGAATTAACTTTTATCACATGCACCTTATCGGATCAATTTTAACTTGCAGTACAGCGCATTTCTTTTCCAAATCTTCAACGCTCGATGTTTCTCGACAGCGCGCAACCAACGATCAATAAAATTCACACGAAGATTTAATCTCCATCGGAGCGCTATTCCGGTATTTTTTCACATTGGAAAAATAATGTACAACCGCAGGTGCTCTCCTTAGCAAGTAACAAAAAAAAAAAAAAAAAAAAAAAAGAAAAGAAAAGAAAAGAAAAGAAAAGAAAAACGAGAGAAAGATCGTCTTGCGAAATTTCTCAAAAAATTGCGTCAGACCACTTTAAATTCTAAGCGCCTTGTGCACGATTTTCATCTCGTAACGTAACTTACGCGAAATGAAGGAACGATTTCTTCTCCCCTACCCGAAAAACAACAACAACAAAAAAAAAATTAAGGTAAACGACGTGTACATGCACACGTATACATTGTGATTTGCGGTATACGAACCGAAACGACAATCTCGACGACGAAAATTTACGAAACTCACTGCGCCTGAAGTTTAAAACAGAGTACATAATATAAGCAAGTCAGTCGGAGTTTTCAAAGAAAGTACATACGACTTTCGTCTTCTTTGGTGATTTCACGCTTTGCGTGATACTCGCTCGCTTTGTGAATTGAGCGATATAATTTCATTATTTCGTTAAGTATTGCACGTGAAAACTTATCGTTATGTAACTGAATGATTTAAATAAAATAAATAAATGTAAGGTATGCAATTATGACGCATAAACGTATCCTTTTTTCTCGGAAATTAATTGCAAAGTTAATGCTGCGTCCTAAATTTGTTATAAAAAATGTTAAAACAAAAGATTATATAAGATTGAATAGTTTGTAATACTAAATATTTTAAAAATATTTTAACCAGCTTAAAGTTAATAATTTCAAAAGTACAATGGTTGATAATGATTAATTTTGTCATAATTTTAAAAATAATAAAATCGAAAATTATAATGTGACGAAGCGATAAACGTCTTAAATAAATTGTAGGTTTTTAAAAAATTTATTGCTAATTCATTTGAAAAAAAAAAGGAATTTTAAGACTTTAAATTCATAATTTTGGAACAAATATTCTTCCAACAGTTTTTTATTTAATTTTAATACATGCAAAAAAAAAGATTTATGTGTAAAAAATATTTATATATTTTTTTTTTAATATAAAAATTTAGGCAAATAGATGAATAAATAAAGAAATAATGTATAAAGATTAATAAATAAATACATTGTTAATTATAAAATCTTTAATTTAGATAATTTGTAAAACTTTTTAATGACTAGGAAATGAAATTGAATAATAAAAAATTATCTGAAAACTTATCAAATATTAAAATAAAATTTGGAAATTGTAATTAAATATAAAAATAAGCATCGAATGATAATTAAAAAATCTAACAGATATTAAACTTTAAATATTTCGAATATATGACCTAGCGATCGTAACCTGTTTCTGCTTATAAGTAAACATGTGTATATTTACGCTGTAATATTAATTTAGATACACCATCTAACTTTCTTTTACCTTCATTACTAAAATTTTCACAAAATGAACGTTTAAAAGATGCACATCTTATCGCTGCATCGTGTGCACAAACGACTTACATCAACCATAACAATTTTCTTTAAAAAATGATCCGTACGTATAGTGCCATAAAATAAAATAAATAAAGCAGGCGTAAAAAATTTTTCATACGTCAGTTCGCGAAAAATCAACGGAATGTATCGGTGTATACGCATATTTCGTCACGCGCGGGATAATACGCGTGCTATAAAACACACACGGGAATGAAATACGTATAAACACTTACACGAGTTTACCTTCGACGATCCGAGCGTCAGCAGCAGCAGCAGCGTGTACCTATATCGGTTTGGATTATGTCAGGTTTGCCCACCTCATGACTCGCACTCCTCATACAAATATGTATATATATACGCGCGTATGACATAACCGTGCACCCGTGGAGGTAAAAGTTTGCTTGCGGAGGATTCTATTAATAGTAAACGCTGTATCTCGTTTATACAATGGAGAGTGTATATGTACATGCATATCTGATCGGTACTCTACGCGGTTGTGTGAGCGAGCGCGCGAGCGCTAAATGAATTCATAATTATCGTTGGTTGAGTAAACCCGCTGCACTCCACAAAATGAATCGCATAACGGATCCGTATTAGGCTTTCAAGGAAAGGCATTTCGAGAAGAAAGCAAAATGATGATGTTACAAAAGAATTTTTTATCAAAAAAAACCTACCAATTTGAGATAAATTGGATTTTTTTATATGCAATACTGGATAAATTAATAATTATTTCAAAAGGCAATAAACATTATTTGAATATATTTATCTTAATTTTATTAACTATATTCGTATTAACTTTGGAAACTTCAATAACTTTTTATTCCTTTAAATATAGTTTTCAAAACAAATAAGACATTATTTTTTCTATCTTATATCAAAAAAAAAAAAAAAAAAAAAAAAAAATCTAGTAATCTTTTAACAATCAACAAAGTGTCTGCGCTTTAAAGAAATGTCAAATCAGTATTAATTATTATTGCGCAATAGATAAATGATTGGACATTTTAATAAAATTTTTTGCAATCAAATATTCAATTAATTTAACGAAACAAATATTAAGAAAAGTATTTTTGCAATCAAGGTGTAATTGTTTGATATATTAGCTTTTAGCGCTAATAGAATAGTTTGGCAATGATTCTTTTAAAATTTTTTATTTCAAATAAAATAACATATTTTAAAATTCTTATCACAATTTCGTTTATTTGTTTAACATATATGATAAATCTTTAGTATATGATCTTTTGTGCGACCGATTATTTACATCGGTATGTATCTTCTAAATTATGTTTTATAATTTATTTATAAAGAAATATAAATACACGAATTTACAATAAATTAAACATGCTTCATAAATAAGGTATTACGCGAATTTCCTAACAAAATACCTAATAAAGTAGGTGCAAAGCGTAGTAAATAAAATCGAGTGATGCGTGCATACGTGACACTGAATCAGCTGCAATCAAGAAATGAAATGATCGTTTCCATTGATTAGAGCCGAAGTAACGACGCGCTGGTAAATCCTTCATTGATGGAAAATGTCCTTTACAGCTTCGACGGCGAATGTAATGACACCCTCTCTCGTTATATACACCGAGAGTGGTAATGGGACATCGCGACAGAGCCACGAGGCGATAAAAAAAAGCCGAATGAAAAATGTCTCGTCATCTTCGCGCTTGTATCTATGTGTAAGTATGCAACGCTTAAAGGGGGATTGGTTTCCGTGTAATTTATGCGACACTATGACTCTGTTTTGCAATGACGCGATGCGACGCTATTACATATAGTTTGATTGTTCTCAGGAAATCGGTAGATAAAATCGGCATCGATACTCCGACTCCTTTCAATTCAACGAAAGGATACTTTGTTTTCAGTCTTGTCGAGATTAATTAACTTATTATATATTGATAAAAATAATCTTGAAAACTTGTTAAAGATTATTGATTGCATAAACAAAAATATTGTTTACATGGATAGGAAATTTCTATGAAAAATTATTTTACTTTTATTTATACATTTAATATCGTACTAATTAAAGAAAATTAATGTTATGATTGGTATTTGTTGATGTACTAAAATAGTAAATCATTAAATTAATTTAATTTTTTTTAATGCTTAAAAATTGACGGGTTTTTCCAGGATATTGACCAAACAAGTCTGTCCTTGAAATTACGGAACTTCAAATTGTATCATTTCAAACTTACGTTAAAAATAATTACTGATCTCAAAAATAAGAATATGCAAATTATAAAATCTACGTCGAACTATTAATTTCTAAATAATTTAGAAAAAAATATATGAGTGATTAATCATTTCTGTTCTCAAGATTACTCTCCCATTCATCTTTGGACTTTTTTTTTTATTTAACAAATACTTGGTATCTAATAATAAAAATATCATTTTAATAACAATATCATATTTAAAGATTATACAAAATTTTTGTTTTTTTCAAAGTGAAAAATAAAAAGAAAAAAAACAATATCCAACGTTATATTCATATGCAATTTATATTGTGAAAGGAAAACAAAAACCGATCAAATACTGGATTAACACACGGCCTTGTTGCAGATCTTATTAGCATGATTTTAGAATGGCTCTGAGAATTTGTGACATTGCGAAAATAAAAAGCGCACAATTGCACCAAAGTCTCTGGAGGTTCTGCATTTGTAAAGTAAAGAAGTGACGTCAGACTATAATCGTGACTTACGGTGTTGCTTTGGAAATGTAGAGGATGTGATCCGTAATGTATTGAACAATAATTTATTTATGTATGCTTCGTGCTACTTTTAAATAATATTTATGATTATAATTTATTTTAGTTTGTTTTAAACATTGTTAAATGGTTATTACTGATAAGTATTCTGAAAATATATTTATTAATAGATTAAGAGATTAATATTGTTAGTTTACTTTAATAGTTATGGAGTAAAAACTTATCATTAACAAATCATTATTAAGACAGTTAAATAAAAATTTATTTATTTATTATAATCCTCTAAATTTGTTTTTTTAATATTTGAACTCTGTAATTAAGAGTATATTTTACACTTTCTTAAACAAAGTTAATTATTGCTATTAGAGCAGTTTTTCATTATTTTTTCATTATTATTTATGCATTTTATGGAAGTCGTGTGTAGTCCACCTAAAATCTATGAGCTTATACACGGAATTCTCATGTAAGTATGTGTGAAATATATGAATTCGTTTGATTTTACGTGTCAAAAAATACGTGCGAATTTTACGGACCTACCTAGAGCCCACATAAAATTCATGTGATACTTTTTCAATAAAAAATATATTTTTTATAATTTCAATAATATATAGTATTAAAAAATGAAATCTTATTAATGTTAAATAAATTCACACAACTATTATTTATTAATTGAAATATGTGCACTCGTGTTACGCACGTATAATAGTATAGGCTTTGAAAAATTTGTAACCAAATCGTTCAATTTTAGAATGTATATGCTGTTTAACTGAAAATTCAATGCTTGTTACAGTGGAGCTAATTGCAAATTTATATCCTATGTACGAAGCAAAGTATAATATTTAAATTATGATTATTATTTGTTCACTCAAAATTTTATTTAAATAAATAAATTTTCTACTAAAAAAACAAATTTTGATTTGCCGCTTTAAAATTGTTTGTTTTTGATAGACCAACTCTAAAAAATTATTTTGCAATCGGTATTGTTTCTCGATTATTCAAAATTTAAAAGAATTATAAATTTACAATTAGCATCACCAAAATCAGCATTGAATTTTCTAGCAAATAGCTTATTAGAAACTCTAAAATTGAACAATTTATAACTTCACAAAACAGTAATGATATCGGTAAAATTATTTTCTGCATTTGGTATCCATAATGTACGCATGCGCGATAAGCTAACCCTTTTTCCACATCCGTGTATTTACAAAATTTTGAGCATTATACATAATTATCAAATTTTATAATGAATTATATTGCTCGACAAAGTTTAAAAATTTTAAAAAATAGAGTGACCAGCAACTGCCATGTTAACGCTCTTGAACGAACTTTTTCATATAAAAGTGCTTATTCGTTAGAAAATTTATATCCAAAAAGCAATTTAAATTTGTATACACCAAATTTTGTAAGTAAATTTTAAATTAATATTTTTATTTATTTCAAATAATATTTGTTTTCGTTACAAAAAACGCTTTATTATTGTATGTATAAATAATAAAAAATATATTTATATTCTAAACTTAACCTATAATTTATAAATGTTATGATAATTATAAAATCTTCCCAATTTAGTTAATTGAACTTCAAAGAGTCTATTTATTTGATACCCATTTATGCATCGCGCCTTAGGTACCAGAAGATTCATCTACAAAATTTAATGGATATATTCCTATGAAAGAAATCGATATAACATATAGTACTAGTAGTGGTCCCGGAGGTCAAAATGTTAATAAAGTCAGTACAAAAGTAGATTTAAGGTTTAATGTTCAAAAAGCATCGTGGTTATCTGACGAAATTAAAGAGAAGTTACTGGAAAAGGTTATTATATACATTTATTCCTAATATTATTTATATATTATTTATATGTTAAACAAAAATTATATTAGTAACCTTAAGGAATATTTAAATTGAAACACTTACAATATATTAGTAATTAACTGTGTCCTAAATAAAATATAAAATTTAATGCAATTATTTGCAGATTATTAAGTTAAAATTAAAAAATAAATTTATATGAAATATTAATATACTTATAATACTCATACTATAAATATACATATAATTTCAAGTACAATAAAAGAAATTGTCCACCTATATCTTTAAATAAAATTTTGTTTATTCCAACATTTTTAATAGATACAATCAAAATTATTGAATTAAAAACTTACTTTTATAATCAAGAAAAATTTAAAAATAAATGTATAAATCTTTATTGCAGCATCAAAATAAAATAAACAAAGATGGATATTTAATAATAAAGTCAGATTTAACAAGGTCGCAACAGCTAAATTTAGCAGATGCATTACAGAAACTTAGGCAAATGATACGAGATTTAATTGTAGTACCTGTTGAACCTTCTGAAATGACCAAAGAAAAACATAGAAAGAAACAAATGAAAGCTGCTCAAGAACGAATATTTGTTAAACGAATGAGATCACAAATAAAAAACTATAGACGGGGAGGCAATATACATGATTTATAAATATAACTTTAATATAGTTTGTATTTGTAAATATAATGTAAAAATTACAAAAAAGAATTTATACTCTTAATCAAAATAAAAAAATCATAAATTATTTAAAATGAATTTATTCATTACTTGTTAATATTAGAATTTTACATGCATACATTACTAACTTAAATTTATAGATTTATTTTCTTCACATATTGTTCATACTTCTAGGTTAGAACTATTTTTTGATTGCCATAGCAACATTTGAAAGCTTGAAAATGTAAACATATAAATGTACATATGATTTTATAAGATTTAACAGATTTAGCTAGTGTATGCAAACAAAAATATTTTTTAAAATGTCTTTTCGTGATCTAAGGAGTAATTATACATATACCTTTGTTTTTACAAAAATTTATTTTGAAAAGTAATTTTTTTTAATTTAACTTATTGTTTATAGATTTCACAGAAATGATGAGAGTTTTGGGTTATCCTAGATTAATTTCCTTCTCTAATTTCCGGCATCCAAATTTTCCTTTAGTTGCAGAAATACTGGTGTGGCTTGTAAAAAGGTTCGATGATGATGATAATATACCAAATGAGTATAGTACCGAAGAAGGACGAGTTGCTCTTATTCGTTATGTTGCAGAATTTATGGTATTTAATTTTATTCTAGAAATAAGAAATAATAAAAAACACCTATTTTATTTTAATAAATTTTATTTTTATAAAATTATTATAATTGTCTTAGATGAAAACGGTAAATATAAGACTGAATACTCAAAACCTCTACATGGCTGATGTTCTAGCAGTAAAAGAATTATTGAAAATTACATCCTTACTTTATGAAGCTCAGTTACAAAGTACAAATGATTTATTAATGTCTGAAAATCAAACTCCTATAAATTTTGATATCTCTGAAAGACTAAGTGACTTAAAAGTCACACGACAATTGGCAAATCAACTGACAATTAATGGTGCTGCTCTTTATGATTTGCTTGGAAGAGAAGCTGAATTACGTGAAATTCGAAATTCTAAAGCATCCAATCAATATGATACTTCAGATATTGAAGTTGCTATCAAAGAAGTTATTGAAAACACTAAAAAAGAAATTGAGGAAACAAAAAATCAAATTGAAAATGTCAAAGTAAGTTTACAATCAGATATTTATAAAAAATTTATAAGTATCTAAATAAATAAATAAATATAATAAATAAATTATTAATAAATAAATATGCTACTACTGTATTAGGATACAGAACAAAATTTAGATACAAGAATTGAAAGACGTAAAACTGAATTAGAAAGAAATCAGAAAAGACTTCAAACTTTACGAAAAGTACGACCTGCCTTTATGGAAGAATTTGAAAAACTTGAGATAGAACTAAAAGCTTTGTATGATGATTATTTACAAAAGTTTCGTTACCTAGCATATTTAGAACATCTTTATGAAGACGCAGCTAAAGTAGAACAAGAAAGATTTGAACGAAGGTATGAATCACTTTAATGTTACATTATGAAAACATTTATTTTTGGTATTAATAAAATTAAATCAACAAAATATCTTTTACAGACAAGCAGCAACTAAAAAACAATTAGAACAGTTACGCATAGATGATGCAAATATTGAAAGTATCATAGATGGTAGTGATTCCATATTTAATACAAATCTTCAAAATTCACTTTCCCTTGGAGAAGGAGAGAAAAAACCCGTTGAAAATACTAATCAAGGTAAACAATAATAAATTAAATCAATTGAAGAATAAAAAACAGCAGCAAAGTAAACAATAATTTTAATAATATTTATTCTTTTTTTCTCTTATTTAGATACAAGAAAATCAGCTAGGGTTAATATTACTCAACGAAGATTGTATGGTAGTATGTCGGGTCGTCAGCGAGGAGCTATCCGCGAGACTAATGGAAGCGTTGGATCATCAGATTCAGATAGTGATTTATTGATAGACAACATCGATGACGATGACGATGAAGATGATTTATTAAATTCAGTGGATCCAAGTATGGATGAGTTTAATTCAAAACATAATGACGACAAACGAGCTATTAGTAAAGTAGATCATACTGACGATGAATTTTAAAGGTTTAAGGTAAAAATAAAAAGCACATTTTAATTTTTTGGTTTCATTTTATTAAATATGGCAATTAAATAATGATCAATAGATAAACGTTTCATCATCTATAATAATTTTTCTTTCTCTTTCTCAGAATTGAACACATATAATCAAAATAAAACATCAACGAGATTTGAGCCTGATCAATGATTTAATTGATTCTCTATCTCTCAGTAAACATATTTATACATAACACTTAAGATACAAATAATTAACTGTTTTGAATTAACAAGTGCCTTTGATATGCAGATTACAGCACCAATAAAGTGTTTCGCAGTGTTCCATGGGTACTAATGAAATTCGTTTAAATACGCATTCACAGCGTAGCGAACATTTTTTTTTTTTTTTATAAAATACCTGCATGGAAGATGACAAATGATTACGATTATTTTGAAAAATAAAACGTTCGACGTTAAGTTCTTACTTTATGTACAAATTTCTTATGTATGTATGTTTAGATGATCCATTTTTAATAGAGATCATCGCAAGTGCAATAATGCAAATTAAACTTTGATGAAAAATTTTTTAAATTTCACAAAACTTTTTGAAGTTATTATATGAATTTTTAATTAAAATAATTTACAAAATTTTTGTTTTACAGCTTCACTTTTAAAAATATCTAAATTATTAGATACTAAAATACAAAAACCAATAACTTATATTTTTTGAAAAATAAATTATTTTAAATAAAAATTCATACAACACTTTCTTTAATTTTATGTAATTGTACAAGATTTTTGTAAATTGATAAAATGCACTTTTTCTTGACGCCCCTAGTTCACTTAGTACCAATAAGTCAAATCTTATGTAAGATTTGTAAAATATGATATTTTAATCATCTTTACAGAATTTTTTCTAATTTGTAAAAATTCTTAATCGCCTTTTAATAATGTATACATCTATGATTTTTTCATAGATTACTTACAGTAAAAAAAAAAAGACATTTTTAAGTGATTCACTCAAATTTTTACTTCTTATATGTATATTATTTTTATCATCAACAGTTCAAGATTGATGCAAAAATTTGAGTTGAAGCATATTTATTCTTTAATCTTTATTTTTTTTACTTATATTCTTAATCAACTGTAATTATTTATTATAACTATTTTTACGCAGATTTTACTTAACTATAGCACAATAATGGTTCTACAGATATGCGTGTATTTCGCTCTTACATTGTACGACTTGATATAAGCATCGTTAACAAAAAAAAAAAAAAAAAAAAAAAAAAAAAAGGGCAAAGGAAAGTGATACTATTAAATATTTTTTACTATAAAATGTCTAACCTGACAATATGATATTACAAAATGTTATAGACCGACATAAATTAGGCCACGTGTTTAAAAAGAAAATGATTTCTCCTACATTTTAAAAACAGTCAAAATTTTCGCCATTGTTTCATTCACGCCTAGCCGTAATAAAAATAGTTTATAAAGTCACAAAGTTGACCATGAAGTTCTTCAAGTTCAGAAAATATGGAACTGAAGCATTAGTAATGTAAAAACAAAATGATTATTTAAAAAAAAGACTTTTGAATGAGAATTTTTATTTTTACCATTAATGAAATATTTTTAATAATATTTTAAATGAGTGAAATGAGTGATTCTCTGGTAATATTGATTTATCATATTGATATTTCAATATGTTAATAAAATTTACATTTGCATTACTTAATGAATTGTATTTATCAACTATTTTAGCTTTGAGAAATTGGTGTAAATGTAATATAAAGCAGATGGCTCGTCTTTTTAAATACCATTAATCCGGTGTCTATTTATATAATTCTTACAATATTCTCTGAAAAAAAATTTTTAAAATTGACCACAATAAAAGTATATTAAAAACTGATTAAGCCTTCGACTTTTTTATCTCTTACATTATTGGTTTACTGTTAAAATCCTCGTTTTAATATTTTTCTTTGAAAATATTTTTACATATATTTATGAAATGATAAAAACATTTTCTGATTGTTTAAATGATTAGGGCCTAGCTATTATCGCAACGATAATCAGTTTATACCAGAATCTAAACGTTTTTAACATTTATAATTTCAGTACCACATTTTCTGTTTACATTCACATAATAACAATAATTAGACATATAAAAAATCGCAAAAAAGCACCAGAGCGTGAGGCTTTTTTTGCCTTATTGCAAACTTCCACGAACATTTCTATTTTTTATTATTCTTTTTTTTTTTTTTTTTTTTTTTTTTTTCATAAACGCGTTTCCAATACTAAGAGAATTCTCATAGAAAAATATTCGCTAATCCGCCAACATCGCGAATCAACTGTTCCGCAACTTTTCAAACTTTTAAGCGTCAGTTCTGACGACTTTTCCGGATATCTTTTATCCTCCCCCCTCTTTTTTTGCTTTTCTTTTTACTCTTTTATTTTGAAGCCTAAAAAAGTATTCGAGCGCAACGTTAGTTACACTTAGCATTCAAATGTTTGAAAAAGGGCTCGGAATTTTGCGGAATGGATTTTCATTTTATGCAAAAATGAACGTTCTCGTGTTATAATCAATAAAAAATGTATGCATCCGTATTTATTTTTGTTTAAAATCATAAAATTCGTTTTAATACGCGAATGAGAATATTATTTTATACTAAAAGTTTAATTTTTTAATAGCACAGGACTCTCATTAAAATTAAAACGTATTTAAAATATTGTGAATGAAGATTTTTAATTAAATAAAATTTTATTATTTTTATGAGCATTGGATAAAATCAATAAAAGTTATGCGAAATAAACTTTTTATAATTTTGAAATATATATATATATATATATATATATATATATATATATATATATATATTACTGAACTGAGATTCGTAATCAAGTACTTAGTAGACTTTACGTATTTTCAATTTTTTTTTGGTCCAGTGACCTGCAAAGAAAAATTCGTGCTTTCATCATCTGTAGTATGAAAACTTTCGAGAGATCTTTTAACGGAGTTCCCGCTCCGAACGGATTTCCCTCTTCAAACGCCTTTTTTTTTTCACTTTTTTCTTTTTATTCCTCGACTTCTCTCACTGCTGTTTCCGCATTCACCCATTTCCGTTTTTGCTTTATCCATTCATGGTAACTTGTCAAGCTGAATCAAGGGTAGCAAGAATATATATATATATACATATATAGATATGTATATATTATATGCACACTTATCCGACAAAATTTTTTTTACATATCTTAACATTGAGCCTTACTTTTTTTTTGCAATATATTTTATAATTTTTACTCATTGTCAGTTATTACATAGAAATGCAGTAAAATTTGCCTCTTAAATCTTACATATATAAGTGGAGGGAACGTCATCAATGTTACGCGAAGTTTTTTTTTATGATAAAAAGTACACGCCTGTAAATATGATATTTATTTATTCGCTCGATGTGCGTTGGTTGTATATTGTGAATTTCAAATAACAAATTGTTTTTGATTAGTTTGATTGTAGATAAAATTAACTATGAACATATCAAATTTGTTTCTGGGTTTGTTAATCCTTTGATATATTATTCGAACACTTTTTTTTATTAAGAATTGTTAATAAAACTCTTTTTTTTTTGTTATTTATTTAAAATATTTTTTTTTTTTTTTTTTTTTTTTTTTTTTTTTTTTTTTTAAAGTAATTAATTTTAAATAAAACTTATATTTCTCTTATGATATCATTGATTATACTGTCAGTTTTCTTGCAATTTCATTTGAAGTTAAAGATACATATTTAATATATATATATAAAAAAAAAAATATTGAATTTAAAATTTCAACATTTTTAATTGTAACATCTTTTTCTATCTCACAATTCAATGTGTGCTATTAAATGCTTCTATTGTGCATAATTTTATATTATGAATATAATCATGAAATCATATTCTTTTTATTAACTTGAATTGAAATTAATTATAATAGATTTAATTTATTCTAAAAAATGCAATAGATATAATAGAATAATGATACGAGTAAAAAAATTATTTTACTAAAAAGGAGATTATATTTTTATAAAAACCAAGCATAATAATAGTAATATAATTTTGAGAATACAAGTAACAAAAAATATGCTTGTTCATAATATCAAATATACACGAATAGAAAAATTAACTTAATTCAATATAAATAAATGTGAATCAAGAAAATCATTCTAAAGAAAAATATTTTTTCAACTCAAAAATTTTCGCTCTTAGTTTTATATTAATGAATATCTTTATATATTAAAACCAAGAGCAGAAATTCTTGATCCAAGAAAATATTTTTCTCGAATCAAGTCAAATCTTCTATCGGTGTACTTGAAATTCAAATGTAACGTATTCATAAACTAATATTTCAAAGCATTTTTCTTATTTTTAATATTATATGATTGTTAAAAATTCTGAAATAAAATGTCTTTATCGCATTTATAAACATTTTTTATGTAATTTAAAATATTTTAAAAAATTTATGAAATATCTTTTAATTCATATATACACAGTTTTTTAATTAATTTTTTACATGTTGCTTTTGAAAGTAACATTAGAGTTTTTAAATTATTAAAAATTTAGTAGATACATTTGAACAAATACCGAAATGTTATTTGTTCTTATGTTAATGATTCTACGTTATATTTTCATATTTATAGTACTACTTTTTTCAAAAAACTTAGTAATAAAATAAAAATTACAATAAAAATTCGTTATTTAACTTCTTGGCTGTAAAAATCTCTTTTTTAAACTTATGTTAAATATAAAATTGTAAAATTTCCGAAGAATTTTATTCAGTACTAAATGATAAATTTTATTTTAAAATACCGTAAAATGTAAATGTACAATACTAAATTATAAGAAAATTTTTTTTTGTTTTTTTTACAAAAACGAAAATTTAAAAATCTATTATTCGTTTTCTGAAATGTTCATTCAATTTTCTTTTTAAATTTTTTTAGAATAGAAAAGAGAATTCAATATTTCGTTAATAATACGCAAAGTAAATTATATTCACATATTTATCCTAATGTATATAAGAGAATTTTACAGACGAAGAAAAAAAAAAAAAAAGAAAAAAAAAACAAAAATGATCGTGGCCGAGTAAACAACGCGAGCATCGAACGATCCCTGTCAATAATTTTATCGCTAATCATCATCACGCGTAATTATAAAAGTATGTCCTAGCGAGTATAGGTTTGCCGGTAAAGTTACCGAGGTCGACCGCGGTATCCGCGATTACAACCGGCTGCTCCATCTTCACGATTTCGGCCCGGATTTTCTGCTACCTCGTTTTCTCCTTGGCATTCTCGTCGTTTTGCGCTACCTTTGGGCCAGCTTCGAAGGCCGGGGGTTCCAATTCCGGTATACCTGGGCATATCTTGCTCAACTCCTGCCACGTGTTTTCCACTTGATCGGCGAGCTTGTCGAGGTACTTGTAAGCCGTTCGATCGACGACGGATGCCGTTTTGACGCAATCGTCGCCGCCGAATTCGCAGACGCGATAATGATGCAGAATCGCGGCGTCCGCGGGAACGTTGACGGTACCGTGGCCGGGCACGAATTCCCATACGAAGTGATTGCCCGTCTCGACGACGTCGCGTGGACGGCAAATGTATTTGCTGCGCTGCTTGTGCGGGTGGAGCTTGGACCGTCGACGGGTTTTCCGTAGGGTTATGAGACCCGCTTCGGTTGCTCGCCGCGACGTCGACACGTACGGGTCGTCCGGCCATTGTAAATAGAAGAAGGCGTTTTGAAACGAATAGGCGCCCGTCGTCTTTGAGTTTATTCGCGTGCCCATCCACCTGCAAAGGGGTTTTATCGAACGGTTATTTTTGGATATTATTGGTTGAAAATTTTTTTTATGAATAAGCTTAGTTTGGTGAAAGATAGCTATTGAAAATATAAACAATCATTTATTATTTTTTTATTTTCAAACTATTATATAAATATTTAATACTTAAAAAAAAAAAAAAAAAAGCAAATATTTATTATTTCAAATAAAATTCTAAATTTAATGAGAGTTAAATAAGTATTAAACGCGTTGAAAAAGTAAAATAAGTCTATTTAACATTACTTATTGCCGCATTCGTTTAAAAAATTTTCAATGAACTTTAAAAATAATATCTTTATAAACTTTAATTATTTAAGGTAGAAATAAATTTTAAAATAATTATAACTAATTAAAATAATGTTAAGCATATTGCAATGTCTGACTTAAATCTGATATTTACTACTGATTTGTACATGAGTTCGTGTTATTAAAATGATAATGCATTATCTTTATCAGCTATAAGGCGATCATTAATTTATGAAATTAGGTAACTCACATTATACGATAAAAATAATAATGGTTTGATTTAAATAAAAAGTGATCGATCGGTCATGTAACTAGTCATCGTTACTTGTTCATTTTACCGAGCGATATAAAAATATTGATCGTAGTAATTACAGATTAATAATTTATTCAATATTTTATATTTAGTTTAAGAATAATCATTAAATCAAAATATAATATAAGATATTATTATCTTTTATATTAAAGGAATTTTTCAATTACTTTTTTATAATTGAATTAGTTAATATAAATTTTATTTTATATAATTGTTAACTGAATAATTCATTATATAACAATTACAGTTATTTAAAATGAATTGAAATAATTATTTTGATATTTATAGAAATTCGTTACGTAGTAAGATTAGTAAGAAGAAAAAAGTTTAGAAAATTCATTATAATTCTTTAATAATTAAAAAAAATAAATAAATAAATAAAAGATAAAAATAAAATATTTAACATTACTTAAATTATCACTTTCTTTTATTTAAGATATCTTGCAACTGCTTTTAAGTAAATAAGCGTAAATAAAAATATCGAAGCATCGGCATAACACGCAGGTTAAAGTAAAAATAAAATAAAAAAAAAAAAAAAAAAAAAAAAGTATAATAACAAGGAAGGGAAATACATAACAAGTGGTCGCGCGCGAGCGAGAGAGAGAAATGGGTAACGGAGGGATAAAGAAACTGTGTCACCTTATAAGATCGAGTATAGTATTCTCGTGGCGCGGTATGATGAACTCGTCGAGGTCGAGTAAAGCGAGATACTCGTAGTCGTACATGGAACGATAGAGGCAGTCGTTAAGGGCGGCGAAGAGGCCCTCGGTGCGTATCTCACGTTGGGATATCATATCCAGATGATGCCACGGCAGCAGCGTCACCAGACCCTTGCTCTCGTAGTATTTAAGGGCGCAGCCGGCTTCGCCCCCGAGCGTGTCGTTGTAGAGCGTCACGTGACTCGCACCCAAGATCGTGTGCAGCTCGATGAACTCTATTAATTGTAGCACCTGACCACACAATACATAATACATCATCGACTGTACGTGCATATGTATAAGCATAAGAATATGTGTACATGTGTCCTGTAAGTGTATGTGTGTGTGTGTGTGTGTGTGTAAGGGTGCAAGAATATTACGTCAAGTTCAAAGCGCGACCTCGTTCTTGAATATATCGTCCAATTCGTGAGAGAGCGTTTTTTATTTACTCGTTTTCAACTATTCGTAAATGTTTTTTTTCTTTTTTTCCTCAACTGATAAATGAACTTGGAACTCGTTAAACTAATACGTAGAAAATTTTGGTAAAAATGTGTATTTTTCACTATGAAAGACTAGAATTTTACATTTTCAATATATGTATATGTACCTCAAATATTTTAAAATTTCTTTTTAAACAAGAAGAATAATTGCATCTTTTATAAAAATAAAATTAAAATAGTCGATATTGTTAGACAATAACTCTAATTTTGAATTCAGCTAATTGAATAATTAATTTAACAACACATATTTTAACCCATTTTTAACTTGTTAAATGAAAGTAATTCATTTTTATTAATAAATTTAAATTTATTGGAAAAAGAAATTATCAAAAAAACCATAAATCAAAAAATTATTTAATCAACGTCAATCCAATAAAATAATTTCAACGAAATAAATGAACTATTCATGTTATAAAGATTATATAAAAAAAAAAAAAAAAAAAAAGAACTTTAACATTAAGCTTTTGATAGGCTTTAAACGATCGGTTATTTAAAATGATTTGCATGTCCCTTTAAGCTTAATACGACGTTGTAAGTGCATAAGAATTATTTCAATCGATATATATATATATATATATATATATATATATATTTACTGCTGCGCGTTTAACATTTATTTTTAAAAATAATTAATAATTATAAATAGTAACTTATATAATAGAAAATGATTTTCTATAAATATTCATAAAACTAATTAAAGATTGTAGTATTGATATAAATATCTATAAATGGTTATTCAAATCGAATAATATAGTAAAATAAAATACTAATATTTATAATCATGGAAGTCGAACATTAACAACATCTTATTAACTTAAACTATGAGTTAATTAAACTTAAAACCTTTAAATTCGGGAACGTAAAACTTTCGACATTCTACAGTTAATTTATAAAGACTAATTCGTACAAATGTTCATTATTTATCACAAAATAATCCATTAAAATCCAGCAACGATGCTGAGAAAGATATTGATTATCGATAACGAACGTTTATAGGAAAATCAAACGGCGATATCGAACCAACAACAGCGAAACTTATACACTAAACAGTAATACTCACCCTATTATAGTCGTAATGCAACGGCTTGACGCAAACGGCGAGGGGCTGGCGTTCTTTCGGCCGATCGGCGATTTTATTACGCACGAGGATGCGATTCGTAGGCGGTGCGCGCAGACGCGCGACTATGCTCACCGCCTCTGGCACAGATTCCGAAGCCGCGGCCGGTGGATTTTTCGGTAATGGACAGATCACGAAACACGCGCTGTACTTTAGATTCCAGTTTTCTCTTATTGCCTGAAATTTAAGCGGGGTAACGTTTGTTTCGGGCTTCGTTTGTTCGGTGCCTTGCTCGGGGAGAAAGCTTTTTTCAAGCTGTTATTGTATCGTAACCGTATTTCTTTTTGGTTTTTATTTACTAGTGTACAAAGTTGGCATTCGTTCGTTTTTCATATCCGGACTTATCAATGATGCATTTTTCTTTTAATCATTATTTCCATTGTTGTTCAATTATTTAAATTAATTTAATCGATTGTTCAATTTTTTTATATGACGTAATTTCCTGTTCTTTAAATATTTTTATTGAATCAATGCTTTCGAGTGCAATTTTTGAACAAACCTACTTTTAAAATATTTTTTTTTCTTTTTGTTTTTTAAAGAATGGTAACATATATCAGATGATTATTTGTAAATTTATCAAAATAAATTTATTTATTTACATAAATATTTTCTATCATTTTTGTTTTTATAATATTTTTTCTTTTTAAATATTTTTTTTTTTTTTTAAATTTATTGTTAAATTGGTAATTATTTATCTTAAATAAATATTTTAAAATCCTTTTTTTTTTTTCTTTTCAGTTCAATTTAGAACATCTCGAATACTCTCAACATTATCGCTAATAATAATTATACATATAAACTTTTGAATAATATCATCGTAGAACAAAGTAAAAAATTTTATTTGTTTTACCTTAACTTTGGCTGCAACCGTTATCGAGGTCGTGACGTTTTCCGAATTTCTAGTTAAATACCACAGCCTGCACCAGACCCTTTCGGGTCCTCTAGTTTTCGTAGCACCAATGACGCGTATTACGCCGGAGTTTGAGCCCCGATTTCCACTGCTGTCACCTCCAACCCTCTTATCGTAATAGGCCGAATACACAAAGAATTTAAATCTGGAATGAATGTTGGACTTTCGAGTAATTTTATTCTCCGCTTGTGATAGTCAATTGGATGTTGAAAAGTTTGATTTTCTTGTTGTTAATCGTCGTTAAATAGTGATTAAAAATCAATATTTTATCGTCGTTCAATTTAAATTGTTCAAATAATTATTACTATTTTTATATTATTTTACTGCCACATTAAATACATGAATTATTAAGTGAATGTATAATTCAGACTTAATTTTATTTTTAAATGAAAAATTACAATGTTTAAGGCATTGTGCCAACTTTTAATGGAAAGATTATTAATTAAAATACTTTTATCATTGTTTCGAACTTTCACTTAAAAAAATCATTTATTTTGCAGTATGAAAGATAGAATTATAAACGAACAAAAAGAATTGATTTTATTAACAAATAAAAATAACTATTCTGGTTATAGTATCAATTTATTTTGTAAATTAAATTCGGATTAAAAGTACTCGTTATTTTTTAAACCACTATTTGAAATTCATACAATCCAAATTGAAATGTAAATTTTAATAAAAATAAATCACAATAGCAAATCGGTAAAAAATTAATTTTCCGTTTTAAGGGAGTTTTAAGGCATAAGGAAAGACTTTGAAATTAAATAAAATTTTGGATTATAATTTAAAAAAGTTAAAAATTAAATTATTTATGTTTACTAATATTAATTAGTTTATTTAATTAAGTTTGCGTTGTAAATATCGAAGAAATGTTTAACGTTCAAAGTGTAAAATATATACCGAACCCTCTTAATGTTATCTATGTAAAAATCACCATAAAACAAATATTGTTATTTCGAGTGATTGATTGATAAAATACAATTAAATTCTGTACATTATTTTTTCCTTATTCTATCTCGAATTGATATTTTCCTTTACGCAATCCTTTTTGCGGATAAAGGATAGCATATCGTTAAGATCGTATCGCGATTCTACGGCATAATTGGCGTGAAATTCATTCATGCAATGTTCTATTTCTTCATAACATATTTTACCATTCTAAAAATAAACTATTTAACCTTGTAAGGCTATACATAACTTGATTAATTTTTCATCCAAGTATGTAGAGTATTGTAATCGAAAGAATGAAAATGTATATAACGTAATTATGTTAAGATTGTAAAAAAAAAAAAAAAAAAAAAAAATATATGTATCGATGGAATATTTTTTTTAAAATAATAAAATTTCTAATATTTTAGTTTGTTATATTTCACATTAAAATGATCGTTGAACGAATATCTTAAAAGAATTACTGAATAATATAAAAAAAAAACTTTTTTTTTATTATATTTTCAAATTTTTCAAATTCACAATTTGTAGATTAAAAATAAAGCTCCATTTCTAAAAATGTTGAAATTCATGAAAGTCAACTGGTAATAAAAAAATCGATTGGCTAGCCCAAATAATTTTCGTTTTCTATATATTATTTCGAGTTTCACTCTCAAGGAAAATTTGTTAAAAATAAATAATGTTGAAAAAACTGTATTCAATTTAAATTAATTTTTAAAAAATAAATTAAACTCTCACATATATTTTTAAGCCTTTAAAACTCACAAAATAAAAAAATATTTACAATACAACGAAACTAATACCCCTTTAAATTTTTTAAATTATAACATCTGACAAATAAAAAACAACTCCATCCTACTTCCATTTAAAATCTAAATCAAAGTAAGAAAAGACAAAACATCGCTTTCCACCCACATGCAATTCTTTCGAGCCAAGCATCGACCCTTTTCCTAACATCACGTCCGCGCGGTGCTGAAAACGCGGTCACGCGCAGAGATCCCAGAAAAGCGATAAAGTCCCTCTCGCCTTTGGTACCGCCGCCGCCTTGGCTTGTCCACAACCAGCACACATATACATACACGCAATACACAAACGCGCACCGCATACATCAGCAAGCGCAGACAATGCATACCTGGTGTTCGTGACGGGGAGCCATTCGGCGTGGGTGACTCGTAGGCCCTGATCGAGCTGCGGCAGCCGAGCTTCGAGACTCGTGGGCAGACTGGACAGCCCGCGAGGATCCGCGGGCATCGCCGCCGCGACCGCCGCTACTTTCGACTCGTCCCCTCGAATCAGCATGCCCAGGTGCTCTTCCAGTCCGCCCTTCAAGCCGACGTAGTCCTCCGGCTGTGAATGGAAATTTTTTTTTCATTGATGCATTGTTATTGATTTTTATTTATTTATTTATTTATTTATTTTTTTTTTTTGTTTTCTTCTTTTTTTTCTAGGTTATGTGATTGTATCTAAATTTGCTTTGTAATATATTTGTGTGTGTGTGTATGTGTGCTTCAAAGTACGCAGAATTTAAAACAAAGGTTTGAGTAATTTTATATACATTATAAATTATTACTTGTTATAATGTAATTTATTATTTAAAAATTGTACTTGGGATATTTTATTCGAGGTTTTTTTTTATCGTTATGTAAATATGTATAGTTCGCGCTGAAAGTTTATCGTGCTTTTTATTCGTTTCTCATATATTTCACATAAGGTTTTAATATTGCATTTAATGTTCCTCGATAACGTTATTGAAGAAAAAAGTTTTTTCTCGAAGAATTAAAGTTAACGTAGTTTCAGCGAATTTACTTTTTACAGGATTTAAATACGATTTTTACGTCTTACGCAGGGATTAAGTACGATTTTTATTTTTAAAATGTTACAACAAAAAAATATATACGAGTTACTTTATCATCAAACTTTTTTAATTTAATTGTACATGTATTTTTCAGTTAATATAATTAATATATTTTTTTTTTTTAATGTTGAACAAATGTTGGGTTTTCAATTACTGCTACTTCAAATTTTATTGAGTATTTAATATTATCATATCAATAGACTATTACTTCACAAATATTTAAAATTTAAAAATATTTGAAAAATAAAATTATGCATAAAAAAATCTTATTTAATATTGCTTGCTCAATCTTTTACTTTTCTTAGCATTTACAATCTTAGTAATTATAAAATAAAATATTAATCAATATAAGCGGAAAAAACTTTTATTTTAAATAAAAATCAATTACATTTACTCTTTTTTGTATAATTAATTAATACACTCATTGTAAATTCGACTAATCCTTGTCATAATTTTGAAAAAAACAGCCTTTTCGTATATTTTAAATCTGAATTCTTTCATTAGCATTTTAAAACCCGCCTTTCCTCCGCAACAGTTTCCAAAAAACAAACAGAAACAAAATTTTCGTCCTTTTAGAACGTAATATTACGCACTCGGACCAGCGAGAGCTTTTCTATGAAGCACCTCATTAAAACACGGCAGCAATAACATTTCACTCGTTACTTCCGACTCGAAGATCAAACGACATCGATCCGAATTACTTCTTAACGAGAAAAAGAAAAAAAAAGGTCTACCGCTCATCAGCTTTCGGTACTTTGCGCGGGCGCGCCGTGTAAAAGCTCAAGTTCGCCGTAAAAATCTCTTCTTTACTACGAAATGAAAAATGTGCCTTTATCGAGATAATACCTCGTGAAATCTTGAGATTACCTCTGTCTTTAAAACGAGCTTTTTCAGAGTTTTAAAATTTCTTTCGTATCTAACTTCGAACGTACCAATGAAGGCCAAGGCACGTATTCAATTTGCGCGGTTCACGGCTTTCATTGACGCGAGTTTCTCCGTCTCTCTTTCTGCCCCTGTTTTTTTCTCTCTTTCTCCCTATCAATTTCTTTCTCTCGCACAAATGCACCGCAGCGGCTCCGCTTTCCGAGTGTGTCAGCTGTCACAAAAGTCGGTAGATCGAATTCGTCGAGAGCACTACACAAAAAAAAAAAAAAAAAAATAATAAAAAGAAAAAAGCCCGCTCTTCTTCCGCTCGCTTTTTCTGATCAATTCATTCGTTGTTAGAGAGTTTTCAGCCCCCAATTGTTTGCACGCAAGCATTGATGTACGCGCACTTCTTTTTTTGTATACGAATATAAATATATATTTACGTGGATGTTATTGTGTGAGTGTTTAAAATGACTTATCCCAGTTTTAAAAGGGATATTGAAAGCTGACGAATATCATCGTTACGTAATTTGATATGAGACTCATTTCGTTTTGACGCATATTTATGGATGCAGTTTATGCGCCGCGATACTAAAGCCTAGCTCAACTGTCACTTCTACGTCATGCGCTTCTCTTTACTTAATAAACTCCTTCAATATTCCATGAGAGTATTTAGATGTCAATCATTTTAATCCTTTCATTTCCAAGCTTTTTAGCTTTTGTTGCTTAGTATTCGATTGAAATTGAATCTATAGCTGTCAATGCAAGCTCGAAAGAATGAATTTAATTAATTGGAATGTTTCTTTAAAGTAAAAATAGAAAAGTTTATTGCCATCTTTTGATTTTTAATTTATTTTTATAAAATATTATATATTTCAATGAAAAGGTAATAAGAAGAGCAATGACGTGAAAATAGAACAATTTGTTGCTCTTATTCTTTGCAGTCGAATCAAATTAAATTCGAATAAATTTAAAAGAATATTCTCTTTCAGAATTAATTATTAATTATAGCAATACTTCAACAAATTATTTTCAATTTAATTACCTACATGAATATTTTTCGAATAAAAATATAATATAAAATGTTACTTAATTTAAATATAAACTACTCATATGTGTATTGAAAAAAAAAAAAAAAAAAAAAAATTATATCAATTACATATCATTATTAATTAAAAAATTTTACTATATAATTTCGAATAAAATTTTAAACAACGTTTATTTAAATTCTCTTTTTTATAAAAGAATGTATTATATATAATATTTAATAACTAAAATTATAAGTGAATTAATTATTTTACGTTGCAAAATTGAAATTACGTAAATCAATGGCTGACCGTATCGTCTGTTTTTTCACTAACTTAATGCATCGAAGTTTAAATAAGCGAATGTTCATTTAAATAATTAAAATGCTATGGGCGAGAAATAATTTAAAAATAAATTAATTTTCATTAACAGTTTTTTTTTTAATTTTTTTTTCACCATTCACAATTAATTTAAATGATAAATCTAACTGTAACGATAAAATTTAAGTGAGTTTACGAAATTTTTAAATAAATAGGAATTTTTACTTACACCAATGTTATGTAAAATAACAATCAAGTTAACAATAAAGAAAAAAAGAATTATCTAGCGAGATTTGGCGCGCACATAACAGATTTAATTTTTCTTTTATTCTCATTCCAAGCACAACGCCGTAAACGCAGTTAGCGCTTTCGGTTCTTTTTATAAGCTCTATCGAAGAGGCGGCAGGGGAACCGAATTCCAAATAGAAAAGTCATACCCGAGCTAACCGAGAACAAACAAACGCAGCCAATACGCACTCGAGAATTGTAACAAGAAAAAAATAGTGCAAGAGAGAAAGAGAGAGAGAGAAAGAGAGATAGAGAGAGAGAGAGACAGACAGAGTGGGCGAAAAAGGTAAAGAGAGAGAAAAAGGGCGGAAAGACTACCACAAGCTCGCGCTAAAAGTCGAGTGCTCTGTAATTGCGTTCATTCCCGCAACGACTCTTTTCCTCTCTCTCTCTCTCTCTCTCTCTCTCTCTCTCTCTTTTTCTTTCTCTTGTTTCCTCTCCTTCTTCCCTTTGACCGTATGGCGTTTTTCCCGCCCTTTCGCTTTCGGCGTATATAGCCCGCGGTGACTGTTCGCCGCTTCCTCTTTCGCTTCCCGTGTCTGTACGTACCTTTTTTTTTTTTCGTTCATGTCGTTGTTGTTGTACGCTCACGCGGTTTTTGTTTCGACTCGTCTTCCCTGTCCCTTCGTAGTTCTAGGCACTTCGTTCATACTCCTACTCCTCTTTTTATCCGAACGTTTTGTCGAAAGCGACTTGTTACACTTGGTTTTACTGACATTACTAAACCATCACATCTCTCTGCTGACGTTGCTTCTCCATTATATTTTCTAACGTTTTTTTTTGTCCTCCCCGAGCGCTCGTTTCTCGATTGTACGTGATTATACGGGAAAAAGATGAAGGAAAAATACACGGTATAGCGACTAATACGAACGGGAACAACACGAGACGTATTGGGAACTCATAAATCGTAAAAATTCATTGTAATGTACGAGCTCGAAAAGTCACCGGAATTCGAAAGTACGCGTATGATTTATTTTTTCAACGCTACATACGTATATTTATTGCAAAATTTGTGTGAAACATTTATTCTTTTCTTAATTTTTTTTAGTGAATTTTTTTTTTTTTTTTTTTTTTTTACATTTAATGATGTTCGTATAACGTATCTATTTTAATTAGTGCAAGTATATTGTACGATAATGATGATGTTTATTTTATGTATTATCATATATTTTATGATTTATATAAATTCATAATATATAAATCGTATTAACTTTATATTTATTCGATTCTGATTATCGAGTTTGCATTAAGATATAAATATTATTGTAATATTTATTTAATCGTATGTCGAAAAGTAATTCAAAGAAATATTGGAATGAAAAAATTATTTATTTATTTATTTTTTTTTTTTTGTCGACAAATCAATTAAATTTTGTCGATTATGCTCGTATAATATTTCCGTTCGAATCGAAAGAACTAAAAGCTCTTTTTAAAATCATCAATACCAGCCGAAACTTCAGGTACTTCAATGAGCATAAATTTTAAAACGTCACTCGCTATACCGCATATTAATATCCGAAGAACAAAAACATAAACTTGGCAAACATCGAAAAGTTTTCAAGTGAATCTCTTGTGAAATCCGTCCTCCGTGAGAGGAATCGAAAAAGTAGGTTAAAGAAAAGATCTCGTCGGTCTACGCCGAGTGAATGCATTTGAATGACATAAAAGTTTGAGCTTCGATAAGCTAAAGTAATTTTTTCCAATATGGCTATTTTCCAGCTGAATTGTCACGAGTTCAATCTAGCATATGGTTCGGATTTATTTATTTATTTTTTTTTTTTTTTTTTTTAACGTTTAATCAGGTTATTGTTTTTTCTTTCTTTTTTTTTTTTTTATGTGTGTGTGTGTGTGTGTGTGTGTGAATTTATCAATAAATCATAATTTATTGCACGATTTATGATACAAATAGCGATTCACTTGGTTTATTTATTTGTGTCAAGTGGTACATCATGTTGTAATAAACATGTGCATAGAGTGTTAAATGTTATTTTATAACAAATATTATTGGCACATTGTATCATATAGTAATGATTCTATCAGCACCAAAAACCGTAACAAATATTTATATCTTTTTTAAATTATTAGTAAATGTATATTAATCAAAATAAAAAAAAAAAAAAAAAAACGTTATAAGCATTACAAAGTATTCTTAAAAAAATAAAAAAAATTAAGTTGTATCGAAATGAAAATATTACACTTACCCCGACTTCCTCATAATCCGGTCGATCGGGCGCAGCGGCAAGCCGATGTCCGGAGCGACGTCCGTTGAGTCCGCCTCCAATGCCATTGCCTCGCCTCTCGTCGATCAAAAATATTTCCGTGAGTACTATGAGACCGAACACGGCGAAGAACATAACGACGAGCATGAACGACATGTTCGCTCGCTCCTTGAGGATACCGGCATTGCCGCGACCCCCGCCGGACCCGGAACGCCGAACACCCATCCTCCTGACACTCTGCAATCGGTTGGGATTTTTTTTTTTTTTTTTTTTTTTTTTTTTTTTTTTTTTTTCTTGTGGTAAGGTATTTAGTGCGCATACGATTTCGCGTACAATCATATATCGTTTACGCAGTTGATTATTCAGACGTATCCAGCGATATTTACTTTTTTAATAAATATAAAGCTGAGGAAATTTAAAGTTTATAAATTTACTCCAAATTGAATTCGCAAAATTTTATACTTGTTGCAAATATTATAAAATTTTGAAGAAGTAAAGTTGTATTTATATATTATTTATTATATTTTTAAAATAATAATCTAATAATTATATCGTTGTAAAAATAATTAAATATTATGCTTATAATATCTAAAAATAAACCTCCATTTTTTCAACATTTTACTAAATTGCATTATAAAAAAAAAAAATGGAAAAAAATAATATTTATAAATATTTACTTGTTATTAAAAAAATCTTATAAGCGCATGGAAATTTAAAAAAGAATGTAATACTTCGGTAAGCTAACGTACTATAAAATCGCATCGATCGAAGAAGTACCGCAATAACTTTGTATCAATCCACCTAACCGGTTAGATATAGTCTATTAACTTCCGCAAGCGTTGTAACAAGTGTGTGCTTAGATAAGAAAACTAATTTTTAATATTTTTTATTATTATACCTATCTTTACGTCATGTTAATAATAAAATTTATCAAGTTTGTCTGATAATAAAATTCATCTCAGATTTTGGTAATTACTTTTATAGTATATTTTTTAGTGAAATACAATTAGTTACTATAAAATTATTTCGAGTAATGTTTTGTTTTATAATTATCGATAAAATAACAAAAGTAACTTTACCGGTAAAATTTACAATATTTGAAAAAGTATATCAAAGTATTGAACGTTAAAATCGCACGAGTATTTTTTTCATAAACAATTTCATATAGTTGAATTTCTATCGAAAATCATATTTATAAGCTCACGATAAAATATATTAATATTTAAGAAATCCACGTTAACAGTTTCATTTTTATACCGAATTTCTTTCAATGTAATTTATCGAAGGAAAAGCCAAGAGCTGCCAATCCATCTTGCTCTTACTACTTATTTTCATTCGCCTCCTTTTTCACCACCATTCTCTGCAAAACTTTTCCAACAAAATTAAGCGGGAGAGAGAGAGAGAGAGAGAGAGAAACAAAACTTTTCCCAAGCCATAAACCAACAATTTGTACAAAGTTTTCTCCGATAAGCTCGCAATATTTTATAAATTAATGAAACCAGTGTATCCGTCAGTCACTTATATGTATAATGCATGTACAAATCCACTTCTTCTTTCATATAGGCATACATACATATATCTTTTCACGTTATTATTACATTATTTCAATATTTCTTAACTTTATCGACTCATATACCTTTCTCTTTCCTTTGCATTTTTCATTTCAACCAATTTCCACAAACTAATTACATATTTCTCCGCAACGGTTTAACTTGATAAATAACATCGCTTCGAATTGGCAATTTCAAAATTTACCCTCCTACTTTTATATTTATAGCGGATACATATGTGCAACATAACATACATCGAACGATGAAATCGCCCACAATATCGGAAATAAATAATATTGCAATGATTCGTAAAATGTGAAATATTTGCGCTGGGCAAACGTTTGGAGGTACAGCTGGTTGTGGAAAATAAAAGAACAGTGCACCGAAATCGGAAATTTGTTATTAAACCGATCGGTAATAGATTCCGATTATCAATTTTCATAAAAAAAAGGCTTCATGAGTACGTGTGTACATTTTACAACAAATATTTACCTCTAACAAATAGGTTCATTAATCAAACACTGTAAATGAAAATTAAAGTTTATTAATTGCAGTTATTAATCGATATGTACTAAACTGCATCATATTTTAAAGTCGTAAAGTTGCGAGGATAAAAGTGATTTTTTTATATTTATGGTTTAAACATTTTTCGATTATTGAAATAGATAAAAATAAAAATTAAAAACGGTTAAATTATAAATATTATAATGCAAATCAACAAGTAATTATGTAAATATTGTGAATGTTTAAATTTATAAAATCAAGCAATTTAAAAATTTTAATTTTATTAATGTGTTTGAACGGTTATTAAAAAATGCTTAAGTAACCAAAATAATCAATAAAGAAATATGTTTAATATATTATTATTCTGCTTGACGTTGTATTTAAATCTATAATTACTGACCGTTATTTATTTCCCAATGGATAGATTTAGAAAATGTCATAACATTACCAAAAAATATTTGAAGAAATTCATAGAAAAAACCTAAAAAATTGAGTCGTTTCGACTGGTCGGTAATTCTAGTGTTAAGAGCAAACTCTTGTCGGTTCTCGACGATTAGGTCAGGAATTTTTTTGAGAATATTTTCTTAATCTTAACGGTTTCCCACTACTTTCTACGACTAAAGATGTTTTTTGTCGATTTTGCCGAACCACCTGAGCATCGAGGTGTTATTAAGCGAGCACTGGTTACTAAATTTAGTAAAAAGTGATGCTCTCTCGCTTTTTTCGTGATCGACGATCTGTTGGTTGTGAATTTCTCGCTTTACCAACTGTGCTCGCTCTACTTGCTTTGCTATAATTTTGGTTAAAAATGAATTGATCATTTATGTACTGAAAATTTTATACAATATATTTATAATTAGCTTATATTTCTTAAAATTTATGGGCTGTTATTTCGAACTTTAATTTAAAAAATAAAGTTAATCCGTAGATGTGCTCTAAAAATCAGAATCGACTCATTTATCAACCGGATACCTATTTTTAAAACTCTATAATTTTTTTTCGAGCAACAAAATTAAATGCATATTACATCGGTTCTCGGAAGTTTGCGCCTGATTTTCTTTACGCATCTCGTTAAAAAGACAATTAAATATCTCAGTAGAAAGTAGTCGAGTTTAATTCAAAGATTCGAGCAATTAATTCAAGGAGTAATTCGAATTCCCTTCACTTTCTTTCTCTTAATCGAAAAATATCTCCATCTCTTTCTCTCTCTCTATATCTTTATCTCTCCCTCTTATTCTCTGTTTCATAAAATACGCGACTGCTTGAACTTACTTACTCAGAGCGTCCGATATGGGCGTACCACCTTGTATGGAGGCGGCAGGTCATTCTGAAATCAAAGAAACAAAAAGATAACTTTTAATTGATTTATCGTGTAAGGAGGTTCGAGTAATCCATAGAAATTTTGTTTAAAATTGTACCGAAAAAATATTTTAACTTTGAGCATCGAACGAGTATAAATCGTGCATTATTTATCGTATATTAATATAATTTTATTTTATAAAAATTGAAAAAAAATTCAATTTGTTTTACGTTGTATGATTACATTTTTATGATTTTAAATAAAAATTATCATATGATTTTTTTTTTGTAAAAATTAATTAATTAAAAATATAAATCTCATTTTGATCATACAGAGTGATTAAATACATAATATTTGAAATTATATTTTGTGCCGTCATAATAATACATTTTTTTAAAACATTATATTAATTATCAAAAATAAAATTAAACTCAAATAAAAATATAAAATAGTTATCGAATTATTGACTTAAAAAGTATCTTTATTCTCTTCGTATAATTAAAGCATTTTAAATAATTAATTATTTACTGAATTTGATTACGATTGCGTTACGATACTCGATACATTTCATCTTCAATTTCAAGAACGCTCATTTAAAAAAATAAAAAAAAATTTCCAATAACGCACACGATTCGTTACCGTAAAAGTATCTATTTGTTTATTAATTAAAAAAGAAGTTTTAAAATGATTCGAGCAAATGAGTCCTTCAATACCGGCATCGTGAATAGCCGCGTTAATGAGCTAAGACGAATAAAGTTTCAGATAACTTGAAAAAAATAAATAAAGAAAAGATGAAAATAGAAACGGAATACTGCAAACGATGCAAACTTTGCAAACTTTAAAATTACTATATAAATGGTATAAACGCCGCCGTATATTTCATCTACAGGATTGGATTTTTGCCGCGAGCGTTAAACGCAATCGTATTAAAAAAGTTTTCACTTTTTCTTTTTCTTTTCCTTTTTCTTTTTCTTTTTCTTTCTTTTTCTTTTTTATTTGAAAATTTAAGAGAAAACGAAATAGCGACCGAGGGAGAAAAAAGGGAACAAATAATTTAAAACGTCGCAGCAGCTGCGATCGAAGCTTTGCTCTCGCTAGTTCTGTTATGCGTGTACAATGGGTTTGGGTAACGGCGATCGAGCAAATAAATAATGAAAAGGTAGCGCGCGACGAACTAAAAGAAGCTTCGAAGAAGGAGAAATGTAGAAAATGAAAGAGCGAGAAAGAGGAACGGAATAAAATCGACGTGGGCAAAGCCGAGAGAATCGATTCTCGGGTGCAACAGGCGAAAGAAAATAATGTGCCCGGGTGCGCTAGCAGTAGTCTAGAGGCTAGAGTCGCTTCGCTAACGCCGCTCTGCTCTACACGTCTTTTCCTCCCTTTCTCTCTCTCTCTCTCTCTCTCTGACCCTCTTTTTATTTTCATCCACCTCTATATTGCCCCGTACATATGCCCTGTAATTTCATCGCAGTGGATCTACTATACTACGATCCCTCCTATGAGTTTTATCCTCCTTACCTCGTTTCGTCGCAAATTATTCGTTGCCCAGACGACGACACCGCCTGGTTCGTTTTATTTTTTTTTTTTTTTTCATATGTAATACACTCGTCCCTGTATCACCGTGTCCTTTTATTTTCTCTCTTGTTATGGGAAAAAGTATAGCGGACAGTTTTGCTTCCGATTCATTCGGCTGAGCTTTGGCAAAGTGAATTTCAGAAAAATTTTCGGAAAGAAAATAACCGTTTGCTGTTACCTATTTTTATAAGAATTTATATGTATTTGAAGAATTTATTATTTTTCCATAAATTACTCTAAAGATTCATTTTTTTTTTTATTATTAAAATACTTGAAAGTAAATAAAGAAAGTACATAAGATTTTATCAATTTTTAAATTATAGATTTTTTATTGTATCGTCTATGTGTATTTTTTTTTTTTTTTTTTATAATGATTTAAATGTTATTATATCTTTACTACGTAAAAAAAAAATTTAACAAATTTTTTATTTTTAACTAAAATTTATATGATTTTATAAAAAAAAAAAAAAAAAAAATAATAATCTTCTTTAAATTGATTTTTTTATATTATTTAAATTATTAAATATAACAAAACTTTGCTTTAATTGTAATGAAAAGAGTTAAATTATATAAACTTTCAATCACATTTCAAATACGGCGAAAAAAAAACAAAAAAATTACTTTCAAAACCTTAATTCTTTAAATATAATACATGTCGAAAAAAGCGTATCTTATTCGCTTAGTGTAAGTATAAAACTCACCGCGTGTCACGACATACCATTACGGTGAAACGCGCGGGGATCCAGCAGTGGCAGCTGCCTTGAGGCAAGCGCAAGTGTGCGAGAAAATATAGTCGGGAAAATGAATATTTTTTTATACGTTTCCACGAGCTTCCTTCCTGCCTTAGCTCCTTCTTTCCGTGACCTTTTTCTTTCTCTCTCTCTCTCTCTCACTCTCTCCCTCTCTTTTATACATATATGAATCATATAACGATATATATATATCTACATTTTTTATGATTTCAACACGTAAATATCCTATTGTATATACATATACACTTAATTGTCTACAAAAAAATTATTCGAAAATGGTAGGTCACTTGCGTGTTGAAATCGTAAAAAATGTAGATATGATTTTCCACGCGTGAGTATATTTTATTGCATTTTAATCTAATATAAAGACATCAAATTATTAAATATTCATTTAAATTTTAATTAATGTTTTTACATTTATTGCATAATATATAAATATTAAAAATAAATTAAAGTAAAATTAAATTTTAAATATTTAATTACATAAAAAGCGTAAAAATATGAATAAGCTTTCATAAGTTTATAGATGACAAAAACGTCTTCAGAACTTTTTTACAATTTTTTTTTTTTTTTAAATGCGCCGTTAAATATTATATAAATAAATGGAAAATATGACAAATAAATTCACGAATTTATTTGCATAAAATATCTTTAATATTTTAAAATATTATGCAATTGATATTAAATATTATTTAAATATTTATTTTAAATAATTCATTATGCGATATTAAACTATCACACAAAATTATTGATCGTATACTATAAATGACATTATGAAAATTTAATAAAAATAAATATGTTATAGAAATATATATTATTTATTCAAGTAAATTTTCGTTAAACAATATTCACAGATCTTTCATTTCAATTTTGTTATTGGCCATCTTGATTATAATAAGATAAGAAAAAAAAAAAAAAAAAAAAAAATGCAACATAATTTTTGCACGCCATTTTGAAAAGACTATTTCATAAATACAAATTTTATCAAAGAACATTTTCATGATTGAAAATACAATAACGTTTGAGTTAAGTTTGCAAAAAATCAAGTATTTTTTTTTCCAGAAAATGCAAAACGGACGGTAAAAAAATTTTTGATAGTTTTTTGCGTTATCTCGCAAGGTAAATTTGATGTGCTCTTATAACTCGTTGAAATTTTACGATAGCGCAAGCCTACACGACCATTATTACGTTCAACGATCCATGAAAGCACTATCTCGGCCCGTGTTATTTTATATTAATGTAACGAAAGTTCTTTTGTATCCTTACGTTGTAAGTTTTATCTATTCTTTGCATGTACGTAAATGTTAGATAACTAACTAAAGATAAAAAAAATTTTAAAACATATGAATAGGTATTTTATAGATTATTAATTTATTTTATTAATGTTCTTAGAAATATTTAAAAATATTTTCTTTTTTTTTTTTTGTTTTTAATTACTTTAATATTAAATTTCGAAAATATAAAAAAAAAATTTGATATTTTGACAACGTAATGCATATATTTATTGCACACATAAATCTCTTGGCTTAAGATATTTTTAACGTTGTAAAAGAAAAGAAAAAAAAAATCACGAAAAAACGTCGGTGCACGCCGAGAAGCACGAAGTCGAGGATAATTTTATTCGTTGTCACGAGGGCGACGAGAATAGAGAATAGAGAAATTGTGAACGGACGTAGAATAAAAAGAAATAAAAAAAAAAAAAAAAGAAAAAAGGACAAAGATGAAAAAAAAGCGTGGCTCGCGAGGGAAGACACGGCGAAATGTATAGATATATAGCGCTAGAAGCGGTAAGAGGACAAATGTAATATGCAAAAAGAAAAAATAAGGTAAACGTGAAAACGAGAGAAAGCGAGAAAAATGTAGAAAAGTGAAACAGGAAATATGCGAGGTACGGTCGCGGTTTAAAAAATGTAACGAGAAGTAGCTTCTACCGTGGCAGAAATGGAGATCAAAATGACGCAGCGTAAGAAAATTTAACGAGCCACAAGAAATAAAAAGTAAGAGCTCATATAAGTTTGTATAAAAAAATATGAATTTTACAACGATTACCTCTCGTATTTTGATAATTTTATAAACGATTTTCACATACATCAGAAAAGATTTACTAGTATCATTTAAATGTTAAATACATTTTAACAAGCGCTGATTTGCTTAAAGAATTTAAGCTTTTAAAGGTTTTAAATAATTCATTAAATATTTCTAGGCCTTGAACATATTATTTTAAAAATATATAAATTCTTTCGTTGCATTTGAAAATGTCCAGTTGTTATAAAACAATACATTCACGATAATGTGTTTTACAGTATATGTATGTACTAGGATCTAAATTGGAATGTATGCAGCAATTATTAGTTATGGAAATCTGGAATCAGATACCGAAGACAAATGTGTACTACAGAAATTAAAAGGAATTTTGTTGTTGTTACCAATTAAACTTTTTTAAAAAGTTTCGAGCAAAGTTTAATAAGAAAAATTAAAGTGATTAATAATAAATGCTGAATGATGGATTAATATAAAATGTATAAATATGTAATGTAATTTGTACAATATATTTGAGTACGTTTGGTAAGATGAGTGCGGGTTGCTGTATTAATAAAAAATAGATGCAAGTCAAAAGAACGTTTGAGGATTGCACCAAAAATGGTTAGAAGATATCAAGTTCATACAGATACTATGGGTGAAGGTACGAAGTATAATTAAAATCAATGATATAAGGTGACAACAAGTAAAAACAATTATTGGCTGGAATCAGATACCAAAGACAAATGTGTAATACAGACATTAAAAGAAATTTTGTTGTTGTTACCAATTAAACTTTTTTTAAAAGTGTCAAGCAAAGTTTAATAAGAAAAAGTGAAGTTATTAACTAAATATTTGATTTTTATATTCTTTTTTTAATCTTTTAATTGCATTATCATCGATGTGAATGTAATACATTTAAATTGATGGAATAACTCGATGTATCTTCACCATATAACATTAAGTATTTTATATTTAAAAATTTTATAAAAGGGTGTTATAAATATCTCTAACACATTAATTTAAGTTTTAATTTAAAAATTTTATTATAATTATTAAAAAAAGAAGTAATACATGAAAGAAAAAATATATTACAATATGAAAATTTGCAAGTGAATATTTTTATGTTTTATCAAAAATATTATGTTGTTCAAAAATAAAAGATTATTCAATTTATCAAAATATATATTATTCAAAATATATAGATCTAATGAAATACCTTCTTTCACTTTTGGAACAACATAATATTTTAGTTACGTTTTCTAGGCTCTTCGAAAGTAATGAAATCTTTAAAAAAAAAAACCTTTTACAAAAGGTAGAATGTTGGCAAGTAGAAGTTATTTTGTATCTCATTTTAAAAACGTTATTTTTCAATTTTTCAAACATACAATTTATAGATAAAAAATTTGTATAATTTTAATATGACCATATTTTTAAAACTGCTTTTTATTTTTTACATATTTTTACTATTTCATCTTTCATTAATTAATTGTATATTTACAAACTTAATGTCGCAACATTTTTTGTAAAAGATTGATTTCATAAAAAATGTTTAAATAATACAGTTGTTCTTTTGACTAATACAGTTTCACAGATCACTTGGATTTATAAAAACTTATATTTTACATTTTTCCTTAATTGATGATAAAATTATGGCTGCTTAGTGAATTTATTTTTAGAGCTTTATGTATAATTTTATAATTTCACCTACAGAAAGCTGTGAAATCAAAAAAATTGTCAAGTATTTGTTTTATTTATTTCACATTTTGCACATTGTACCATGTACGATGTATTACGTAACTTTATTTATATGATCCGGCTTCCGAATTTTAATTATAATTAATTAAATAATCTATTTACTATTTATTTGCAATAATTTCTAATGGAAGTGAAGCAAAGTAATGAAATTTTACCATTATCAAAATTCAAATTTCAGCTGAAGAAGGTTGTAAAATCTGTAAAAAAAATTGTCAAGTATTTCGATTTGCTTTTTCTTTAGATCGAAAAATTGATGTACGAGTATGTAATACATTTACTATAGATAAGCTATTTCATTTACTAAAAACATATTTAGACAAAAAGTCTATGCAACTTATTAACCTACGTGTTATTATATTTTATTGCATTTTAATCTAAAACGTTTTTAAAATGAGATACAAAATAACTTCTACTTGCCAACATTCTACCTTTCGTAAAAGGTTTTTTTTTTAAGAGATATACTATACATCGATATGCGGCGATGTGTGCGTCGCACTGCTACGCTTGTTTCAAAATACACGAAGAAAATTAATAAAACTTGTTGTATTAAATAATGCCGTATTAAATAATGACATTTGTTTAAACATTTTTAAAAATAAAACAAGTAAAAGTGAAAATATTTTCACCGTTTTCTAGCGCTCGCATATGTCCGTAAATGGAAAATTATTTTGAAATCTTCGTTCATTGTAATTCTTAACAATAATTATATAATTAAACAAACATTCGACACATTTCTTTTTATTGCAATATTTCCGGACAAGCATAGTAGATATAGTTTTGTGGTACCGTTTCAAAACCAGAAGTACCAAGCGTCACTGATTACATCCAAAACAAAATAAAACCGAAGAAATTAAGGCACCGGCTGCAATAACGTCCTTAGCGCTCGGCCAGTCGAAAAATTTACGCCACTGAAACCAAATTTTCAAAGTTGCGAACATGAGGTTCAAACAAAGTCTATCGTATTCAGTGTCAAAAAATACAACTTTTTTCTATTTACTCTTTTTTTTTTATTTAAAAAAAAAGGTTTATTTATATTTTGGGAAAAAAAAAAGAAAAACTGAAAATTTTTTAAACCAATTTGGACGACGTTTTTTAAATTTAACTCGTAATTTGGTCAAATATTAACGGATCTTTTTGATTTTTTGTACAGAGCCGTAAAATAGTTTAATAATAATGATAAACTTGCAAAAAGTTGATAATTTAATATTTTACGGCTCTGTTCAAAAAATCAAAAAGATCCGTTAATATTTGACAAAATTACAACGAGTTAAGTTTAAAAAACGTCGTCCAAGTCGGTTTTAAAAATTTTCAGGTTTTCTTATTTTTTCCAAAATATAAACCTATTATATATAGGATATAGGTCAGGTTAGGTTTTGTAAGTAAGTTTGCCGAATATTTTTTAGAAAAAAATATATATTTTTTTTCTCAAATTTCCGAAGTAAATGACTGTACGAGGGCGGTTCAAAAAATGGCTCGCGGGAAAAAAATTTAGCTCAAACGAGGAAGTCATATCGCCGAGGCAGAGGCGTATTTTGAAGAGTTCGACAAATCCTATTTTTTGAAGGGGTTAAAAAAATGGCAGGAACGTTGGGATAAGTGTATCTTTCTAAAAGGGGACTATGTTGAAAAATAAAAAAAAATTTTTTGAAAAAATGGCGTCTTCATTTCTAACACGGGTACTTATTGAACCGCCCTCGTAATGTTCAACTTTAGATATTGATAATGCGTTAATTACTCAATATCGAAACTTTCTCTTATACGATTTAATTACTTGCAAAAGTTTTCATTTATTATAGTTTTCAATATAATTTAAAACATCAACAATTAAAGATGCAAAAAGATAAATTTTATGTTTATATGCATGTATTTCGGTAATTTAAATTAATAGAAATAATTTTACTAAAATTATATTTATATTCATTATTTATTTAACACGAATAACATGTGTTAAAAGTTAATTTTATACTCAAATATCTTGATAAAGATTTTTATCGGAACAAATATTTTTTTGATGCATAATTTTTTCTAATAAAGTCTCAATACATTTTTTAACACGCATATGTTCTACCATTTTTGAATAATTTTTTTATTGACAATTAAGTGTATATGTATACACATATAAAAATTATTCGAAAATGTTAGAACACTTGCGTGTTGAAAGCATAAAAAATGGAGATATAATTTTCCTCGTGTAATTATATTTTTTGATAATTTTTAAAAAAATTATTCGTAAATGTTAGCACACTTGCATAATGAAATCATAAAAAATGGAGACACAATCTTCCACATGTAAGTATATTTTATTTAAAACGTATTAAAAACCCACGTTTTAAACATATTTTATCCCGCCATTTAACCTATAATTTTTAATAGCCAAGCTTTTATCATATATTTGTAACAATTATACTGATTTTTAATATTTTTTAAACTTGTATTAATTTTTAGTAAAATTTTAAAATATGATTTTTGAAATTTTTTTCGTTGAATATTTTTTAAAATATTAACAATCTTTAAAATATTTTATATAAAAATATATTCTTATAGAACATCAGTTTTTTGCAATAAATATACTTATTATATTTTTTTTAATAATATAATTTTTTAATAAAATAATTATTATTTTTTAATAAAACATAATTTTATTAATATTCCATTGCTGATAATTCGTAAAAAAATTAAATAGCGGCTCGAGACATCTGCAACGTTGTAGTAACTACTGCTAAGGATTCTTAAAAGAGTTGCTCATATGCAGTTATCGCAATGAATCCTGTTTACAACACTAAAATTCAGCACCTGTCTAAGGTACTCGCACGATTGGCAACGTTGATAGATGTCTTGTCAACTAATTGTTGGGCAATGTTCGTCTTTTAAATCACCGATCTCGATTATGTACCTCTACCCGTGCACGCGCTATTTGATTTAGAGGGGAAAAATCTGCAAATATTTTAATTACTAATCAATTAAAATTGAGGGTCCCGAAACAGAACGGAACATAAACAAAGTTCGCCGATTAATTATTGTCCCAATCATTTTTTTCTCAACTTACTCAAAAATAAGAAAGAAAATATGTATTTTTTTCTAAAAAAACAAACTTATATAACCTAACCAATATTATACCCTACACAAAATAATTTGTGAATTTATATATTATAATAGCATTATAAATATAGTCGACAACTGAAATTTTCCCAAAATATATAGAAACGAAATTAATTAACTTCAATTAATTTAATAAATATTCAAAAGTTTAAAAAAATTTTTTATATTTTTTAATCCATTCCCAAGCGGAAAAGAACTGAATGAAAAAAGAGCTAATAAAATCTAATAACTATTATTATTAGTTTATAAAGTGTGGAATTTGGACTCTAGTAACAGTTATTTATTGTTACTAAATTTTACTAACATTTCTTAGTTTTTATTATGTTTTATTAGCTTTTATTAGCTTTTCAACTTTTGATCAAAAGAAATTTGTGACTCTTCAGAAAAGCTAATAACTGCTGATAATATTTTAAAAATATTAAATACCCTTATAAAGTATTTATAATTATTATTATTGGTTAATAATAGTAATTAGTAATGATTAGCTTTTTGGTTTTTACACGAAAAAGAAATATGTAACCGTTCTAAAAGCTAATAACTATTTATATTCTAGCTTTTATTGCATCTTTGTTTGTAAGGACATTTCATAAAAATAAAAATCTATAGAAATCTAATAAAATCTTATAAACATTTATTAAATTTATAAAATGACGATAAAAACTTTGAAACATTAATATACATTATTGACTATTATTAGAGTCCAAAATCCACGCATTATAAGATTTTAATATTACCTAATAAAAGCTAACATAATAATCATTATGAAGAAATTACTTTTTGTTAATAACATTTATATACACGTGATTATTTCCGCTTGGGTTTGAATATTAAATATAATTGAAATATAGAATAATTTTTATAAAATAATAAAATAACTTTAATAAAATAAATAATTTGTTAATAATAATTAATAATTTTGTTAATTATTTATTATAATAAATAAAAATAATAATTTTATAATAGAAAAAGTAAGTTATTTGTTTTAATAAAAAAACGCTTTCTTGAAAAAATCATTACTCATCAAATTTAAGTTTAAAACAATTTTATTCGAAATACTCGAGAATACCATCAATGTTACTGTTTCTAAAAGATTGTAACTGAAAACTTTATGAAAATAAAATATTTTTCAAAATTTTCAATTCCCTTTAATAAATTGCAGATTTTTTATTTTTCTACGAGTTTATTTCCAGTTTGAAAAGAAAAATCGTAATCATCAATACATGAACAATATCAAAACTCACGGTGTCAAACTAAAAACATTTATTCGCTTATCTGTTTTTCTTTTACCAAATTTGAAATATTTTTATAATTCACTCAAAAAGCACTTTTATTGAAGTTATTATTATTAAAAAAATTAAAATAATGTATTTTTTCTAAACATTTTTTACATAAATAATGATTTTCATTTTTTACGTCATAAAATGATATTTAAATTTTAATTAATGTTTTTACATTAATACAATCATTTATTGTTTTAATAAATTCATAGATGTTACGAATGAGAGAACATAAGAAGAGCAGAATTAAAATTCGCAGCGGAGTGGCACACATCGTCGCATATCGATATATATTTAAAAATCGCAAGCCCCGCCAATTTTTGTTTTTTTTTTTTTTTCCTTAAGGGGAGGTTCTCATCTAGCGACCCAAAAATTACGTGATTTTCGCGATTTTTTTTCTCATGGAAGGAAATAAATAAAGTAGTCAAGTTTTTTGATACTTATTAAGTATATTATTAACTACTTTTACAAATTTTTTTGAACAAAAATACTTAATAGTTTATTAGTTATATGCATTGAAAAATAGTCATCGAAAAAAAAGACACCTCCACAGGCGGCAAGGTAACTCATCCAATTTTTGTCTGAAATCAAAAAATCAAAGTTTGTTATAAGCTAGAAGACATTTTCTGGATCTTGAACTAAAATCACGAAGAAAAGTTAAAAATTAACAAAATCGCGGACTTGCAAATAAAAAATATTTTTTTGCACTTTTTTTTGCTCTAAAAAGTGCAATAAAAATAAAAATAATCATTGTAAAATTATGATTTTAAGTCAAGATCCAGCAAATTTAATTACCTTTAAAATAAAAAATTAATCTCGATATCTAAAATAGTTTTCGAGATATCTTGCCGCCCGTCTCAAAAAACATGGTTTCGAGAAAAACGCGTTTAAAGTTTTAGTACGCGATTTAATTTAATAAAAGACGACTTCGGTTTTTTGACTATAACTTTAAAAATAAATTGAATTCGGCAAAACAGGTTTCACGAGCGTATTCTACGAGACATTTGCCAACTTTTTAAGCAAAAAAAAAAAAATCGATTTTTTGGTCGTGCTTGATGAGAACCTCCCCTTAAGGCTTGCCTACTCAATCGCGAAGAAATCTGATCAGCTATTAATTTATTGTTAATTAAATAGTAACTAATTCACCGATTTTAACGTAAAAAGGTTTATTTATAAAATTTCTACACGTCGTATAGATAATAATATTTCTTTTTTGTTTACTTTTGACTCCAAATCTTTGTGATTTAAAAGATTTGCGTTCTATAATTTGTGGGATTCGAATAACAAAAAAAAAATATTTTAATTCATCTAAGATTATAATTTAAATTATTCACAAGTATCTTACAGCTTATAGATGATTCGTTCGATACGATATCGTATAAGAGCGCTAATTATCGGAAAAATGCGAAGTCTTATCATTTACGAGGGTGGTCTGAAAAATTTCCGACCTCAACGTGAAGATAGCAGCACTCGTCAATAAAAGCTAGCGAATTTCGTTGTTCATCTGTTGGCAGTTGCTCACCAAAGTTTCAGCCATTTTGGATGCGCAGTTGTTAGTTGACAGTCGTTTGAGTGAGTCGATGTGAGTGTTGTTGTGAAAATGGACAAAATTTAGTATCGAGCTGTCATTAAATTTTTGTTTTTGAAAAGCAATACGCCTACGCAAATCAAAAATGAGTTGAACTCTGTGTATGGGGACTCTGCACCATCATTTACCACAGTGAAATTTTGGGCAGCTGAATTCAAACGTGGCCGTGAGAGCTTGGGAGACGATGAACGTTTGGGACGTCCAAAAACTGCAACCACTGACGATAACATCGCCAAAGTTCACCAAATGATGCTAGACGACCGCCGAATTAAAGTGAGAGAGATAGTAGAGGTTATGAACATGTCCAAAGAACGTGTTTGCTACATATTAAATCAAGATTTAGGCATGAGAAAGCTGTCCGCACGTTGGGTGCCGCGTTTGCTCAGGTTAGACCAAAAACGTGTTCGAATGAACATTTCCAACGCTCTATTGGCGCAGTTTAGGCGCAATAAATCCGAGTTTTGGCGCCGATTAATTACCGTAGATGAAACTTGGATACACCATTATATGCCCGAAACAAAAATACAGTCAAAACAGTGGACTGCAAAAGGGGAACCGGCTTCAAAAAAAGCAAAAACTGTTTTTTCGGCTGGGAAAGTGATGGCGACTGTTTTTTGGGTTAGTCATGGAGTTATTTTAATCGATTATCTTCAAAAAGGAAAAACCATTACAGAAGCATACTACGCATCATTACTTGACAAGCTGAAGGCAGAACTTGCGGAAAAACGTCCACATTTGCAGAAAAAGAAAATCCTGTTTCACCAAGACAACGCGCCGTCTCACACCTCAGCGGTTGCCATGGCGAAAATCCACGAATTACGGTTTCAGCTGCTTGACCATCCGCCTTACTCACCAGACCTAGCCCCAAGCGACTTCTTTTTGTTCCCTCATCTGAAAATTGCACTCGGAGGACAGAGATTTTCGTCAAATGAGGAGGTAATCACCTTCGTGAACAGTCATTTTGAAGAGAAAAATGCCGAGTACTATTTGGATGGGTTAAAGAGATGGGAGCATCGCTGGAAGAAGTGTGTAGAATTGCAAGGAGACTATGTTGAGAAATAAAAAAAAAAATTAAGAAAAAATGTCTTCTATCTGTGTTAGGTCGGAAACTTTTCAGACCACCCTCGTAGCCTTATCATATGATTTTGTGAGTCACGTTCACTGTACTCTCGTCCTCTGCCAAAAATTTTATTAAAGTTTGAATGAAGCACTGCTCTGCACCTGGAGCTAGATTGCAAAAGAAACAATACACCATTTCTGCCTTTTTTTTGTTTTACTACTCAAGATAATTATAATAAACTTATCCCGTAATCGGGCAGTATAATAGCACGCGCGTATAAAATTACAAACGCAGAGACGACACTGTACCACCGAGTCGTCCGACTCAGAACACAGTCGACGGACCTCTGACATCTCCAAATGTTAACATAAACCTTACGAATGCTTACAATTACCTAACACATCTTCTGACAATATATATATATATTTTTTTTTTTTTTTTTTTCAGCAATATGCGCTAGTGCAAAAAGCGAAAAAACTCAACGCGAGAAAGGATTCGGTTAAAAAAAAATCGACATCAAAACGAATTTCAATACTCGGTATTGGGAGAGCGGGACGCTGATTTGTTAAAGAGGCGCGAGATAGAGGGATAGGGAGGAAGAAAGGGAAGGAGGAGTAGGAAGGCGTGGGGAGATTTATCGGGGTGTCGATGAAACGGAATAACGAATCGACCGATGGAAAGGAGAAAAGAGAACCGGTACACACACACACACACACACACACACTCTACATATACATACATGCACACAAAAACCTATTGCTCTTTGCCAAGATATACGATCTGTATGTATGGCAAGCACTCGTTGCCAGTGCGCAACCGTCAATCTTTAACGCGTGAATTGCCGCGTGCTTTCTTTTGTATACGTAGGATTGAAGAAAGGAGACGAGTAGAAGAACAAAGCGAGAGAAAGAGAGAGAGAAAAAGAGACAATTTTCAGGAAGGACGTTGTGGCGGACGTTAGTAATTTCCCATGTGAATGGTGGAATAGAAGATAGTGGTAATAGGCTTGTTTATGAGGATTCGGGGGATAGGTTAAATATCTTTAAATATTTTTACTATTCATAACTAATCGCAAAAAGTAATTATTGCGGATTATTTTATCGTTAAAGTTGCTTTTATTAGTTTATATTATTCAATATAATTAATTATTTTAAATCCAATTATTACTTGAATAAACTAGTAAGCGTTGATGTTTAATACGTGAAAAAGCGAGAAAAATTTATTTAAAAAACCAATTATTTATTATATTTGGTTGAAAAAATACTTTGATAAAAAAGCAACACAGATTATCTACATTCAAAGAGAATCACATTTGAATCTTAAAGAAAATCATTGTGAGATAACGAACGGAAAAAAAAATTTTCAGCTCCCAAGACATCGTATACATTTTCTACGCTTGAATAAATCATGCTTTTTTGCTATCGTAATGTATTCTTTGAGCCATAGTGATCGATGAAAATGACTTAATTAGCTTTGTTTTGACATTGAGTAAAGAAAAATAAAAAATGCGAGTCTTAAAGTTGTACGTCAAATCGAAAGAAAATATTAACTTAGTTATCTCGTGTTTTTTTTTTTCTTTTTGTTACTATCGTTATAAACCTAATTTATGTTTCTTGAACTCGATCGAACGTCATATACATTTTGTAAGCAATAACGTCACTTTGTGTAAACTATACAAAAAACTGCGTATTTGACAACATTATTGTTAATTGAAAATTGTATTACAAAAGCAATTATAATATTACGTTAAAAAAACTTTAGTATTACGCATAAAAATATTCACTTTCAGAATAAAATTTAAGAAAAATTTTTGATAATCTCTTTAAAATCTTAAATAAAAACCAAAATATAAGCCATTTTCAAATAAATAATTAAAGAACTTCATTACTGAAAACGATAAAAACAGCAGTAAACATTGACAGAGCTGTGAAACAATATTATCACGGAAGAAACGAGAATTCAATAACTTTCAGAATAAAAAATAAAAAAAATGTGGTCGTAAAAAGAGAAACAGAAAGGAAGACGAATGTGATAAAATACATAAGACATATGACTGTAGTCTCTGTCGTAGTGATACAAGTTGAGCTAATGTCAGACGCCGCCGTTACTACTCCGCGGCCGAAAGGTCAGTAGTAACATTAGACCGTATTTCTATTTTTCTCGCTTGTCGGTTTACTTTTCCTACTTTATTTTTGTTACACGCAAAAGGAAGAACATATAAAATCTAAGTCCATTCGTCAATCAATCTTCCGACTCTCTATCAATGGTGAAATATCACTTTTTATGTTTATAATTGCATATTTTTTTTTTTTTTTTGTTTTTTTTTTTTGTTTTAATTTTTTTTAATCAAAGAAGGTAAACGTATAAAATTCAAATTAGATATATTTGTAAAAATATTTGTTTTTATTAAATACTAAAACAAATCAAAAATACTAAAAATAGAATCAAACTGATACTTTTGTTTATTTCGTTTTCTACTCTCTGAAAACGTTAATTTAAACAATGCGTTCAATCAACTTAAATATTGTAAGCTCTATTATGAAATTCAAATAAAATAATTCATAAATATTTAATATCGCCATTTAATAATGGCTTTCTGATGTTAATAATAATAATTTTTATTGACTTTCTTATTTTAGAGTGTAATTGGATTCGAAATTAACTTAGGAAACCAGTTTTATTACAAGTAGATGAAAAAATTTAAGTAGAATTATTAATTAATAAAGAACTGATTTAAAAAACTTTTCATAAATAAAAATGAAAAAATATATTAAACATAAAGAAAATATTAGTTTTTTAAAAATATGAACTTATTGACTTTACCATAAAAATATAATTAGTATATTCCATTTTTTATGGATAAAGTTCCATTTAACATGCATAAAGAATTTACTTTATCAAAAACAAATATTTTAACTTGGTAATAAAACGTTTTAAAAAATTATTACCTTACACGCATAAAATATTTAATTACGTGTAAAGTAATAATTGTTTTTATTAAATATGAATGAAATTTAAATTATTTTTACCAATTTTTAATGTGTGATGTTTTAAAATCTCTTGGGCAGAGGTAACATTTTCGAATAATTACTTATTTTGTATTTCAAAATTAATTCATTACAAAATTGTAAAAGTTAAATTACGATCGGGTATGTTGTTTGTAAATTTTGGCGATTTACCAGAGACTTATTTTAATTCCATTGGAATTTGTTCGTAAAAATTTAATAAAAGTATATTAAATTTAAATTTTATTTATAAAAAAATATCGTTGAAAAATCAATCGTTTGTTTGAAAAATAATTAAATAATAATAAAATCAAACCTAGCGCCGTTTTCTTTCTTTTTTATTAAAAAACACGTTTCATGTAAATGAATCTTTGTATCAAAATGTACATACTATTTCTCTGTTATATTTTAACATATAACAGTTGTTATTTTTGACGAAACAAAGCGATTTTCGGTATTTACAATACATACGAAGAAGTGAAATTTTACAGTAAAATATATTTTTATTAAAATAATAAAAAAAAAAAGATAAAACAAATAAACAAACAAACAAACAAATAAACAAACAATAAGACCTAAAATTTTTTTCAATCCTTAACTTTAGTTTATTTATTTTTTTCTTTTTATTTACAAAATTCTAGTTTTGACGGTTTTAAAAATTCATCAATTAACCGCAAATATTAAAAAGAAAAAAAAAAAAAAAAAATCATAACACCGATACAATGGCTTTTTCTATTCAAAAGAAATAGAAAGATAAAAAAAAAAGATAAATAGAAAGAGGAAGGAGTGAAGTTAGAGTTAGGTGAAATAAAGAAAAAACGAGAGAAATTCAAGAGGACAAAAGAAAAGTGTAAATCCGCACCGATGCGAGAGCTTTAATAAATTCTAATGCGGCTCCCTCGATGCGCCATGACGATCCCTCGTTATATACGTAATACCCACACGCGAATACGTATATGTACACCCACACCTGCACTAATTAACACGAGAGAGACGCCGTTTCTCTCTCTCTCTCTCTCTCTCTCTCTCGACGATTCTCTTCGAAGGCTGTGCCGTAGACGTATAGGGACCGTGTTGCCTATGTACATGTATACCTTTAATTGCAGTTTCCACGTACATTACACCCGCCGAACGGGAAAAATTCGCGCAAGCGTGGATTAATCTTCTGTGCCCCCGCCTATTTAAGTGTGTGAGAGAGAGAGAGAGAAACGAGTGGGGGGGCGCGCTCGTGAGTTGCGGAGGCTATACGATATTAAAACATTCCCCTATTTCTTCTTGGCCGGGTGAAATTTCATTTCGACGAGGCTGATAGAACGACAGAGGTTGGGGAGGTAACGAAAGAGAGAAAGTGATAGGTCAGTTTTTTGCGAATAAAAGATACACGGCACCATTTACCCTCTTTCTGCGAATAAATATGCACACATATAATTATATATACTTAGTAAATCACGAATATATAACGCAATCAGTTTTGTTTGAATTATTTTTAAAATATTCGGAATTCCATCATCTCGTGTTACAAGCAATTGAAATTCCACGAGCGAAAATAAGTGATTTTTGTTACAATTGCAAATACAAAGTTATGAAAAATTAAACTGATCAAAGATGTTAATCTTTTTTTTTTTTTTTTTTTTAAACAATTGTATTTTATTGTAAAATAGTAATAATAGGGTTAAAGAAAGGTTGAATTCCACAACTTGAGCGCACCCACTATAAACGAGAAAGCAGAACAATAGCCTTGCAAATGTTTATAAATCTATTATTTTTTCTTTTAATTTTAACGCATAGCTTTCTTTATAAGAATTCTACAATTCTATATATAAAAAAAGTATTTTTCAATTTCATAAATATTTAAACTATACTGTCATATATTGATAATTCATGTCTTACATGCTGTAAATTTTTTTTGTCACATGAACTGTATATCGACCTTACAATATATTTCTGACAGTGAATACATTACTTAGTAATTATAAAAAACAAATTAATGATTGTGAGCAAAAGTTAATTATATTTATTTTAAATTTTTCTAAAATGTTTATTTTTAATTAAATACAATTTTACATATAATATTTTACTTTTATATTAGCTAATTTTACACTATAAACTGTTATATAAATATTAAATAAAACTTTTCATTGAATTTATCATATTTTGAATACAACCTACGGATGATTTGAAAATAAAAAATCAGTATTTAACGCGTGTAAAATACGTTTATTGAATATTTAATTGAATTAATAATTAAAATTTTTTAATGAAAATTTCATAAGAAAAAAAAAATTTTACAAATTACAATGCGCGCATTTATTCAATAATTTTTTTTTTTTAATTGATGCATAAAGAAATAAATTATTTAAATCATTCAAATTTTCGAAAATTTGAAAAAATAAGATTATTTTAACGCATGCTTACTGAGTCGAGTTTACAAATTTAAAAAAAAAAGGAGTATTATTTTTCAAGAATTTTTTAAATGAATTAAATAATCTTTAGTCGCATTGTTAATGAGGAAAAATACAAAAATTTGTCAATAAGTAAGTTAAATTTCTATTATTTTGTTATTCTTAATAATAAAACATTGAACATTTATTACATGTTTACATTGAAATAATGCTTAAATTATTTGGCTTTACAATACATATTTTATTAAATTTCAGATTGCCTATAAAAAAAAAAAGGAAAAATTTTAAGAATTGTGAGATATTTTGAGACTCATTTAAAGTCCACGAATTTGCTTTTTCTCTGGCCTTATTTTTTTATATGTTTAAAACAATGAAAATCATTGAAAATTACTGCGGTATTATTAAAAATAAGTTTCGATTACATCGATCTATTACAAACAGAATCTTCCTTAATAAATGAATCAATTGTTAATTGCATCTATACCTCTTGAATTCTTATATTTCCAGTATTCATGCATGTTTCTACGTTAAATGAAATAATTCTTTTATATGTAACAACACTTTAAAAAATGTAAACAATACTTTTCAATTCAATTTAATAATTCAGTTAATTTCAATACATATTACAATATTCATTTAACGATTTTTACAAATAAAATTTAATTTATATTCTTACTCATTTTAATAAAATTAAATTACTACCAATTCATAATAATAATTAATGCACATAATTTTTAATGCAGAAATATTTTTGAAAGCACTGGGTAAAAAGTTCAATTGATGAATTTCCGTAAAAATTTAAAATTTTTATTTGTTTTCATTGCACTTTTACGGGTAACAACTTTTTTCCTACAAGAAAATTTAATTAGTTTAAACTTATATTATTAAAACGATATTTTTATAATTATAAAACGTAAAAAATCAAAATAAAGAGAGTTTAATTAACTATCATTAATTTCAACTCAATATTTTTAATAATTTAAACTTTTCACTACCCATGTAAAGCTGATCTTTATGAAATTAAAATAATTTCACCAAACTAATTTCGTTCGACCTGTTTGTACTTTCTTGCCTTGGCAAACGCATAAAATTTAATTATCAATTGTCTTTCTAGGTGTATATTTTGTTCTTTGCTTCTGTATAAACAATTTTCTCACATAATATTTTATTTGTTTGCATTGAAATTTTAAATTAAAACACATTTTTAATTTTTAAACCGAATTTCAGCAAATTATGCTTACTTAATATTTATCGCAGACGAGTCAGCATCAAGTATGTATTTTATAAAATATAATTGCTGAAGTACTTTTACTGCCGTCGGTTTTATTTTGTTTACATTTTATTAATTTTATAATTTTATTATATTATTATCCGATAATTTGAAAAATATAATTATATTAATTTTATCGTAAGCGGTGATAAATAAACTTTATTGTTAAATAATATTTTGAATAAATTAATCAGTGTGTATGATAATTAAACCTTAGGTAATTATTAAATTCTTATCATTAACGAAATAAATCTTAAAACAATAAATACGTTTATTTTATCAGATATTTATTTTTTCTTTTGGTTTTTAATTTGCAGCTTGAACATATAGGTAACAAGCAATAGCTCTTGTGTGTGCTGTAATAATTTTTAACTTCTAAAAGTGAAAAACATGCGTCTGCATTTTACAATATCAGTATTTGTAATAAAATTTTTAATAATCTTCTGTCGATGTGTTTACAAAACACTGTTTATTTTTATCAAATCGAAAAGATCAATGTAAAGATGGCTAATTTTCCTTCATATTAATTATTTTATTTTAACTAAATAGTAAAATATTTAAAGTTTTTTAATTATGCTTACAATTGCATTTTATCATTATTAATTCAGTATGAAAAAAAAATTCAATTTGCAAAGTTTCTTTGTGATAAAATAATTAATATTTTTATGCTGCTCATTTATTTTGTGAGAAATTTCTAAACTTATTTAATAATTCATTAATTTTCGAAACGCTATAAAAAAGCATTAAATTAAAAAAAAATAAACATCGAAATAAATTTAACATCGTCTTATATCAATGTTTCCTTAAAATGAATAATTAAATAACGCTTCAAATTTCATCCTTAAATAAAACAACAGAATGATAAAAAGAAAAAACACATCTCTCCCTCGTCCACGTTATCTTACAATCTCTCGCGAATACGCATCCCCCAAACGCGTGCGAGCTTAATAATTCAGTGAGTCCACGGAGAGAATAAGAACGAGTCATTCGTCAAAGCAAAAGAAAACAAGTATCAGAGGAAGAAAAGAAAGGAGAATAAAAGGGAAAAAATAAAGGGGAACGTGAAGAAGAATCAAGAGAGAGAGAGAGAGAGAGAGAGAGAGAGCTCGTTGTACTCACGTTGATGGATAGCGCGCGGCCTTTGGTCGTGAGCGCACCAGCGGCAGCAGTAACACCATAACCACTTTTGCACTGTCCAGCGGCGGCAAAAGCGGCTACTTCGCGGGCCGGTGGCAGCATATTCAACTCGGACGTTGACAGGTGTCAGCGTAAACACGACTATCGTTGTTTATGTATCTATATATACATATATGAATGTATGTTTGGATTATAGATATATATATATATATATATACATATATTTGTTTAAACGTATGCCAGCACTCGCTCTATTCTCCTTCTCACAAATGCGTAACGTTTTTTTCCTTCAATCTCTCTCTGTATGTATACACCCACATATGTGTGTATGTGTGTGTGTGTGTGTGTCTCTCTTACTCTCTAGCTTCGCTTGCTTGATCCTGACGTTTGCGCGCTCGGGTGTCAGGCTCGTCTATTCGATCGTTTCGCTTAAAACTTTTCTATAATGTACAGCTTCTCGCATCCTTTTTCATCTTTTTCCTGCGCCACATAAAAACCGTTGCTTCTGGATTCCTCTCCTCTCGATTATCCGTCTTCTTTGAAAAATTAAAGGTGGACACGTCCAAGTTCGATTGAATCCTCGCTAAGGAAGGATCCCACGTAAAAAAAAAAAAAAAAGCGAACGAGAAAAGAAGAAGAAGAAGAAGAAGAAGAGCGAGAGCGAGAGCTTGAGAGAGACAGAGTCAGAGAACCGTGCGGGAGTACGCGACGCGACCGCGGAAAATGGCGAGGAGAAACTGAGCACACCGCCGAGCGCGCACGGATGGGCCAAAGCTGCGCGCTCCCGCATTGGAGGAAAGCTCGCGGAAAAGCCATCATAGACGAGCACGACGCCTTTCCCCTTCCCTCGAGCAATCCTAAGTTTGCTCGAATACATACATTCGGTGCAGGCTCGTGTGGGTGCCTACGTCGCCGGCGCGTCTGCGCAATGCCCGTCGATCGATCGCACCGACAGACGGCGCTTTTATCAACGTAACGCCGAACAAATGCTCCAGCAGCACCAGCAGCAAACACTTTGCACACTATCTGTACACGCTTTATTAAGCGGGCTGGAACGAGTTCCGTCGTTCGCTCTCGCATACGATCAACCGAGAAATGCTTCGAAAGGATTCGCGCTAGCTCGTGCGGGTTGGCTTTTCCCGGGCTTTTTCTCGAGATCTATTGCTTTAAGGAGACGATGTACGTTGGTGATGATTGTGAGGTTGCCGAGGTTACGAATTGATAGATTGGGGGACAGCAGCAAAATGTATATTGAAATTTGATTTTGTTTATAAGGATGATGTATGGTGCCAGGTGAGACGTTGAGGTTCACTACTTATCGAATAAATTAAGTAGTAATAGATACAGACTGACCCTATAGAATGAATGAAATAATAGTATTTACTAATGAATGAAATTTTTTTTTTTTTGCGTCCATTATATATATATATATTTTTGAGTTTTCGTTGTATTATTTAAAATCTTACTGTTTTAAATAAATTAAAATAAATATTATTATGTAAAAAAGGACGTATTCATACCGTATCGTTATAAATTTATTTCAATCAAGAACAATTCTACGATTAATAATTACTGAAAATAAAAAATTTAAAAAAAAAAAAAGCACTATGAGACAGTCGGATTAAAAGAAAATTTTAAATTCGTAATTAAAAACTAAAATATAAATAAAACGATTGGCAACTTAGTAGCTTTTATTTATTTAAAATTTTCTCGTAGAAACACGGTTTATATTTTAATTTGCAAATATTTTATCGCAGATAATTTAATTTTCCTCAATAGAGGTTATTGTAACGGTATATTTTGTACATCATTCAAACGCATTCTTATCGATTCCTTAAGATATGGTACTGTATGCCTTCCACTTTCAGTGATTGCTCGGCTAAGATGAAAGAGTATAGGTTTTACAGAAGCTGAATGCCCTAAAAGGAATTCTTTACAAAAGTAACTCTTTACTTTTTTTTTTTTTCTCTTCATTCGTTATAAAAGCTCGTGAATTAAACTACATGAAAGAGCAACAATTTATTAGTTTAAAACATACATTTCGTAAGGGAAACGTGTAATTTTAAAATATTCAAAATTACGTAAAGATATCGCATACTTTTTATCGCACTCCGTCGTCGATATTATTCGCAAGCCCATATCGGGTATACATTTTTGAAATTCTCATCTCGTGCTATAAAAAAATGAAAAAGAAAAAAAGAAAAGAAGAAAGAAAGAAAGAAGAAAAAAAAACGAGAGCAGCATTTTTCAATGCAATGAAACTATCGATCCAATTTCGAAATACGTCTCTTTCCTCTCTCACTCTCATTCGTGCCTTAAAATATACTTTGTGAGTCTTTGTGCTTGAATCGGGACAAATGGAAGTACCAAAGGAATGACACCTGGCAAATGCGCACTCGGAGACAAAAGGCCTCATCCGAGGCCCCAAAAACGTGGTAATGTTCTTCGTCCATTAGAACGAGACAAGGTCTCCGCTCTTGTCATTTCCTCGGTTAAACGAAGTAGCTATACGTCTCCGCTAGGAGTAATCCCAGCTCTATGCAATACGCTCGATGTTTTAGCTCGAGTAACGTGTAAAATAATATGTACGCCCTTCCTATATACATATACGCGCATCCTTTGAGACGCAAGACATTATTTCCTAACAGTAGAGAGAGAGAGAGAGAGAGAGAGAGAGAGAGAGAGGTTTTCCATTTCAGTCCGGTACTCTTTGGTTAGCTCTTTGGCTGGCTATAATTTTACTTTTTTAAAAATTACTAGACCTTTCAGAATTGGAACAAACTCATTTACAGTCATTAGTAGTTTTTTTTTTTACTTTTTTTATTTATTTTTTTTTTTTCAACTCCTCGTCGTCAAAGAAAACTTATTAAAAGTAGAAAGTAATAGGTAAGCGTTTGTCAGTTGTCACTTTAATCGCGTGGACTTCCGTTTCGTTTTTGCGTTACCCATTGTTTTGCAGATGAACTTGCGAAATTTACAGTTGAAAATAGGAAAATGTATAATTTTTAACGATCGATGAACTGTGTATACGTAAATATCGTCGAAATGATAAAAAGTTTGTTTTATAAATTTTGATGGTATTTTTTAACGACATTATCTCACTCTTGTCAAACTTTTAAGCACAATTTTTTTTTTTTTTTTTTTTTAAATAAATTTTAATGCAAACTAAAATATAATATAAACTCCAATTGACGTTAATATATTTATAGAAAAAAAAAAAACAGAAAGCTTTAAAAAATTTTAAACGTCGCAATACTTTTTTTTTTTAAATCAACGACAAATTTAGACTAAAATGAAAAATCTCTATAAATTCTATCGAAGTTCCATGTATATATATACAACGACACAAAAGATTGCCACTGCGTAGAATTGAATTGGCTTAGTTCAAAGCGGCCAAACCACATAGGTGATATTCTTTGCCTCCGGTGTTGTCTGCTCCAACCAGTGAACGTAAAAACGTCGGAAGAAAATCTCTTTTGAAATTGTACGGCTACTCGACGTGTTACATATCGATTGACTCAAATTTTTCAATTTTTTTTTTTCTTCTTCTTTTTTTTCGAAAAGTTTACGCTATTACATTGTGGATGTTTGGCGCATCAATTCTAAAATAATGGTAATGATAGTTGCCGATATTGTTGCGATATAATTTTATTATTTTTTCAAAATAATAATTTGAATTAGAATCGTTGTTGTGTTTTCGGTAAAATGTATTTATAATAAAAATGTTATTTATTAAAAGAACTACAGTTTATTGATGCTAATAAATAATAAGAGCATTTTTTTCAATAATAAATTAATATAAAACTCTTTTTAGGAAATTATATGGCAAAGTAAAATTAATAAGGGTTCATTACATTTTACAAGGTTAAATTTTATTTCTTTTTAAATTGTTCAATTACAATCGCAATAAAAATCGTTAAAATGCAAATAATAATAATTTAAAAAAAATAAAATGATTTACATTTTAAATTAAAACATTTACTCGTTATTTTCACGAATTAAACTTTCCACGTTAAATTTCTTCCTACCTACACCAAAATCGATTATTGACTTTTTCATTAGTGTATAAAATATGTATGCCTTAACATTTTCGAAAATCGAATTTTTATTCGCCATCATTAACTGACTTATTCGAATAAAAAGATTTCAAAATAATGGAATTTGCAAGGCTTGGGGGAGAAAATTTTATGTAAATCGGTAAAATAGAAAATCAGGGATTCTGCGGACAACTATTTTAAATCTATGAAATGTAAATGTAATGTATAATGTAGAATTGTTACATGAGACTTTTCTATTGGTAATCTATGAATAAAATTTTCTTAAATAGATTTTAAAATTTTTTTGCGCAATACCTTTATTATAATGAAATAACTTTTTCATATAGATCAATATCTTTGTATATATCATTGTATAATCATTATGATGAAATGAGTACGTAATTATGACTGTTATGTAATTTTTTTTTTTTTTTTTAAGTCAATTAATACATTTTAAAACTACTTATATCTAACAATCGCGCATCATGAAAAATAACACAGTGTAATAATTTTCTTGTCATAAGTAAAATTCTTGAAATTTATTACGATCAATTATCGTAATACGTCGCAATTTCAAAGTATAAGTTTACATAACGCAAAAAAAAAAAAAAAATTTTTTTAACGCCAGTGAACCGTATCACTAAAGAAAATGAAAATCTATGCAAATGCAAACTTTTGCTCTATCTAGCAATTTCGCCAAGATCACATATATACATATATAAGCTACACGTATATATGTACTAGAGTCTCGGTCACGGCTCAGCAGATGCATCGAAAAATTATGCAGACGAGTAGAGAGAGAGAGAGAGAGAGAGAGAGAGAGAGAGAGAGAGAAAGAGAGAGAAAGACGCGGCAACCGCGCAGAGACCTCGAGTCCCCGCGTACGATATACATATACGTATACATATACGTATACCTTAGAAAAGTGGAAGTGGAAACGTATAACCTGTATAAATGCACCGTTGCTCGAGGAACTTAAGATGTAAGAAGTAACCCGATCAACAAATCACGCTTAATCTCGGTTGAGGTCGGGTGGTTAGAAAGGCCCGCGGGTGGTTCAATAACACCGCGCGAACGGGCCGCGCGCGTGGTGATGCATTGCTCTCGCGGCTCTTTTCACAAGTGCACTCTCCTACGAGCGCGCGCGCGCGCGTGCGTATGTGTGCGAGTGTGCTTATGTACACCGGAGCTTGAAAGAACGTATGTGTGAGAAAGCGGAGAAGAAAGAGAGAGAGAGAGAGAGAGAGAGAGAGAGAGAGAGAAAGGAAAGGAGTTTCGACTATCGACCTCTCCTCCTCCTTTTTTTCCCTTTTAAACTTGGGAATTCGTTACGCAAGTTCGACCGGCTGATGCCTGGCTCCCTTTCTTCTCTTTCACCCTTTTCTTCCTAAGCCGTACGAACCACGAAGAGGAAAGTTTTTGAAGAAGAGAACGGAGAGAGAGAGAGAGAAAGAGAGAGAGAGAAGGAAAGAGCTGGAATCACAGGATTCTCGAGGGCGCGCGAGCGCGTTATTGGTTTCGCGTTAGTGGAACCTTATTTATGAGATAAATAGTACTTTTCTACCCAACCTTCGGCCCGTCCACTTCTTTCCACTCTTTCTCTTGGCGCTCTTACTTCTTTGCGCTTTTCCGGCATGTTTTTGTTTTTTTTTTGGTTTTTTGATTCCTTCATTTAATTTTTCTTTTCTTTTTTTTTTTATCTTTTTTTTGAAAAAATAAGGTAGAGAGAGGAAGAAAGAATTAGAGATCGAAAGGAAAAAGAAAGGGAAATTTTCTATTGAGATAGTTGAACCGTTCATTTAAATTCTTCTCTTTGAAACCAACTAAAATTTTCTTTTTTTGAGATTAAAAATTTTTTTTTCTACTCTACACTTTGAAATTTAATCAATGAATGAATGTGACTAGAGCTCAGGTCTTTTAAATACTTTATTGGTTTCAATTTTTGATTCTTAATTACATGTTTAATACTTCAATTTGATTATTTGAATTATTCAAATAATAAGCTATTGCTTCGGCAAACTGAAAAATAATCTTTTTAAAACCTCGACGAATAATATGCGGTAAAATATAAATTTTACAGTATGTTGATAAATATATTATTACTTTCTGAACTGATTGTAATTGAAATTAATGGAAATTTTAAACTAAAATTACTCATAATAAATGGTTAAAGTGGCTGCGGTGTAAAAAAAATATATGAAAAATATCATTGTGTATTTATTGCTGCAATGTTTTATCATAAGGTTTTTTTTTATATGAAGACATGAATTATATTATGCGAATACATAAAGAATAGTACATCAATGATATTTAAAGTTAAAATATTGCAATTTAATGATTCATTTTTTGATTTAAAAATTTATACTGCACAATTTTTCGGGAAACATACTTTTTTTTATTATTACGTACTATAATCAATATTGTATAATAATAATAATGCAAAGTGCAATTAAAAAGATTTTTTAAATAAATCGAAAATATGCAAATTCATTAATCGAGTAGAATACCATTTTAATTACTTTTTATTTTCTTAATTTTGCAAAACACTATTTATCCATTTATATTTAAAATTTTTTAATATTATTCATATTACTGGAAAGATTTTAAAAATATTATTGTTGCTAATTTTTTTTAAATATAATCACAACCGAAAGTTAATGGAATTTCTGCTTTAAAATGATATATATTTAAAAATTACAAATAATATAATAATCAAATATAATAATCAAATGTACAATAAAAAATCAATTAAATAGATAAAACAAAGTAAACAATACTATGGAAATCGTTTTAACAAGTTATCTTAGTTCATCGCATTAATTTTAAGACCTTACCTTCTTATTCTTATATTATCGAGAGAGCCTTATCAACGTTGTCGTAAAAATTTTCTTACGACAACAACATTGTCGTAAAAATTTTTTTAAAGCGTACCACGGTACCAGAAATATCAAGAACCATGATCCAGGAATATTAAGAAAAACGATAACAATTATCGCAAAACCAGACGATTAGAATAGATTACGATCTTCATTTTTTCATAACAGCCATTGTGACACACCGTCTCGTAACAATTTTATTGGCAATTTTGCACTCGAGATTTAATTATGCAATTGATATTGCACGGATTCTAATAGGCTAATTTCTCTGCAGTGTTTTAAAATTAATCCGGCCTTTTCAAAAGCGCCCGAAAATTTCATTAAAGCGCGGAGTTATCTTCGCCCCATTAAATTTCAATTGCATGGTAACATTAACAAGTCCTAATGATAAGATTACATCAAACGATTTTTTTCCACTTCGCTACCTCCGTTTACAAATACTATATATTCATTCCGATTGAAAATTCCAAAATGTCATAGCTTTACAAAGCATAGAAGTACAAACACACACACACACACACACACACACACACACACAAGCGCGCGCGCACGCACGCATGCACACCGCGAAGAATTGTTTTTTACTTAACGCACAGATGCACAAGCGCACGGCGTTCGCTTCGAATTATTCAGATTGAATCGGCGTGAGCCACGTAACAAGCAGGCAGAGATGCCGCCGTCTCTATCGCGCAGTTAAATTGATATTTTAATGAAACGGTTTGTACCTCGCATATAAATATATACATATATCGGGGAATAGAGAGCAACCGAGGCTGAAAACCGCGTACTCTCCTCCCGCTTTTTCTTCTTAGCCGGGATTTCTCTCTTTCTCTCTCTCTCTCTCTCTCTCTCTCTCTCTCTCTCTCCTCACAGACACGTATATATATATATATATATATATATATATATATATATATATATATATATATATGTATGTATGCGCATATATAGATGCACGCGTTGTGTTTCCGGCTAAGAGCGAGGGAGGGAGAAGGAGAAAGGTCTCTCGCGGTATAATGTGACCGTGTTGCTGCGCTCGAAGAACTTCCGCCCCGAGGTCTATTTACTTTTACGACAATGGCGTACGTAGTTCTGCTTTATAACGGCACCGGAACGTTGCTTGCGAAACTCGTAACCGCCGCGTATCTTTTTTCTCTTCTTCTTCTCTCTAAGCTTTTTTCTTTTTTTTTTTTGACTTTGCTCCCACTTTATCCATATAGTTCGCGTGCAATTTTTTCCTTTTTTTATTTTTTTTTTTTTTTTGTGCTTTCCTTCGTTTTATCCATTAATGATGAAAAGGTTTGGCTTTTAATAATTTTTAAATGATTTGAAAATAAATAATTTTAGATTTTTTTAATTATTTCGATGAAAATTTGACAAACCCGACACGCGGAATATTAATCGATAGAAAAATCAATGATACTAAAATTAAAATAGCACAAATTGCAATCATCAATAATCAAAATGCTAAAATAAAATTAAAATAGGCCTTTACTGAATCATGTTAAAATTTTATTTTAATTAGAAATATTATTTACATATTTTTATTTAATTTTAATTGAATCAGCGCGACGGACTTTTTTATTTTAATTCAAGCGACCTTTTTGTATATTTTTATTTATTTAAAAGTATATTTATATTTCAATGTTTATTAAGTTTAATGAGTATATTAAAATTTTAATCACTGTAATGAACACTCAGTGGGTGTGTAGTTTATGATAAAAAACTTAGAGTTAAAAGCATTTGAAGATAGAAAGCGCGTCGTCAGTGATATATACCAGAAGTGAATATTTTTATCAAAGTCCTATTGAAATATCATTAATTAATTCTATAACGAAGTAAAAAGAAAAATAATAATCAAATATTCGTGCCTTCAATTATATAACTTTGGTGAAAAGATATTCGAATATTTTTTAACCTATCAATATAAAAAATCAAAATATAATTTTTACTTATGTCTAAATTATATTAGAAATTATATTGAATAAAATGTAATGCGACCTTGTAAATGGAAATAATTAATAATGACATCTTAACTACGTATAATTAATTGCAGACTGGTGTGACCCGTCTAGCATATGATTTATTTACAAGAGAGTTAGTCAATTACTCGGTAACATTGCATTTAACTTATTTAATATTTTTAAAATAAATTATGTATATTTATTTTACTATTGTTAATTTTTTCACTTAACAAACTAAAAAAACAAAATAAATATTTACTATGATAAGTTAAAACTTGTTCTTTATTTGTACTACATAAATATATGATAAATTTTTTTAATTCTACAGAATAGAAAATAAATTTGTACGTAATATATTTAATGCTCCTAGAAATTTAATTTGATTAACATCAGTAAGTAAATATCCGATGATTTAGAAAGTTATTTTTAATTTCTCTTAATTTCTCTTAAAATAATAACTTAAAAGCTGAAGTCAACTGTAAACAAAACAATGTTTATTAATAATATTAACAAGGTAAAATCTCTTCCCATAAATGCATTATATTTAAAATCATTGCAAAAAAATACATGTATTTTTAATAAAATTCGTGTTGTTAAATAAAATAGTTTAAAATCAATCAACACTCATCAATTGGTCATAATATAAATAAATAACTCAAATTAATTATTCTTACATTGTTTATAAAAATAACCGTTTACTAATTATTGCTTATTATTGCATTTTCTTTCGTGCACTCTTTCACAATTTTCATCACTTCCATTATTCGCACGCACACACACACACACACACACACACACACACACACACACACACACACACACACACACACACACACACACACAAGTTATACAACACTTAGATACGTAGAAATATACACACGGTAACAAAAGATTAATTTTCTACGAGGCGAACGAAACTTCAAAACAGCCAAAGTTTTTCTCTCGAACGAAGGAATAAAAAAAAAGACAAAGAGAGAAAAAAGAAAAACAAAGCAAGCTCCGTCGAGAGCTGTGTAGCAGCGACGCACAAACATTCGTTGCAAAAATTGCGCGAATACCATTCGCCTCGATGGTCCCGAACGATGGCAACGATGTTTACGGCTATTACCCAAAACTTCTCTTCTCTTCTCTTTTTATCATTTATTCCGCGCTCTTTATTTCACCACGCGTCTCTACTTTATTTTGGCTACCATCGCACAATTGTCTCGTCAAGTGATCAAGCCAGCGACTCGTTCCTGATTGTCTCGTCGGATATTGAAACCTCTTCTGTAATTGAACAAAAACATTATGTTTTAATAAAAGCTTATTTAAAATAACTAGTGTAACAAAAATATAAATTTGACTGTATTTAATAAAATTAATTTCTCTTTTGAAACAATAACTTAATTTAAATCACTTTGGTGCAAGTTTTACCGGACATTAATTTGTAGTATTTGTTATATAATTTGTTAAATTGATGTAATTAAAATGTATTTTCGATTAGGATTAAACGATGTTAACTCTTACAAATATTCAACATCGAATTTAAAAATGAATTGTTTGAATGTCGAACTTTTGATAAAAGTTTAATTAGAAATTTTCTTATATAAACTAGGATAATATTATAAATTGCTCAATTATTAAGTTAAGTGTTTATCTTGGTATTATATAATAACTTACACTCAATTATTTATCTAAAATTTTTTTCTTACTTAATATTACTTTCACATTATACTTGTAGCAAAAAAAAAGGTGAGTATATATTTATTATATTATAAATTTATATTATTTTATGTAAAAAAATCAGTTACAAAAGATAATATATTTATATTAAGTAATTTTGAAACTCAAACCTTTTATAAGCTAATCGAGACATGCGTAATTTTTTTTTTTTTTTTTTTTTTTTGTGTTAAAATAATTTCATTTTTTTTTAATAAAATCTACTAGAATAATTGTTTAAAAAAAAAAAAATTAAATAAATAAATGAATACAACCGCTTTGTTATAAATAAATACTCTGTATGCAATTGTTTTGCTCGTTATTAAGCAGTTTAAAGAAAGAAATTAAGTTATAAAAATGTCCCTTTCCTCAATGTTCGCGCTGTCACGTGAGCTTTCAACAGGCACTTATATTTAATTCAGCGAGACCTAAATAACTTTGAAAAGTATGTCTTTCCTTCTCGTTTCGCAAAACCACTCCTTGAAATTACACGATAATACACAACCGAGTTTCAAAGAAATAGAGATAAAAAAAGCGAAAATGCTTGAAAGAAAGAGAAACAATCTTCAAAGTTCTTCATGAAATAGTAAAATTAATCTAGAATTTTTCGTCGTTTGATAAAAGTAAAATTATTCTTATCTTCTTTAAGATTAGATATTTCATTTTTACATATAGATTTTATTTCATTAGACGCTGCATTAGCAACGACAGTCGAGTAAATTGTAAGTATTATGTGAAACTATATATCTTGAAAGGTGTTTACTTAAGCTCGAACACATGTTTTATTAACCTTTTGGTTTCATCTTTTTTTTCCTCTTTCGTTTTTTTTTTTTTTTTCTTCAAATCGTTACATTATCTTAACTTGTACGATATATTTTCTTATGTCTATTTTGTTGCTTTCTCACTTGCTATCCGAATTAAACCACATTTTTTAAATTTACGTATTATTTTGAGATAAGGTTAAATATTTTTTTTTTTTTTTTTTTTTTAATTTAAATTTTCATAGTAAGAAATGTAAAAATAAAGTACGTTTATATTGCGTAAAAAAACTTCGTAAGATAAAAATGTATACATTTCAATACAGTATATCAGAAAATGAATTTTCAATGTTAATAAAGCTAAAAAAAAGTAAATTTTTTATTGCAAATTGCCGAGTCATAAAAAAAAAATGGCTATCTTCTTATCTTTTCGATTAGGGTAACGGATCGAGTAACGAGAAAATCTGAACTTTAATTGTATTTTCAGATTAAAATTGACCAAACTAATTATTATCAAAACTTTAGCACTCGACGTGATACGCAATATACTCGTGACACTTTCGCATTAAGGGGTTTTCTATCTCACTCATTTACTCTCTCTGCCTCTCTCATTTTCTCTCGAGCTGGACATCACAATACATTGCCAGTGCGAAAGTAGTTTGAAAGCGGCAGTTGCCGTGAGAGTTGAACGGAGGATACTGTCAGGACTATATTCACACGCACTGTACACGAGAAAGCAAGTGTTTATGGATACAAACTTTCGAATAAAAAAATGAAAAAAAAAAAAAAAAAAATGTTTGCAATATAGTTTCGTACGAGATTGCGATGCGTATAAAAAAAAAAAAAATAAATAAATAAAGGTCGAGATTTTAACGATAGTTATAAAATTGTACGGATAAAAAAAATATTTGCACAAAAATTTTTGTTTTTTAAAGCAATATTGAACTCGGTAGAGAAATTCCAATACATTTATCTATCGCTTACAATTATATGAAAAATTGTTCCTTCAAAATATATATTCTCTAAATAATGTATAAAATACATACATTGTCTATAAGAGAATTATTTTTGTTGCAATTTTTCTACATTAATAAATTCTACAGCTTAAAAGATTTCCATAACTTTTACTTGCAGAAAAACATCGGCTTCGAAACGAAAATATTGATCAAACTGAATACAAGGTCTATTTGCCGCGATTTTCTATCATCAATTGATGAAATCCAGCGATTAGCTTCAATTTATATTAAGAATTATGTACTGAAATAATAAATTACACAACGAAATCTTAAATTATTTTTAACGCGAAAAAAAAATTTTTGTACATTAAATAAAATCTACCTTTTTATATATGTATAAAAAGTTAATGTTAATTTTAAAAACAAAATTTAAATGTATTACTTAAAGCCATGCAAGTTTATATTTGAGTTGTAAAAACTTTCGAAAATCATATGTAATTTATTGTAAAAGTTCTGAAAATAAAGATAATATTATCAATATTCATGTTGCACAAATCTTAGCTCGCGATTTAATATATAATATTATTTGGCGGTTTTGAATTATCTTTAATGCATTGGTTATAATTAAGAATTACTTTTTCATAATATTTATTCTTTTACATGCAAAATTAAATTAATTTTTAGAATCTAGATTTTAAAAAAATATATTAAATATAATATTTATAATAGAATAGTAATTGAAATTCGATTAGTTATTAAACACTAATTATTTTATAAATTATTAGTACATTTTTATTTAAATTTATTGTTAAAAAAACTAATTTTAAATGAAAATTATTATTATATAACATAAAATAAACTTTATTTAAAAATTTACGAACTTTTTAAGTATATTATTTTTAAATATTTTTTTTTTTTTTCTCAAACACAACGTATTAATTCTTAAATAGTATATATTAATAATTACAAGCATCTCAAATATAAAATTTACGAGTAATATGTCTTGACGCGTTTACATGCACGCTTGCATATTCATATAAATAAATATATGTATGCAATTTGCAATTCAGAACATTATACACGTGGATTTGAACAATATTTAATGCTATTATTTGCTTTATTGGAACGTGTTTAATTGTAATTCTTTTTTACATTGAATGCTTGCTAACCTTGAAACTTATGTAGTAAGTGTGCTGTCGCATATATAAATATTCTTAAATTTCTAGATTCTTTGCATTTTTTTTTTTTTTTGAAAGAATTTTATTGTGATTTATTTAAAATTTATTTTATGCGACATTTTTAAGTTTATTATTTCACAATGTTAAATTCACAATATTGTTAAAAATTTTTTTCATATGAATAGATTCATATCGTTTAATTAATATTAATATTTTTTCAGCATTATACTTATGCGTAACAGCGTTAAAAAAAAACTTGTTTTCAAAATATTTCAAATTATTTACAGAGCAATATTCCTTTATTAACTGAAAATTTATAATTATTTTTATAGTTATAAACTTTTTATTCACAAACAAACATAATTTATATAGATAAAAAAACTTTTGTCTTAATTATAATAACAAGAAACTCATAATTTACTAGCAACTGGCTAACGTAATTAAATTCCAACAAAAATTAAATTTACAAAGCTTTTCGTTTTAAGTTCGCTGCTTCGTTCGAAAAGTTAAACGAGCTTTAAGTTTGTAAGTTTATTATACCTAAGATTTTATTAATGAGATCAAACTCGAACAAACGAGCATGATTTTTGGTATTTTTAACCAATTTTTTAAAGTTAATATTTTTTAAATAAAATTTCATGCTATTGCCAAAACGAAAAAATATCGTTTCTTGCGGTTACAAGTTTATAAATAATTTTACAAAACAAATTTAAAATTTTCTGTTACCAATAAGCTCTCGTACAACTATACCCAAATTAATTTTTTCATAATTTAATTCGTCTTTTAAATAAAATAAAAAAATTATATATTCCTTTGTACTTTGTTTTTCATTGAAACCGACGTCATTGCCAAAAATTCAATAATGTCGTCCTTCTCCTTTACATCGTTTAAGAATTAACAACCACAGCGCGTTACGTATAGATAGGAACGATATCGCATACTCGCTCGATATTGCTTGGTATGCTTAGAAGCGCGTGAAGCTCGCGTGGGTGTGTATATGTATATACATGTAGGAGTGAAGGATAGGCTAGGATCCCCCACCTCCATCCCGGTGCAGGAACTCGTGGAAGTCAATGTATGTTGTTTAAGTTACAGCCATACCGAGACGCTCGTTTTCCTCGTACTTTATGCGTTAATGAGTGTATGCTTAAGGGAGCGAAGGAAACGAAGTTTCGAAGACGGCCGAGCCTCGGCTTGAGATCACTGACGCGCGAGCTACCGTCGTTTACTTTTGTAATCGCTATATGCGCTTATATTTATGTATACATGTATGTGTATGTGTGTGTGTGTGTACATAATCGGGATGAGATACGTCAAGGGTGTTTGTGAATCGTTTAATTTTCGAATTAAAATGATAATTATTTATAGTCTAATTTACTTTTCATCGGTTTTTTTACTTTAACAAATTGTTTGCTATAATATTGTTGTGTACTTTATTAAAATTGAACAAAAATTATCCGATAAAGTGTAATTTGTTCACAATTTAGTCATCGTGTTACATCGACATACATCGGATTACATAAAAAAATAAATAAAAAAATCCCGCCAAAAGTAATGTCAAATGTTTTCATTTACATGTGATAGATTGTCTATGGTTATCAATGTGCGTTCGATAATGCACACTTTCAGGTTTTTGTATTAAATTAAATGAAATTGGAATGAAGAAAATTGGCAACAATATGCATTTTTAAAGGTTTACTTGTACATTAAATTATCGCTTTCATAATATATATTTATTATAGTACGAACAAACTTGATTAAAGAAAATAGAAAGTTAATGTCTATAAATGTTTCATTTTCTATTACTAGTCTCAACAGCATTTGTTGTACAAAATATATTACTGCAATAGATAACTTAAAAAGAAAACAAAATACTCGTAAATATTTCAGTAAAAAAGTAATGATCTCAATGGGATAAATCGTTTCATCATTTTCAAATATTTTCTCGCATCATCGGTGTTTACATAATTACAAGTATTTTATCGTAAGTATTGACCTAATAAAATCCGACAACATAGTGTCACTTTAATTTATACTATTTATAAAATATTTCAAACAATAATTTTAAAAAAAATTATCGATTAACTAAATAATGTCAGTTTTACGTCGAGAAAAAATTTATTTAAAAAAAAAAAAAAAAAATTTTCTTTGTAAATTTCTTTGAAAGAAAGATGCTAAAATGGAGATTGGATAAACGTTGCAGAATATAAATTATTTTTTATCCACGGTTTTTATTCTATCCCACAGGCTAACCATCTAGGTGAATACGGGAACGAGATCTCGTAGCGGAGGATTAAGTAAATGCACTAGTAGACGCGCATAAATTTTGATGTAAGAAAAGCGGAAAGCAAAAAGCTCGTTAAAAATTAGATTGTCGGGATGAAGATTATTTATGAAAAATGAAGTATAAGAAGAAGAAAAAAAACGGGAGCGTTGCTTCTCTTTCTCTAAGCCAAACATGAATATACATGGATACATCCGCAACATGAAAGTCTGCCATCAAAGAGTTTATGTCGCGCTTACAAAATAATTTCCGTTCAATTGCTCACCTTAGCGCATAAGGAAAAATTTCTTTATTTTATGACTTTGACGAGTCACAAAACAAGTCGAAAAATATAGGCCCTTTTTCCACTTTTTCTATCTATTCCCAAATGAATATTTTTTATTTATTTTTTCTTTTTCTTTCTTCTTTGCTAAAAAACAAATAGTCGCGTCGAATACGAATGTATGAACCAAGCATTCATACCTACATCCAAAGAGAAAATAATAGATCGTACATTTCCCATCACTAGCGCAAAATTTAAACGTTGCACGAAATACACGATTTAAAAAAAAATATCGCGATCGGTTTTTCGTAATTAGTGAGAATTGTTCAACTCTAGCAACGATAGAGTTATCGTAACAGGCCCGTCGTGGCATCGCGAAGTAATCTTGCTTGAGTCTTTGAACATTCGAATTGCAAGTTTATCGCCGTTTGAAATCTATTGATCTTTCGTTCTAGAGTAGCCGACTGATTATTATCTTTCAGTTTCACTTATCGATTCATCGAATGACGTTTGTTCTATGCTTTGACAACAATTGTTCAAAACAAAGCATTTGTCATTGCCATAATTTGCCCGCTTTACGTAATAATTTTTAAGTATGACAATTATTTTTACTTTTTATTGAATAAATTAATATTTCAATTTATTTAAGCCAGCAATCTTTTGTCTCGTTTTTTGTTCTTTACATTTAGATTGAAATCTATTTTCGTTTAAATAGTTCTTGCTCAGTTATACTTATGCCGCGTGAAAATTACAAATATTACTTATGCTATTTTAAAAAATAAATGTTTCTCAACAAAATTTGATCGATGAATTCTTTGAAATACTCTTCTTAAAGAGAATAATCCAATATTAATCAGAAAATACTTCCGTATCAACTTCTGTATCGACGTTCGAAAAAGTAAGAAATCGAGAAACGTTTGTTCTAATTAATCGTCAACTTTGATTAAAAATCAATTCGTTAATTATCACAAACGTTCGCCGTATTTAATAGGAAACAAAAGATTTCATATAAGTTCTTGAAACTAATCAAAATAATCTCTGAAAAATAGTTTGATAAAAATAATTGCCCCAATTATTGTACAATTATCAATTGTATCAAATAATTAAAAAAATGATTTTTTTTTATAATAAAGTTTGATGTAGATTAAAATAAAATTTAATAACAAAGCTTTAATTATCATATTGAGATATAATTCAATGACTACTTGTTTACTACGGATTTTATGCTTGTAATAATTTTACAAACTTCACGTCGCTTTAAAGTAGTACCTTAAAACTTGAAACTTCAACTATCAACTTTCACTACCGTCTACTGGATTTTCAAGAATACTACTGGATATTAAACGCATAGTTATATGTCAACTTCAAACTTCGAATTAATTATGAAACTAATTTTGATATCCGAATTTTCACGCAGCTCCAGTCTAAAAAGTTTGATGTTCTGCAAGGTAATGAGAATCATGCTTTCAAGTTATTTTTTTTTTTGTTCTTTTTTCGAAAACGTGAATTGAAATAAAATTTCAAAGTATATGTTATATCTCATACTCATAAATTAGAGACGAACTTGACTTATTTAATTATCGAAAACATTAAGGTTATTAAAATTATTATTTAAAATATTTTATTGATAATATAATAATAACATAAGGTATTTTTAATTACATAAACATCGAAGATCCGAGAAAATATTTGAAAAGAATGAAATACTATATCTTGTTGACATCATAATTTTATCCCTATGCATCTAAATATTTATAATTTTAATCATCATAAAGACAAAGATAGATCTGATATTAATAAAATACAACTATATTAATGTAATAACGAATAATTTTCTTGTCTACAACTTCAATGCAAACAAAAAATATATTCTTCATTAATGAAATTGAAATTTATATTTAAACTTATAACAATTATGAGACTACGTTTAAATAGTTATCAAAGTTTTCGCTTTTCTACGTCGTAGCTGCAACACACCTCTATTTACATCCATCATTTCAGTATGCACCATTAGCAGAACACTTTCCGCAGGAAATTTAATAAAGGTGTACATCATCTATCTCTCTTCTCTTTTTCCCTTTCTCTCTCTCTCTCTCTCTCTCTCTTTACCTATTCATTCATTTATCTCACTTGCTTGTCCGCTAACAAACTTAAAATCGAAGTTTTGGAAAGTGCAATTAGCAGGAGCCGTAAGACAAAGCGCTCCGGCGAGCGTCGATTCGCCTTCGTATAACACTTACCGGAAACAAGTTGGGCGATGTTGCCGGAAGTTCGGAAATGCCCGTTGACGGAGGCATCGAAAGCAACCAGAGTCTTTCGCGTGTCCTCCCACCAGTTCCAAAAGATGAGTTTCTTCTTTCGCGTCTCCAAGTCGGACAACAAAAGCGAGAGATTTTTAGCGACAGTCGTATCGATGCCGTTCACGTTTCTACCGTCTATCACGATGATGTTCGCTTCCTTCATCATGTCGCACCTGAAATTTTAAATTTCGAACAAAGAAACACGCATTCTAACATTTAATTGATTGTAAAATTTTTAAACTATAACAGCGAATTTAATGAAAAAGTTTTTTTTTTTTTTATCGAAAAATGCACGATCAATGTATTCGATTAATGAAAATGTCAATTCTTCTTTGCTATAAAAGTCTTGTTATAGTAGTCGATATGTCTGTTACCTTTTTATTAATGCTTATATAACGCGTCGAACGATTTTATACTTTAATTTTAATAAACGTTTAACGAATTATTTCCATCGTTCACATTTTATACAAGAAAGTTACCGAACCCATAATTGAAACTCAATAAATCTTCAATTTTTATTACAACTTGTAAAGCTAAAAAGACTAATAAATTTCAAAGAATCACTATGTGTACACATTCTATAATAAGCATATTAAAAAAATATTAAAGAGTTTTAATTTTTTTTTTTATTTATACCGGCCAATCTCGTAATAAAGGACAATATTAAAGGAGATAAAGCGTATTAATTGTACGAGTATTGTATTGTGAGTAAAGAAATCGGAAAAGAAGTCACATTAACGGCTTAGCCATACTATGGGTTATATTTTTAACTTTAATGCTATATAATGCGTATGTAATAAAAATACTTCATTTAATTTTGACAATCAAATTATGTTTGCATAACATTTATCAAATACATTTATAACAAAAATATAACAGCATTTAAGTATTTTAAAGTATTAACATTTTTTATTCTTAAAAAAATGCAATAATTAATATAAGTAATAAAATTTTAGTTCAGCTAAATTTTTACTTTCAAAAATATTTTATTTTCTTCTTATTCCGAAGATTCGAAAAGTTTGAAATTAATATTATACTCAAGTTAGTATTCTTAAATCAATTTAATCGATGGTAAAAATATAAACTTTTTTTTCGCAGTACTTATTATTATTTAATCATCTTTCGGATTAATTTATACTCAGATTAATCAAGTAATACACTTAGAGTTAACATCTAAAATTCCAGTTTACCTTTGGATCTCCGGCCCGAACATGAAACATTGAGGCGCAACGTCGTTCTTTCCCTAACTTATACTTTATAAAGCCACAGAGCGCGCGCTCGCCATAAAAGTAGCCATTAAAACGTTATAAGAGACACTCATATATCATACGGAAGACTAACAACGGTATCGAATTCTTCGCGCGAGTTCAAAAAGTATACGTACACGTAAGCTCGACTCTGAGTTAACGTAAAAAAATATATGTATATATATATATATAGTTAAACATCGAGCCGTTTCCACCTTCGTAAATATATCACGAGAGGGTTGCTCTACTTACCAGAACATGACTTGCTCCCTAAGGTACTCGGCCGCGGGGAAACTTAGGGACTGCTGGGGCGATACGAAGAGAACCGGCAATTCGTTCACCCTACGTTCCTCGATCACAAGTCCCGGACGGGCAGTACCGTAAAGCAGAAGAATGAGATTTGTCGCGATACCCACGATTATGCCTATCTCCAGACCCGCTGTTAGGCAGATTACTAATGTCACCACCAGTGGTATTAAATCTATTTCTGAAATTTAATTGATTTATCGTTAATCGATGTATTATTGTTTTAATAAAATCAGTTCTTATTTATTCAATATTGTAAAAAAAAAAAAAACAGTGTATGATGCAACTGATAAAATAAGCACATTATATTTGCTTAAATATAAAACAAACGTATTGTGCAATATAAAATATAAAATTATCTTATCTTCAAAAATAAATAAAGTAAATTTATAAGTTTAAATTTTATTGCTACCTTAAACTTTGTCGATTTTTCAAGCCGATTATGAAAAACAAGTAATTAAAAATGCAGACTTTATAATCATTTAAAAGCATAGACAGAGTACAATCGAGCTTTAAATAAAAACAAATTTATGTATTTTTTAATTGACAATACTCATTTATGTCAAAAGATTATTTTAAAAATTGAATGCACAATGCGTACAGATAATAAGAAAATCGATTGAAGTTTCGGATAATGGATGCCTGTTTAAATTGACTTATAAAGCTAATTTCAAATTACAGAAATTAATTATTAAATATTTTATATAATATCGCCATTACTTTAAAGTTATTAAAAAAAAAAAAAAAAAAAAAAAAAAAACAGAAACAAAATTTTTTTAAAAATTAAAACAAATTTATCCGTAATTCAACTTACTTTTGGTCTTCCAAAGTACGTGAAACAACTTAATCTCAAGCATGTAGTACATGGCGACGACGATGACAGCGGCGAGCGTAGCTTTAGGAATAAATTTGAAAGTCGAGGTGAGAATACCACAGGCGAGAAGAACAAGTCCCCCGGTAACCAGTCCACCGAATGGCGTCCTAACGCCCGAGGCGTTGTTCACCGCCGTCCTGGTAAAACTTCCCGTGGTCGGCATCGAGCGCACAAAGCTCCCGAACAAATTGCACAGGCCCACGGCTATCATCTCTTGGTTAGAGTCCAACGTTTTACCCTTTGCTTGACAGAAAATTTTCTTCGGTCACGAATTAAAGCTATGAGTTATAATTAACGATAAAAATTAATGTTTTTTTTTTTTTTTTTTTTTTTTTTTTTTTTTCATTAAAATTGTTTCTTATATAATAAAGGAACGCATAATTATGATTTTAATTAGTTAGTTTTCAGTATAAAATAACTCGGAAGACGTTAAAAAAAATTCGTAGTTCACAATTCAAGCTGTGAAATGCGGGTGTTAAAGCGTTTCGTAAAGATTTTCGTTTGAATTTATATCTATTGTACAATCGTTAAAAGTATCATTTCTCTTTGTAAATGCAATGTAATATTTACTATTGAATGTGCTTCAATTTTCTCTACTTTACATCTATTAAGATTCGTAATTAATCATATTAAACAATTTATCATGAATTCGATGAAAATTAAAACGTTATTTAACAATGAATATATATTAATCATATCATCAAAGATTATTTTAAAAAATACTTTAATTTTTCAATTTAATATTATCTTTCAATAAATAAAAAATTATCAAGCATAGAAATATTAACACAAATACAAAAATAATTTAAAAAAAAAGCTATCAACAATTAAAATGATTTTATTTTAAATATTTTGATAAAAAAATTTATTTTCTTTACTATTCGTATAAATTTTTAAAGATTAAGATATTTTTATATTTTTAATTTTATACTTTTTGAAGAATATTAGTTTGAATTTAATCTTGCTGATTTATCGTTAAATTATTCATAAAAATTTTCGCTTATCTAATCTATTTATAAAGCAATAATACACGTTATTATCTATTCGCAAAGAAAATAAGAATTTAATTAAAGCCAAGCATTACGCTGAGATCGTTGCGTGTGTTTATAAAATATCGTCGATAAATCAACAAAAATAAACAGTTGTAGATTCCGTTGTCCATCTAAATCGGTGCGACTCTTTACGAACAAATACAATATACGGCATAAAATAATCAGGTTAGATGATCGAACGGACAAAGCCAATAGCGCGAATGAAATTGGTATTCGGCTTCGGGTTCGCGATACGTACATGCTTAAGCGCATATTATACAGACGTACGTGCACGACGAGTCTACGTGCGATATTCTCCATAATGTATCGGACAGAGAGAGAGAGATACATTACCGAATGCCTTGGCGATGGCGATGCTCTCGAGCAGTGCAATTAGCGGTACGGAAGCGATGCTGCTACGGTATATCTCGACCATGTCGACGAAATTGTACGTTTGGTTGTTGTGACTCGTAGAGAAGGGAGGTAGAGAAAACGGCGGCAGACCCTCGGTTATATTGCCCGTAATCTTGAAGGGCTCCTCGCCGTGGACGGAGAAACAGTAGGCCAGCAGCATACCGATTATCACGACCACCGCGTTACGCGCCAGACACACAAGCCACATCAGCTTCTGCACCGGATTGCCCCGTCTCTTGCCTGGAAGGTTCTAAGCGCCTCCTCGTTCGAGTTTTATTTTATTTATTTATAGTTGAGGATTAATTTATTTTATTAAGTACCATTTAACTATGTATAAAAAATTGTAATTCTCAAATTACGCGATCACTGAATTTTGCTATTACAGCATTCATATTCTTGAAGAAAATACAGTTTCAACAAATGTCCTGTGATTCTAATTATTTTCGTTAAAAAAAATTATTTTAACACAATACATTATTATTGAATAATTTTTTTTTTTTTTTTTTTTAAGAAAAATTATCGTGAAAAACAAAGTGAACAAATGAATATTTTTTCATTGAATTTTAAAATTTAATTATTATTTATTTACTTTATCGCTTATTTAATTTTAAAATAAATAAGTTATAATAAAATTTTAAAATATATTTGTATTGCAAACATTAAAAATATTTTATAGTTTTTATATTTTATATTTCATGAAGTGCTCACGAATATCAATATTTTTTTTTAATTACTTGGTATATTAATATAGAGTGTCAGCTGAAAACAATCAAATAATCAATTGGCTTACCTTCAGCGCAACGAGAATGACGATCGAGCATAATCCAAGTACAGTATCCCAAATTCTGAATTCCTTAATATGATAGATGAGTTTCTTGACGGCATCAATGAAAGATTCGCTCCGACCGCTAATACCCAACACAGTACTAACTTGGGAAGATCCAATCATGATTGCCGCGGCATTGGTGAAGCCGCAAATCACCGGCATACTGATAAAATCGACCAGGAAACCGAGATGCAGCAAACCCATCCCGGTTATCACACAGCCCGAAAAGAAGGTCAGCAACACCTGTACAATCGCGTGAATCGAGTGAAGATTGCCGCTGATTGATTCTCTTTACTTATGCATGTCGCTTTTTCGCTCGTCTCTCATTCGATCTCTCTCTCTCTCTCTCAATTTGTCTCTCTCAATTTATCTCTCTGTCTCTCTCTATTTCCGTTTACCACGAGTAATTCAATTTGCAATCCCAAGTAAGCGGAATAAATTACTTTGGAGCGGTATTCTATTATTATGGTAATTGCACCCACATATTGACAATCAATTAATGGCAAACAAATTAACTATTTTTACTCTAACTATTCCTGTAACTAAATTGGTATACATTGAACTCGTTACAAATTTTAATATAAATAGATATAATTTTAAATGTCTACGTATAGATTATTGCAAACTGTTTATTTCAAGAGAGTTCGTAAGTTGAGAAAAAAAAAAAAAAAAATTTATATAAAATTGAAATCCAGTGCAAAATACTTACCGCAAAATCGTCGCCATAATTCGAAACGAAAGGATATGCAAGTAAACCCATTATGGCTGTTGGGCCTACCGTCACGTCTTTCGTACTTCCAAAGAACATATATACAAAACATCCCATAAAACTACTGTACAATCCATACTGAAAAAGAAAAAAAGTAAATGTAGTAAATACAAAGTATTGTCTTTCAAGTTTTTTCTTATTTCTATAAAATTTAATTATAATCAAAATATAAAATATATATTTCATTGTGTTCTTTATAAACATAATACTTAGATAGTTTTTACTACTTTAATATATATATATATATATATAATATCATTATTTTATTATTGTATTAAAATTTTTAAACAAAAGTTATAGATAAGAAAAAGTTAATTAAAAACTAAATTACATCCAAACGCAAATCACTTTGTTGATTAAAATATATCATTTATATTGAAAATACGTCAAATATATTTTATACATACATGTTTTTTTTATAAAAAAATTTTTATTCACATGAGAAGACATGAATAATTTGATAAGACTAAAGTTTATTTACGAAGCGACAGAGCATAAAACAGTAAATATACATATATTTGCATCGGAATTTTAAATTCTCACTTTCACGCGTATCTTACTGTAGTTACCTTACTTTATGATGCTTGTATTTCACAAATATTGGATTACAATACTTTCACCAGAATGTACGAAAATTTATGAAATGTGACTCCAGTTACTCGTTCTACAAAGTATAACGTTTTTTATATTATATTCGCGTAAGTAAAATAAAATATTGTTTTTCATGTGCCCAACAATATACGAGTATTGTATAATAATTAAATTTTTGATTATTTCTTAAATGTATTATTTTACTTGTTTTAATATCACAATTGATGTATTGATTATCATTAATTTTTTATCATTAAAAATTTTAAAATATTATTTTAAAATAGTATCATTCAATATTATTAAATATATTACACTAGCTGTGCCCGCGGTTTGGTACACATGAAGTATATGTATCAGATAGATAAATAACAAATTTTATAACTGCATTAATTCTTAAAATTAAAAACTACAATGACTAATTAAATAAAAAAAAAAAAAAAAAAGATCAATAGATCAATAAAAGTGTTATTAAATTTTTTGAATATTAAAATTTACTTTTATAATTTTTAAGATAATCAAAATATTTTAACTTAACGATAATAAATGTATAATTAATATTACGTCAAGATATATTAAAACTTGATTCAAATGCTTACACAACATGTATTGCCACTCGCCAGCTCGCAATGCCTTTGCGTAGTTTTGCGAATCGCGCGCTTTGAAGTTGTATCGCGCGCCACCACTACGCGGCTACACCCCCGTTTCTGTAACCCACTAGTAAGAAAGTGAAGTGAGTGTATATAAGGAGGTCCCCTCTTCAACGTCGTATTGGCTTAGGGGGTTCTCTCCAATTGAGTTATCTTGGTCGTAAGTTCTCGTAAGAGCTAAATAGCAATTGATTTGAGATGTAATTGCAATCGAGTAGGATACATATATTGGAGAGAGAGAGAGAAAGAGAGCCTTTCCTTCTCTATATTCTGCTTTCCTCTCTTCTAAAATCTATATTCTTTTTTAGGATAGCAGCTGTACCGTTTTTTCCGATCTATTTAAAAGTAGTTTATTGACGCATTCTTTTGTGATATCCAGACGATGCTACGAATTTTAAATTTTTTTCTGATGATCTTTGGCTCATCGCCGCGTATATCATAACGACAATCGTGAAGTGACTTACAGCAGCCGCGACCTCTCCTAGGCTCGGTGGTGACGATTGATCAGAGGACTCTTTTATCCTGCATCGACAGTTTTGTGAGCTTTTTTGACTCATCACACAACGTCTACTATGTTAATAGCGTTATTTTCTTACTCGTAACTTACTTAGGCTCGTAAAAAGCTTGATTAGCTCTGGTTCTCTAGTCAGCGTTTTTTTTTTTTTTTTTTTTTAATTTCTTACATTGCGGCGCTAATTCTAATTTATCGAGTTTTGTTGCTTTCTTCATTTTTTTTTTTTTTTTATTAAATTCTAAAATTCCTATTGTTTTCTAGGTCAGTTGCTTTTAAGCAATTTAATCTTATATCGTGGTAATTATTCATGGTAGTAGCATTTTGGGATTGACATATAGCCCACGTCCAGGCTTATAGATAGTTTAGGTGAAGGAATTAGTTCTTCACCTACCGTTTTTTTTTTATGTTTTGACTCATTGCGGCGCTTACTGTAATGGTAGCATCGTTGACACGTAGTTTAGACTCTCAAACCCGTAAATGGCTAAGAAGATGAAGGAGAAAGACTTTTACCCTTCACCCACAGTTTCTGTAGCTCATAGAGAGCCAGATAGAACTATAAAGTTATATTCTATCCTCTACCCTCCACGCATTTTAAATCGGAACAAAATAAGATGAAGATTATCGAGAAGCGCTTCCAAGAAAAGAAAATTCTCTCGCGAATGACAACATCCTCAAAAGAGAGCTGTATATATTATCTTTCGTCACAAGGAAACAAGAACGTAGACATGAGTCATCATGAAAAAGGCATTACGCAAAGTTGTTTCTTCATTTTTTAAATAATAAATTATGAATTATATTATTTTCTAGCTGTGCTCGCGACTTCGTATGTAAAATGCACCCAACTGTTGACTTTTCGGTTAACCATCCGATAGTGAGCAGATTTCTCAAAGTTTAGATTAGAATATCTTTACTTTGCTTGAGCTGATTTCGGTGAAATAAAGCCTGCATGTTGCTAGCTAAGCTTAAGTTACCTGTGAAACCCGCATGAAAATTTGTTTAGTAGTTTTGTAGATTAGCGTGTACAAGCAGACACGACGTATCTGCAGTTTTGTTACAGTATAGATAAAATATATGTGTTGAAAAATATTTGTTTACTTAACATAAGAATAAAGACATTTACCTCTTAAAATATTGTTTTAAAATAAACATTTTTCATACTTATTAAACTCTAAAAGTATATTATAAAAAAAAAAAAAAAACTATAAAATCTATTTCCACTATTATTTTGTCTTTTTTTTTTTTTGCAATAAAACTTAAAAAAAAAGAGGTAATATATATCAGACATATTTCAGACAAAGCCAAAAGTAATGACATAAACTCTAGACGGAACAATAACTTATTCGTTGCCAGACTGCCGAGGACCATGCGTCACCCGAATCGCCGGGCAGGTGCAATCGGAGCTAGCTCTCGGACGTTAAGAATTATAGGCGTATCCGAGCTATGAAAAATTAAAGAACGTATCGTGCAAATAGGGCCGAATAATAACCTACCTGAGGTGGCAATCCCGCGACGACGGCGTAAGCGATTCCCTGGGGTATCGCGGTAAGACCTACGGTTGTCCCGGCCAGCGAGTCCTGCAGCAGTTTGCTCCAGGAGTATTTAGGAAGCCAGCCGACGATTGGTATCCTGCGGCGTATCAGATCCTTGATGTTGAACTTCTTTGGCTTGGCCCTTATGTCGCTCCCTGCGTACACGTGAGCACATGGTAAGCAAATAAAAGAGATAAGAGAGTAAGTAATGAGAGGTACGATGGCATAGACGTTATCGGAATCGCATGCACCAGATAAAAAACAAGCACGGTCTCTACAAGTAAATCGATCCTCAAAAATTCTTTACTTATTTCTACCTTTTATATCAATCTCTTACACGTTATCATATCAAAAGAGCGTTTTGTCGTTTTAAATGAATTTTATTTACTGATGCACTAAGCATCATTTTGAAAAACATTATCAATGTATACTACATATATATTATTATTATACTATAATATTAATCATCAAATACTTATCTATGATAATAATTTTATCAATTAAAAAAAGAAGAGGGAAGAATAATATTATGACCAAATCGTTAAAAAAATAATATATTAACAAATAGATTTTTTTATAAGAACATTTTAAATAAATCCTAGCATCATTAGTAAAAAATATATTTAAACATAAATTTGAAAGTAGTGTAAACGAAACTTTTTTTATTGAAATGTCTGGTTTTCCATACAATTAAAAATTAGAGTTAATCCGAAAGTATAAATTAAAAGTAAATTTTATAATATTCATCGAATTCATAAATAAAAAACGCTTAAAAAGCAGCAATATTTATTATTATTTTAATTATTTTTTAATTTATTTTCACTTTAAATTATCGATACTGTATTACAATGTTTTTATCGATGTATAAAGTTTACTGTTATTAAATATTTTATTCAATTGCAAAAATAAAAAGTTTAATTCGAAAGTGAAAATTTTTCTCAAACAAAATAGATTTATCTTAAAAATTAATTTTTAAATTTTGTCTCATTTTTTAAGATTTCATTAGCCGTCTGCCACGATATCTTCTTTTTAATTTTTTTTTAGAGATTTTTTTATATTATTGCTTTTGTTATTATTAAATTAAATTTTTAAATTACTTTATCAGTTTCTTCCTCACTTTCTTTTTAACATTTTCTCTTCCACATCTTTCATTTATTTTTCTCACGCTCTGTTTTTTATTCAATAGAATTATCTTTATCTATCTATCTGTTTAACTTTCCCGATTTTCATGCATTTAATTTCCTTTAGTCTGTATCTCCAAGTTCCTATTTGAGTTCCTCAAAGCAATGATACGAAGACGAATAGTAAAAAAAAAGAACAGTGTTTTGTGTAACAGAAACTTTTGAAAGAATAAAAACATATTTTTTTTTTTAATTTTATATACACATATATCGGTTAACAAAACAATATAATTAATTTTAACATTATAATCAAGATTATCTTTTGAATTATTATCGACACCTATCATTTTTTAAATTAACTTTTGTTTTTATTATGTTGCATGGTTAAATATTTAAATAAATAATATTAAACAGATGCATAATTTTAAATAGTAAAATAGAAATTTTCTCATGCAATTTTTTTAACATATAGAAATAATGAAAATGATCGTTTTATAAATTTAATATTTTATATAACTGATAGTCATGAAGTTTATTTGAAATTTTTTCTATATTGTAGAAAAAAAAAAAAAAAAAAAAAAAAAGAAATAACATTTAGAAGTTGTTGATATATTGTCTTACTTAAATTAAAAAATTGAATTGTTATTATTATAATAATAATAGTATAATAATAATATCATTCGAACATAACTGTTCTAACTATTGATATTCGAGTCTAAACTTATCATAGTCACAATTAAATACGATCGAAATAGTAGCTTAAATAAAATACAAATTAGATAAAGAATATTCGTTTAACGATCTAAACTACTGTAAAAATTCGTGACGATCAGCGACGAAACGTTATGACCGTATGGCCATTCGCGTATAATTAAATGTGCAATGAAGACAAAACGCGCGAAGCCAAAGGCATCAAAGAAAACTTTTACGAACGTGCCTTATTGGTTTAATCGAATTTCTCAATTTTTTTGCTCCCATTATCCAACGTTAAGATTAAAGGCGCTTTCTTTTCCGGTTAAAAATCAAATGCTATTGGATGACTTTTACTATAGCGTCACGAAACGTCTCGTAATTGATTTATTTATTGTATTACGTGAGAATCTGTCAAAGACCGCAATTTCTAAACATCTGATCGATCAGTTTTAATCAGTCAATAAAATCGATTTTGAATTATCATAAAATTAACGAGCAAGTTATTAATTATGAATAAAAAAAAAAAAGTAAAATCTATAATAAGCTTGAAAATAAATTAAATCAAACTGTAATGTTTAAATTAAAATATCTTTAAGAATATAATTTAATAAATTATCTTTAAAAAATTATGCAAGAGGTTAAAAATGTATTAAAGCAATATTCTTTTAATACTGTGCATAAAAGCATTTATATTTTAATGCACTATATATATGTATATAATATTTGAATTAACAATCATTACTATATTTACTATCATTACCGTAAGTTTATTAATTGTGTTTTAATAAAAAAGAATATAATTAATGTTAAAAATGTTAAATGCGTTATGTAATTAACATAACGTAAAATATTGAAGACCATTCAAATATTAATATCGATTCCATTAAATAGAAAATAAATAAATTTTTTTCATAAATTAAATGCATCCTTTAAAATCAAGTGTTTTCACGAACATTAAAACAAAAGAAGTTTTACAAACTATGCTATATCAATAATCAATTGAACAAATAATGCTTACTCGTTTCAATAATCGCATATTTAGTCATCGTATTTTAATTTAAACAATTCACTTGATCGAAAAAGCACAAAAAAATCAATGTTATAAACCGATTACTCAACAGATCTTAAAATAAATTACACAAAATTAGTAAATGTAAATTTAATAAACATTCGGTTTGATGAAAAAATACGCGTGCACAAATTTTAAGACGTATATGCGACAGTAAACTGGTCTCGTCGAGCATGGTTGCCCTTCACACTCGACCAACGCGAGCAACTGCCCACCGGACGAGATTCTCGACGTTTAATCCGCAGTGACGTGCGACAAACACTGTAATAAATTCTATCCAAGTTTCATTAAAACTCGGTCGCGATACTACTTTTTCTGTTATATATTGCAATTCTATCCCGTTACCTTTACGTAACATAACTTTGTAACCTGTTATTGGTATAAAGCATTTTTGTTTATCTATATTTTTTTTTTTTTATCTATATGTATATGCATGCGTTATCAATTATTTACCGTATAATTTTTGCTAATGCATGCATTTATATGTTTTCCTTAAATTTTACATAACTATTGTCTTTTAAAATGCATTAATATTTTGTCCAAAAAAAAAAAAACGTATTAAATTTTGATTTAAACTTTGGAAAAAGTCGGAATTGTAAAAACGAGTAAAATTTTTTTTAAGCAGGTCATATTGTCCTTGAAATTTTCTGCCAAATTTTACAACGCCAGATTATAGTATCTGATGTACAATGAGTTTTTTTGCGACATAATAAATTTATTTTTCGGTTTTTATAATGTTTGATTTTATTGAGCAAAGAATTTTACGTTAAATTTTGTTTGTGAAACCAATTTTCTGCCACGGATTCATTTAAGATAGCGCAGAAGGTTTGTCAGATAAGCGTTGTTGCAAAAAAAAAATAAATAAATAATGATTACAAATGGTAAAAACAACTCAAAAAAGATTGAAGAAAAAGTATTAAAGTCAATCTAATTTAAATCTACAGATTAATTAAGAGATTATTTTATACATTTGTAGGATATGTTTTCAATGTCAATCGTTATAAATTTAGTCTATCAATAAATTAAAATTTTAAAACAGATTATACGTACATGCGCACATTCGTTTTACTGTTCATAAAACAATAAAATTAAAGTGAAATTGCATGCTGAAGATTCATCCGAAAATTAATCCGAACCAAAACAGTAAAAAATTCTTTCGGCTACGAATTTAATTTTTTTCGATCATTCTTGTGAGCGATTCTATCTAATACATTATTTTTATTCATTTAATTATTTTTAACGAGTGTCGTTTGTAAAAAAAATTTTTTCTTTGAAAAAAAAAAAAAAAAAAAAAGTGATTAAAAACTTTCTATCGCTAGAAACTTTATATTTTACGAAAAAACTTCTCGAACAGTTTTTTTTACAAATATTATTAGTAACAACCGCTTTGATTATAAATATTTGAAAACATTTTATTATTAACATATTTGAATGCAAATACTTTACTTCGATAGATTATTCAATAGCAAATTTAGTAGCATATTCAATAGAAATGGACATATGCAAATTGAAGTTTCTATTTAAAATGCACGATAATAAAATAATATTGGTATATTAAGTTGCTGGATGATTAACAGAGTTAGAGCAATTAAATGCTTGCAAAAAATAACTTCATGAGCAGTGTATTACTTTTTACTATACTTCTTTTTCGCTATGAATGTTTTTTTTTTTAATTTTTTTTTTTTTAAGTAAAGTTTTTAACAAAAGAAATAAATAAAATTTAATTTAATTTAATAGCGTATAATAAATTCATGTATAAATAAATAAATATATATATTTATATTAATGAATATCAAAAATTATATCAGCGATTTAGTTAATTAGCTTCAAAATCGAAATTCAGGAGTAATCAGCTCATCAAACACCCAATCAAGCGCAGATAATTTGTAATGTTTACTTTCGAAAATCTATTGCATTATAATATTTGGATGAAATATTGAAATTGCATTACATAATTAATCGAGATGCTTTTAATATAACAAATGTTATATAGAAAATCATGATAATAAGTTTTGTGGATATAAGTTCAGGTTACGTTTAATATTCATGTATGCTTTTATTACACCTATACATCTCAATTCGTAACAAACTATTGTTATAATATTTTATAAAATTTAAAAATCTTTAATTAAGAAGAGAAAAAAAACTTATAAAAATAATATAAAAAATAACAATAAAATTCGTTATTTTTTACAGCATATAAGCATTTTCTCATTTATTATTATAATATAATAAATTTAAACTTTTCATATAAAAGAAATGTTTAATGAAATTTCAATGTGATTATTTTTTATTAAAAATACGTTAAAATTTTATTTTTGATATTTCGTATTTTATTTGATTAATGCAAAACTAAATTAGTTGATGAAGTTTAAATGCATTTGCATACAAAGTCACGTGACCAAAGATAGTTTAATTGTGCAACTGATATATAAACAAAAAATTAATACCAGTAAATTATATACAGATGTCGAATTACTAAAAATTGCTATGGTCCAGTAACGTTAAAGCTATTTTCATAATTACAAAATGAGATCGTGATATTATTAAATCTTTTTTTTTTTTTTATAAAATTCTTTTAGGCAACTTTAAATTAACAATTAAATTTTGTTTTTTACCTGAGTGATAAATTGTCGAAATATCGATTGTTTGCATTGCGCCGCATGTACAACAACACACAACGACTAAACAAAAAAAAAAAAGAAAAAAAAAAAAAAAAAAAACAAACAAACCAATACTGAACGAAACACACGCGCATATATCGTTTATCGACAAAAAAAAAAAAAATAAAAAAAAAAATAAATAAATAAACCTAAAAGAAAAGTTTACGAAGCAAATCAGAACGTGTCGGCTGTCATCGCCTGAATTCGCGACGACGCGTTGCGCGCAAAATCGCAGCACGAGCACAACTGCTCGGGCGACAAAAATCTCATCGCGGCGACTTCTTTTCGCCTTATTGAGAGAGGCTCACGCTTATGATTGTGAGGAGATAGCACACGTATGCGCTGATGGTGGTGGTGGTGGTGGTGGTGGTAGCGATATAACCAAAGGCAGTGAACTCGATTCTACGCGGATAATACGAGCTACTCTTTGTCGAGTTGTCGTCACGTGCCTTAATTCTACAGATGCTCGTTACTTTTGAGAAATGCTACTTAGGCAAGACATTTAAAAAGGATGGAAATTGATTGTATTTTATTATCATTATTTGAATTCATTGGAATGAATATAATTGATAGAGGTTAGACATTAGATTACAAGATGGTTGGATAAAAAATTAAAAAACATTTTTGAAGGATTTATTTGACTATATACGTTCATGATTACATAAAAAGTTTATAGGTAATACAATGACCAAAATTGAATTATATAAACATAATAATCAATAAAAATATTGATATTTAACATTTTCAATATTATTTTTATTTATTATTAATAAACGATAAATGATACAACATAAAATTGAAAGTCATGTAATTTTTTTATATTTACTAAGAATTTTAAAAGTGAATTCAAAATACATCTTTCAATAATAAGTATAATTTTGCTTACGTTTACAATTACGTTGCTATTACGTATTGTTTGCGTTAAGAATAAAAGTGGATTTAAGTTGAAAAGTCATTTTATACAATTAAAAAAAAACAGCATTATATAAGCAAATGTGTATATATTAGAAATTTTTTTATCTACTCTCGTAAAATAGTATGATTTGTTTTTGAAAATTTTATTTATAAATTTTTATATATTTATTAAATTTGTATAAATGATTAACAGCCATTATTATTATTATTATTATTATCATTATTAATATGTGTTATTGCATTGTAGTCTTTTACTATAATTAATATTACAAACACTTTATATTCTGTAATGCTATTATACATTAACTATTTTCGTTTATATCAACTGTATTCACCATAAAATTAATTCCAAGTCAGGAAAAATCAATTTGAAAAAAGCTTATGATAGACGTTAACAAAATAACTAAATTCATTACAGGAATAAAGTATATTAGTTACAATAATCAAATTTTTCACAATAGATATACATAAAAAAATAATAATCAATCGATCAATACTATACGTACAACTTAATTTATTTAAATTATTAATATAAAATATTATTACATGTAAAAATTAATGCAAAACAAGCCACGAAGCTAATTTAAAGTGCATCTACCTGCAGTTAAAATTATTGCGACTTATTTTATCTTAGTATAATTTCAATAATCCTAATTTTATTAATGTAACGCACATTATCGTTAAAATTTTCGTGTGAATCTAATAGCGACGTAAAAAATATAAACTATAAATAGAGATTATAATAAAGCATTATCAATGACATATTGACATTTGTCATTCGTTTAAATTTAAGTAAACTATACCTCAATGGCATCTCTCGTATTGTCCAAAATGCGGTAATAATCAAAAGAGTTAAATGAAACATAATTATCAATAACGCTCTTATCAAAGTATTCAATTGTGTTTTATACTTATTAAGATAATAATATCAATTTGTCTTATTTCTTTTCTACCAAAGGATGAGCCAATTAGATTTATTTTAAATGTAAAATAGCTTAAAAAATTTATTTATAATGATTATTTAAAAATGGAAAATATTTTGACAATTATAAAAATAGTTTTTCAAGATTCTTATATTGTATGATATTATATTATATTATATTATATTATATGAGAAAATAAGATTAGAGAATTTTGGAATCAATTGTATCATTTACCTATTTAATAAATGGATTATCAACGTGTCCATTGTATATTTATTAATATTAATGTATTATTTATTAATATTAATTTATATTGTAAAACCCGTAAGCGAAACGGTAATATTTTAGTGATATACCTGAATGATATTTTATACAATGCTAATAAATTTGATAAAATCATGCCAAAAAATTAAGTTTTTTAATCAATTTAAATTAACAGAAAACAGAAGGGAAAGATTGAAAAAATTAGTAGAAAAATTTCTAAAATTGAAAAAACGTATTGCAAAAAAGAATTTGCATAATTAATTAGGTCATTGGAATCCGCTTTTCCTGTTTTAATATGGATTTCTGTAAATATAATTATTAGAAATGGAAAAAATTAAAGCCTTAAAAAAATTGTAATGATTGTAAGAATTACTAAAAACGATTTTTCGTTGAAAAAAAAAATATTGTGCAATTTATCGTTTTCATTAATCATTTCAGTTGAATATAATGATATAATAAAAATTCCATTAAGCAACAGACGAATACTATTTCAACATAAAATAAAATGTACGTATATCGCTAAATCATGGATTATGTATGTATCTTATTGGTATGTGTTATTCAACGAATAATCGGTTATTCATTATTGAATAATCGATAAATATTTAAAAGGAAAATTGAAGATTTTTAAATTCAAACAAAGTGTTAAATGTATGACTCGTGCAACATCTTTATATCCAGCAGTATATCATCGAATAAACTTTACCAGCCTGAAAGTATACTTTCTCATTATACACGATTGTTTGACCGGTTGCATATCACATGCTCTCGATCTCACGTGCGTATCGAGCGTCAAGACCGAGAGATTCACTCTCTCGTGCTCTTCTTTTTAAATCGTATGTTTCATTGTTATAATTGATTCTTAACATATCTATACTTGTTATATTTTTTAGAAAATTGCATTATTATTAATTTAATTTTTACTTTAAATACATGTTATTCACGAGACTTTTCTGCATTTATACTTTTGTTAAATTTTATTTTTTGTTCTTTTTTTAGTTACGACGCTTTAATTTTACGAAACATATTTTAATTTTTGTTATAATATATTAATATTTATTGTTCAAACAAATTAAATATTGTAACTCATTTTTTTGTCTTAAATTTATAATTAATATTTAATATTAAAAATTTTTCTTACAAAATTGATAAATATTACACTTCATTGATCTATGAATGGCCAAATGAAAAAGAGAATTTATTTTTTATATTTCTAGTACACTGATAAAAATATCAAAGTATTCACAAATATATTTTATTTTTATTTTTATAAATTTACTCTCTATAAAAATAATTAACTGGTAAATTACCGAATTATGTACACTTTAATAATCATGTACACCAAAATTATTACACTTTCTATCCTACGATTATTTGATATTTAAATTTCAAGAAAAATAGTTAACAAATAATTTAATCAAAAAATTCGCTAATTATAATTATAAGTACGAAATAAAAAATTTCATCGTAATTGTATGAAAAATGATTAATAAGTGTTCACATATTTGAACAAAAGAATTTATTAATTTAATGAAAAAAAAAAAAATTCGCAGTCGGTAGGACTCGAACCTACGCTCCCAGAGGGAATCTGATTTCTAGTCAGACGCCTTAACCACTCGGCCACGACTGCCACCTTGGTATAATGTCTTTAAAGTTGGTACGTATTAAACTGATTTATTTAAAATACAGTATTATACCCAAGTAGAAATCATTTTGTGGTGAAAATCAAGTCTTCATCGGGTACCTGAATATTGTGATATCGGTGTCTCCTCAATTACTTGCACCGGTCCTAATAAAAATTATAATGATACCCACAACAATTATTGCAGACATCACTCAGGCAATATTAAGAGTGATTTGAAAATTATTTATTAGAATTGGATAAGGACCAAAATGATTTCCGTGCGTTTATTTGTACTCTATATTATTGATAATACTTATTAAAAATTACCGTTTTTAAATAGGCACTTATCTGATTATGCTTGTTTAGATCCGTTGATAAAACTCTTATATTTTATATAAGCAAGCTGAGTATCATACGCTAGTAAGAGTATTTCCTTCAAAAATTAAATGGTTTGCATATTAAGATTGAGACCAAATAAATTCCAATTACGAATTTAAATTGCTTCTTAAATAAAATTATCGATATTCAATTGAATAAATTACTAGAAAAAATACCCTAAAAATTTTAAATTAAATTTATGGAAAAAATTAATATTAAAAATATTATAATAATTTTCAAGTCCATATTAAATAGTTGTTCGGTAGTTTAACAAATTTAACCCCAATCTACTTATTTAAATATTCTATATTTATTTATAATCTGCAAAAATTTTGATTAAATATAATTAGACTCAAACTCATACCTCAAAATCTTTTTAATACGTAAGTTTAATTTTAACAATTATAATTATTTTAACGGCATACAAGATTTTAAATTCTTCTTACAACGATTACTCTCGGTAACTGAATATTAAAAAGTAATACAGTAATTCCAAGATGTGTAAAATTAAATGACAAAATTTTTAGAATCAAAATAATATATTATGTAGCATACCTCGTCATAAGTAAATATGTTCACATTTAAAATGTTTAAACAAATTAAAAATATTTTTTTAAATAGAATATTAAAAATAATAGTTAACATTTCAACAAATAGTTTAAATTTTGTAATTTTTATGTATTGTTTTTCCTTTTCAAGTGAACAAATTTACTCGTCACTAAAATATTACTTAACATAAGTAATATGACGTCAGTGTCACTATGCACATATAATTTTATATTTTAAATTTTTACTTTTAAATAATAAAATATTAATATTTATTTCTTTAATGTAAACATTTTAAAGAAAACTTATATAAGAAATAAGTTTTAGAATTGAATAGAATTTCAACAAAGGAACCCAAGCGGAAATGAACTGAATGAAAAAAGAGCTAATAAAATCTAATAACTATTATTATTAGTTTATAAAGTGTGGAATTTGGACTCTAGTAACAGTTATTTATAGTTACTAAATTTTACTAACATTTCTTAGTTTTTATTATGTTTTATTAGCTTTTATTAGCTTTTCAACTTTTGATCAAAAGAAATTTGTGACTCTTCAGAAAAGCTAATAACTGCTGATAATATTTTTAAAATATCAAATACCCTTATAAAGTATTTATAATTATTATTATTGGTTAATAATAGTAATTAGTAATGATTAGCTTTTTGGTTTTTACACGAAAAAGAAATATGTAACCGTTCTAAAAGCTAATAACTATTTATATTCTAGCTTTTATTGCATCTTTGTTTGTAAGGACATTTCATAAAAATAAAAATCTATAAAAATATAATAAAATCTTATAAACATTTATTAAATTTATAAAATGACGATAAAAACTTCGAAACATTAATATACATTATTGACTATTATTAGAGTCCAAAATCCACACATTATAAGATTTTAATATTACCTAATAAAAGCTAATAATCATTATGAAGAATTACTTTTTGTTAATAAAATTCATATACACGTGATTATTTCCGCTTTGGAAAGAAATCAAATTATGTTAGTTTAAACTCGGCGCGCTTTTTTAACAATATCGGCGACTTTCGGTAATCTCTGGTTACTAAGGTTGGTCTGAAATCGTCAGACATTTTAGGATCCCTAAACATTGAAGTTATATCATATTCATTCTTATGTCAGGAATTGAACACAAACTAATTAATTGTGTTTATGTACCTATCAAATTGTGTTGTTTAAGCTCAAAATTTGCACAAAAAAAGCCATAAAGAATTTTTATTTAAATTAAAATATAAACAAATGTAGATAAAAGTAAAATTTTTTAATAAGATGAAGGCAATTTATTGTTACATCATACTTTGCTATTCATAATGACTCAGCATTCTATTTTGATACCTAACAACTATAAACAAAAAAACATTGAAACATTAAACAAGATAAATCGATAAAGAACATCGTTAAAGCATCTTCTCAATTTCATTTTTAATATAAAAGTATAAATAGTTTAATATAGTATATATTTAATAGTTTAATAGTAATAGTTTAATATAAATATAAAAGTAAAAACAATTTTTCACAATTTTTTTTTTGTAAATAAAATTATACCTATTTTTACATTCTTGAAAACAATAATGTTTATGCTCAAATATTACTTATCCTATATTTTTCAATGAGATTTTTATATGATCAAATATTCCATTTCAATGTATTTATTTTTCTAATATTTACATAAATTGTAAAACGGGTAAGTTAAAAAATGTTTGTTTTGCATCGTACAATATTCCCATGACAGATAAGAGATCCAATAATAATTAATACATAAAATTAATTTATTAATATTAAATATTAATTTTCCAATTTATTTTTCAAATACTTTAATTTATTAAAGTAAAAACTATTTTCCATTAAAATTAATATTTATCCACTTTTATTAAAATACTATGTATAACTCACTTAACAAAGGCGTTATTTCCGATGACATGACTCGCGGTCAACGAGTGACAACTAAAACTGCACTAAACGAGTTTCCACTTGATCGTGCCTGCATCGCGAGATAGAGGTCATGCAAAATATTTGCCTTCTCCGAAGACATTAAAGGGCCAAGTTACAAGATCGTTACTTGCAATGAATGCTGCGCAATTTCACTGCATGATGTAAACTACGCAACAGATTCTTGGTGCGATACTTTAATCCTAGAATGCAATAGCACTATAGAGAATGCAATTCAATACACACGGATACACAACGGTATATATACATATAATGTGTATATCTTGAGTCTGTCGGTAAAGCAGTTTGTTTAAAATAGATTTTAGAGTCTCTTACCGACTACTCAACCTTTGTATGACCGTGACTATTGAATAAGAAACATAAGGATAAAATCCTATGCACATTAAAAAAGAATACACATATATATATATATATATATATATATATATATATATATATATATATATATATATATAGATAAAAGGAATATGGAAAGTTAGAATAGGAAATAAACATTTGTGTGAATGACTTCTTTTCTGTTATAGCCTATCTCTTAAATATCTCATTTATCATTTATAAAATACTAAGTTTAGTAAAAAATTGAATAAAATATTTTTAAATATAATAGTTATTAAATATTTAGCAAAATTGAAATAAATGACAGAATTTTTATCCGAAAGGTTTTTAATAATGAGTGTATGAACTGAATTGTTCTAAGTTTTCATCATCAAAAACAATTATTTTTATGAATAATTCTGAAAATCACCTATTTCTGATATTTCACATCTCAAAATTGTTAATAGACAAGTTTAAAAGCCAAAATTGGTTATTTCAATTACTGATACTTGTATTTTCCGCCGTATTTCTCATTAAATAAGATATTTAAGAGACACGTTACAAAAATAAGCAGGATTTAAATTATGCACACAAGTATTTATTTCTGTTTATTTTAGTTCTTATTTTTATTATTATTATTATTTTTTTTTTTTTTTTTTTTTTTTTTATCTGTGTCTATTCTTCTTATTCTTTTACGAGCAGAGTCTCTACTACAGTATCTACTGTAGTGTAGAAATAAATGATAAAGGTCTAAAGACAAAAGCTAAAGGCCATGGACTTTAAAAAAATTCTATAATAATATAATGTTTTTTTCATATTTCCATGTATGGCTAATATCAGATACATTATTTAATGACATGTAGTAATTAATATCAATCGAATTCAAGCCTAAAAAGATAACCTACGTCGAATTGACGTAATCGAGCATAGTACGAGCGAGCGATTGTTCTAAATTCCTTTAGGGCTAAAATGAATAAAAAATATTTTTTTTCTAACGTTCTTCATATTATAAAGATTATAAAAACTTGATTTTCAAAAGTTTATTATAATAATTATAAGTTTGAAGAAAAGATCTGAGTATTTTTTATAATTTTACAAAGTAACAATCATCTTTCGGTGCACATTTACTACAATGTATAAAACAGTGAATATATATATAGATATATACTTTAACTTTATAAACTTTATTTTAATTTTATTAACATACTTATCGTTAATAATAGCATTATTGTTGACAGTAAAATGTATTTATTAAAAGTATTCATAAAATTTTATAGTCAACAAGGGTTTAAATAACATAATTAAACATCATAGTGTAACAGAAAATATACAGGTATAATAAAACATTGAAATTCGTTATAAATGTAATATTTTGTCAAAAACATATTCCTATTGACACCAATGTTGCCTTAACCATTTTACTAATCCAATAACCGACATACATCAGAAAAGTAACATAACCGGTCCAGTAGATATGGCTAGATGGTATTTTTATAGGACCAACAAATTCTAAAAATTTCAATCCTCCATATTTTTGGGATAATTATTTATGCTTAATTTGTAGTATTAGGATAGATTAAAATAAAATATACCTAGTTTTTTACTATTATGAACATACAAGAAACATATAAAAATACAGTAAAAAAACTTTAAAAACTTTTTCAAATAATTATTAAAGAATTAATTATTAAAGTAATTATTCAATATTTTATTTTAAGAGTATGATTTTTTGCTTTAATAATTTAAAGAGCTTAACATTTTAATAAATATAGTATAGACAAATTTATCGATTTAATTAATATATCTAAATTGAACAGCAAATACATTAATTGCAGCACAAAAATTTATACTGTAGAATTCAAATCAATATAATTTATTAAAACTGCTTTAATTAAAACTACTTTCATAAATTAAAAAAACTACTACGATTAAAATATTTCTTCGCAAATTTAAATTACATCAGTTAAATAAAATTAATTATGTCTACACGCTTTTAATTAAATTAAAAAATACAAAAGCAAATTCGACCCAAGAACAAAATTCAGTAAATTTTAGATTATAACTGCACCAGAATTGTTGTATCAAATAATATATTTATTAATTTCATTTAAAATTTAAATATTTTATTCAATTGATGGTTTAATTTGATAGATTAAAATAAGAATTTACTTTCTTTATGAAATTGTATAACCTAAGGTGTATAATAAATTAGTTTTTTATTATTATATTATATTTACAGCAATATGTTAAATCTTTATTCCTGCATTGGAATTATAAAAAACAACAGTAGAAAAACGAAAGTATTTTCCACGGTAAAATTTAAAAGTAATTTCATTAGTAGCTTCAAATTGTGAAAATCGAAAAATTAAAAAATAAGAAAAGAAACAACAAATCACGCTCAGTGCGAAAAATGCATATCATTATTTCTTTACGTAATCCAGTAGAGCGTCCGACGATTATATATATATATATATCATATGAGTAAAACTCATTCTAAAGAATGGTATTCGTTTCAAAATTATCGATTTATATGGTCATAATTCGTAGATTATTCATTGGTATTAGCGTTCTATTCTGTGATTATTTGATATCTAAATGCTTAATCAGAATTTGAGAAAAGCGATTCATCACTCTTTAATTACATTTTGTTGCATAGCGGCGTATAATATTTGTACAGTAATTATGTAAAATTATGTTAAATAAATAAACATTACAAATAATTTAAATTTAAGAAAAAAAAGCATATTTAATAAATATTACGCGATAAAAACAAATATTCATTATTACAATTAAAATAAACATAATAATATTTACAATACAGAGTTTAACAAATGTAAACAATTCCCTAAAATATAAATACGTTAATCGAGGATTAAAAATATAAATTAAATGAATAAAATTACTAAAAACAAAATTATTATTTTATTGAAAAAAAAAAAAAAGAAATACGAATTTTTCATTGCGTTATTTACCCACTTAATAACGTGAAATATTTCACCGGTTGACTTCTCGGCATTAATTTTAACGCTTAAGAGTTTAAACGCGTTCAGCACACATAAAAGCCAACTTATTACATTAGATCTTCGAATTAGCGTGCAAATCATGTACGCGAAATTTCTTCGGCGAGGCCAAAAAAAAAAAAAGGCGTAAAAATCCGACGAGGATGGGATTCGAACCCACGCGTGCAGAGCACATTGGATTAGCAGTCCAACGCCTTAACCACTCGGCCACCTCGTCAACGCGACGCACGTCGTTCTCATTGACATTCTTCAATATATGCGTGTGTACGATGTACGCCCCTTTTTCTCTCTGTATATATATATATATATATATATATATATATATATATGTGCACACGTATATACGAGTATTTTATTGCACCCTTCTTATATACACTCGTCTCCTTTTATCGAACCGCACGAGTATACTAGACGCGAGAATTATACGTACGTGAATGTGTACACAACACTATCGCGTAAACTTCGGCATGATTTGACGTTAATCGTCTATTATTTTGAATTTTCCGGTGGCTTACGGTTGGTTGAGCGTTTAATCCTATTTGGAGAAGTAAGTAAACTATTAGTCGTTATCATATCGTCGATTGATATAAGTATACATACATATGATGTAAATAGAAAATAAAGAACATCTTAAAAAATTTTTCTGAATATTTGATGAAAAATATGGATGGTACGATAAAAAAAAATAAATAAATAAATTTCGTAAAATAAAGAAATAATTTTAACATTTATTTTATTTATTTATTTTTTATAATAAATTGGACGTGTAATCTATTTAATTAAGCTCTATTTCAAAATCCGTTAAAAATACAACGATTACATTTTATAATAATAATATAATGAATATAATTGTAATTATTTATTTTTAAGGAATAAATTTATCAACACCGATCGTAAAAATTTTATGATAATTAATCACCCTTTAATCAATGTTAAATAACATAATTAGGAAATCGAATCAAAAGGTAATTTATCAAGTGCATAGTTCACGCTTCAGTTATTAATTAAAATGATTTACATTGATTTTTACAATCTCCATATCAATCGATTGTAGCTACAATAGGCCATTGAAATTTTAAGCCGATTATTAAAATTTACCTTGTGTTTAAACACGAACGTAAGCTTAGATTTGCTCAACGTGAAACATTCTCAAATACAAATGCACTTTGAATGTCATCTTAATAATGTGATTTTATATATAATAGAAGTTAAGATAAGATCCTCTCATTTGTACATTTTTTTCCAACGAATAGTCAATTTTTTTTAAGATATATTTATATAATTTCACTATATTTAAGAATTTTTATAGATATTATAAACTTATTTTTATCATAGGTAACAGAAGGCAATAATATATTCAATTAATTTTTAATACATAAATTAAATCTAATTTTTTAATCTTATATTAAATTTTTACTAAAGATATGAGCATACCATTAACGAACTTTTAATTAACAAATTATTTCGTTTCAATTTGTCCATCATTTTAAATTTCTATTTTATAATGTTTAAAATTTTTAGAGTTAATTAATTGCTCTGATAAATTCATAAAATTTTAATTTATCAAGTACAACGATAATTACTTTTTTTACATGTAATTATCGCAATAATTAATTTTATAAAATTACAAGTGCAACGTGCATTTTATGAGGGACGTTGCTTTCGTTCTTTGTTAGGACACAAGTGGACGTGGAGAAGGGAAATAAATAAAATAGTCGAATATTTATATAAAATAAAGAAAAGTTTAATATAAAAAAATTAATACTAAATACACATTCATGACACGGTGTATGTATATATCTATAACTACACGCAATAAACCGATATTTTACATTCGATTGAGACTCGTATAATTCAGTATGTATAATATACACGGAGGTAGGCCCGCCCTACCTGTCTCTGACTTGATACACAAAAAAAAAAGAAAAAAAAAACTTCTATCTCGGAGACGAAGGATAGAACCCGCGCGTCGCGCTTCTAAATTCCCCTGTAGGAAATTTCTCAAGTCAACCCAAACGAGGGATTGAAAATGAAAGAGTTTCAAAAAATTCACGATACGAAAATGACTCGGATCAACCCAACGAGGGATTGATGATAAAGCAATTTTTCCGAAATTAGTCGTAGAAGACAGCTCAAATCAACCCAACTTGGGATTGAAAGAACAGAATCGTCGTCTACACTGCTAAGATCGAAATTCGCAACCCAGGGTATAGTCTACAGGAGTACAACTCAAATCAACCCGTAGAAAGATTGAAAAGAGAGCTGCACGCTCTGTAAACTACGATAGATTGCGGTAAACAAGCTCCGATCAACCCAACTAGGGATTGAACAAAAAGCTATTCCCCTTTTGACTCACCCTGGCCTGCTCCTGTAGAGGCTTCGGAGAAGGACTGAGTGCCTGCTCTAGTTTTGCAGCACCTTATTATAGGCCTAGTGAGGGCTTCCTACTTGTAATTACAAATTAGGCGGCTCGTGTGCGTAGAACTAATTGTCTAGTGTTTACATATCTAATTGCGCAGGACATAGGCCATCCTTTTCTATTTACATATCTTTGTATCTTAATTTTCTTCAATATTTTATTTTAATTTATAAATTTCATGTTTCATTTAATACAAAATCAATTTTTCTCATTCAATTTTTTATATTAATTTTCATAGTAAAAGGATCGCGGAATGTTTATAAAATATATGACTTGCTCGTGTTTATGTCGACCCGCTTATTGTACGGCCCTGCCGAGGCTACGAGCAGTCATGAGGTATAGCCGCTCCTGACTGGCGCGAAATGACGATTAATTCAAACAAAATCGATGTGTCATGAAACGTGCCGTTGCACAAGGTATTTTTAATAATTTTTAGACAATCTACAGCTTTTCGTTGAATGCTATTACACGACGATCTATCACGTAACACGATTTAATAGAAATTTTAACAAAATCTCTTGTAATTTAATTATCAAATAATGACTCTCAACAATAATACTTCAGCTAATTTAAATGAATATGTAATATTATATTTTTAATCTGTAATTTTTGATATAAAAATAATACATGTATTTAATGCTATAAAAGGAAAATCAAAAATTTATGAAGAACAAAATATTGAACTACCGCAAAAAAATATACCGATTTACATGTATTATATTTCCGAAATAACGCACTTCGCCCCGCTCGGTCTATAATGTAAATAATACGAGTTTTAAAGCTCTTATATCTAAAACTTGAACGTGTAATTTTTATGCAAGGCAATGCGATATATTTAAAATTATAAAATAATAAGCTTTTTTTTTTAATTTTTTCTACAAATTAACACACACTTATCTTGACATAAAAATATTAAAATTTACTTCGATTAACTTTTGTAGCGTATTGTTAATAACGTGAAATCGATAATTCCTTCGTAATATACATACAAATCAAAATCTTTTAAGCGATTGATGCAATGATTTATGCATATTATATAAAATTAGACTAAATTTTATTTGCAATATTAAAAATATTTTGATGAATCATCACAAATTGACCATAAAATGTAATGAGTATAGTTGGTGAAATAAAAAAAAAATTTACATGTAACCATTTTTCAGCTGATAATTTACTAATTATGTAATGTAATTGTTACATGCGGTGGAACACGTATACAATGAAACTTTAATTTTTATTTTAATGCTGGATCCACTAACCCGTCCCGTATGGACCCGCTCGCGCATCGCGAACCAAAAACGATCTTATCTCTATATCTTTATACGGGGACCGGACGAGCGACGACTCTGTCTCTCGTAGGGGCATAGGAAAAATTGCAATATGACATATATTTTAGTAATTTAAACCTTACCTTATTTATAATTGCGAAGGATTGCTAAGGCACGCCGGTCGGTAAAAATGTATTCTCTTGGTTTAACAAAAATAAATATACTTCATACTTCCACTCAGCACGTCGCTAATCTCTCACTTTATAATTATTTTAATTTCAGACAAAATGTTTGAACATACCGAGCAGGACCACAAAACTCTGAACGCCCGAATTCCAGAACTACGAACGGTGAAAACTCTCGAACGGCAAAAAAAAAACAAAAAAAACCTTTTGTTCGACGAACTGACGAACGCCCGAATTGACAATCTACAAAAAAAAAAAAAAACTCGAACGGCGAAAACTCTTTTTAATCGACCACTGACAAACTCCCGAATTGACGATCTACCAAAAAAAAAAAAAGTCTTTTAAATTGACGAACGAAAAAACTCTCGTTTAATTGACGAACTGACGAACGCCCGAAAAACTCTCTCCGCGGGCCCGCTCTTCCCCAATACTTAAAGACTCGGTCGCGGATGCATCGTGGGGATTTTTACTTGTTAGGCATCGTCATAAGTCTTTATAGACTCCCGAGTCTTCGCCGCGCCTTCTAACAAAAATGCAACTTTGATACATTTATTTCTCTAAGTATTTCTCCGTGTGTGTATGTGTGTATGTGTGCCGAAAAGAGTTGGGTTACTCGGCTCTCTATACTGTGTATTGGAAGAATGTTATTCTCTAATTATAAGAATAATGTTACTCTTCATGTCTCCTGGGTTTTTGCACAGGCATCAACTTGCAGTATTGTTGCAAACATTACACATTTTATATAGAAACCAACACACTGTTATATAGAGACGTTCCATCGAATATAGCGCGCAATGTCATTAAACATTATAATATTCATTTAACATTTATATACTGTATATTTGTTCTTATGGTTTTGATTGATATAAGATAAAATATAGTTTCCGGTATATTTTTTACTAGTTTAATTGATAACCAATTTATTTATAATTATGAATCGATTAAATTGGTTGATGAATTTATTTATAACTTAAAGATTTTAATTTAATTAATTTTAATTTTAAGATTTTAATTGTTACGTCGCGCAACAGTAATTGTTATAAATACTTTATTTAATGCAAAAATAACATTTTGACATTTTTCAGAAATTACTGCCTATAATTATTTTGTCGTTTTCAAAAATAATTGTTATGCAATAAAATTTTTCTATTTAAATAATTTTAAGTAAAACAAACTTAAATTTAAAAACATATTAATTTAATAATTTTTTTTCGAGAATTTGTATAGATATATATATGTATTTTTTTTTTTTTTTTTTTTATAAAATAGTTAATTGTATCTATTTTAATTTATTTATATGAAAATGTTCAGATAGAAAATTTAAAAAAAAAATTTAATTCAAAGGTTCCGAAAACAATTTTTTAATATCAAATCGTACTCCGATACATTTACTAAGTGTGTCCAATATTACATAACGTGCAAGAATAATACATTAACGTTAGATTAAAATCGCGATTTGTAAATATATCGCGTGAATAAAATTTTTGCCTTTTAAATCAACACAAAATATACAACACCCGCCGACGAGGATGGGATTCGAACCCACGCGTGCAGAGCACATTGGATTAGCAGTCCAACGCCTTAACCACTCGGCCACCTCGTCGTTGTGACTATGAGATGCCCAAAATTTGTACAAAAATTTTCGAAAATCGCGAATTTAATTAAAGTACGTTTCTCTAATAAACCGTATAGGATTATTTACCGTATAAGATTCGCTCGATGTGATGTTTTAACTATTGAAAACTTCCGTACTTGATAAGAAATTTCAATATTTATGAGGAAAAATATAATTATTTCACCTTTAACGATTATAAATTCTTTGAATTTAAGCCATTCAATCGAAACTTATATAGAGGTAGATGTTTTGCCTGATCGATTGATCAACGCCCAGATCAAATTGCTGGACCTAGAAACTTGAAATTTGGACTGTATGTTCCTTTCATGTTGCAGGGACGCATCAAGAAGCAACTTTATCCTAATCAACCCCTAAGGGAACGAAAAGGGGTTATAATGCCTATAGATACTAACCGATAACTTTAAAGTTTTAAAGTTACTTTTTTAAAATTACCTTAACGATCTCTCTTAGGAGGATGAAAAATTTTTGAAAACTTCGTTTTCAAAAAAATATCTTAATAACTAAATCTTAACGAATTGTGAATTTAATTTTTAATCGTAAAGTTTGTTTATGAAAGTAAAATTAAAATTTATGACGAGCAAAGTCATTTCGTGAATTACTGGTTATTATTAAAATTATTCAAAAATTAAAATACTGTATTCTTCAAAAAGTATTAAAGTTTCTATAAATTAAAAATGTTTGTATTCATTATATAATAGCCTTATTTCATTAATATCAGAATTATTTTTCTTTATTTATTTTGAATATAATTGATCATACATGGTCTTAGTACAAAAATAAAAATTATTTTTCTTTATCTTATATTTATTTTGAATTATACATTTTCAAAATATACTATAAAAATTTTCGATAAATAATATAAAAAAAAAAAAAATATATCAATCTGTTTGATATTTAAATTCACGTGTAATGTATGTAAAGAATCTTACAACCAAGTATTTATCATTTTTCTTTCACCATTAAAAAATAAATATACTTTATTTTGCATATACTTTTTTTATTTTTATATACTTGACATATTTATGTCGCGCAATAAAAATATCTAGAAAATGTAAAAAAAAAAAAAAAAAAAAAAAAAGAAAAAAAAATTCAGAACAACGATCTTAACCTCGAAAGGGTTAAAAAGAAAGTTCGTTTCGACCTTTACCTTGGCAAGATCAGCTGTTCTAAATGGAGCAAGCATTCTTGCACTTTACACAATAACTCGTGCGCCATTCACATGCGCACAAGAGAGTAATATACGCTCGATCTCTTTCTTTCTCTCTCTCTCTCTCTCTCTCTCTCTCTCTCTCTCGGCAGGGGAATAACAGGCACGAGAGTGACCTCGAAACGCGCGTCTTATACAATACCGGAATCGGTTGCCGCATCAACCGTACCGAGGATTCCTGATCGTTTCGTTTCGGTGCTCACGAATAATCGAAACAAATCATCGCTGGATAAAACATTACGCAATAACCCGCAACTGCCTGACGAATTTTACGCGCTATTGCAATTTTTCGATTTTTTTTTTTTTTTTTAATGGATAAAGTCCGATTGGTTTTCGTTGTCGTATTTAACGGGACGTTCGATAGCTTTTCTATACGCTTCGAGATAATTAGAAATTGCTATTGAAATAATTTTCTACTTTTTTTTTTTTAATATACTTTTCTTTTTGCCGTGAGATGGTTATTTTTATAAGGACAAAAGTTATTATAATGTTGCTTTTGAAGAAATTGAAAATGTTTTATTTTTTAATACAACCAAGTATACTGGGATAAAAATTATTCGCGTAAAAAAGGCAATTATTTTTGATAATAAATTGTAACGCCAGCGAGTGACGTAAATTATAAAAAAAGTAAAATCCTCTTGCTTTGTCCGTCAAAAGTTCACGTTATTCAGAATTCGCCATGTTTTCTTCTTTTTTTTTTTTTCTCTCAATTCAATCAGTCGGTATGAATTATTACGAACAACATCGATTGCCGTTTATATAACTCGATATAATATATAATTCAAATACAAGATTGTATGCAAAAATTGCGCACTTTTATTTTTATTCTAATATCGTGTGCAAGTAGCATCTAATGTGCATTTCAAAACTATTGTCAAAAGTTCAAACAGTTTGTACAATCTTTATTATCGTATAAATGAATAGATTATTTAATAATCATTTCATCATAAAGCCTTTAATATAGTATTTTTAAATAAATTTTTCAAATTTAAAATTATTAATTACTCTCAAATGTACAATTTACAGCAAGAAAACAAAATTTAAAATACATTTCCAAACGCGCGAGTCAATATCTGTGCAGAGATAAAGCAAACGTCGACTATAAAAAGAAAAAAAAAAAAAAAAAAAAAAAACGCTTCACGGAAATTGGGTTACACAATAGTCGGCGCATAATAGCAATAGTGCGTCTCGGCGATGTAAAAAGCGAAATTTTGCGATGAAACGTCAAAGTGGCGCATAATGTAACGTAATATCGAATGGACTCGCGACTCGCCATTTGCAAACTTTCTATGCGACGTTCTACAGATATATAAGTTTCTATACACATGTAAATACACGCGAGTATGCGTGTATCATCGGCGATAACAATAGATTCGCAATTCGTTGTAGACTATGCATTATGAGCAAGCTCCAAGTATGCACAAGGAGAGTTTTAAACAACCGGCAAGGTATGTACGAGTACACTCCCCTCCACATGCTTTTGCACACCCAACACAAAAGTCGAAAGAGCTAAAAACTTTTATTACTCGGCTAACGGAATTAGTAAAGAGGAGGAAAAATTCTTTGAAAAAATCGTATTGTTGACTTTTAAAAATTTAAACATGTGTTTTTTATAACAGTTGAAGAGAGATAAAAAACATAATAAAATTTTATCTTTCTTAAACTCGCTGCAGATTTTGATCGTAGCTAAAAAAATTTAACGCGGTTTAAAAGGGGATTATTCAACCTTTAAAATGAAGGGTTCAGCATTTTTTTCGGATTATTTTTTACAAAGTTACAATGTTTTTCGTAAAAAAGCGCGTTTTTTTTTTTTTAATACGAATACGAAAAAAAAAAAAATAATAATAATAAAAGATATAGAAAAAAACTTTAAAAAGAAAAAAGATGTATTTTTACTCATAGAACATGAATCTGAAATTTAAAGTCGAATTTGAATAAATCGTACAAAAAAATTTTTTTCGTTTTATTAGCATGGCGAAAATTATTAAAAATGCATATATATATATATATATATATATATATATATATATATATATATACAGCGTAATTAATGCGGTAATGGTAAAATTATTATTATTTTATCATTTTTCAATTATTTTTATATTAAATTTATAAAAAAATAATTATTTTACATCTTTTTATGGTGAATTCGACAAAGTTTAATAATTGTAACTTTCTAAAAAATAGTCAAAAAAAAAAAAAAATGCTGGACCTCTCATTTTAAAGACTAAGCAATCTTCTTTTTAAACGCGTTTGATTTTTTGAGCTACGATCATTGGATTAACAATTTACAGCAAGCTAAAGAGAGGTAAGCTTTTATTTAATTTTTTATTTCGTTTTAACTGTTATTAAAAAACAGATGTTTAAATTTTTCAAAGTCAACAATATGATTTTTTAAAGATTTTTATCTTCTCTTTTGAGTGCCGTTAGAATTTTTGAGCTATGACAATTTTTTGCTGGGTAATAAAACTTTTTAGCTACATACATACGAGAAAAGACATTATACGTCAAATGTGTCAGAGAAAGTTTCGAAAATGTCGACGTTGTACGAAATTTAATTTTACGCAAAATTTTCAACATCGATCGAATGAATTTCTGTGTGATCGTGCGTTAAAACAAATTTACCCTATCGTCACCCTTGTACGGTATAAAATTTTTATTTAATTGTTCATTTTTTTTTTTTTTTTTTTTGCCTTCTCTCCAATTACAATTTGTTGTTTGAAAATTTTTAATATTTGCGCGTTACGAGTATCCATTGTGAATAATTTTATAATTATATAAACTGAATAGTTGTTGAAAATTTATAAAATAGAAATATTATATAAACCTAAGCTAAATTACGTAAATTTACGAAAATTGTTTTAAATAGGCACGATTAAGTACAATTTCACGCGATGCGAATTAATTTTAACAAAGAAAGATTTAAAAATTGTTCTCTTTTTTTATTGTTTTCGTAAAATATTACTATAGATTTAGTTATAAAATAAATACTTATATAAAAGAATAACAACATATATTTTTATAATTTTAAAGACGCAATAAATTTCAGAATTGGCGTTAACTATAAAAAAAATTTATTATTGCCCATCAATGCATCTCATCATTTGATTGCCACTGCAGAGTTTTATTCAATTTTTATGAATTTTTAAAAATTGTTCTCAATCCTTTTTTGCTTAATAATATAAAGGAATAAAAAGTAAGATAATTTTATGAAATTATTTTATATTTTTAATTTGATAGATACATAATCAATATACATAATAATAATTGGACATGCATACGCCGATAAAAGAATTAATTTGATTTAAAAAAAAATAATTTTTAATCAATAAATTCATTTTAGAGAAAAGTATTTACTCAACTTAAGAATTTATGCTTTTGGTTTTTAATATCTATAGAAACGAGTATACATTAATGTAAAACCAAAAGCTGAAATTCTTGAGTTAAGCGAATACTTTTTTCTAAAACGATCAAAAATTATTTTTCTTGAATCAAGCCAATTGTTCTATCCGTGTATATGTTCCATCAATCATTCTAAATTTCATACTTTAATATGCAAACTATTTGTACTTAAATCTTTAAAACATCAGAATTTTTTCATCAATAATCCGTAATTTAAAGTACGAACAAATATTTCCTACGCGAAAAAACAAATAATATAAGCACATAAATATTCAACAAGTAAAACCTTCGAAATGCCAAAGCAAATCAATCCATCGACTGTCGAATCGTTATGCGAATATATCGAGCAGCTGCGCGTCGCAATGGACGAACACTGGGCGAGTACTCTCTGCGCAAGCAAGAAGACGAATGGAAATCAATGGGTATGTATGTGTGTATGTATATTCGCCGTGCCCGATTAATTATTCGGTCAACGAGGAAACTGGCTCAATTTTGCCAGGACGCTTGGATAGTTCGCTCCTCCTCCTCTGTGTCCCTGTAACTTTAACAGAGAAATGAAAATTTAGTCGCCCGTATAGTTCGGAGCTCCTGTACAAAAGGTGAGAGTAGTATCGGAGGATTCGAGGCATCAGTGTATATATATATACCAGCGTGCTTGCATTTTGAAAATACAAAGCTTCCAACAACAAGATCGTGTGTGCCTATATACGAGAATTTAACGGAGCGATGCGAGAGAGCGTGGCTTCGATGAATTTTCAGTTCGATGGAGATTGTACGCTTTGATTGAATTGTGCGAACGTTCGATTTTTTCCATCTACGACGTGAAAAATAAGATGGTTATGGGATGAATTTTAAGATATGAAAAATATCGTTTTTTTTTTTTTTTTTTTTTTTTCGTTATTTCAAAATAAATATCGCGCTGATCGAAATGGGAAAAAAATTTTGATAAAATTATTAAATTGATTCGAAATTAATCAAAGGTGAAAAAATGATATTGCAAAATTTATACTCCGATTTCCATTTTAAAAAATGTATCAAATTGTTTTACGATTAAATGTATCGGTTTGGATATATGGTTTCGATTGGCAATTACTATATGTCAAATTTAGAACAGTCATTCTCTTCGAAAAACTTAATTGTTCTTTTTACAAAATTAAAAATAAATTACCATTTTTTTTTTTTTTTTTGTTAAGCTCAAGGTTGTTGTAATAATTACACAATGGTATCTGAAATATTGTGTAACTTATTACAACATCCTTGACAAGAATCATTTAACTATTAAATTATTTCAAGAAAATGTGAAAAAAAAAATACATATAAAAATCTTATGTTTGTTTTTTTTTATTTATTTATTTATTTTTTTTTTTTTTAAGTACTTATACAGTATAATATTTTTACTTGCAGTATGATATTGCGATTTAACGTTGTTTACATAATTTATCAATAGATATTTTTTGAATAATTTAAGTAATTAATTGTTGGATAATTATACTTGTTAACAATAAAAAAAAAAAAAAAATAATCTAAGTAATATGCATAGTATTTATAAACTATCGTTTCTCTAAAAGTCAGCAACAAAATGAATGCTCTGTCAAAATACAAACAGTTAAAGAAACAAACAGTTGGATGGAATTACACCATCAGAAACTTCAAATTTCGTGTAATCGGAAAACCCAAGCTTGTCGAGGAAAAATAGCCTTTAACCGCCCTACCTCTAGGTTTTTTTTTTGGCAAAAAACAACCAAACACTTGTACTAACTCGAAGAACTAACATACACATAAAATCTAAGATCATATGTACCCTGTTTTTACCTAAAAGCGTATCACGTATATTTTTTAGGTCTCAGGATCTTTTTTTTTTTTTGTATGCGCGTACGCGATACGGGTTAGCGCGCTAGGGTGTCGTCGCGTTGCGCGTATCACGTACGCTCGTGTGGATAGGGCGGTTGCAAAAAAAAAAAAAAAACGTAGGCGAGGAAAAGAAATAGTAAAGAAAAAGAAGAAAAAGAAATGTTGTGAACGTATATACAACGGAGATAAACAAGAAAGGGATAAAGTGAACAATAACGCGTTGGAATGTTGAGCTCGCTTCGATTTAGTGATTTAAAGCTCTCGTCGTCAGTTTTTTTTTTTTTGTTTTGTGTGCGTGTGCGTGCGTGCGCGTATGTGTGTATAAGACACGAAGTGACTTAAATGAAAATCGAAACCGGAAACTTTTTGGATGGAATGTCGACTCGGCCATCCAACTTCTTTGTAACTCATTCTTTACGGCTATTTTTCACAATACGTCTCGTGATCTTTTTCTATTTATTTTATTTTCTCCTTCTTTTTCTTCTAATTTTTTCGTTTTTTCGGTTTGACAAATTTCGCGAATCGTCGCGCGCACGAACTTGCAGAATCGAGTCTAGACGACTTTTGAGTTTAGAATTTCTGTTCGTCTCGCGGCAAACTATGTGTTTAGTGAGGGATGTAATTACAAAGGTATATACTTTTTTTTTTTTTTTTAATTCAACATTTAGCGCGCTTAAAGTTTTGCATCATCACCTTAAAGCGTTACTCGATGCTTTGCTAATGTCGCGATTAATGCGTTTAATTAACATTTTCATCGCTATCAAATTTGATGATAAAATACGTCGAACGTTGGGAATAATATTTTCAAAGTATTCTCAAAGTTATTTAAAGAATTTTTCATATTTTTCTTTTGATTCGTAAAAAGAAAGAAAATAATAAACTTAAATTATGTAACCAAATAAATTTTCTTCAATTGCATAAGACCAATAGTTTAAGGAAAAATATATTTCAAGTTATCTTCTATATTTACAATGTAATTTAAAACAGTACTATCAAATGTAAAGAAATTAATTAGAAATTTTTTAGTTTTTGTTTGAAATAAAAATATTGTTTTAAAATTTCGAAAAAAGAAACAAAAGCTTAAAAAGCAATTTATATGTAAATTCACTGAAATTCAAAATAGTTTCCGTTTTCAGTTATATTAAAGCAGTGTATACTGTTAATCATTATCGTAGAGCCATTTTTAAATTAATTTCCGTAAACAATATACAAGGAAAAAGTCAAATTTAATAATAATTATTAAAGCTAATCTATAGCTTGTAAATTTTATTTACTACTTATGTAAACATCATAATTTATTATACATATTGTAAAATGATTAAAAATACCTATTCAAATTATTTTGCAACAAACTATTTATATTTGAAAATATAATTTATATTCAAATTCTATATATATTTTAAAGAAAATAAATGAAACATATATTTTAATCATTAATACAAAGGCAAGATTCTCTCATAATAGTATTTTCATAATAATGGAACAACTTGACAGCATCAACGACAGACGAGAGCACTTGAACGGTCATTTATTCACAAGTACGTATTAAAGGCTTTCAACGAAGCTTAAAGCCGAGCATTATGTATTTATAAAATTATAAATACTGCAAATTGAATTTTTTTATACGGACTTCGATCGCATATATTCACAAAAAAAAAAAAAAAATGTAAGAAGAACACAAGTACTAGTATATGGTTTACATTTTGAACGAATTTTAAAGTGATTTTTTAAAATAATTTTATTACAATTAATGAGAATAGCATATTTATATGCTTACGTTTATAAAAGTCACATATTTTTTAAGTTGGCAGTTTCTCTCGATTAATCTTTATTAAATACACATTACGCTGTAATACTTAAAAAAGAATGTCAAAATCAATGCAAACAATTTTTTATAATTGAATAAAAGATGTAGTTTATAAAAATGTAATTTTCAACCATAAGTAACATTAAACATTTCGAGTGTTTGCATTACACAACACTAATACATATTAATTTATAATTATAATTCGTAAAATTCTTGCATTAAAAACTCAACAACTTGATAATTTCCTTTAATTGATTACTTTAATTTACGCCTTTGAGCTATTTATAAGTGCTCGGTGTAATTTTTTATCCGGCGTTTAATATTTCGCTATACACGTGTGTGTCAGAGAAGAAAATGTCATAGCCCGCTATTCTTTATGACGTATATAATCATTTTCATCGCGAGTACTTGAATAAAGGATTTAATTTGGCAGCGTTCCCCAATTTAACAAGGCAGATTGTCTCGGTGAATAGTGCGACGCCATGAGATTTAAGCTTTGAAAATTCATTTTTTTTTTGGATCATAATTAATTATATAGGTTTCAGAGTTAATTTCAATTTTAAATGGAAAAGATTTTAATTTTTATAAAAGATAATCCATTGATTAATTAATATCGCTTTATTTATTTTAATTTTTACAAAAAATTATAAATAATATGTAAAGAAGCGAAAAACGAAAAAATTTATTTTTTCTTGTACCCATATATATACACGTGTGTGCGATAACAGCAAACAATAACGAGAAGAGCATAATCCACGGCAATGAGCACCGTCGATAAATTATATCCAGCGCTGTACATTGAAGAAGTTAGCATCGCGCGCGAGCGGGTCTACGCATATTATACATCTACAAGTTTCAGTTATCAGCTCGTGGTCCAGCAATTTGTCAAATGCACCGTATCAAATGAGCAATCTGCTAGGGCGCGCACGCGTCCTTTTATTCGCGCTTAAACCGATGACGGAAAATTTGACGCTTCGCTTTTGAGCGCAGATATGTATGGCGCAAGTATATATGTATATAAATTAGGTAACGTCTATCCGAAATATGTATATACATTCGGTAACGTCTATCCGAGCGAAACGAAGCAAAGAGAAAGGCCGTAGTTATCAATCTGTCGTTATTGTCTCTATGTAAGCGTGTGTGGCTATATGTGTGTATGTAAATGTATGCATAATGTGTAAATTGTCATCGGTGAGATTTGATAGGGAGATAAATGGACGATTACAAGTGGCTGTGAAGTGCATTTATTGAAAAAAATAAAATAAAATAAAATAAATTAAAATAAAAGAATGAAGATTAATGACACTTTAATGATTTTAGAAAATATCGCTCGAATTCAACTATTTCAATATGTCAATTATTCGAATATGTTTAACTTTAATATTTTTTCAAAATAATTTTTATAATTATTAATGCTAAAAGATAAGATTCTCAAACATATATTTTTCAACTGTAATATGCTATATATACATATGCATTGATTGGTATACAAGTAATCAAGTTCTTGATTCTATTTATTAATTTACAAACTTAATAGCAACTTAATATTTTACAAATAAATTTGTTCCATTATAATATGTAATTACTTACTCGTTGTGTTTTCAAATGATTTTTAAAAATAAATTTAGTCGCATTTGAAGTAATTATGCAATTGAATTAATAAAATTAGTATATATCATCGATTACGTTCATACGGACAAACATTTTAAATCTTACTTATTCTTAAACTACAGTAAATTTTGCGTCAACAACTTCTTATGTCACATATAGTTGCCGTACTATTATATTTTATAAAGGTAGAATTTCGAGTATTTATGCGGTAACGCGTGGGATTTATCTCCACATACTCAAGACAAACGATCAAATGATGGAAAAATAAAGAAATTGGTTGAGATATTCAAGTATACTATGCTTATCACACATTTACAAAAACAATTTACGATTTTGACTAGCAAAGTATGTTAAATACTATTAGTATTCAAAGAATTTTTTAATAACTCATTTGTAATTATGATAAATGATATTGTATAAGTTTATTTTCATTAAAATATTAATAGAATAAAAGAGTTTTTTTCATTGCTGTGAAGGTTTAACGATAAGCTCATATATTATTTTTTTTTTTTTTTTTTTTTTTTTTTTTTTTTTTTTTACAAATGATTGAAAATTAAATATTTAGTAATTACAAATATTTTCCCTAAAAACTTCTATGGATTTATTGTTAAATTTATGATATAATTTTTGCCAAAAACAAACCATTATTAAACTATATAATAAATGATAAATCTATTAATATTTTTATTTATATAAGTTGTCAATATATCTTAGCCATACGTACTGCAAAAGTAAATCCGATAAAGCAATCGATAAAGCATTGTATCAATTTATGTATATCACAACGTCAATTTTCCGCCTGAAATCTTTACAATTTTAAAATAAACAGGTAGTCGAAAACGCTTGAAAACACGACCATCAAAACTAACAATTTTTCATCGACGACTAAATTGAATAAAAAAAAAAAAAAACAAAAAAAAAATAAATAAAACAAAATTAACAAAAAAAAAAACAGGAAAACAAAAATTTATACCAAACAATTCAATCAGAACGCAAATTTTCCATCGCAAAGTCCAATCGTGCGCACGCGAGTGACGTAAGTCGGCGGAAGCGTCGAAGATAAGCGTATGTATACCGGAAGATCCAACGTATAAATCAACTCGCACCGCGAAAGTATGTACATACATATGTATATATATGTATATATATATATACGCTCGCGAAACCAAACGCGCGAAATACCGACGCGTCGGTTGCCGCTCGTCCTTTCGATAATTATGTAACTCGAGCGGGACGGTTTCGCTCGTCCGATGCACCGCTCGTACCCGAGACGCTAAACGGAAATTCTTCGTGTGCCCCGAGTATGGAATACTGTCGTTTGGTATCTGGCGTTTGGTATTGAATACGTGCAAGAAATCGATCTGTCGCTCCAACGTGAATGCACGGGATATCGAATTGTTAATTAATCAGGAGTCTTTATACCTTTGTTGATTACCCAATTGTAAAGTTAATGGACCTTAATTATTTAAAATTCTTTTTCAAAATTTATTGCGAAAATAAAGATTTGATCTCGATATAAAAATCGTATTGCATTTTATAATCAATATATCGACAAAATTTTACCGGCGATAAATACGGTGATAGTTTGGTAACGGAAATGAATTGAGCAAAGTAAATTGATTAATCTTGCTTATTAAACGGTTAAGTTTAAAAATTTTTCAAACCAATTGCGATAGCTATTTTATTATTTCAATATGTACGATATACTAAAATCGATATTTCAATGAAAAATATTTTAAAAAAGCACCAAAATCTTCGACGTTTTATGTTGGCCAATTAAATTAAAATGAAACAGATAAAGTAAAAAGGAAAGAAAAAATAATCAAAATAAAAAAATTAAAATATTCAATCGAAAAAATACATCATAAATTCTACAATAGCATAGTGAAGTTATTTTACGAATGCGCCTGTGTACATCCACTTAATTTTAACGAAGGTTTTACAAAGCTGGCTTTCCGACCATTTCAAGACATCCCAACTTTCGTCGCCCTTTCAAGCTTCCTTCCTTCAATGACGTAAGCAACAGGTCTCTCGTTTGTTATTTGTTTTTTTTTTTTTTTTTTTTCTCTTATTCCTTTAGTTCATTAGATGTACGTTCTAAAATTAAATTTTATAGAAAAATGCTCGCTCTTGCATTCTGACGTCAAGAGAAAAACTTTCTAAAGAAAAGTTAAGTGCAGTTCTCGGTGAATTGTATTTTTAGTTTTGGCATCGTGGACTACTGTATTTTGCTTTTTTTTTTTTTTTTTTTTTTTTTTTTTTTTTATGGTAATAACAATAAAGTAAAGGTTATTTTATTTAAATGATGTTTGTGAAATACAATTCCAACATGCTTACTGATTTGTTTTAGTTTCTAATTATCTACTATTTTGATCAAAACAACGTTTTTTAAAAGAAACTATAATTTATTTTTTATAACGTGAAATAAATATGTAAAAATTAATACAAAAATAAATTGATACAATAATAAATCAATGCGGTTAATTTTTAATATTATTCATACATTTTTTTTTAAAATAACCTTCTTGGTATATAAATATATAATAAATTTTACTTCAATTACTTATTTTAGAAACCTAAATATTAATGCTTTGAATAATATTACTCGAAACATTTTTCTAGTTAAGTAAATGTCAATTAGATATTTTAATCAAAATCAAATAATTGCGTTATAAGTAATTAAAATTTTTTCAAGAAGTTTACCAATAACAGAGCAAGGTGAATAATTATCATTCACTTCGTTATCGAAAAAAAATAAAAAAAATAAAAAAAATAAAAAAAAAAAAAACATTCAAAACAAACAGAACGCTAAGCGACGTTGCGCTTAAAACTTTAATTTATAAACTGCTTAATAAAAAATGTAAAAAAAGAAAAAGAAAAAAAAAAAAGAAAGAAAGAAAGAAAAAGAAAGAAACCGAGACTCGTTTCCCGAAATAGGATCTAATTCTTTGCGCGCTTTTCTCATTAACGCGATCGTCCTCTGTGAAATGCAATCGTAATTGGACCTCACTTTTCTGCGAGTGTCGCAGCGTGAAAAAAGAAGCTGCGCGATGCCAACTCACCCGGAATTCTGGACCAAGAAAAAGATCGCGTAAAAGGAGTTTGTTATACCAAGCTTGTTTCAACAATAAAAAATGAAAGATGTAAAAATAAATAAATAAATAAATAAATTATAAGGAGAAGAGAAAATTGTAAATGAATTTCGCTAATGAGGTTGAAATTGAAATAATTAAATTTTAATTAACTTCGTGAATAAGCGAAAGATAATTTAAACTAAACATCGGTCAAAATTTTGGAATCAACGCAGTCTTTGCTATGCTTTTTTCGTGTACGTACAAAGTGATGATATTTGTCATTGCACTTTTTTGTACTCTGAATTTACGTAACGAAGATTTACTTTATAAATAACGTCTCGGTAAATTAATACAATTTTCTGAATGATAGGAAATAAATTGAACTAAAATAAATGACAAAATATAAAATGCGATGAAAATAAGCTATGTTTATTAAATTTTTGTTATTTCGTACAGTGTTAAAATATTTTTTCTTCAATATAACGATATAAAGTAAAATCTATTTCGTTGATCTATTTTACAAAATTCTTTTCAATATTATTATACATGGAGAAGTAAAAAAACTTATATATTTCAAAATAAACACAAAAACATTATAATTGCTCTTACGATAAATATTAAACTGTAAAGATTATATACGATTAAAATTTGCATGTAAGATTATTGGCAACATATGTTAAAAAAATAATAATAATGATAATAGTAAAATATAATATAATTAATAATTAGTTCTTACATTTGCATAAAGAAATTAGTAATTATCGTATACAATTTTCTAGAATTTTATTTAATAGTACACTTAAAAAAAATTACACATATGTATGAACCGGATATTTAATATTTAAACAAAAAGGCCAAATAAATTTATTCTCTTATTGAATTATAAAGTAAAATATACTGGAGTTTTGTATTAATACTTCTACTAAGTTTTTAAATGTAACACCTTTGTAACAAAAAATTTTATGTAATAGATTCGTGGAACTACTGTAGTAATGGTTTTTCCACTCTTAGTAATTACTGTTACAAAGTTACAAATTTTTCATTTATGTAGCGAATTATTATATTTTGAAAATTATTAACGTTTTATATTGTATTTAAAAAAATTCAATATTTTATTATTCATATATATATATATATATATATAAATTTTAAAAGTAAAATATTATAACTCCAATTGCATTATCATTAACTTCGTTATTTTAAACTATTTAAACTTTAAACCTTAATTATCGCGTGTAATCTTTAAACTTGAAACTTTACATTTCTTTACATTTCTTTTCGTTACAGCGAGAGAGAGAGAGAGAGAGAGAGAGAGAGAAAGAGAGAAGAAAAAATCAATGCAAAAGTTGATACACAGAAGAAAAAGATATGAAACTCAAGATTCAAGAGGGAAGAAAAGGGCAAAGGGAGAAAAAGCAAATAATTAATAGCAATAGGGTATATAAAACAGTTGAAGAGAAATAGCATGCAAAGTGAATTGAGCTGAAAATGAATTTTATGTTAATTTTAACAAATACAATTTAGCGATTGCACGTTATACGAGTTATATAAATTATTACCCGTAAAGATTTAAATAATATATTATTTGTGATGGAATGATCATAAACATAATTAGATAATGCAATTAATATTTTCATGGCTTCTCGAAGTTTAGAAATTTTATTGAATAAAGAAATAAACTATAAATAAATTCATAAATTATGTTTTACAACGTTTCAAATTTAATGTCCGTTTTATTGCACACTTCACAGTGCACATTTTTCGAATTAGTTTGAAAGTATGTTTAAAAAAATAATTAAAATGTCGGATTATGAATTAGTTAATGATTTAATATAAATAACAATATATTCATTTATTACACATTTTTAAAAAATACACATATATTTATTGTATCGACAAAAATGTTTGCAAACATTTGCGTTTACTTCGTACACACTAATTAAATTTAAACTATTTCATTTACATATTATTATTACTGAAACTTAAAAATTCAACCGTAATAAAGAGAAAAATTACCTGATCAGGAAAGAAAGAGCGCGAGTGAAAGAATAAGAGAGGGAGAGAAAGAGCGAGAGAGAGAGAGAATAAGAGATGCATAGAGGGAGCGCAACAAAAGAAAAAAGAAAAAGACAATAGAAGAAGAAAGGTAGAAAAACAAAGACAAAAAAACCATGTTCTTTCTTTCTCATTCGCTACACATTAACTTTGTCTTTCTTTAGTTATAAATCGGGGAAAATAAGGGTCCCAAACGAAGATTTGCCTTGACGCTATAGCTTAAAGGTGAATAGTCAAAGAAGAAGAGAAGAGAATACGAAAAACATCGCTCATGAGAGGGGAAAGGAAAAAAAAAAGGTGAAGGGGGCACCGGCAACGGTAGATACGCCATTGGCGAATTCTCACATCTGTCAACTGTGGAGGTTCAAATCCTAACCTGATGCGTAGCATTCTCTCTCTCTCTCTCCCACCCTCCCTCCCTCCCTCCCCCTCTTTCTCTCTCTCTCTCTCTTCTCTGTTTCTGTTTCTCATCACGCCACTAGTTTCAAAACAAACCCCGTAGAAGCTCAGTTTGCTCCGACTCTTCACGTGAAAACGTCATCGGCATATGTATATACGAAGTGTACTTAAGCACTATTCACGGAGGCGAAGTGCGCGCCTGACCCCTGGGGACTTTTCTTTCAGTTTCTTTATCTCTCTCTCTCTCTCTCTCTCTCTCTCTACCTCTTCTTCTGTTCCTCTCTCTCCCTCTGCCTCTTTCAATCCGAGAACATAAAGCGAAGTGGGCAAGCGCAAGCCTCGACAGTAACCCGAGCGCGTTTCCAGCCGATCGATCGGTAGACCGTCGATCGTATATGCACACATATAAACACGTTCGATTAAATTTCTGTCAATCTGTGCGCGTATTATTCACGACACTGTAAACTTTTTTTGCCGCAGTTTCGTTGATCAGCGCACGAAATTACGAGGTAGAGAGAAGTAGAAAAGGAAAAGAAAAAAAAAAAAAAAAAAAGATCGCATTAGACGTTAGTAGTTGCGGTGGAGAACAAGAACCGGCGGCGTTACGCTCTTTGCGGACAAATCGCCGTGTGCGGATATAAAGCCTTTAAATCAGTGGCCCATTATTGCGAGTGCGATTACGTATCGTTAAACGCGCTTATTGTGAATTTTGACGTTGGTAAAATAAAAAAAAAAAAAAAAAGGAACGCTAATTAAAACGACGTTGTGTTAATTACATCTCGCATTCGTATCGATTTATTTTTGATAGAAGATAAAGAAAAGTGCAACTTTTATAATTGAGAATAAATAAAATTTGTGAAAGGTTAGAGATATATAAAGTTGGATAGATAGACAGACAGAGAGGATTACGGCGATGGAACTCGGATTCGAAGTTTTCGCGCAGAATCGACGGAAGTGACGTCAGCGCGCGTGGTCTCTCGCGCTCGCTCAAATATTCCATCCAAACTCCGCTAAACTCGTCCGTTATAGCTAATGGTGAGTATGTATTTTACGAATGTATGCGCACGTACGTACGTGCATATATATATATATATATATATATGTATATATACATGTATATATATGTATACATTAAAACGTATGAAACAAATGATTACGAAAGCGAAAATTCTTTTGATTTCGTGCAATTGCGTGAGCTTCCATTACTCATGCAATTTGTGCATGTATGCGTATACGGACACACGTATGCATTGTCAATAATAAAATGAAAAAAAAAAAAATGAAAAACGATTCGCGCAATAAAATCACCGTTGCTTACATTAAGACGAATCTACGTATTCGTGTCGAATTAAATACATTGTACGTTGAGATGGAAATTTTGCTTATCTCAATGAATAAAATCTGCAAATCTTTCGTCAATTTACTTCGACGTTTTTGAAAAATTATTCTATTACGAAATTGAAAATGATGATTTGAGCGATGTTATTGTATAATTTTTATTCTTATTTTTCAATAAAATCAAAATACGATAATTTAATTTTTTTTTTTTTCTTTTTCATCAACGCGATAAACCACGAGAACATTGTATTATTTTTATACGAAAATAAATTTCTTTATTGTACGTTTTCAAAACAATAATTTCGTTCGTTACGCAACAGCAAAAATTCTATCACTTTTTGTGTACAAAAAAATGTCAATAACAAGCATTTTCTTGGCCACTTAATATACTCAATTTATATAAGAAATATTCACCAACAAAGTTTAGAAATTTGAAAAATACTTATAAATTTCGATAATTTTTAAAAATAAATCAGCATTGATTTAATGCTATAATATTTATTAAAATTAAAAAATAATTAAACTTTAATTGATTTTAATAGATTTCTAAATACTTTGATTATAAATATGCATTAATAAATTTTCATAATTTAACACAAAACTTAGCAAATTAACAAAAGATTATTTTATTTTAGTTTCTTATTTTAAATAAAGGTATTGACCTCGACAAAATCTTATTAAAAAGGAAGTAATGGTTTGAATTAATACGAAAAAATGTAAGCCTTACAAGTCGCATTTTGTTACGTACGTGACTTATCAAAAAAAAAAAAAAAAAAAAAAAAAAAAATAAAGACTCTAGTAATTCTTTATTCAAAAGGATTGATTTCAGTTTGAAAATTATTGATATTGAAAATAAATAGATAAATTACACATTCGTTGAAAATTTTTAATAATATATCATGGATTGCAAGTAAACTATTATTATTACTTGATTCCTTTTTTATTTCTAGTCGTTAAGATATTTCTAATTGTACGGCAAAATGTATAAAAATAAATTAGTAAATACGTTTGTTTTATTCGTTGTTAAAATTTTAATTTATATTTTTCAATTGTCTATTGATTGAAAGCTAAAATAATTAACATGTAAATGTAATGCCTATCGAAGTGTTTTTCAAATTTAAAAAATCCTTTACAAAACCTATAATTATGATTGTAAAATTATATAAAAAGGGAAAAAAGTAAATAGTAAAATAGAAAAAAAACCTATGAATTTCTCTAAATGAAAAAAAAAAACTCAATTTTATTTACCGTTACAATTATGGCTATCAAATCAATGTTCTCGTGAAATACACGATAAAAAGTCAATGTAGAAAAATTAATTAAAAATAAAAGTATAAAATTAATCAAAACGTCGTAGCAAATAAAATACAATCATTGTAATTTAATGTTACGTAAATTAATTTCACGCCGACAAATATACCCACGATTTTAATTCAATAAATTCAGCTTGCGTTTAATATTGTATACGCAACAATTTATTTGGCATTGGCCAAAATTCTAATTAATTTATAATCGCCGTACATTCAGCATATAATCGGATTATTACACACACACACACACACACATACACACACATTTGCGCGAGTTCCTAATATTTTATTCGAGGCTTTCCGCAAAAAATTAACCAACGGCTCGATGTACAGCATGGAATGTGACTGTCATAACAACAACGTTGAGCCACTGTTGCTAAACTAGTATTGTCTTGATTCTGACTATTACTCAAACCATTCTTAATTGTAAGAAAGCAAATTGATTCGAGAATTTAATCAAATTGCCTTACACACGATAAGAAGATCTTTTAATTGTAAAATCATACGATTACGTTTTATTAACTTGGCTCTAAACAAATAATTTTTAGCCAAGAAAATTGTTTTGAAGAAAAAAAAAAGTTTTCTTTTTATATATCTATAGATAATGTATTAAAAACCAAGAATAGAAATTCTTGAGTTAAAATAAACATTTTTTCTTTAAAATGAATTTCTTGGTTAAAAATTATTTTTCTTGAATCAAGCCAATTTATCTATCAGCGCATATATATGTCTTTTAAAAATAATCGATATAAAAATTAAATATTTTTATTGAAATTATTAAATGCCGAGTTTATATATTTTTGATGGCTAAATTTTCTATATTTAATATAATACAGCCGTTAAAAATTATTTTTAAACGTTTTTTCCATTTGATATAAAATCTATTCAATAAATTTTACAATATTTACTTAAACTTGTAAAATCTTATCATACATTTTTATATTATTCAAGCGTGTATTTCTAAATTTAATATAATCAGTCTGCCGATTTTAAAATTGATTTCGTATATAAAGTAAGTAATATCGACACAGAATGTGTCGATAATAACGGCCCGCGAAACTTCTTCGAACTAAAACTAAAAAAAAAAAAAAAAAATAAGCTAATGCCCCAGAAATTACAGCAGCACATACATCCGAGGATATCAAAGATTAAACTTACGATTACAAGCTAACAACAAAAACGTTTACAGTGTAAGAGAAAATTAAATAAAGACATACTCCTGAAGCGATCTCGTCCTCAAAAGCGCTCGCGTCAACGCGACAAGTCAAATTAAACCGAATTCTTAGCTAAATAACCCAAGAGCCCCAGTAAATTCTTAATCAGAAAACTCGCAAGCTGCCCCATACAAACATACACATTCACACACAGCTATTTCATAATCATACAGCTATTTCGTAATCCAAGCGATAGACGAACAAGAAGCAGCAGTAGTAGTATAGGACATCGACGACGAGGAGGAGGAAGAGGAGAAAAAAATATAGGCAGAGAGAGAGAGAGGAAGGGGGGGGGGGATGTAAGAGCGAGAAACCAGAGAGCGCACAAGAGATACAAACTGTCACCGTCGCGGCATATGACGCGAGAATCCGGTGAGCTCCGTCGTGGACCCGCGGGAGGTAAAACCGTCGAATCATCGTGTCCGCAGCACCGACTTCAGCCAGGCATCCCTCCCCCCCCCCCCGCTTCCCCTTATTATCGTCGCGCTTCTTAAGCTCGGTGATAATCTTCGCTTTGTCGCGATGCAATATTAGCGTTAAAATCACCCCGCGTTTAACGCGACGTTTAATTTGCGTTATGCTAATTGCTGTAATAATAATATGGATGTCGATGAGTTACTTGAAATTTGAAGAGTTGGCATGCGCCGATGAAGAAAAAGGATAATCTTTGTATTTTCAATCCACGAGTTGATAATTTTTTATACGTCAATGGTAATTATTCATTTAACATATGTAATTTTAACGTCAGAGTCTGTTGAAATCGATATAATATTTCAGCTGTTCTTTAAGAAACGGTTTAATATTTTCAGAATATTCGCATCAAGTGCTCCGTCACTTACCTACTTACATCTTACGGATTTATCTTGTTTAACTTAATGGCTCCTAAATTTCTTAGGCGGACGAGTGATATACGCGTGCAAAAAATTAATTTTCACCCTCTAGTTTTTTTTTTTTAATAAACTTTAAAATTAAAAATTATAAATAAATCAAACGTTATATAACTATCAAAATTTGAAAAATAATAATTCAACTTTTCAACCTGTAATGTAAGACATTTGTTTTTTTTATTGGTCGTATTTATTGTTAAATAAGTAAAATAAATTTTTTATTTTTTAAATTAAAATTATATAAAAAAATTACAATAAAATTGCCTTTATTAAAAATATACATATAAATTACATGTCATACGAAGGTGTAAATTTATAACGATAAATAGCAAGAATAATAGGAACTATTAGAATTTAAAAGATGAAGAAGACATATAATAATAAAATAGTAAATTTTAATTTCAAAATGATATATACTTTATAAATATTATTGATATAAGTAAAAGATTAAAACTTAATGTATGTAAAGATAATTGTTTCAATTGCAGTTTTTAATTTTTGTTTTAATTACACGGTTACTCCGAAATCTACGATTTTAACTTGGTTTCAGCCAAAGAAAAATTATTGTATAAATAAAATGTGAATGCTCTTATTCTTTAGGTCAAGGACGTTATAAAACTGATGATAGAAGGACATCGAATTTGGTTCATTAAATTTTCGTTTGCAATTTTGCGACACGTTGATAAAATATTTTTTCATTTTATCAACGTGTCTAACATAAAATTGAAAAAAATTATTAATTATAAACGATCGTTTTGAAAATATCTCCTTTTAAATAATTGAAGCGATTAAATATTAATGATTTAACTTGAAAATATCTTTGATGAAGTAAGCAATATAAAATATTATTGAATAACATCTTGAAAATAAAATCGATTTTTAAAAATATTCACTTTAAATAACATATAAATAAAAATGAATTATTTTAAATTAAATTATTGCACTTTTCTTAATCAATAAATATTTGTTATAAATATTTTTAATTGAGATCAATTTAAGATAATTTACAATCATTATATTTGTTGCATAAAAAATTAACTTATTAATCGTTTGTAAAAGGTTGTAGTATTAATAACTAATCAAATCAATAGTAAATAACAGTTTAGAATTTTATTTTGAAATTATATATAATAATAATAATAATAATAATAATAATAATAATAATAATAATAATAATAATAATAATAATAATAATAATAGTAGTAGTATTAGTAGTAGTAGTAGTAGTAGTATACTTTTGAATTCAAATTAAAAAGTAGCAACAAATCTTTTTAATGGAATGCCAGAGATTTAGAAAATTTATCTATCTTGAAGACCAATCAATCATAATCACATAAGTAGCGTAATACGGTGAGGTCATGTAGCATTGGTATTAAAATGAAAAAAAAAAAAAAAAAAAAAAAAAAATCGTTAAACATTAAAATTAAAAATAATGATAATAACAAAATACTAAATTTTATTAAAAAATTTGATTTAACTTGGACGATAAATTTATTCGTAATTTAATAAATGTATAATGTAGGATACACAAATTATTGTAAAAAAAGAGCATCAATATTTTTAAAATGAAATAATTTTACTTTGCTGTTAAATAACAGCTTTTGTAACACATTTTCGTTATCAATGAAGTAATCAAATATATTTCTTCTCATAGGTACACGTCACGATTTATATGTATATGTACACACGCACACACACTTATGTATAGAAGAGATATACATCTGCATATGTATATACCGTATTACAATCTCTTTAAGGACGTTTCGCTCGCAAAACTGTGTCAGTGGTTTGAATGTCGGTATTTATGTATTGTTGTCGATTATACCGAGACGAAAAAGCCATATTCGCAATCGTTTGTTTAGCTTTCAATAAAAAATAAAACCGGAAAACGCTGTTTAACAAGGAAATTCTCTTTGACGCGCTTAAAATTTTAACCAAGCACTTTTATATCTATATTAATTACGAAATTACTACTTTTCTGAAAATAAATGGCATTACTAATTCAATTTTATTTCGTTATATTAAAATTATTTTAGTAGGGGCTAATTTTCATTAAATTGATTAATTTTATCAATAAAAATGAAACTTGTTCACTTTAAAAACAATTATATAATTTTTATTTTTGTTTCCTGAAAGATATTTATTATTAAGCTAATCGAATTAGATAAACTTTTTTCACAGCGATACTAAATTTTTATAAAAGAATCAACAAAATTTAAAATACAATCTTTTGCTAAAATGAAAATTAAAAGATCTACTTGGATACCATTTAAATACATAAGTATTAAACTTTCTTAATACCATAACCTTTGTTAATCATAACTTATTGTATTATTTTAGCTAAAAAAATTTTTGCGTTATAATTTAAAATCTTAATTTTTAATTTAATTTTACTCTAATATTCGATGTGTTTCTTTAAAATTATTTACAATCGTAACATTTTCGAGATTAACGATGATTAACAAATAATTGAAAATCATTGTTTATTAATGATAAAAATATATGATGTAAGTTTATTAAAATTTTTTCTCAACTTTTTATTTTAATTATTTATTGTTCAAAAGTTTCTTTACAAAGTATTAAACAAAAATAAGAAGAAAAAAAAAATGCATTCGATCAATTTTCTCATCAATAAAGGATCTGCTCAATTTCCAACTGGCGAACTGCCCTCGCGCGCTTCTATAATTTATTGCTTTCAAGCCGTCGAAAGGCTACGAATTGAAGGCTAAATTTATCTATCATATAAATTGATATTAAATTATTCGAAAATAAAAATTATGTTAAATCTACTTTAAATAAGATTATTCTTATTTATTTATTTATTTTTTTTTTTCACTTCAGAAGCAGAAGATGCAAAGAAAAAGTAAAAACAAGACTATGTCATTCTTAAGTCCTCAAAAAGGCATTTAAATCACATGTTTAACATGAAAAAATTTTTTATCTATGTTTATGGCTCACACATGTGATTAAAAAATGTAGGTTTTATATATTTTAGAAAAATAATCAGTTGGTAACTTTTATTTCGATTTCTTTGTTAAAATTATTGCCGTATAAACTAAATTATTAGTTTTCAATTTTTAGCTTATTAACACAAAATTGATTTGAAAAATGAAAAAAAATTTTGGAAAAGTAATCACTAGCATAATTGAAAATTAGCATTTGGAAAATGCGTAATTTAAACGATTTGATTATGATTGAAGCTAAATTTATATATTTATTCTAAATGTTTAAAATTAATTTAGAAATAAAAATTTAGTTTGCCATATCCTAAACTAACAAGTAGAAAAATATTTTCAATTAAATCACTTAGTAATTCTTAAAACTTAAGATTGAATTTATCAGTTTTATCGGAAAAAATTATTTTAAAATTTACAAATTCAAAGTTTAATAAATTAGCGAACAAACGTGATCTTTAATTGAATTTTAGTATAAAACCGATAAAAGTCAGATAATCCAATAGGTTATATTTATTATTTAGAAAATGAGTATATTTTTTTTTGTATACGGATTATTTTAAAAATAAAATCCAACTCAAAAATATAGTAAGTTATTGTAAGTTTATTTTCGTATTTTATTTTATCGTACAATTTATCAATAAAAATGTCAACGTTTTTTTATCAACTATCAAGTATTTACTATGCGAATCAAATTTTATCGAATAACAATTTATTAAACAATCTGCTAATTAATTAATGTTGTCAAACGACGCGTGATCGAGAAAAAAAATGGTGAACTTTTCTGTAAATGTAAGAGGACAGTGTGGCTATCTCTTCGACGGTCGATCGTTTAATTAATGCATCACCAAACAGTCAAACGCAAAATAAAGATTTGTGAAGAAACTTAAGAAAGGAGAAAATCAAACTGCAAGGTGGCAATCGATCTTTAACGGAGGTCGAAAAATTTGCGCCTCGAAACTTACATTCACGTGACTATAGATACGCAGAGAGATATCTTCCGCGCGGCGCGTGATCGGCTGCAACGGTAAAAAGTTCCCGTCGCGTAAGCGAGGATCCCAGTTGGCGATCGTATACCTGGACGATCGTTGCGACGAAAATCGAGAATCGTTTCGCGCTCTCGGTGAAAGTTTGCGGCTATTCGCTCGCGCCAATTACGATTACGCTGGTGTATATATATATATATTTACGAGAGATCAGCGATGTCAGCCGTTGCGGAAAAGCGCTCTTAAACGCACAAGTCGTGACCGGAAAATTTAACAGCCGAGGGATTACCCGTCGTTCGTTTTTCGGGTCGTCTTGAGGATATTTGGCAAAATTACTTTTTTATCGGTGAGTTTCTTGGTGATATGCCTGGTGAACGATCGATTCTGTTTTAAGCTATAGTTCGATGTGAAACGCGTGTATTAATGGTTTAGAATTCGAAATTTGAAAAATTAGGTTTATTTAACTGTAATTAAAACTTTAAAATGACAATTTCTTCGCAGTCGTGGCCCTGATAAATTATGTTATCTTCCATTTTATCAGCTTTTATAGATTTTTTCTTCTTTTTTTTTTTTATATTCTTTTTAAAATAGTTTTTATTTTATAGTGATTCCATTAGATGAATTCTTGTTAGAGTAAAATTTATTTTATTTCTCATACATTATTGACGGTTATTCGCTATTTGTAGATGAAATTAAAATAATAATTCATTTACATGGTCGTCGCTCGGCACTTTCTTTATTTTCTAAATTTCTTAGAAATGTTGATTTTAAACAAATATTTTTTCTTTCTTCAAAAGAATAATTTACTCGATACGAAGAGGCTTTAATAACCTATCTTACATTTGCACGAAATGAAAAATTTCTAAATTTTACAATAAAACGTGCGATATTAATTTAAAAATTTTAAATTCGACAGATTTAAAATTATTTACAGATTATTCCGTAAAATATTTATAGCTTGTAAAGAATCATAAATACGTATATGTATATACTTTCGACTATTACACAAAACTTTCTATCCTAATCATTTTAACAAATCGGTTAATTATTTTTACAATATGAAAATAAACTTTAATAATTAATTATTTATTAAAAAATTAAACAAAAAATAAATTCATTACTACATATTACTTTTTATACATTATAAAAATTGTTCGTTATAAACAAAAAATAAAATATAAACAACAGAGCGAATAATAATAATAAAAGTGATACGTAAAAGTAAAATAAAATATACATGCAAATTTTTAAATTCGAATTTTTCATTTCAAGCCTTTGTCACTATTGAAGCTATAAAGGAAATGATCACTTTACTCTTTAGAAGAGTTAATACTGTGTGTAAAAGTGTCTGAAATGGTTTCAGTGCATGGGATGAAAGTTAATTTTGCTCAAAAGTATATTTTAAAAATGTTATAACTTTTTTAACGCGGCGTAATGGGATTTAAATGAAATTTACATTTAAATGCATCTTTTAGCTCGTTATCATTGAAAAATAATTTTCTTTTTATGTATTGATAGAAATAAGAAAAAATAAAACCAATTATTTACTTATAAGCGAATGCAATATTCAAATGAAAATTTAATTGTAACTTTAGTTTTATCGTTTCAAAATCATTACTTGCATTACCAATCAAATTGTCTAGTTCTTCATCATATTTTTTGTAAAAATAGCACTCGCAGATATATCGAGCGCATAGCTTATTTTATAAAACATATTTTTATTTTTCAGTAATAAATTCAAATATTTGTAATGTACGTATATAAAAAAAAAAATATTAAAATCATAATGTCGAATATTTGATAGTATTATTCAATTCATTTTATCCATTAAATGTTCTTCTATTGCATGGATTTCGATTATAATTCAAAATACACTGATTTATGAATTATAAATTTTGATTAAAATTACCATTTTAAAGTTCTGCCACAAATATATTTATTTTTAACATAATAACATTTTTAATTTATCATTGTAAATTTTTATTACTCCGTAAAAACAAAGATAATTCGATATTAATTAAAATTTTATCTTAAAACTATATAGAATTTAAATTTATTTTATCAAGTAATTAAAAATGTTTAAACATTTTAAATATTTTATTAATTTATTTATTTATTAATTTTTTTTATTACCAATTGTAACGTCGATACTTATCAATCGTAAAAATATTCACTTTAATAAGATATTTTGATTTTATCACTTTCTCTAGTACATCCCATAATCATGGCTACATTTCACGAAACATATTATCGTAGGATAAATAAAATAATGAATAACAGAAATAATAGCTCCGCATAGAAGAAAAGAATAGAAATGCGTTAACACTTTGTGCGCATTAAGTAGAACAACGACGGCGGCTATCGTTGTATATACGTATACCTATACGCGCTCACTCTTCGTGTTTCTCATCGGTACGATATTAACCGAAGGCATTTTTTGCAAAAACCCGAGAACGCGACCTTCGCTGAATTTATTTGAGCTGAGCTTTTAAAAGGACGACGTTTCGCGTCCATTTACTAAAATTAGATCTGCATTTTGTAAAAAATTTTTTGAGCTTTCGTTGCTTTCATTGTCATTCTTTCGTTTATAATGAATTTTTTTTTTTTTTTTTCTTACGCAATAAATTTTTTAGCTAGTTTGATATGTAAGCGAGCGTATTGTCGTTTATTCGTTAAAGATTTTAAAATAATTTGAAAAGAAAGCTTTGAACATCTTAGAAAAATATGGTATAGACAAGAAAGTCATTTTATATGTTTATTACACTATTGTTATAAATGAAAGTAGGATAAAATAAACAGTTATCAATACAGTTAGAAACTACGAGCAGAGAAAATTTTTATTATGAATTATTGTTCAAGAATAATTATAGAATATTATTTTATAAGATTTAATAAAATATAAACAAAGTTTAAAGGGATCAATGATCGAAAAAATAAACACATAATTTAGAATTTAAACTTTAGAAATAATAATTTGTCGTTTGATAATAAATTTGATTAAGGTTTGTTGTAACAAAATCTTAACAACACTAAACTGTAATTTATATTATATTATTTTAGAACAGTGAGCCAATAAATATTTTTTGTTTTTTTGAAAGCAGCTTCAACGTTCACATAAACAATACATCTTATGAATAAAATGTGTTTAAAAGTTCAATTTCTTTTTAGAACATTTATTTATTGAGATAAATAAATAATTTTTTATTAAACTAATAAAAATTTTTTTTTTTTCCATTTGTCGAAAAATATAGTTTTGTCAAATATTACAAACTAAGTTAAGTGGAATAATGCTGACGAACGAAAAATTTATTTCGATAATCTCAGCTTCCGTAAAAACAAAAAAAAGAAAAAACCAACCGTGTGAAGTTTCTTCGTCAAACAAGAATAAGCGAAGGACATACTGCTGTACATATAATCAAACGATAAAAACTTGATAATATGTATCTAACATTCTATTGACTTTATAAAACTTTTATAACAAATTTATTTTTAAATTCTTAAAAAAAATTACTTTGACGGAATTTTGATTTAAAAATTATTAGTGACTAAGATTAACAATTATTACATTAAACTACAACTTAAGCAGTAATATCAATGTATAGTTTTTAAATAATTTCTCAAATCGTAAATAATTTGAAAAAAATTTTAAAGTAAAAATAACATGTAAACATGAAGTTTCAAATAAACGCAAAGAGTTTTTGTATGTGCAGCAATAAAATTCCAACAGACATTTTTTACATGCCATATTTTTTTGTTAAATATCGCATTTTATTAAACTACGATGGGAAAGCTATATGTAAACGCTGAAATATATTGCAATAGTAACCTCGAATAAACAATCAAAAAATGACATTCTTGTCATATGAAAGACGTTAGATTGATTATTATTAAACATCTCCAAATTTTTACAAAGTTACGGCAAAATGTTTAAAAATATAATTCAATTGGTATATTTTACGAATAATTCAATAAACATTAATTAATAAAGTAAAACTATTTTTTTTCCTAAATTGATAAACAGTTCATTGAACAAACAATTGAAAAAATTTCAGTCAACGATATACGCGCGAAAAAGTTCTATGTTTCTTGTAGGAAAAGATTTAGTGAAATATCATGCTTTAAATGTCATCGCACAAGTTGTCATCACCTGCATAACTTACAATCGCTTAAAGCATTCGTATATTAGATACATAACATGTATACAATACATTCGATTATGTGCCGAGTACTAATATAATAGCACAACGATAAGAAAATTTCAATAGTCGCATGTGCGTGCAACGTAATCAGAACGACATTGAAATACGTTGCGTTACGAGCTTACATTTTTTTTTATTTTCTTATACATGCATTCAATTTAATTTGTACCTGGGCATGAAAATAAAAAAAAGAAAAAAGAAAAAAAAAGAAAAAAAAAAACAACTGATATATTTTTCTTCAACGGCTTGCTTGTGTAACTTATGTCGTACAATCGTAGAGATTTTATGTTAAGTTTATTTTTTAAATCGTTGTCGCTAACTATACAACATTAAAATGCAGTGTAAATGAAAAATGAATTTTTTTCTCGATGATGCATTTATAAATTAGGAAACAAACTTAAAAATTAATTAAATAATATTTATTTTAATAACACTGCACTTATTAATTTAGATTTATTTTATTGAATTTAAATGTATATATAACTTAATAAGCACGCGTAGCTTAGAATAATAACTGTATTATTATTGCAAATTATTATTAAATTTGAAAATATTTAAAATAATAATAATAATAATAATAATAATAATAATAATAATAATAACAATAATAAACATAATTATAGCAAAGTGTGCAGAAAAAAAAGTGGTTCGAAATGATTAAATATAAGTACAGAGGAGAAAAGAACTGCAAGGAAATGTACCGTCACGTGGAAGTAACCGATGCACGCACACCTCAACAATCCGTACAGGGTAGATTCGTACACGTGCCGAGAACTGATCAAGGTCTTGTTTAGACGGGGGGATGAGTGGAAATACTTGTTTTCGAAGCCGAAATTGCGACGTAAATTTAGGCCCTTTTAACGACTTATGTAATATACAGAAAGCCGAACGTTACGCATGAAAACTGCGCCGCTATTTTATCGCATATTTATAATTTTATAAACAATAAATAGGAAAGAATATATATGCGTGTCGAAAATTTTATTTTACTTATTCGAATTATTATTGACGTTATTCCAAGTTTTAGATTCGCTACAATGACGATTTAAATTTAAGGCAATAAAATTTTAAAACAGAAAAAATTATATTTCTATACACGAACCTAATAAATGAAATATAAAACAGTTAAAAAATATGTTATGTTGTTTTGTAATATTTTTCCAACAATATTACTGCTCAATCATTGTAATTTATAAAATTTTAACGTAACAAAAACAAAGTATCGTATTAATAAGTATATCTATTATATAATTATTACAACACGCGCTTTAATAACTTCGATTATAAATTTAAATTTAAATTATTGTAATATAATCCATGGCCGCTATCATTAAATTTTAATTCAGTATTTAAATTATGAAACCGCATAAAAAAAAAAAAAAATAAATAAATTCCAAATAAAATATAATCCTATTCTAAATTATGATCAACGAAACATCAACGAACAAAATTCCGTCCCAAAATACTCGCATAAGTTATTCCTGTTCCCCAAACGTGTGCGGTTCCGTAACCTTGACCGGTTTCCGACACGTGTTAAAGCTACCCCACGTATATACATATGCAACAGAGGCAACAACTCTTAACCAATACTCACAATAACATCTCCGCTGCAGCTCTTTTACCCCTTTGCAGTCGTCAATCGTGCGACGCACTTTTTATTCTTTTGTTTTGTTTTGTTTTGTTTTTTTTTTTTTTTTTTTTTTTATATTTCTTCCCTTCGTGTATACGCACATGTTTTCTCCCTTTAAGCTGTTTTTATGCACTTATGTATCTGCGTGTTCTCTTGATCTTTATATTTAGCATTAATAAAAAAAAAAGGAGAAAAAAAAAATAACTAATTAATGTATATTCCAAACATTTATCTCTAGTTACTTTATATATCATTAAGGGGCTATACCAGTGTGAACGCTGAAAATTTGGGTGATTTTCGGGAATTTTTTAAAAGAAAAATACTTCATAAAATATTTTAAAAATATATGAGCATATCAAGCTATATTTAAACTATATTCCATAATTTTTTTATCAAAAAATATTGATAAATGAGCGACTTATGCGCTGTCTTCGGAGGCGCTAAAAAAAAAAAAGTTCCTCCACTGCTGCCACGATTCCGGCCGAATGAGTAGCTGAAACCAAAAAAAAAAAAAAGTCGTTAAACTAGAAGGTATTTCCTATACGATGTCGTAGAATTTTCGAAAAATATCAAAATTTAACAAAATGGCTTAGTTATAAAAAAAAAATTGTTTTTTTTGGTCAATAATATGGTCGCTTTTTTTAATGCCAAATCGTCAATTTTCATCCAATCAAAAAAATCCTACGTCATTGTAGAGTAAATATATTCAAGAGTACTCGGTTCAAATTTGAAGTCAATCGGATGATTGCTCTTTGAGTTAAGATGGCAGCAAATTTGAAAAATGTCATTTCGAGAAAAACGCGTTTAAAGACTAAACTAACGATTTTTGTAAGATAAAATTATATTTACCATAAAAACTACTAATCAGCTATACCTGGCCCATACAATGGACCCTCTTCCTCCTATAAACTGTCGAATAAGACAAAAAAAAATATCGATTTTTTGAAAGTTTCACACTGGTTTAGCCCCTTAAACGTTTGTTATTTGTAACGAAATTATCATTTCCTTCGAAATGCTAAAAATCATTAATTGTTTACATATAAAATTCACATAATCAATTTTTCAATCTAAAAGTCGATTAAAACTTAAGAGGCTTTTATACTCTTACAAGTCGATGACGATGCGCAGAGAGTAATATTTGTGCATAAATTATATTACAATGAATATAATTGTATTATAATTTTTCGTTATACATATTTCACTCATAAGTTTTTTTAATAACAAATATTATTACTTTCTCTTAAAAATTAAAGAATAATCTTTTTTAATCTCAAATTATAATCTTTTTCCGTAGTTATATTTGTTTGTTCGTAAAAAGAACAAAAATATTTAAAAATCAGCATGTCGTAAAAAAAAAAAAAGAAAATTTAACCGTAACGATGCAATTAAAATTAAAACTATCAATAGTCAAAACATACAAACTCAAGCTAAACACAAGATTCAAAGTAAATTTTTTACTTTTAGGGCCACAACGCGCTCAACTGAGCGTCGACAATGGGGTCTACCTGAAAATAAAACTCGATACTTCAACGGGAATACGGAGAAATCTTCATGGAGAGCTGCAGTTTATTTTTCCTTACTTTTATCCGTTTCCTTAAACTTTCTTTCGATCCTCTTCCGTTATTTCCTTCCTTATTTATTGCTTAGTTTTATTATCATATTGGGAGGTGCTAGGTACTGAATCAATCGATCAAGTTCATCTCGCCTTTGCTTTTTACGGCTTATTTTTTCGGTAACTAAACATTTTCGAGGATAAAAAAAAAAACAAAAGAAGTAACAAGATTGTTGGAATATGTACTTTCTTCGAGAATATATTTTACACTAAGAAGGTGGATTAATGGATCGCAACTTTATACGCAAACTGAAAAATTTTATCTAAGAGAAATCTATTTTATTCTTCCCTATTTTCATACCATTTTCCTATTTTAAAATTTACCTTAAACAATTAAAATAATGTCGAGATACGAAGTAAAAGACGATTACGACTTGGAGTCGCAGCGAGACGTTACACTGATGAGTTACAGCAGATCGTCGATGGACGATTCGGATCGTTTTAAAAATGGCAACAACAAGACCCCACCAATGGCTCCAGACGAGCTCGAAGGAAGGTTAACGAACGCCGACGTTGCTCTTGAAAAACCCGATGTTATACAATCTAATGGAATAGGTGAGCATTAATTTTTTAAATTCTTAATAATAGGTTGAAAGATTTCATATTTATATCAACTATTTTTAACCCAGATTTACTTAATAAATTTATTGTTTGATAACTTGATATTAGCACAAAGATGGTTTTATCAAAATGAACTGGTGCTTAAAATATTCGACGTTAAATTTTTTTGCATTAATTAATAATCAAATGAGTAATGCATTGAATTATACAGTGATTAATTATTGCAATTAATTAAAGTAGCAATTAGATTTTTCAAAGATCAATTCTAAGAAATTATCAAATGTTGCAACAGCACTCGTTGTTACAACAATCCGAGTAACGATTAACGTCAAAAATAATCGGAAAACATAAAATTTCAAGTTAAATTTAATAAATAATTCGTTTTACATTCATAGCAGACGATAAAAATAGGTTCGCGATCATATTAATTTAGCTTCGTGTACTTCTAAAAACAACAGCTTACCTGCGGAATTCTATACTCGGACTCGAAACATTTATAAAATGAGCGATTAACTGCACTCACGGCTAGAAACAATATTGGGAACGCGAGGGAAAAAGAAACACGAGTATTGGCAAGCAATCTGTAAAAAAAATTAATTATGCGAGAAAAGAGAGAAAAAGGTAAGGAAAAAAAAAGGAGATTAACGATCGGTATGGAACGCGTAGATCGCCCGCGAGAAACGAGAAACTCGATGCTCAGAGTCCATTAAACCGCAATGATCGCGTCAACCTCCTTACGTGTGTGATTCATTTGAAGAAAATCTTTCAAACGTTCTTGTGCATTTTCTTGTGCGACATGTGTTTTTTTGAAATGAATTTCACAATCACAATTGCATAACAATGAATTTAATTGTCAAATAATGTGTTTTAAAATCAACGATTGATCGTAATACAATAAACGAGCTTTTGTTTTGATTTTTTAAAGGAAAAATTTTTGTTCAAGGATACTGTAAATTATTTTATCGGTTGTACTTTAAAAGTTTTAATAAGATGATCACGGATGATAACGGTGCATAAGGTAACATTAAATGCTCTTTCACATACAAAGACGATTCTTTTAATTATTTTATAACTATAACGTATCGAATAATATATAAAAAAATTCGTATAAATTGATAATAGTCATAAATACAAGTTATTCTGACGAAAATTTTAAAGAATTTAAAAAAAAGCGTAAGAAATTTTTATATTTTTACATTTCACCTTTCAAAGTTAAATGATTTACTTCTAGTTTTTAAAAACGAATTATAAAATAAATTTTTCCATTCACCTTAAAAAATAGATATCTTTATAGCATAGATTTTATTTGCGCAAACAACGCGAGCCTTCCTCAGATACTTGCACGTTATTCTTTAAATTTGTTTACGTCTTTTTTTGTTCGTTAGTTTTTCCACTTTCGTATTACAAAGTACATTACTAAATATACCGTCGATAATTCGACAAAATTTAGATCACGCTATGGCATGAAATTCGTTATTTTTGCTCGCATAAGGTTTGCACTCTGTGTTACGTGCTTTTTTTGTGCGTATACAGAAACGATAGCGCAATAATTCCAATCGCGCGGACAACGAAGCCTACGCAATCGCTCGAGCAATTTTCTGTCCGCGGATGTTTCGGATGCTTACCTATTTGAATCTATTATGAATGGAGATTTCGATAACTACTTACATGCGAAAAAATCCAATGATTCGAGAGATGACTGAAAAAAGAAATTCGCAGCTAAAATATTACTTTTTTTTTAACTAATAATCAGCAAATAATTTTATTTATTTTTTAATTAAAAAAAAAAAAAAAGACAAGTAGTATCAAAATTGATTTAAAATTTGTATGATGCAATAAAATAAAGTGTTCATTTTAATATGAAATTTTTTATCGTATCACATTTAAAGTCTATCAACTAACACTTGAGCAATATAGAATAGAATTTGGTGTTAAGGAATGTTCTATTATTCTTTCGAATTTGAAAATTGGACAAGATTTTTTTTTTTTTTTTTTTTTTTTAATTAGTTATTTTGTAAATTAATATTAAAGCATGTCGTAAATGAAAATAAATTAATTTAAAGCAATATTAGGAGCAAAACCTAATAAAGCTGTAGTTATTTATAAAAAGTATTTATCGTGATAATTTTATTTAGCACTAAGAGACTGCACCTATTGTATTATTATTAAATGATGATAATTTTGAAATGATTAGATAAAAATATTGTTAAATTGTATTAATTTATAATAATTAGTTATTACAAATTTTTAACATTAAAATTGATGAGTAAAAATAAAAATTAAAATATTATTAACTTTATCGACACAGGTATTTTTTTGTAAAAATGTATTAATTTTTGTATTCATATTTCAACACTTGGGAGCTTGATTCCTTAAAATAAAATAACAGTAATAAAATAAAAATTAAATAAAAACAGTTAATCCCGCTACGCGATAGCAATATCATTGAGGTTTACTATAATAAATGGATCAACGATAATAATTGCAATTTGAATACATGTTGATGTAATATACATATATTTGTTAAAATAAAAATTGATTGGTTATAGTTACCGTTGGTCCGGCGAAAGAATCGATGTGCAGCGCGTGCGGCAGCTGGCTGGACAGACGCATCAGAAGAATGTGCAGGAAGAAGCTGCTGTACAAGAGAATACCAGTACTCGAATGGCTGCCGAAATATCGCAAAGAGTACATAGTTAGCGACATGGTGGCCGGACTCACCGTTGGTCTCACGGTAATACCACAGGCGATCGCTTATGCAAATGTTGCCGCGTTGCCACTCCAGGTAATATGTAACGACATTTTATTTGAAAATCGTACTTCTTTCCTTTCTCAATTTCTTGTTTACAAATGGATTTGCTTTCTTTTTTTTTTTTTAATATATTTTACTTTAAATCGTCCATCGACTTATTTATAATATGCAATTTTAATAAATATTTCTTTTATTGCTTGAATACATTTCAATTTTTTATTAAACAATACATTATTTTTTAAATCAAAATACTCAAAATATTATAATAAATGATAGTACTTTCACGAAAAAAATTCTTCGTACTAAATTTTATTTTTTTCTGTCCTCAAATTTATTTGTTGTATTATAATTTGAAATATTTAAATAATTTGAATATATTATTTTATTAACAATTATTATTTATATTTTATTAAAATATCCTATAATGTGTACTTATTTATTTAACTCTAAATCACTAATCATATTTTGAATCGTAGCATCTATTGGTAAAATAGAAGCTAGTATAAAAGCATATTTATTAAATTTACTTAAAAATTATCACATTTATTGTTTACACTCATTGCAAACTGGATCGGTATGCAGTGAACACACTTAGAAAGCAAATGCGTCGGGGTCATTTATTCTCCAAGACTAATGTTTAATGATCTAGGGTTAAAATTTTTAGAACATTAAGTTTATATTTCTACGTTAATTTTTTTCTAATAATTATATTCTAGTATGGTCTCTATTCTTCGTTTATGGCATGCTTCGTTTACACGATATTTGGCTCGTGTAAAGACGTTCCTGTAGGACCAACTGCCATTGCCGCAATTATGACTCGAGAAACTTTGGAAAAGTCGCACTTGGGTCCAAATTTTGCGGTTCTTCTTACTTTTATTTCGGGCTGCGTTTCTTTACTTATGGGAGTTTTGCAATTAGGTAAGTTTTTTTTATAATTTACACAGTTCACTACGCAGAATTTTAATTTTTATATTATTCAAAATAAATTGAATCTAATATAAATGATACTGTGTAATAAACAAAAGATAATCAACAAAAAGGAAATTCATCAATTTTTATTAAAGTTACAAAATTAATTTGTACATTATTCTAAATATACAAACATGATTTAATTTATTTATTTATAATTTAAAACCATTAAGTTATAAATTATATTTATATGAGAATAACAAATAATAATAAGTGTTGAGTTTAAAGCAATACTAATTATACTAATATCTGATACTAATACTAATTTCTTTAAAATATTAAAGTCTCTCTACTTAATAATTATATTAAAACTATATTTAGCTTTTAGCCTTGTACATTACCTTGTAATTCGTTAAAATTTAATCTTTAAATAAATATTTTAATGAAAACAAAAATATTAATTTATGCATTGTATAAAAATTAATTATATTTACAATTATCTGTTTAGAAAAAAATTCTTAATATTTTTAATTCAAATTTCTCTTCACGAAAAAATCAATTTTGTCCATTTTACTAAAAATAGTAATTTTATCTATTTGAGCAAAAACAATAAAATTTAGAAAATAAGTATTGACGTTTAACTATAGGGCTACTTGTAATATGTATAACTTTTAACGAATCTTTTAATGAATATAAGCAATATTTTATAAATAATTGAAATATTGAATTTATTTTAAAGTTTTTCATCGTGAAAACTTAAAAGAAAAGAATAAGCGACTAATTTACTAGCACACATTGACATTGAATAAATTATTAATTATTTCTTTCGTTAAACTTCAAATAAAATATTCAACTTTTAAAATAAAACTCTTTATCTGAAAATAATTTTCAAGTTTATCGATCTATTTGCATCACTATCCCGTATCGGAATTATTAACATTTTAACTTGAACTATACAGAAATCTGATCTAAAATAGTCAACATAATTTGAAATAATTTTTCACATAAAATTAAGAAAAAATTAAGTTAAAACAAGATTACAATTAATTATCATATAATGTACGTTTATTAAATTAATATGATTATGGCAAATATGATAATGTTACATACGATTTATCACTTTGTTATAAAATAATTAATTACCCAGATATGCATTAAATGTTTTCTATAAGTCATTAACAATATTTATTGCATTTGTTTACTATTTAATCGTATTCTTGGCAAATTAATTTAAATGATAATGCGAGTTAAAATTATTTAAGTATCGAGAATGCACGTTCAATGTGATAAATTTTTATCTCGTATAATAATTTATGTATTTTTTTTTTTTTTTTTTTTTCGAGTATTCGAAGTAAAAATATTCAATAAATTACAATACATATTTTATTTGAAATAATAAATTTATAGTCAATAAATTTCTTACCGTCAACATCGGTTTGCGTAAGATCGGCAAAGTTAAGCAGCACAGGTGCAATTAGTACTTAAATGGATGTTCGAGTACTTCGCGTGCTGTTGGAAAAAATCTACTCAGGAAAAAAGAAAAAACTGATCATGCCACTGGCAATTAAAAACTCAAAAAAGAATTAAAAACGCCTGATTAATAGCTTAAAATCGAATCGAAAAGGCCAAAATTAAAAATACAATAATAATAAAATTTATTGTCTTCACAAAATATATCAAGACAAGAGTATAATTTCAACTTCAACTAAGTAATGTAGATAATAATTTGTAAACAATTGAATACTTTTGCTGCATACATACTGCTCAAATACAATTGAAGCGTAGTAAAACAGTAGAGAAATCAATTTTACCCATTAAGTGTTCTATACCCCGTTCGGAACGCCACTTGTGGCGAATTTTGAACTTCCAAAAAGGAAACGATTTTTTCAGACGAATTACGTGTTTATTCAACGTTTTATTTAATTACAAATAATTGTAAATCAAAGCTTGAACAATTTTACAGGTGGGTAATTATATTAGTCTAAATAATTTTGTAAATTAACTTAAAAAAAGAAAGAAAGTTAGCCTTCTAATGTCGTCTGCTAGATACAATTCAACTCGCTCGGAACTTCAATTGAAAAACTTATTTTGTCATTAATAATGACAAATACATCATTATAACGAAGCGCAACCACCTGTAAAATTGTATAACAAAGCTCACAAAATTTGTTTCAGATTTTTATCTTTATTCTATAAAATATAATACGTCGGAAAAAATTTGAGGCGGATGAAAGATCATATGTCATACATATATATGCTGTCACGTCGCGCAAGATGCGACGTGGTATTTCTTTTACCACCAGCCGCGACGTCGTATCGCGAATTCCGATGCTACCAACAGTGTTTCTTTTTTTTTATTTCCTTTTTTTTTCTCTCCTACGAAAAACGCTGCGTGTGCGTGCATATGTATATGTATGAAGTGTGTTTGCATGAGCAAGGAATACTTGCGTCCTACTTTCGGATCATTCCTTTTTCGATAAGGAGCAAAGGTGCACGTCTAGTTTTTGCCTATATAAAGGGGGTGGACGATGCACCGGGAGATCAGTCTTTTTCTTAAAACCGTCATCATACGCGGAGATTCTGCCGGTTTGTTATACACCGACGCGATTTTCCAACTCGGCCGCAAAGTGTGAGAGTAGGTGTGACAGCGCAGAAATTGTAACTGGCTGAAGCCACCCGTCAGGTCATATATATTAAATAAAACAAAGACTCTGCAAGGAATTCTTGGTGTTTAATTATATTTTCAAATCCTCTTTTCCGCTATGCCGCAGCCGAGCCAGGTTCCAGCCAACGATACCAGCGCACTAAAAACAAAGTAAGAACAGTTCTCTCTCTCCATCTCTCTTTCTCTCGCATGAACCATATGACTCATGCGACGCGTCTCTCTCATAGAATGTACGTAAGCAAGACAGACTTATATCTCTCTCTCGCTTTTGTTTCCATCCGAATGCTCGCGAACTCCATCTCTCTGTCTCTCTCTTTCTAACTGTGCTAGCTTATATTTATTGCCTCCCGTCCTTGGCAGCTACGGTTGACCGAAATAGGGAATTTGACTCTTTTAATTGAAAAGACTTGGTAAAATCAAATTTTTCGTCATTGCGTTATCCCCTAGGACGTATAATGCAATGATTGTCGGTATAGAAGACGTAAGATCCGTTCTTTCTTTGTTCGGTAGATGGCAGAAACATCGATAGCTAATAAAACTAGAACCCTGAACTTAATTTTACAAATAAATTTTTATGATCGATTTACGCATAAAATTGTAATTCTTGCTGGGTCTGTAAGTTAAAGAAGTCTAAAAAAATGAACGCGTATGATTAAATAAATAAAGATTTTTATTTCAAAAAGTTACTTGTTTAAATTTTTTTACTGCTACATTCGTCATATAATATTCTGAGTAAAAAATAAAATCGCTATTATGATGAATTAAAATCTTATTATTAAAAATTAAATTTAAATAATAAATCTTGTTATTAAAATTTAAAAAAAAATATATATATATATATATATATATATATATATATATATATATTATTGATAATTTATAATAGTTTATAATAATTTATTTATAATATATATTTATAACGATTTATTTCGATATTTCAAATATGAAAAGTGGCCTACAAACGTATTTCGTTTTAAGCTAGACTATTGTTTAAAAAAGTTATAGAAATCGAAATCATTGAAAAAAAATTGCAATTCATAAAATTTTAGTCATAGAAAAAAAAATGTTTGCTTAATTCCATTAAGTAGACTCGCAAATGTTTTTTGATATCTTTGCAGCGTAGTTTTTATACTATCTGTAAACCAAACTAACGCGCAATCAGATTTTTACATAACAGATTTTTCTCAAAAATCAATAAATGTCATTTAACCTCGTTTTCATATTACTATTATTATTATTATTATTATTATTATTATTATTATTATTATTATTATTATTATTATTATTATTATTATTATTATTAGTATTATTATTACTATTATTATTATTATTTTATTAAAATTATTTTCCGTTACGCGCGAACATGAGATTTCAGTCTGTTCGATTTTTATGATAAAGTATGTACATACGTAAGTTTTTATTAAACTGTCATGAAATAATTATAAAAGTGATTTTGCGTGATCGAATTCCAATCGTATAATGCCTTTTTAAAAATTGTTATATAAAAAATTAAATAATGGGGCAGTAAATTGTATAATTAATTATACATAAATTATAAATCGTATTGTAAAGATTTTTGAATCTAAAAATTTTAATATAATTTTTTTCATGTCCTTTAAAAAGACAAAAAATATTAATTTCAATAATATAAAATTAATGTTACTCTTAATTTGAGTATAAATTAAAAAATAAAGATCAAAGATTATTTTTGTTCATATTATTTGTTATTTTTAATATTATTTTGTAAGCTTATTTTAATATGGTTTTTAATACGATATATTGATTGAATATTTTAAAATCGTTATATAACTGTTAATATCTGTATATTTTATTAATAATTTATAACAATTATAATAATTTATTATATATAAATATTTATAATAATTTATTTCGATTTTTCAAATCAATTCAATTTTATATATAAAGAAGAAAATAATATTTATTTTTATAAAATAACATTTTCAAAATATTTTAAGAGATTTCGGTTTCAATAAAAATGTATTTGTTTAAAATTTCGTACTCTGTTTAGAACGTATAATTAAATAAATATTTTATGCTTAACATTGATTTAAAATAATGCTAACCACTCTGTAGAATTCCACCTTCCAAACAATTTGGCGTATTTTATTGTTACTTGGAGTCCCAAATGACTTTGTTATAACTAATTCATTAACAGCCAATCAGATTGCTTGTTGGTCAATGAGGCAGAGCTTGATAGTCTAAAAGAAAAAAGAGGCCGGTCTTATGGCGCAAAATAGAAAAACAAACGGGCAGCGATAATGACGCACGACTCTCATTCACTTACGGATACTATACGCAAAGCGTCAAGCCTCCCCGCCGCGCACAATTAATCCGACCCCGTCTTTCCGAAAATCCTAGCTATATCAACAATCTCCCCTTACGTCTCTCCATACACTACCACAATGTATACATAACAAACACACACGTTGCATTATGTACAGCGGAAGCCGACAAGCATATGCCAGTTTTTCAAAAGAATTCGTAAGATCTTCGTTGGCCGTGCGGAATCAATTTTTTCATCCTGTTGCCGAGACTCGGGATCGAATGCTGCTAACGGAAATTTTTTTTCACTATGTAGATATCTAAATTTAGAAATTTCGAATATTATTCACGTCAAAAATAGAATTTAAAAAATAATTAATAATATTTATAAATTTCATGTCATAATTTATAATTTATTATTTAAATTCTGAGGCCAAATGATTTAAAATAATAGAGACTTCGTTATAATTAAAAAAAAAAAAAAAAAAAATACTAAACCATAAGCTTTACACCTAATAATTCTGAAAACGTAAGTTTTTAATAGCAAAGATTTCCTAATAAATAAATTAATCAAACCATAAGTTTTACACTTAATAACCTTGGTAACTAAAGTTTCAAATTTTAAATGTCTTCATTGTATGTGAAAACCACAAGCTCTACACCTAAATATCCTACGCAAAAATAATTTATAAAGAGAAAAAATGATTTTGTTTGCATAAAAAAACAAACTGTAATCGTTACACCTAAAAACCCTTGGGACAAATATTTCATTTTATAAATAAAAAGAGACTTTGTTAGTAATAAAAAAAACGAAAATATAAGCTCTATACCTAACAACTCTGGGAAAAAAGCAGTTTTATAGAGAAAAAAGTTTTATAATAATTTCAATAATTTCATATTTGTAAATAATTAATATAAAATATTGAAAAACCATCAACAGTAATTATTTAACAGTATTAGTGATTAACAATTCGAGTAAAATTCTAATGAATAAAACTGGCAATATACTAGCATTGTTTAAAATAATCAAAATTATTATTTGGTTGATTAGTCATATGATTAATGACTATAATTACTTTTTCTAACAGCTAGAGTAAGAAGTATTTTTATTTCGGTATTTACTTAGTTTATTATTATAATTTAATTATTACAATTTAATTAACTCATTATCTTGCGATCAAAACTTAAAAATTCATCAAAACTTAAAAAACCATTTACCATTTTTTATATATACAACGAATTTTTATATTTGTTAGATAGTGAATTATGTATTAATTATTATAAAAGATATTAACTATAGCTTGTACGTGTAAAAATATAATTCAAGTAAAATTTTGGCATTTTAAAATTGAAAGGTATAAACAAAACAGAGAAGTATTTTATGGTGTATATGTTTCAGTTTTAACTTATAATGAATCCGAAGCTAAAATAGAATTTAGAGCCTTTATTGTAGAACTAAAGGGATATTCATAGAAGCTTACACGGTCAAAAAAATTTTCCCAAAAGGAAGGATTTCAATTTTTAGGATATTTATTAAAAATTCACATAAGAGATGATGATTATTGGTATGAACGAATATTACCATCGGATGAACTCCCATTATCATTTAGAATTTGCATACAATACAAAAAATTTAAAAATCATTTATATGATGATTTTAAAAGCTCCCTGGAAAAGTAAAAAATTTACATACTTCAACTTTGTTGTGACGGATAAAAAATTTCCTTTTCATAAAGCAATTTTAGCAGCTAGAAGCCCTGTTTTTGCAACAATGTTCAAAGAAAATGAAAAATTAACTGAAAAAAAATTTGAAAATATGAATTAAAAAGTTAATTAAATTTTTAAAAGAATTTTCTATTTTAGCTAATAAGTACAAACTCGAAGAATTAAATTCTATCTGTAAAAAAAACATTGAAATCATATCCTAACTGTAATTAGAAATACATAATAGACATACGTGATTATTTTTTATATAAAAAATTTGATAAATTTTGTAGTTTTTTATTGTCATATTACAGTAAAGTTAAATCTTTTTATTTTTATGTGTTGTAAAAGTATTGTACTATTCTCTATTCATAGTTTATATAAGTTTAAAATCAGTTAAGAATCAAGAATATATATTTCATGTGTTAAATTTACTCTTTATTAAGTTTATTTGATGTAATTTGTTCTTTATAAATATAAATATACATTGTATTTTTATACTGCAAACAATAAAAGTTTTTGTATTAAATCATCAATGTATTTTTTATATACCAATAACCCAATAACCCAATAACCCAATGTTAAAGAGTTGAAATAATTATTTGCAATATAAATACAAAAGAGATAATTTTCACTGGAGAATCGCTTCTTTTGCACTGTAGCACATATAGCTATTACTTTTTAATATAATATTTACCCTATCTGGAACATAAAGTTTCTTTCTATTATTATTGTTATTCAGTTTTTATGTTTACCAATTAGTTGATACAATATCTTAAAATTTATGTGATTATATGGTGAAAAACTAATTTTCTTCTTTTATTTATTATATATTCTGAATTATTAAATACTTGATTATCTACTAAATAAAAAAAGAACCAAAGTATTAAATATATTTAATATTGATAAAAAAAATACATAATTATTAAAACTAATAAAAGCACTAAAATATTAATTAATATTCTATTTAAATATATATTTCTGAATTATAATGTTTGAACTTAATTATTATGTATGCATTTGAAGTTATAAATAATAAAAAATTATCTTACTAAATTTTAAATAATTACCATAGGAATTAAAAAAAGTTTTATTTTACAGGATTCCTCATAGACTTTATATCGGGACCAGTGTCCGTAGGTTTTACATCGGCTGCCGCTATAATTATAGCGACGAGTCAGGTAAAGGACATTTTAGGCATAAGTATAAGCGGAGGTAAATTTCTTCAAGTGTGGCAAAAAATTTTTGAACACATTGGTGAGACAAGATTGTGGGATGCCGTTCTTGGACTTGTCTGCATGATTATTCTTCTGCTATTAAGGGTAGGTATTAATGTACTATTTATTGTGATATTTAATTTTTATTGTCATAAAAAACGGAAAAAAAATAAAGTTTTTGATTTTTATAATATATCTTTAAAATAATAATAATAATAATAATAATAATAATAATAATAAAACATTTTTGTATGAATCAGATTACAATACATCAATTTGTATTCAGTCAAATTATTTACTATTACACTACTCTTTACTCGATGAATTATAATTATTGGCTTTTATTAAAAAATATTTTTACTTTAAGCTAAACATTTTTTATAGATATATTGTCATTTAAAACAACATTTCAAATAAATTAAATATAAAAAAAACTTTCTAAAAATACGATTATTTATTATTTATTATTTCATGTATCTGCCAAATTCATTGCAGAAAGTGAAGGACATTCCCGTAGTATCAAAAGATTCGAAGATGCCATCGATATGGCAGCGCAGCCTCGAAAAGTTTCTTTGGCTGGTGTCGACCGCCCGGAACATCCTCGTGGTGGTGTCGTGCGCCGTTGCCTGTTGGCTTCTCGAAGAACATTTGGGCAGCTCACCGGTTATACTAACGGGTCACGTTAAACAAGGCTTACCCGGAATTGAATTGCCACCTTTTCACGGCAAAATCGCTAACGAAACGTACGATTTTTTCGACATGATATCGGTTATGGGCTCCGGTTGCGTCGTTGTGCCGCTGTTGAGCATCTTAGAAACCATTGCGATTGCGAAAGCTTTTTGTAAGTTTTCATTTCATTAGTTTTCTTTTTTATTAATAGTTTATTGCGCCTTAGCTTTCAATGAGTTATAAGAATTATCCATCAACATTAAACATTTTTTTAAATATTTTTAACTATAGATCGAACTAGAAATTATGGTATTAAATAAAGTATACGTTCAATCTTTATCGATATTTAAACTGCACAAACTTTACTGCAACAAAGTAAATATATTCATATTGAACGATTTTAGATTTTCGATTTGTTTCTTGTTACAATAATATGATTTTTAATCATCGTTTGTAAATTAAAAAATGATAAAAAATAATATATTTTTCCGTTTTAACATGAAATTATTACGTAAGCGCAATTTATTTTATCCATCCAAACTCAAATTAAATTTCAATCAAACGCCGAATTTTGTAAAGTAATAATAATAAAAAAAAAAAAAAAAAAAAAATTATTTTTCTCTTCGTTTACTCGAGAAGCCGAGGGAAAACCGATAGACGCGACGCAGGAGATGCTGGCGTTGGGTATGTGCAACGTTGTCTCATCATTCGTATCGTCGATCCCAGTAAGCGGCGGTTTGAGCAGAGGTGCCGTTAATCACTCGTCGGGCGTAAGGACGACTTTGGGCGGCGTCTACACGGGTATCCTCGTCCTCGTATCGCTGCAGTTTCTCACCCCGTATCTTTACTATATACCGAAGGCGGCCCTTGCGGCTGTCATAATTGCAGCCGTCGTTTTTATGGTCGAGGTACAAGTTGTTAAACCAATGTGGCGCACCAAGAGTAAGTTTTTTCACGCTTTTTTATCGAGTTAATTAAGATTCGATTATTTTTTATTTCGAATACGAAATTCGAATATTTTTTCGTTTTTATCAAAATTTAGATAGTGTTTTCATTATTTACGATGAAGTATACAAATGAAAATATGTTTTATGTTATGCAGAGATATTTAAAACCAATTTAACACAAACACATTTTTTTTTTTTTTTTTTTGTTTCAATAGTGAATTTTACAATTAAGTTATATTTAAAAATACTTCAAATTTCAGTTTAACCGTATATGCAAGTGTATTTTCATTTAATTATTTATTTTGCAATAAAAATTTTATTTTATCAAATTTAATATAAATTACTGAAATTTCATTCAAATTAATAAAAAATTATTGTTTTAATAAATTTTCAAATTCACATACATTAAGCTATTACAACACAATTATTTAATTTTAATTTGAATTTATTTATCTTATTATTAATAATATTTTATTAAAACATACTTATTAAATTTAATTGTATCTAGAATTTTACGTTTATTTATTTGGCTTTTATGGAGCACAGTTAAGTCGCTAACAATTTTTATTTTCTTCCTATACCGGATTAAAATTTCATCTATTATTGAAATTCATGATGCGATTAGTTTGAAATAATTAAATTTTTAATAAGTATGGGTAATAAATAATATTTTAAAAAATTCAATCGAAAAAAGCATGAATATTTTTTATAAGGTTTAATAATAAAACATTTTACTCTTACTTATTTTATTTTTGATGTCAATAAAATTTTGAGTTTTTTAAATTAAAATTAAAAAAAAAAAAAAAAAAAAGAAAAAAAATAAACTGTACTATATTATAAAATATAATATTATTTTAATTTAAAATTATCGAGTACTCCGAAATCAATATTTTTTCGACGATAATTTAAAATTGAAATTTATGTATTGAAAACTTTTTGCTAGATATTTTTGTAACAATTGGAGTAAAAAAATTCTTTGAAATAACTTATATATAATACTATAAAAAGATACTTAACTCGTACAAAAAAGTGTCAATTAAGAAATCTATTTTTGCCCTTTAGAAATTGATTTAGTTCCTGCAGTCGCTACGTTCTTGTGTTGTCTTTCCGTTCGATTAGAGCTTGGAATTGTCATTGGTATTGGCATAAACCTTCTGTTCCTTCTTTATGGATCAGCTAGGCCTTCTCTTCGCGTTAGCAAAGCGACGGTGAGTTTTTTTTCTTCTACTTTTTATCAAAGTTGTTTGATAAAAAAAAATTTTTATTTTTATTAAAAATTTTAAATACAATTATTAACAAATATATTAAAATCAAAATAACGTAAAAAAAAAAAAAATAATAATAACTCGTCAAAATTGACAAGTTTTTAGTTTTGTACTTAAAAATTTTGAATACGTATCTTTTAACGTGTAAAACAGTGTACACAAAGAAAGTAAAAAGTATTAAACTTGTATCGATGAAGAAAATTAGATATTCATCATGAAAATATGAAAAAAGGAAAAATTTAAAAAAATTAATTTTATTTTATAAACGGGATAAGCTTTAAGCAATAAAATTTGATTGTAGAAGGACATTTTCAAAATCCATCGATTAAATGGTAATACAATAATATTATCCCAACGAATCTCGTCTTTCGTCGAGTAAAATGAAAACGTTGTCTTGTTACAGAGCATCGGAGGTCTAGATTACCTGGTTATCACACCGGATCGTAGCTTAGTCTTTCCGAGCGTCGAGTACGTAAGATCGATGATCAGCAAGCAGGGTTCGAAGCAAGGAACCGCCGTGCCGGTCGTTATTGATTCCACGCACATTCAGGCTGCCGACTTCACCGCTGCCAAGGTTCGTTGCAATTTCCGCGCACGTATTTACTGTACGGATACCTCCTACCGGTATATCGTCGTTGATATACATTATAACCATTTAATTCGGCACATTCGTGCGCGTACCAAATTTCGTAATGATCAAAATGTGCATATATATTGTTTTTTTTTTTTTTTTTTTTTTTTTTTTACTGTATATATTTGATTATAAAAAATAGATGAAGTCGGTATCGTAAAAAATAAATTACTATAAAATTATAAATTTTAAAAAATTTTAATTTTGAAAATTAAAATTTAATTTTGACATTAGAAATTCAAATAGTACATTTTTAAAATGAATATTTAATTTTTAAGTATATTCATTTGATTGAGTTTCGATATAAAAAAATATGCGCTTCATTAATAGCAATAATAATCCCTACTGCTGTATAAATTATAATTATAAAATACTAGTGTATTGAAATTATTAAAAATAATAAAAAAACGTATTAAGTAGAACTGATAAGTTACCTAAAATAAATTTTTGTTTAAAATAAAACTTATATTTATTCTGATTTCATTACATTTTCAGGGGATTAAAAGTCTTATCGAAGATTTTACACGAAGAGGACAACCACTTATATTCTACAATTTGAAACCGAGCGTCGTTACTATTTTCCAAGGCGTTAAGCCGATTGATTTCCGATGTTGTTTTAACGAAATCGAACTCAATGATTATCTTAAAGGTTTTTTAAGCAACTTCTACTTATAAATACACACAAATTAGTTATAACAAAGTATTATCCTTTGTATTTAGACATTCATGATTTTGATTATATATTTTATAATTTTAAAACTATTATTGCTCAGTTTTTCAAATCTAATTAATTCATGTTAAATTTTTTTTACAGAATTTTCAAACGCCTCATCTAATGCCGTGAGTCGGCACTGAAAGGCTAAGCGAGTATAGTAACGATCTCGAAAAATTTCAGTATTAAGTCGTCGACGAATTTCCGACACTTGTTATGAGCACCTTAAAATTCGCGTGACAACAATAAAAAGAAATAAAAGAGAGTAGTATTAGGATTAACTAATACTCAGAGAAGAACGAGAATCTCGTCAATTCGATTTGTTTTTGTAAATATGTACGTAAAAAATTAATATTAAGCATATGTAATAAACCAGCAAAATTATTCTGCCGTATAAAATGAGTTTTTTGTTAATATTCTTAAATTAATACACATTCATTGAACTAAAGTAATACTTTATTATTGTTTTTTTTTAGCATTAACACAGTATTATTGCACACTCAATTCAATGATTTTAAAATATAGAGGTTTGACATTTTTGAATATTTGGAATAAATATTTTGTATCAACATATTACGGAAAAATAAAAATGTTCTAGCTGCTTAATCATTATTTGATTTTCTTAAGACGGATAATAAAAAAAAACCTTGTAGAATGCATAAAACAGATAAATATTTTTTATTTACTTTGACATTCATTGTATTAATTTATTTTATATTTTTTTAAATTTATATTTCTAAAATAATTAAATGAAAACTAATTATATTTGAGTTTCAATTAATTATTGTATTTCTTACACTATAGAAATAATAAAAATTTGATTAAACGTTTTGTTAAAAAAAAAAAAAATAATAATAAAAATGAATTTTATTAAGAAACGCAAGTAAATTACGTACTTTTCTTTGATCGCTTTAATGATATTATCAACAGCATCTTTGCTTAAGAGTGTAACGGTACATCCACCAAAACCTGCACCGGTTAAACGCCTAAAACACCTTCAATTCCGCGTTAATATTGCCAAGGTGTTCCTGAATATCTGGAATATAAATATTATTGATACATTAACATATGAAGTAATAAAAATGTTTATATTTGCTTAATCATTATTTGATGTGATTTCCTTAAGACAGTTAATAAACAAATCTTTTATAGAAATCTCTTATAAAACAAAAAAATATTTCTTATTCATTTTAACAACTATGCTTTAGTTGTAATTAATTATTGTATTTTTTAAACTATAGGAACAATTAAAAATTGGTTAAAAATTAAAAAAAAAAAAAAAAAGAAAAAAATACTAATTGTTTTAATAAAATCTTTAAAGTAGTTTTAACAAAAAAAAAAAAAAAAAAAAAAAAAAAAAATCGACAATTCTCATAATATCTTGCAACGTTATAAATTAAATAATCCATTTGAATTTCTTAAAATTTGAAGTTAGAAAATAAAATTGAAGCAATTTTCCCATTCGTCTTAAAAAATAAATGTGTTTCTGCATATCTTCTACCAGCGAAACGTTACTTCTTTTTATGTTCTTCCTTTATTTTTTAATATTTGTTTATTTCATTTTTTAATAAATATATTTAATAGAAACGTTATGATTCAATATACCGTCGATAATTCGACAAAATTTAGATCACGCTATGGCATGAAATTCGTTATTTTTGCTCGCATAAGGTTTGCACTCTGTGTTACGTGCTTTTTTTGCGCGTATACAGAAACGATAGCGTAATAATTCCAATCGCGCGGACAATGAAGCCTACGCAATCGCTCGAGCAATTTTCTGTCCGCGGATGTTTCGGATGCTTACCTATTTGAATCTATTATGAATGGAGACTTCGATAACTACTTACATGCGAAAAAATCCAATCATTCGAGAGATGACTGAAAAAAGAAATTCGCAGCTACAATATTACTTTTTTTTTAACTAATAATCAGCAAATAACTTTATTTAATTTTTAATTAAAAAAAAAAAAAAAAAAAAGACAAGTAGTATCAAAATTGATTTAAAATTTGTATGATGCAATAAAATAAAGTGTTCATTTTAATAATTTTTTATCGTATCACATTTAAAGTCTATCAACTAACACTTGAGCAATATAGAATAGAATTTGGTGTTAAGGAATGTTCTATTATTCTTTCGAATTTGAAAATTGGACAAGATTTTTTTTTTTTTTTTTTTTAGTTATTTTGTAAATTAATATTAAAGCATGTCGTAAATGAAAATAAATTAATTTAAAGCAATATTAGAAACAAAACCTAATAAAGCTGTAGTTATTTATAAAAAGTATTTATCGTGATAATTTTATTTAGCACTAAGAGACTGCACCTATTGTATTATTATTAAATGATGATAATTTTAGAAAGGATAAGATAAAAATATTGTTAAATTGTATTAATTTATAATAATTGGTTATTACAAATTTTAAACATTAAAATTGATGAGTAAAAATAAAAATTAAAATATTATTAACTTTATCGACACAGGTATTTTTTTGTAAAAATGTATTAATTTTTGTATTCATATTTCAACACTTGGGAGCCTGATTCCTTAAAATAAAATAACAGTAATAAAATAAAGATTAAATAAAAATAGGTAGTCCCGCTATGCGATAGCAATATCATTGAGGTTTACTATAATAAATGGATCAACGATAATAATTGCAACTTGAATATATGTTGATGTAATATACATTTGTTATAAAAATTGATTGGTTATAGTTGTCGTTGGTCCGTCCAGGAAAAAGCTGCTGTATAAGAGAATACCAGTAGGTACTTGAATAGCTGCCAAAATACCGCAGAGTACATAGTTAGCGACATGATGGCCGAACTCACCGGTGGTCTCCTTTTTTAATTTCTTGTTTCAAGTGGACTTGTTGTTTTAAAAGAAAACATGTGTATTATTTTGATCGTCCATAAATGTAATTTATTCTTTGATTCATTAATATTATGTCAACTTAAATTTGCAAAGTGTAATTTTTTTTTTTAAATACAAATTATTTTAAATATTCTAAACTTAAAAAAAAAAATTATTTCTATTAAATTTAATTTTTTTATTATAGATAATTATTGTTTTATTAACTGAAATTAAATTAGTACAAAGTAAATCTGACTTAATATAATAAACTAATGTTTAAATTCGTGATTTTTGCAAAACATTATAGTAGAATTATTATTAAAATACATTTTTAACTGTATTTATTATAATAAAGAAAAAAGTTTGATCTTGTTTAAGAAATAAACTGTTATTATTTATTTCTATACTTCTATTACATTATTAATTATGTATTAATTTCATAATTTTAATTAATATTTGTTTAATAAATAAACAAATATATTAAAAAAAAAAAAAAAATAATGCAATTAATGAAGTAAATAGTAATATTGAAAATAAAAAATATATAATAAAACTATACATTTTTTAAAATAAGTATATTTAAATTTTATTAAATTTATAAAAATACAAGATTATAATTAACGAAGTAAGTATAATTAACGTAATTTTAACAAGAATGTTAATATTTCAGGTAATAATGATGGTAATTTTGTCAAAATTTTTTCTTGAAAAAGATTTACATCTTTATTGGTACAAATAAAAGTAATACTTTCAGTTTTTAGTTTTTCGCAATTGTACATATCGGCTAAACTGCAAAAATCAAAGACGTTATCATCGCTTAATTTACTGCATAGATATTCTTCACATATTTCCTTGAGCTTCTTCAAGTCATACTTTTCGGCCGCTTTTAATAATTCAGCAGCTAATGTATCTAATTTTGTAATTTTATCGGTATATATATATACTAACATTTCTTCCACTACGTCAGCATCAATATCTTCAATATATACCACATTTTTCAAAGAATCTTTCGTTTCGTGATTAAATAATGCAAAAAATATTGGACTTCGTGCCGATAGAACAAGCTTGTGTACCTTAAATTCTCTTCCTGATGAAATAATTTTAAAGTCGCACATATGTTTATTATCCCAAAGTTTTTGAAAATCGTTAGATAATTGATTAATGCTGCCCATATTCCCAATATGAGTTTTTGGGAAATCATCTATTGTACCAGAGATAATTTTACATTTTATAATTAACTTTTCATCTGTTAAATTCACCTTAGATATAGGATAATTATAGTAATAATTAAAATATACCGGATTATCGTTAGCTTTTATTGATTGATTATTTATTTGTAATGAATTCATTTTATTAGGATTATCGAAATTTAGTGTTACGATTACGGTTGATTCGTTTTTCGATTTTAAATATAAACCAACAACAAATCGTATTAAACCTCGGGAATTTGGTGGATTGTCGATTTTGAAACATAATTTCCATTCTAATTCATTCATGAAAAATGGTGTTGATTCAAACATTTGATCAAATTGATAATTAAGCATATTGATATTAATTATTTCCCACTGGTAAAGTACTTCGTTTACTTTTACGTTTGTAACGCCTTTATATTCCATATTGTGGTATATTTATCGAATTTAAATTCAACCTATAAAAATTATTTTCCAATCAAATATTTAAATTAATTTATTGATTATTTTTAAGATAAACGCTTACTTTCATTTTGCTATAAAAATTTGTGGAATTATAACTCAATATTTTTCATTAAAAGTTTTATAATTTTTTATGAAATTTAATCTTATATGTAAATGAAACATTAGACATAATAAGACACACCATACAGGCGACGTGCCAAATACGAGATCGGACCGTGAAAGATACAAAAGAAAAATATATTCTAGAAAAGAAAACAGAATAAAAGAGACGCGCGCAAATCGACTCTCTCTCTCTCTTACACACTCGCACGCATGCAAATATATCGAGATCGTAAAGAAAGCGACTTACTTTCTCGTTACTTATCTCTAGCGACAACTTCCTTCTCCGTTATTCCTTTCTCTCCTTATCTTTTTAAACTCTGCTTACTTTTTTAGCTATAAGAAAGATTGAGAAAAATGGCGTGCTACCTTCTCCTGTGCTATATCGAGAATGAGGTTCTTTAGTTCTTTACACTATAACTATTCATTGTAAAAATTCTCCCCCCTCCCGACCCTACAGTTTAAGAATGTTCTTTCAGTACGTACTAATCAATGTAGTGTATTACTAATCAATGTGTGTAGGCTATTACGCGTGGTTGACTCATATAGTACGAGGTATATTTGTAGATTTGATGACGTTTTAAAATAAAAACGAAAAATGAGTGACACCATTAAAAAGTTTCTTTGGAAAGAAAAAAGAGTGATAGAGAAGGTGTATAAAAAACGTTTACAACAACAAAAAATTGGAAAAAACAGAAATATGTAAGGTATTAGAAATGATGCGCATAACACATATAAATAATCATTGAGCAAACGAGAATTAGAGAAATAGAGAGAGAGAGAAAGAGAGGGGGGAAGTACAACGCTGTCAAATGTACAAAATAATTTATAGAGAAAAAGCAATAAATTCCTTTACTCGTTAATTTATTGCTCAGCTCATAGATACCCAATCAATATTTTTAAAATCGATTATTATCAATTGAATATACTGTTTTCTTTATAAAAATTTTGAAAAAAAAAGTGCCAATGTTAAACGATGATGTGCATAAACGTAGATACACGCATTGTACCTCATAGACGGTATGCAAACAGAACATACCAACATTGAACATTAATTATTATACATTGACTATTATATATACATGTTAAAAAATAAATAAATGTATATGTATTTGCATACATACATGATGTTTAAGTATTTTTATATTAATTAATTTCAATATAATCAATTATCTTCTTTTGAAATGACAATGTTTTAGTAGTAAGACTTTCAAAAAGGATATTGCACACATTTTTTATGATTTTTGACACTAGCTTTTCATTTTTATACCTGGATTTTCCTATGTGTTGTGGATAAGAAACTAGAGATTGCATATCTTTTAATTTTTCGGAAAATATAAAAGAGAGTGTCTGAACGTTTAAGTTATATGTATGAGAAAGGAAGAGGGAAATATATTTATAGATAAGTCAATCGGACTTGTTCGCAAGCAGAGTCGAATTGTCAGAAGCAAGCTGAATTCAGACTTTGCAAAATTTTGCGTTGCTTTTATTTTCATAATCCTTAAAATTATGCAATAATAATACTTTGAATTATTTATTTCAATACGTTAAAACTCTCTATAAATTAGACTGTAAATTTTAAAGCGTTTTAATAGTATTTTTACTAATTGTATAATTTATACTAAAAGAATAATAATTTTGCAATTTAAACAATTATAAAATTATCTTCCTAACAATATTAGACGTATTTATATTTATTAAATAATTAAAACATTACACTTGTTTCTAAACACAAAACATAGTTAAAAGTTATTTTCTAAGGTTTTTGATCAGTCAAGCAATTTTTAAATACACTAAAACCCTAAATTATTTACATTAATTTTTATAGGTAATTGAACGAATAATTCATTATAAAAATAATGACAAACTTTTCGTTAGGCTGTCATTTAATATTATTTAACGTAACTGGCTTTTAGCAGAAAAATTAGGGATGCAGAATGAAAACGGATTCCGAATTCAGACTCAGCGAGTTACAGCATATAAGAATATTATGGTCTTGTTAAATATACTGAACAATTTTTTTTTTATATGCTTGTGTTATCACAAAAGTTCGTTAAGTAAATTTATTTATAAATCGTTATGAATTTAAAATCAAAGTATTTCCATTTTAATATTAAAATTATTGCAGTCGGCGCCAAAAGGCTTATAGCAAGTACAGTAAGAATCTCGAGAAAATTTTTCGAGATTCGAGAAGTCGACGAATTTGCGGCATTTTTAAAATTTGCGTAATAATAATAAAAAGAAATAAAGGAGAGTAGTATTGAGATTGTCCAATGGTAAGGTAAAAATGAAAATCTTATGTAATAAACCAACAAAATTATTCTATGTATAAAATAAGTTTAAATTCATACACATTGGTTGTACTAAAGTATTAATTCATTATTGCTGTTTATTTTTTGAGCATTATTACAGAGTTATTATACTTTCAATTGTATAGCACCATTCGATGGTCTTGCTATATAGAAGTTTGGCGTTCCTGAATATCTAGAATATAAATATTATTGATATATTAACATATTATGAAGTAATAAAAATGTTCATGTTTGCTTAATCATTATTTGATTTGATTTCCTTAAGACAGATAATAAACAAATCTTTTATAGAAATCTCTTATAAAACAAAAAGATAATTTTTATTCATTTTAACACTAATTGATGTATATCTTTATTTTATATTTCAAAAATAATTGAATAAAAATTAACTATGCTTTAGTTGTAATTAATTATTGTATTTTTTACACTATAAAAATAATTAAAACTTGTTTAAAAATTTTCTTTAAAATAATAATAATAATAATAATAAATGAATTTTATTAAGAAACGTAAATAAATTGCGTACTTTTCTTTGATCGCTTTAATGACATTATCAACAGCATCTTTGCTTAAGAGTGTAACGGTGCATCCGCCAAAACCTGCACCGGTTAAACGGCTTCCTAAAACACCTTCAACGCCGCGTGCTGCTGTTACCAAGATGTCCAGCTCTTCGGAAGAAACCTCGTAATCGTCGCGTAGCGAGTCGTGGCTTTCATTCATCAATTTACCGAATTTTTTGAAATCATTCTTTTCAAGGCATTCAGCCGCTTCGAGTGTTCTTTGTATTTCGGTTAATACATGGCGTGCCCTTTTTATTGTAGTTTCGCTCGCATTTTTCGACTTCAATACTGCAATTTTATAATTGTTATTGCCTATTTTTTATTATCTTCATTTTAATTAATGATCAACTTTGATATACTATTACTACGTAAATTCACTTCAGCCATTACGACAAGAAAATTTCAAAATACGTAAGCCATACCTTCGAGATCGTCGATGCTGGCTTCTCGCAAACTTTTTTTTTCCAAAAGTTTTGCAGCCTCGAAGCAACAATCCCGGCGCTCGCAGTAGGCGCTCGAGCTGAGTTTGTGGGGCGCATTCGAGTTAGTGATGAGAAAGACTTTGTCGGCTAAATGTTGCATCGGTATCTGCTTGGTGGTCAAATCTCGACAATCCAGCAGTAGAGCGTGTCCTTCCTGTCCCATTACTGAGATGAATTGGTCCATTATACCACATGGTACGCCCGCGTATTCATTCTCAGCTCGCTGACACGCCATTGCCTGCGCCAGCATTACATCTTTCGTTAACGATATGGAGCTATTCGTTATCGTGATAACGAAGTTTTCGTATTACAAAAATATTGAATAGTGGTCTATGAGGCATGAATTTTTTTAAAACTTACGTACGTTGCCTCGAATCGGTAAATTTTATGAACAGTAAAAATAATGATTCATAGGTATGAATTTACTAAACTGGATTGGTAAATTTTATTAATAGAAAAAACGTCGATAACCATCGATAATTGATTGTTTTTAAAATTTAATAACTTTTGTGGAAGTAAATTATCTTGTAACATAAAAATATTAAATAAATTTTTTAATTTTATTATAAAATTATAATTAAAATTACATCAACTGAATTATGAACAAAGTTTAATCAACAAAATTTTATTAATCAAAAATTGTCAGTCAATATGATAGAAAATTATCACATAAATTACTTGAAACATTAGCTATACGCTTTTATTTTTTTTAAACCTAATTATCATTAGTTATACACACAATATGGCAATTTTATTTTTCTAAATTTAATTTACATTTAATAAAAAAAGGTTAAATTATTTACTTTGAATTATTATTGCCACAATAAAAAATTATTGACAAATTTTATAGAAACGTAAAGAAAATAATAATTCGTATTACCTTATCGCTTAGGTTTGAAACATAACCGCTCATAGATTCTAAAAATGTGTACGTTGCCACTTCAAGAGCAGCGGAGCTACTGAGTCCAGCACCAACGGGGACAGTAGAAAGGATCACAGCGTTAAATCCCGTCAAAGGATCTAATTAAATATAAATATTTCTATATTGATTCAAATAATTAGTATTGATATAAAAAATTTGATCATTTTCATACAAAATTTAAAAATACAGACACACGTAGCACAAAAAAAATAAAGTCTCGCGTCATACCCATCCATCAGAACCAAATGCGAAACCACTGAAAATAATGTATTATAAAATTTTCCGCTCAAGTATTTCTTCAGAAAGGTTTACGACATAAATTCATCAAATTTGCATATAAGCATCGAAAGAAAAAACGCGATCAGTGAACGATGAAAAAAAATTCGACTTGGAAAAAACTAAAGCTGATAAAATTATTTTATAAATATTATTAATATCATTTATAAAATCAATAAAAGCAATTTAAATTTTAATTAAAATTATGCATAATCAACGTTAATATAAACAAAAATTAATGCTTTAAACACGTTTATGAAGAATTAAAATTAAAAAAAAATAAATATTTTCATTTTATATTTTTATAAAAATTAGAGAAATAAAGGAATAAGTGTAATAAAAATAAATTACGTGGGAAATTGGCAATGCAGCCTTTAACATAGTTAGCCCATTTAGGTTCTCCTGATTTTATCGACTCTCGATTACAATCGAATTCAGCTACACTCTGTTGATTAACGACATCGCTCATTGAGATGATTTTACATTTTTTCGTATTATTTGGTTTTCCAGCAATTAACGTAACCATTGGTAGTGCCTTTAAATAAAAATTAAAATCCATTAGGAATTGAAATAATAATATAATACAAGTAGAGTAATGGAAGTCTAACTATTTTGGTAACAACAAGTAGAGTAATGGAAGTAAAACTATTTTTAGAACTATAAATTATTTAAAAGTATAATTATGTACAATTTGTTTCCTATATTTTATTAAGAAAGTAAAAAAGAATATTCGCAATATAATTTTTAAAAAATTATAATTATAAAAAAGTTCCTTAAAAAAGTAAAACTTAAAAAAGTTCAATTACTTTAATTATAATAATCTATTTAAAGTAAAAGATAATAAAAGCTAATAATAAAAACTTTTAAATACATCATTAGTTTCAAACGAACCGCGACAGTCTATAGGAGAGAAATCTTTTCAATAAACTTATATAAATATGCATTATAATTTTATTGATAAAATGTATGTATATACTATATATATGTAAAATTATAGTATATAAATATATTTATAGTATACATATATTTATAGTAAAATATATATATACTAGTATATATATGTAAAATCTAAAGATCTTACTTAAATTAAACCAATAGTTATTTAATATTTTAAACTTGACCTTGTACTCAATTTTCAAGGTCATTATTACGAGAAAATTTCACGATAAACCTTATATATCCTAATTTAAAATAAGATTGCAATTATTAGCGTTACTCTAAAAATAAAATTTATACATGAAACGTTTAAATAATTTAAACTTTAATAAAAATTGTTGCTTTTTAAACAATACAATCATTCAAATCTTAGCTTAAGAAAATTACCATTGGCAAGACAAAGCCTTCATTGTAATCAGTGTGTTCGCCGATTAGATTGACGCGGCCCGGTGCACACGCACACACAGTTGGATTATCGCCGAATTCTTTCGTGTAAGTTTGTATCGCCACTTCTTTTATCTTGTTTACTTCGGTATAAGTCGTGGCCATTTTTTTTTGTCAGTCTTTTTTATATCACTCCCTGTGAATAAATTTTGTAAATGTTAAAGTATCATTATTACGTATTTTCGAATATTTTTCTTTTTAAAGTTTTTAAGTACATCGACATTTTTTAAACATTATGCATATCCATTAAATATTATAAGATAATTAATTTATAAAATCTCGATATTGGTTTAATTAATTATAATTAATGTCTATAAATAGATTAAAATTATATCGTTATTAATATGAGTTAAAATTGGAATCAATGGTCGTATCGATCATGTTTTTCAAATCAATAAATTTGAAAATCTTTAAAAAATTTATTTCACCATTTAATGAATAAAAATTTATAATGCTTACAATTTTAAAACAGTCGACGATTTCTTACTCTTAAAACAAAAATTTATCGCTTATCGTGTAATTGAATATCGGTATTATGAGACATAAAACGAGAAAAGAATTTTATAGTTTGGCTTTGAGTATAAGCTTACCAACTCTAATCTTTCTCAGTCTCGATTTAAATCAGGGTCACAGATCTGAAACTTTCATGGTAAAGACATGTAGCTACTGCATGATGACGAATATAATTATGTAATTATGCAACGCTACAATTGAATGACGTATCTTATACGTAACGGATGTTCGAATTCGTGACGTTACAGAATCGTTTTTTTTTTTTTTTTTTTTTTTTTTTTTTTAATAAATTCATATTCTTGTTTACTAATATTGCATATTTGCATCTTTGATGAAAATACAGGAAATAGGAACTTAAGAAAAAGGTAAACGCGATATTTAAAATAGTTTAGTTTTTCAACATTAGCTTACTTATTTTGATTTTAAATTTTTTATAAGTCATTCATCAATGGCCCTATTCATCAATTTTATGATTTTCTCACACCGATTTCCGCGTCTTACAAATAGCAACGCTGTATTTTTTTCTTTGCAAAGTTTTTTTCCTTCGTTATAGCGAATGAACGCATTGTAGCAAAAATGAAAAATTTTAGTCTGTGATAAATTAATTTCATTTTATTAAAATTACATATATATATATATATATATATATATATATATATATATATATATATATATATATATATATATATATATATAATAGTTTAGAAATATTACTATTATCGAAAACTATCGGACCTTCCAGTGATTCATAAAAATATGCATTTTTGTGAAAAGTGTTTCATATAAAAAGTTTTAGGGTTTCGGTCGGGGTATACAATAATGACTTTGACCTTCGACCTATTCTTAGGGGACATATCAAGGTCAAATTTGAAATTTGAAATGAAAGCCCCAGGATTTGAAGGTTTTTTACATAATTTTTAATTTTAACACTCCGTTGCGAAATTATACGTTTTCACATATAGTTTCAGAATGAAATTAATAAAGTACATAAATTTTGGAATTTATTTCTTTGTACCGCAGTTGGGTTTTTTGTTTTGTACCTTTTTTTTTCGTTTATCTATTGCAGATACAGAACGTGACACGCTTAGTCAATTTTTATATTATAATTTATTATATTATAATTTATTATCTTATACTATAATGCATCGTGCACCCATAAATTTGCCTATTTTAATAGATAGACTGGAAAATATTTATCGAGTCACGAAATAATTATTTTTTCGGCGTTTCATTATATCCAATTAGAGTTTAACGGTCTATCTTTCTATTGATACGTGATTCCATCGACCTCTTTCTGGCCTCCTTTTTTAGCTTCTGTTTTACCGATCCCGAATTTACTATTATAAAAACATTTTCGCTCTTATCAGAGTAAATTCTTAATAAATTCCTTTTATCCTCTCGCAGAATATTTTTTTCTTAAATACATTAAACCATTAACTCTGTTCCATGAAAGATTATGAAGTTAGTTACCGATGAACAGTGACCGATGACAGTGTTACGGTCCTCTTATGTTGGTTACAAGTCGATGAAGCATTCGTTATCTGAAACGCAGTAAGAGACTGATTCAAGTCCTTTAAACAGTAGGTCATTTTTTTTTGCCCAACTCTTCGTACAGTTGGAGAGTGTTGGAAAAGTGCCACACAGACGTAGTGCCTTAGCTTTCTATATAGATTCTTTCTATTTTCTATAGATTTCTATATTGAGTCTTCCCCTACCTACTGGCTGAGAATGCGCTGGCTAGCGAAAAGAACTGCCTTTGGATTACTCAAAGTTTCAATAATTATAGGGATCGAAAATTTATTCAAAATTTTCAATATCTTTAGATATTGTAGGATTCCGTACTTTCAATTTTCTTTATAGTTCGGATAATTTTTTTTTTAATTTTATGATTTTCTTCTAATTTCGATTTTTTTCTAATTTCTCATTTTTTTCTCTTCATGAAGTTTAATTTTCTTTTTATTTAAAGTTTTCAATATCACTAGCTGGTACTACTTTTGCGTTTGAATCTGGAGAAGACATAATTTTGTAACTGACGTTAAAAACTGTATAACTTTGCAACGAAGCGGTAAAATAAAAAATGGCATAAGAAACCGCAACTTGATTATAAAGGCCTATCTAATGATACCCAACACGGGGAAGTGCAGGGAAAAAAAAATTTTCATCTCAACATCTGCCAACTTAATAAATGCTCCAAAAATATTTGATGTCAGTAAAATCGATTAATAATCATGAATTTTAGAAAGTACCCTGCTAGCAAATGTTAATTGGAATTTATTCAAAAATTTCAATTGATTTCAAACGTACTTTTTAATTGAGAAAAGTCACATTCAAAGCAATTGAAATAAAAATGTCTATTAAAATCCATTCAATTTAATCAGCCAAGAAGTGTAGGATTCATTGAAATCAATCGAAATGAATTAAAAAAAAACAGTGAAAATCAATTAAAGTCTATTGCAATCTATTGAAATTAATAAATTTGAATGAAGAAAACATTAAAACAAATTAAATTTCATTAAATTATTTGATTAATATTTTATTGACATTAGTGGCATTTCAATCGATTCTAAATAAGTATATTATATTTAATTGCTAATTTTTACATTTAGAAGTACAATTGAAATTTCAATTAAAATTGATAAAAGTATTATATCGATATAAATTGTATTTCTATTTCTATTCTAAGTGAATTTGCTAAAAACGTATTTATTTTACTCCATACGATAAATTACGTTATTTTACCGCGCACGATACACCCACAATAGGTGACCACTATAGTAGATAAATTCAGTGTTGTTATATACTAATCAAAAGGAAATCCAGCCTCTTGCGAGACAGATGATAAAAGTATTCGCCCTCTAGTAGATGAATTTTTATTGAAAAAAATGTTCATTAAAATTAATTAAATTTATCCAAATCTATTGAATTCACATTAAGAACATGTTTATTAAAATTAATTAAAGATTAAGTTTATTGAAATCTATTAAATTCATATTAAGAAAATGTTAATTAAAATCATTTAAAAATTCAGTTTATTGAAATTAATTAAATTCACATTGGGAAAATTTTCATTAAAATCATTTAAAAATTCAGTTAATTGAAACCTATTAAATTCGCATTAGGAAAATTTTCATTAAAATCAATTAAAGAAGAAGGTTATTGAAATCTATTGAATTCATATTGAGAAAAAGTTCATTGAAATTACTATAATTAGGTTGTAAGTTTATAAGAGTTCATTAAAGTCAATAAGATTTAATAGATAAATTGCTAATTTAAATCAATTAAAAATTAAATTCGAATAAAATCCATTCAAATCAATTCAATTTCTAATAATTCCAATAGATTTTTATCGGTTATTTCTAACAGGGTGATGACAGACGAAAAGAGCGAAATTATAAGCGTTCCTTCTTCAATGACGAAATAAAAAATTGAAAATGTAGAAAATATATAATTATATAAAATATTAATATTTACTAATATATATATATATATATATATATATATATATATATATATATATATATATTATAAAAAAATAGATTAATATATAGTAATAAAAAAAAACTGATAATATATAAATAAATTTGAGTTGTAAAAGTACTTTTATAAAATTGTATTTATGTAAAATAATTTTTTTATTTTATTGGTAAACGATGATCTGCTAAACAAGAATGATAATTATGTAATTTTCGAAGTTTATTTATTTATTTATTTTTTTTTTCAAATAATTATTCATGTAATTGGAGCATACACGTTACGATCGGTTGATAAGCATATACATATGAGGAAATACAAAGAATCGAGATCGAAATTCGGTAAAGTACAACGCGACAATCTTGAGCGCAATTTAATGATGGATTCATCTGTATTCGAGCGGATGATTCTCGAAGTATCGTATTAGGCAGGAACTAGGATATAATAAATAGAACATGAAACTCGAATCGGGTTTGTACTTACGTATGAAATGAAGAAAAAACCCTTAAATTTGATCCAAGTGTCGGCACGCCCTCTAATGGAAGATGTTATAGACTAGTTCAAATCTTCTATTAGCACTCTGATATCTATATAAAAACACGGTCGTATAAACATAGATCTAGAAACTCTAGAGATGGAAAGTATCAGTTTTGTGAAAGAAATTTAGTTTTTAAATTTGTCACTCATAGCGCTACAATTTGATCTACCGGGCGCAAAATGCATTAGGAATTATTGAGAATTTTAGTTAGGTTAACTCGTAATGGTCACAAGGGGTCTACTGGACTCCATGCAGAAATGCAACTGCCATTTACGTTTTTTATGTATCGACTTAAATCTTCAACTTAATTATTTAGTTGAAAATTTTTTCTTTTTATTGCAATATTTAAACGCGAGTTAAGGGTTATCTGGACCACCAGTTACCATTACGGGTTAATAAATAAATAATATATTATTAAGAATTTGCGTCAATTACGAATATTATGTATATTAATTAGATGTACGTATAAGCATATTTATAAAAAAATATTTGATTTGCTACTTGACAAATTGTGAATGTGTAAAAAATACGTAATTGTATTAGGTATTTGAAAAAAATACATAATTCTGTAACGCCAACAAAATTTGCAATTTAAATTCATAATTTTTTCAAATAGCTATTATTGTTATACAGGATATATATTGTTAATAATACAGTTTGATGTTTCGTCACTTAATCAACAGATTCTATCGGGTAGCCAGTAAATCATAATAATTTTACATGCAATTTTAATATAAATTTTAGAAATCGAGAGATAGTGAAAAATAAACAATTTATTAAAATTAAATCAAGTATAAATATTTACACTCACATACTTTCAATAAACTATGGATAAAAATAAAGAGTTCAGTGTCAACCTTATCCCTGTGTTTAAAGTTATCACTTAATTCTGCAAAAGGTAAAAAATTGGAGTTGTTTTGTAGCGGTCTTCCTAAGGTTATTACCCCTACCACGAAAATTTTCAGGCTTACGCTCAAATGCTAATTGCAATCTGCACTCGTGCATAATTAACCGTTAACATTATGTATATATACTACATCTGTACATATTTCATAGTATAATTTACATGCGTCAATCTTGTCAATTGTATTATATATGGTGTTAGTTGTGCTTGCAAGCATCGAGCGACAAGTCGTGCCTACATAGCGAAATTTTAGCCTTGTGTTTTGACGCAGTTACAGTCGGTCTAAAATCTGAAATTGACAGGTGACAGATCTACAGGGTAGATATTTTTTGATAATCGAAGAGGCGAATCAAGAAATGTGTCATGTCGGTTTCAGATCCTTTAATCAAAGAATTGAAAGGTTTGTAATTATTAAAATATTTATTTATAAAATATTTATTTATTTGTAAAAATACGTAAGAACCGTAGGTCAAAATAGGATAAAAAAATTATCTAGTAAAATTGAAAATTTTGATTTATTTAATTCGGTTTTGTAGTTGTTTTTTTATTGCAAAAACTACTCAGTAATTTTAGCAACTTAATAAAAATTTGTTATATATTTTCAAAAATAATAAACGATATATCTAATACTTCTTATACTGAAGATATTATTGATTTTACGTTAACTTTGAATTCATTGAAGACTTGTTTTCCCACCATTTATTTGACATTAAAAATTGATTTACAATTTAGCGGGAAATTGGAATGATAAGAATAATTATTTCAACAAAATATTATATATACTCTAACCAATATTCACGTTAATATCTTGTCAATACTAAGTTGCGTTATGCAAAAATCTTAAAATTAAATTAAAAATATTTCTTTATAAACAATTTATCATTATTTTTTTATTTTAATCAAACTAAAATATTTCAAATTCAATATTTTGTATCAAAGAAAATATAATTATTTTTTATATTTAATAGTAAAATTCATATTTTTTTAGGTTACACTCGAACGTTTATAGAATATGGTACTGATATTACAGATGAAACTAAAGAATTATCTCTTTTCTGTATATGTCTTGAAAAGTGCCTTCGGAAAGGAGTTTCAGTGCGTTTGAATGCCATTGGAATTCCTAATTTTCCAGAAGCTTGGCAATGGATGGAAGATATTACAAAAAGAAGAGAGGAGTAAGAATATTTAATTTTACATATCTTTATTTAAATGAAAATTATAGTATTTAATGTAAAATTATTTTTAATTTTAGTTCATTAATTTCTTACACATCTATTGTAGAAAATGTATTAGAAAATCAAAAAGTTCAAGAAGCAACTGGAAGACTGAGACTACTAATCAGAAATTGTTTGAATCGTAAATGCCTGCATGTTCCAATTGGTTATCTTGTATGTAAATTATAATTTCTTTCTTAATTTATTTAATTTAATTGAGGAGTTCTAAATTATTATACATTATTGCTTTAAATTTTTTGTAATTACTTTAAATATGTGGTGTTATTACCGATACATAACTCAATATAAATTATTTTCTATTTTAGATAAGAACGCCTTTCTTAGCATTAGATTATTATAGTACAGAAAGTATACTTGGAGATGAAATTCTTGGTGAAATATTGTATTCAGTATTATTACAAATTAGTAAGCTGAATTTTAGATTAAATTTAAGAAATGCAAGTTTTTTAGATAATACTTGGGATTTACCTGAATGCATCAGTGTAGATTTTGTGCCTTGCAAAACTCTTGGCATATCAGTCTGGTAAAAATAAAAATTTAATTTTACAGTATTTTAAAACTTTACAATTTTATTTGTTATATATATGAAATTTAATTTTTAGTTTCACGAAAGGAAAGACTCTAATTATCAAAATAGAAAAAAATTCTGTAGCTGCAGAAGATGTAAGATTGACTTGTAATAATTTTAATTTTTAAAAATTTTGTTCTACTATATATGAATATTTGTTAATTAGGAAAGAGTAGAAGTTGGTGATATATTAGATGAAATTAATGGTAATGTTATATCTACTCAAACTAGAAAAAATCTACGTAAAATAATGAATAAGACTGCCTGTCTTCCCATAACTGTTCATATCATTAAGGTTGCACTCTATTTAAAACTAAAATTTAAATGATTTTAAATAAAATTTCACAATTTTTATATCAAATATTTGTAGTATCGTAATAAAAAAACAGATGAAACTTTTGCACCAATTGCAAGTATTATAAGAAGTTCAGATTTTCAACATATGAAAAAATTACTAAAATCTCCTAAATTAGATATTATTCAATCTGATACTGAAGAATCCAAAACATTTTCAAAAGGAAATGAAACATCGTTAGTAGATATAAAACCTGGTTATTTACTTGATTATTGTGGCTCAATCACCTTAAGTACAGAAGGCGATGTTAAACAAATTAAGAAAGCAATACAACAATTACTACAAGCAAGAAATATTAATTATGTTCCTATTAGATTTGAGTGCCTTGAACTTGGAATTAAAGTCACACAAGATGACAATGACAAAGTAAATAAATAAGGTTTCTTAGATAATTTTTACTAAAAAATTTCTAATTAAAAAAGTATTTGTTATTTTAGGAGATTCTTAAGCAAAGTTATATGGAAATCTCGTCATGTGGACAATCTAATGATTTTCCACATTATTTTGCATTTATTTCTGGGTAATAACATTCATTTTAGCAATAAAATCAGATTATTTCAGATGAAATAAAAAAAAATTTAATCTCATTATGTACGATTTCAGAGAAACAAATTGCAGTGTGGCTACTAATTTTGAAGCACATATATTTTATAATAAAAATGAAATAGAAGTTCAAACTATTTTACAAAGTTTAGGTCAAGGATTTTATCGTACTCACTTTGCTGTATGACATTATTAAGATATCATTTAAAAAAATCTTTACAAGCTACAGTTGAATTAATTTTTCTTTAAAAATAATTAAGTTGCCTACTTGTCAACTTTTATTAATATTTTAAATTTCAAAAATTTTAATTTTGTAATTTACCTTGTAGTATTGTTTTATAAAAATTGTTTTCCATGCATCAAAAAATAACAAATTAATTTATAAAAAAATTTGTTATAAGTTTAAGAAGTACACATTATATTAATTTATGTAATTTACAAAATATCAAATTTCTATTATCTTGTAACTATATTATATTATTGTTAATAATAAAATTAAAAATGTTGATCATAAAAAATTGATTTAATCTAGTTCTTTTATATTTTTATATATTAATTATTATATGAATAGGTAAAAACTAATAAAATATTTTTTGTTTAATAATCATTTCAAAGTAAATTTTTGGTTGATCACTGTATTTTTTAAATTATTAATGCCTTTTTATTTTAATTTAAAAAGTTTTTAAAAAAATCAGTTTAAAATGTTTACAAATGTTTATATTTATTTAAAAAATCTAACAAAATTATCAACCTTTACATGTCAAGATCTTATTTGAATAAAGTAATAACTTATTCGATAATATACTTTTTATAAAGTTCTAAACAAAATTAATTTTTATATTTTAAAAAGTGTTTAAATGATGAAACTGTTTGTATTTTATTTTATAAATTTTTTTTATAGTTTTGAATTCTATTTGTAAAGTTAGCAAGTAAAAGTATTTAAGTTTATTTGTTTTTTTAAATTCAAAGGAAATGATGCTTTAAATAATTTGAATACAATAATTAATGAAAGTCTGTTTACAAAATGCTTTTTTTTATCAAATAAATGCGTATCTTGAGGCCGAGGTCAATAAATCATCCATAATCCTTGCTCTTGCTAAGTTTTATAATTCGTATTTCATATGATTTTAAAAATTTCAAATTTTATACAATTTCTTTTGTATCTTTTATTACGATTTTTGTTATTATCAAATTTTTCATATTTTTTATTATGTTAACCCTTCATCCTTCTTTCTCTGTAATATGATATATGGCTTTCTTGTCTTCTGCTGTGCATGTATTTGTCCATCTTTGTCCTTCTCTAACTCGCTCTGCGAATCACCAGCAGGGGAGGTCGTTTTGGCGGCGGCTGTCGCATGAAAACGAGCGAGTGTCGCCATCATCGCGCGGCGAGAGGGAGACGGCTAGTGCGCGTGTCTCTCTCTGGCGGAATTCCGTAGGCCTCTTCGACGACGACGTCGAGGACGGGGTTGACGGGGAATACGCGAGACGGGACAAGACGAGACGGCATACGTTTGTCGTCTCTCAATTATTGGCGCGATAAAGAAATAGACGTGTGGTGGAAAAAAGTAGAGACCCAGAGTTAACCCGAGAGCCGGCGTAATATATTTTCTTCCTCCCGTGATATCTCTAAAAGGAGGAAGGAGCTAAATAATATAGTTTGTATAGCAGTAGTGTGTGCATGTGAGAGTGTGTGCATTTGTCCGGCCAGGCTGCTCTATTATTATGGCCGCGAACGGGATCACGACGATTTCGAATACGAATACGAACACGAACACCAGGACGACGACTACAATTACGACTGCAACGTCGATTAATAATCCAATCGCAGGTTCCGAGAATCAGTATTTCTATGAAGATGTCGTTTACAGAGTGGACAAACGAGGTAATGTTGAGTTCGGAATCGTTATGGAGAACGATGATCAGGATCTGTCAGACGACAGTAGCGATAACGAGGATAGCCCTAAACGAAAAAAAGGCGAAATTCGGGTTGTTTGGCATCCGTCCGGTGTTGAAGAGGTCGTTAATTCAAAAAAGGTATGACCTTTTACATCCTTTATTTTATGCCATTTTTGTTTTTCCTTTTTATAAATATATTACACGTTTTCCCTTAAAATCACTTATTCTAAGCAGAAATGAATAGACAGATTTTCTAACCTTCCGTTATAAGGACATTTATATGACCTTATAAATAGTTATTATTAATGTCTCATTTACTGTAGAATACAAGCTATTTTAAAATGAATTTGTATGCCAAATTTAATAATTAAAATTTAATTAAATTTATATATTTTATTTAAAAATAAAATAATTATTCATTCATCAACCCAAATTACAGTACAGTATATTTTGTATGATTTAGTCATATAAGCCATTAATAGTTTAGCTTTATATTCATGATGTGTACAGTTATGTTTTCCATTATTTTTTTGGATAATCCTTCTAACATTGTTTCAACTTTCTTAGAATACAAATTTTTATATCTAAAATATGTAGAATAATGTAGGAAGAAAGATATTTTTAAAATTTGTAAGTTATTAATTATTTTTTTATTTTTACTGATCAATTGTTTTATTCAATATTAAAACTAGAAGACATTTATTAAATATTTTTTTTTTTTTTTTTTTATAAAATTATAAATTATAAATTATGTTAATTAAAAAAACTTTTTATATCCAATAAAACAAGAATTAATTTTATTAATCTATTTCTCATAGTTATTAAATAATATTTTTTACAATATTTTTTAAACTTTATTCAATACATAAGTTTTGTCTTATTTTATTAATGATCACTCTTATTAATATTAGATAAATAATAATTTTATCTTATTTTACCCATTATTATTTATTTTGAAATTTTTTAAATAATTCTACTATTTGGTAAAATAGAATTATTTTTATAAAAATATATTTTTTAGGTTCATTTGGCTGACAGAACTTTAATGCCTGGTGATGTTGTACGACGTATGATTAAAGGAAAAGATACACAGAGAGGATATTGTAGAGACATTGAATTAACTGCATGTGTCCAAGTAATTGGTACTAAACAAGTATTGACAAATATTAGGAGTGAAGATTTGGTACCTCTTGAGGTAAACAAAACAGAAATTTATGTTGCATACCTTTTGAATATGTAAAATTTAATAACGAATATAATATTTGTATAGGAATTTGCAGCAGATATAGCAGTATGTATGGATTCCTGGGTAGGAGGAATCAAAATGGTACATTTAAAATTGTGGCTGGCCACTCCTGATGGTTCCAGATGTGTAATCAATGAAATGGATGCTAGAGGATTGGAACATTTTGAGGAAAAAAGAGAATCGGTATATTTTAAATTAATATTTTATTTGCATATTCTTGAAAAGTAATATTTCAATAGAGAGTAAATACATTTAATACCATATACAATTTTATAAAGAATAACTTGCCTATTATAAATGATAATTATAAAAATAGTTTTATGTAGCTTGTTAAAAATTGATATAACTTTAAAAAAATTTACGTAAATTTTACATATGAATTATATTTTATATTTAATTTATCATTAATTTATATATACATCTAAAAACGTACTTAAAAAATATACTTTTTTTAACAAATTTTCAGGACAATGATTTTCCTCATTCATCAGAATTTTATCCAGGTCAAAGTTTATGGGGACCTATACATTGTCTTGAAGGTGCACAATGGATTCAGTGTACCAAAGAAATGAAAGCAAAAAGGAAATCAAAGCCTCAAAGAATTACAAAAGTAATTGTTGAGAAGGTGGAAACTGATTGGGTGGGTGTACACTGGCAGTGTAGAGCATATTCAAAAGATGGAGCTTGGTCAGATCAAGCACATCCAAAATTTGTAGTCGAAGAAGAAAATTTAAAAAAGTTGAAACTGCTCAACGTTTTTGAACCATCAACTCTACAAGTTGGTGATCGAAATTTTTATGTAATTAAAGGTGATGAGAATGTGATAACACGTGAACAATGGCGAAAGCAGCAAAGAGAAATTTTTCAAGTTCCTAAACATAGTCCAAGGAAAACACGCAACACTAATATGTCAAAGGCAGCTGTAGAAGAAAAAATAAAAAGGGAAAAGGAAAGAGATAAATCGCAAGAAAATTCTAAAGAACAATATGATACAAATTCAGTAAACAAAAACAACGATAAAGACGTTACTAGTAATAATTTATTAATGCCTCCAACTCAAAATCAAACAACTGAAAGTTCAGACGACTGGGATACAGAAGATACCGGTTCACAAAGCGACTCTGCATCGGTAAAAATAATTTTATTTAAAAAAATATAGATCTTAAATTTGTTCATCAAATTAAATTTTACTTTATAGATTTCAAGTGGTTGCTCTAGTTTATCATCAATGGGAAAAAAGAAAAAAGGTCCTGCATTGATGACAAAAGTCCTTAAAAAGCGTAAACTGTGTAAAGCTAGAAAAAAAATACCACCACCCCCATTAGTACCAGGAACAAAAATTGTTGTAGAAACTTTATCTACAAATACTAAAGCCAATGTTGTTTGGCAAGATGGTTCTGTTGAGTTTGGTAAGTAATGACTAATTTTCTTTTATTTTTAATAGTTAAGTCTTAATTTATTGTTATTATTTATATTTATTTTAAACATTAAAGTAATTATGAATATTAAAGTGACTCAAAAGTAAGCAGACTATCCAACAGTAATTTTGTTAAATATCTATAATACTCATAATACACTTGAAGTATCCAATGAAAATTATGATAATTTAATTTAGATGCGAATCCCGGTAATGGATATTAAAAATCAAAATGATAGATAAAAAATCAATCATTTTACTATAGTATTGTTTTTAATCATCTAAAAATTGGCACTACAGCATTTTATTTTCAGAGATGCTTGGATGCTGCTACACTGCTTCAGTGCACTATATTGTTAAATTATATATAACATTATATAGCATCTTTTATTTTTATTTTTAAAAAACACACTTTTGTACAAGTATTCATTTCTGATTTATTAATTTTCATGTGACAATGACATGTAAGTCTTAAATTAAATACGCTTACGCATTAAAAAATGTTGTAGTTTTATGCATATACAGTTTTATTAGCTAAGTATCTTAAATTTTTAACAATAAATATTTTTTCAATATGTGTGACAGGCTCTTTATCTAAATCATTAAAAAACGTAGGGTATTATTTTTTAAGTAGTTTTTTTAGCATTATTGATCAATTTAATAAAATAAGAATGCATGTCTGATGAGAAATCACTATGATGCAATGAGTCATATAAAAAAATAATTTTTAATTTTTTTTCTTATTTAATTTAACAACTCATTTTCAAATTTCAACTCTCAAATGTGTGGTTATTTTATTTGTGATTTAAAATAATCTACTTTGGTAGAAAATAATTAGTATATGTATTAAAAAATCTTAGCAATTATAAAACAATATGGGTAGTCTTAAAAAAAGACTACTTTAAGGCCCCAGATTTACTATGTTTTGAAATATGAAGGGAAAATATAATTCATATGCATCTGCATCATAATGCATTTAAGCATTTAAAATATATGAATTAAACACTGGTAGATCAAATTTGCAAAAGTTAATTTTATTTTTTATCTGTTGTTTTGTTATTAAAACTTTTTATTTACTAATCCTAAATTAACTTGTACATGTGATTTCTTATTTTTTATGTAATATTATAATTTATTTTCGTATTTATTATATTATTCAATTATATTTTTAAAGGTATACCATCTACTCAGTTGTATCCAATCCATCATTTAGATGACAAAGAATTTTTTCCTGGTGATTTTGTCGTTGATCAAAAAGAAGAATCAAGAATGTATGGAGTAGTTCAAAGTGTAGATCATCAAGGTAGAACTGCTAAAATAAAATGGTTTAAAACTTACACATCTAGTCAAAGCCCTCAGTAAGTGAAATTTAAATTTTTGGAAAATATGTTAAATTAAATTATCTTTTTTGTTGAAATATAAATTTAAATTATTACTAAATTTTTACTTTTTTCTCATCATTTTAAACACATATTAAGGAATTTTAATTTTAAAGAAATAGTTTTCTTAACATGAAATTCACGATAAATATAAATTCATTACTTTTTAAAAATTAATCAAAAATATTTTACAGACCAACATTTTTAGAAGAGCGTGAAGTAAGCGTATATGATTTAAAAGACCATCCAGATTTTCAGTATCGTCCAGGTACTCTAGTCATTCGCATAGCGAATTTCGAAGGTGAAGATGCAGGTTGTACCGCAGGCCAGGTCCTTGATAATTACCCAGAAGGTCGTGTTAAAGTATGGTGGGTTGATGGTCACGTAAGCATGTGCTGGCCTCAAGATCTTTACAAAGTAGGTGAATATGACAGCGATGAAGGTGAATTGTGGGACGATGTATCATCGGATACTTCTTGGGAAACCGAACTTGAAGACTGTTTTATCGCAGACAATGATGGAAGTACTGAACAAACTGAAAGTATTAAACCAAAGCTTGCAGCACATATAGAAAAAGCAAGAATTGCTATGTCGAGGCTAGAAGAAATTTTCACCCAAAATCCTGCATTGCAAACTACAGAAGTTATGAGACGACTTCTAGAAGTCTATAAAGATTGTAGATATATGGATAGACTAATGGGTACATCTTTTTTTCATGAAAGCCATTTTCAAGGATTATTAGAAAGAGTAAGAGAAAGAGGACGCGCTAATGTGGCACAAAGAATGGCTGATCAGGTATGTTTATAAAAAATAATAATTAAAGATATTAATTTATAAAATTATTTGAGTTACTAGTGATATATGATTATTAATATGATAAAATCCAAAGTTAAAAATATTTTCAAAATTTTATATAATATTGAAATCAGGTTATTTTTCTGAAAAAAAAAAGTTTTCTAATTTCAATGAAAATAATAAATTTAAACTTTAATCATATTAATAAAATATATTTTCTAATTATTTTTAATAATATTATTGTTTTTATATAAATTCAGAATTATACTACAAATTAGGAAAATAAATAATTTTTAAATAACACAAAAATAATTATAGTTTTATGATAAAATTTTTGTTTTATAAATATAGGTTAATAGACTATTTACTCAAACGGAGAGTGGTTCAGAAGGTAATTCTGAGCACATTGAACCGAAAAGTCGAGATACTCAAAAAAATAGTAGCGTCAATAATTCTCTTGAAAAGTCTGCTTCTGAAGAAATAAGCGTTGTATTTACCGAAGAAGAACCTGCGCTGAATGACGAAGAAAATAAACAAGAGACGAAAACTGTTGATCAGAATACAAACCAATTATTTATCAACATTAATCGAAATCCTGAGGATTCTGGACTATTTTCTGCTGAACATTCGAAGAAAGAATCAGGCTCCAGTGAATCTAGTGGAGAATTTCTTCTTAGCGAAGATGTAAATAACGTAGATCGATCTCCTGCTCCAGAACCACAAAAACCCTTGCCTCTTCCCGAAAATTTAGTATCTAATATCCAAGTTGGATCTTCGCATGTCTGTGTTAAACTATGCAATCTTATTAAAGCTCAATTAGGTAATTAAGTTAGTTCTACATAATTATATTGTAACAAGATAATTTATGGTTTTTATAATTTTGTTAAATTTTGAATTCTTTTAAAAACTAAATTTTTCATAATAAATTAATCAATATTTATTTATATAATAGTTAAACATCAAAATTTAATAACTATTTTTATTACTTATTTAGTATTAGCGCACGCCGAAGTTTCTAAAAGATTCGGCCTCTCCAAAATGTCTTTGTCAGATGCAGCAAAGACAGCTTCACCCAATAAAAAACTGAAAAAAGAAGACGATAAAAAAATCGAACTTCTATCAGAACCATCTGAATCTTCAATAGAAATACCCCCACCTGTTTATACCGAAGGAGAAGGCTTTTCGATAGAAGAAACGGCACCGGACAGTCATAAATTTAAATTGACCATGTTTCAGCCGACTGATCGCACTAATTTTTTCCGCACTGTATCCAAGGAATTGAAGTTGTTGAGGAGTTCTTTACCACCAGGTATTTGGGTAAAAGGATTCGAGGATAGAATGGATTTATACTCTGTGATGTTGCGAGGACCTGAAAAGACTCCTTACGAAGATGGACTCTTTCTGTTTGACTTTCAATTATCAGCTGATTATCCAGTTGCTCCACCTCTGTGTCATTATATTTCTTATTGTAGTGATCGATTAAATCCAAATTTGTATGAAGATGGAAAGGTGTGCGTGAGTTTATTAGGAACGTGGGCAGGTCGTGGTACGGAAGTTTGGACAAGTTCATCTACATTGCTTCAAGTGATTGTTTCAATTCAGGTATGTTGTAGTATATTTTTACTAAAGAAATTTTTATATTAATGTAAAGATATAATAATATAAAACTGTAAAAATTGTTTTATATTTAGGGTTTAATTCTCGTGGCAGAACCTTATTTTAATGAAGCTGGTTTTGAAAAGCAAAAAGGATCTCAACAAGGTCGCGAGAATTCGAGAATGTACAATGAAATGGTAGTATTGAAATTAGTTCAATCGCAAAATAAATTATTGCAGCATCCGCCTCCAGTATTCAAAGATACGATAATAGAACATTTCAAAAGACATTCTCAGAAACTATTACAGAGATTGGAGTTGTGGATGGAGATATCTGAACAACACAATAATCAACATCCACTGTCACCCGTGACACCAACTACATTCAAGCAAATTACTCCAGTTGGTAAGTTTACATGACCACAAAAGTATTCTTATTCTTTAACAACTAAGATAACTTAACAAAATAACAACTTATTGATATTTTTTTTATAATTATTTTACTGAGGACAGTTATACGATCCCTTTCAAAATGAACCTTATACTTTTTTTCCAGTGGATGATAATTAATAGAATTTAGCTATAAAACATAAAATGATTTTTATTAAAAAAATTTTTTTTTTAATTATCAAACATTTTGTAATTTTTCATTATTTTTATACTTATGAAATTAAATAATATAAAAAATTCATGATTATAAAAAAGATGACTAAAAGTTATTTCTTAATACACTTTTACAGATAATAAGATATTGCCTGAATTCCCATTGATACCTGCGTCTAAAGGTTTCTGCATAACATTAAAAAATACTTTGGCTAATTTCAAACGTACTCTCGTTCGAGAAGGAATAATTCAACCTACAGAATTATCATTGCCACGAGATATATCACAAGACTCAATAAGTCGAGTTAGCCGAGTATCAGTTGATGAAGGAGGCACCTCTACAATTACAACTTCCCCATCGCAAACTATAGACGGTAAATTAACACAGAAAACAATGATGCAAGAACCGTCGACGAATCTCAACACTGTTCATCAAAGTGAAACGAAGAAAGACAGTTTAGAGCGCAACGCCAGCTAGCCACAAGGTAAACTTAAACGCTTAGCTTACAAAAATAATAACACGGCTATTCGGTAATATATAATTATTCAATCTTATTGAAGAATAAAATAATAATAATAATAATAATAAAAAAAAAAAATTAATTAATCATATTATAAAAAAGAATATGAATGAGAATCGCGTTCATAGGAATTATTTATTGAATACCAAAATGCAAAATAAATAAAAATGCTACATCGCGCTGCACAGAGCAATACTGATCCTTCTATCTTTTCTCTGTTGCATTGTCGAAGCGTTGCGCCGTCATTCGCCTCATTCAGCGAATAGACAAACTTGTACACTTGTCACTAATATACTTATTATGGAGGCCGGAAAAAAACAGTAAAATAGTTTTTCTTTCTTTATCGTACGTATGGGAAATTATCAATCGATTATGAATATACAAATATCTGCCTCAAAGTTAAGTTTAAATTTTAAAAATATATATTTGTTTGTAATTAAATGTATACTTATTTTAAGGAAAGATATGCAAAAAAATTATTTGGATGTTGATTTTTCTTCAAAGATCATTTATTAATTTCTTTAAATGACCACTTATATGTACATATTTATATATTTATTCATTACAAGTTTATCTAACGCGTATTACGCATTCAAAAAACTTTTAATTTTATTATTAACGCGTTTGAAGCTAGGTAAATAACTTTTTTTAAAGTAGTACTAATAACTTAGAACATATTAAATTCGAATCTAAATAAATGTTTTCTGTATATCTGGCCTTAAATGTCCTGCAAATATAAAAAAAGAGAATCGAATCCTTATCAAATTTACTACAGAATCTCTTAGGCTAAGACTCCTTTAAAAGCGTTTTCTACGATAAGAGAAATTAGTGTTAACATTTTTTTGTTTTGTTTTTAAATGGACTGTTCTCCTAAGGTTTTAACAATACGGTAGGAAGATTTTAAGGCAAACTTAACAACACCATAACTTTTAAGCAATTTTGAGGCAGATTTTTAATGAATCAAGAAAGCAAGAAACGTTTGTAATTACTTAAAAAAAAAAAAGCCGCACACTTAATGTAAAAAAAAGTAAAAAGAAGTTAGATAATTATAGAAAAGGACAAAAGAGATCAGCCATAAGTTTCATATATTGCTGCAACGTATAATTGTAAATCGTAAAAAGAATGTGGAAGTAAATAATCGTCATCGTTATTAATAAAACTGCATTAATGATACTGCATGAAATATAAATCCTTATATAAACAAAATCTTATAATTGTGAGGTTTGGCGATTCCAAATGCTCATTCGTAAAATACTTTATTAAGCATATAAAAATAAAATAAAAAGTTTAGCAAAAACTTTCACAAGCAGAAAAAATAAGGAACACCAAGCAATTTATTAAATGTACATTTATCTTATGATCGATGTAAAAGTCCTTTTGTTAGTTAATTATCACGAAGCATTTCATTAAGGATAACGACTGGCTGCTATTTTTGACTTGTATCTAATTTAATAATTTCATTGAAAGCAAAAAAAATTTTTTTTTTTTTTTTTTTCACAAGCATTCAAAAAATGAATACATATATTAATTTTTTACTATATATTAATTTGATCAAAAATTAATGTTGGATTTTGTAAAAACAAAAGCATTATTAAAAATCTTTGCCGATATTAATGTTAGAAAATCAAATGTATTTAAAATAGCATAAGTTTCACGCTTTATTTTTACCAAGAAATTAATAAAACACACTTTTATACGTAAAATTCGAAATACTTTTTTATGTGGACGCATAAAAAGTCCAACATTGATATCCGATCATCCTGATAAAAAATAAAATTTAAAGTACAAGTTTAAACTAATTTTTTCAAAAGTAGAAAAAAAAAATATTTACTTTTATTCAAATGTATCTATTAAATGAAGTCTTTTAATATGAATAATTATGATGTAACATTCCTAATGAATGTTTTAATGGCAATATAAAAATTAATTATTAGAGAAAATAACTTTTTAAGTCGAAAATATACATTAGTTTGGATTTTTATAATTTGAATATATTTTTTTTTTTAATTATATATGCAATACTTTGCACGTATTTACTTTTTCTATTGTTAATTCTGAATATTTTTGATTTAATTATTATTTAATAACATTTATTTTGCTTTATTTATATATTTATTGCAATGTATATTATTTATATTTATTATTTAAGTACCGTTTTTAAAAAATGAAGATTAATTTTTCCATATTTCAGATTAATTATTCATTATCGTAATATTTTATAAAAAGTATGCAAGTTGTTTTCAATGAAATACATATATTTAGAAATGCTTGTTGATTAACGCACGAAAAAAAGTAAAAAAATAAAAAAATAGAATAAAATAACGGTAGCAATACGTTGAGCCAAAAAATAAGAAGCAAACATTTTATGATAGTTCTTAAGTCAAACAGTATAAATGGTTGGTTAGAACCACTGCATTTTCTGACGTGCGGAGAGAAAGAAAGAAAAGTATACTCGCAGATCTGTTCACGAATCGCAAATGCCATCCATTAACCAAAAGAAAAATAAAAAAAAAAGAAAAAAAAAAACGATATTGCGAATCGAAAACAAGGAAGTAATTAAACTAAAGTGACTTTAGGTACAATAGATCATAGTTTTTAGAAATAAAATTCGTATTATAGATAAATCTATCGACGAAAGTCTAATGTTATTGATTATTCGTAGGCTAGATTATTATAACAGTGATTATAAAGACTTTGAATGCTCCGTTGTCCATGACAAAATTACTCTATACATTACACACGCGTCTTCTATTCTTTATTCTACATTTTATTTACTATCGCGCAGCTTTCGCTTAAAATATTACAATTACTTTTGTAGTCTTTATAAAAATAAATAACATAATCCTCATTACATTTATATTCATCGGGTACTTAAAAAAAAAAAAAAAAAAAAAAAAAAAAAAAAATAAGAAAAAAAAGAAAAAGAAAACAAAAATTGAAAGTGGTATCGTAAGAATTATTCTCGAAAGAAGTATAACAACACACTGTGTATATTAAAATAAGCGTTGTGTCAGTATTAACTATTTTTCAATTATTATACATTTACTTCGTTTTATTAATAGGCATTAATATACGTCCTTCCATTAAAAAAAAACCGAAAGAAAATAGGTGAATTTTTGTAACATAATGGAAAGAATTAACTAAATGATACAATAGACAAACGTAAAAAAGTCTTGCCGATTAAGATGAATAAATAGTTTTGTTTAACTTTCAAAAGTACCAATCTTAAAAATTAATATCTTTCGTTTAAACGCTCTTGAAATAAATCAAAGTAACTTTATAATTCATTTTTATTAAACAAAATCTTTAGTTTTAATAAAAATCAATTTTTTTTTTTTTTTTTTTTTTTTTTTTTATAATTTCCTTATTTGTTAAAAATATACATTGCGTAATTAAATATTTCTCGGTCAAAGTTTTGTGTAAACGTACATTAAACTCCCATACAACACGAAGGAAAAAAAAAGATTTACATTATAGGAAATCACTTTTTACGGGTCATAAATTATCGAACGAATTTGTTAAAGTTCAAATTTGTCTCTAATTTATTTTCATAATTTTTTCGTCATGTTGTGCGGGATTTCACTGTATTTATGTTAATAAGTATTTTAAAAAGAAGAATGTAGCCGATTTGAGATCGCTAAAGCTACACATTGTGTTCAAACTTTTGTATTTGTTATATTAATTTTTAATACTTGTGTTATAGATTTTTTTTATTTATTTAATTCATCGATATTAAATATTTTCAAAATTTTTAATTCTGATTTATTTAATTTATTATGTTAACAATATTTAATGAAAGCTTAGTCAAAGCTATTAAACTTACAGTATTTTTTATAAGAAAATAAGTTGTTCTTCATTTATAAATAAATGCATGTAATTTTGATACAATTTCAAATAAACTATTTATTTATTTAAATGAAATAATTCGTAATTGAAACAATTGATCTAAGTATATAAAAATTGATGCGTATTACTTATTATACTTGAATGAAAGCTTTACAATTAATGAATTAAGCTTTGGGCTTTATAGTCAAATATAGAAGTGAAAAATTAAAAATTGTATTTACATGCTTCTATGAAATTAAAAACAAAATAGAAAAAAAAAAAAAGAAAAGAAAAAAATAAACAATACATATTCTACACTGTCGTGTATTGAATCAATTAATTATCTAATTATCTAATTAATTTGAAAAAGTATTAAATTAAAACAAAAAAAAAGAAAAGAAAAAAATAAACAATACATATTCTACACTGTCGTGTATTGAATCAATTAATTATCTAATTATCTAATTAATTTGAAAAAGTATTAAATTAAAACAAAAAAAAAAAAAAAAAAAAAATGGAGCATGTCTATATTTGGTGTGTGTTCCTAATTAATTTATTAAAAAAATTATATGCAAAAAAAAAAAAAAAAATGAGACACCATTGCAAGACTTCAAAAGTTTGAAAAATTTCATCCGAATGTTAACAAACGGAAGATTTATTCGAGACGGGCGAGATACTTGTTGTTTGAAAAACAAACATTAAAAATAATAAAAACGAGTATAAAAACTGTTTTTCTATGGTCCTGCCGTTCGCGCGTCAAAATGGTGCTGTATGTAATTATAAACGTAATAAAAAAAAACAAACAAAAAAAAAAATAAAAATAAATAATAATAAAAAGAGAAATAATAAAGAAGAGTAATAGAAGCGAGTAGCTAAGCTAACGAAAGCTAAAGAAAAATGTAAACCGTACCGCGTAGTTGAAAAACGCTGAAAAAAAAGTGTACAATAAAGCAAAAATAAGAAAAATAAAAAAAGTGAGAATGAGGATGAGAGAGAGAGATATGTTTATTCGTACATGTGTACAAAAAATATGCAATATATAAATATAAAAAATATAAAACAAAATTTAATACATAAAAATATTGCACGGTGATATCACAGTCAGTCTTAATGATAACAATACTTTTACATAATAATGTAAGTCATATTTGGTAAAAGCGATATCACAGTTAAAATAGAATACGAACAAACTCGGAAATACATGTTACATTTATCAGTCAATCGGTAAAATACAATAAATATAAAATATCAATACAAAATGTAGGTCAAAATATAAAAATAAAAAGCCATTCATTCATATAAATTCAAGCACTCAGTCTATGACTTGCACGATGGGTACATCGATTCTAGTGTGAGTTTACATACCTCATCATAGGTTATTCACGTAGGGAGGAGGGGAGCGTTTGGGAGCATTAATTGAATTGGATTTCGCACTCTAATTATATCCCACTTGCTTGCATTCCGATAATATCGCATTAATAGTCCTAATACTACAATACATCCGAAGCAGATGATGAACAATATAATTGTAAAAGATTTAAAGGGTGACTGATATATTTCTCTGAACGGCCTTGTTAAATCATGTAAGGTATCATTTGAATACTCGTGCAGGTCGAGATCAATCTAGTAAGCTCATGTATATATACTGAAAAGGAAGAAGTATACATTGAAAATCCGATTACTATTATACTAGACACGTTAATTCCAAAACAAATACAAGGACCTTGTATACTCCGTGACAATTTCTTGTATTTCGGAGTCACGGTTCCATTTACATTTCCATTAAAGACTATTAACCCATCCATATGGAGGTTATCTTTCATAATAGATTTTATAACCGGTTTACCTAAGTCTTGTTCCCTGCAAAAGAAAAATTGAGTATCTAATGAACGTCCCAATAATCCTCTATTACTCTTTTTAGTTATGTATACTGGCCCATACATTCGTTGTTGTTTTAGATAAAAGTGAGAGTAAACTTTCTCATATCTTTTAATTACTGGTATTGTTACTACACCTCGTAAGAAATCTCCGCTGATCTTCATTAAATCAAATTGAACCGTACCTATACTGTACAATAAAAAGGGAAACTCTTTGTATAAAGTTCCGTCTAATTTAGGAAGTTTATTAATTAATTTAACCATTTGGCTTTCCGGTATAGTTTTTGAAATAAAGCTTCTGCTATGCAATGAAGCTATAATATCGTCGAACTTCTGCACATAGTGATAGTGTGTTGTAATTTTCATCATATCACGAGTACTACTACAAATCTTGTCTCCAAACTTGGCCAATAAAGTGTTCATCTCTCTTCTTATAGGAATAAAATTTGCCATATTCGTTGCACGATCGTCAGCTATCACTTTTGCTACATATCCAATTCTCTCCTGCATCTCATTTCTTAATTGATTCATTTGATATGTAGACAAAGCATAAGAAACGCCAGACCACACTGATGATACTAAACTCGTCAACAATGCTTCTTCAGCCATTAACACGGGGAGTCACCTTTTAACCCTTTGGTCGGAATTCTTAATTTTAACCCCCCCCCCCCCCCCACTCTCCTGACATATTTATATATATATGCTCAACGATGAAACATTCCCTCTAGCACATTGTCAACATATGCGATATTGCACACGCTAATTTTCACACGGACATCTAAAACTATAGGAACTGAAACTCCTCCTTTAGTATACCGCATACCTCCCCACATAAAGGGAAGCAGACACATTAGTATCACTTAAATATATACACTTAGCATAAGAATCAATGGAACTTACATAAGCGTGGATCAATACCCATCATCTATAGCGTCCCCACAACTCATCTAGTCATAATTTTTTCTTCTCCTTTCTTATAATATTGAAACGTCGCAGTGTAGTGCTTCCAGGCGTAACATTTTCATCAACTATTTCATCTGTAGTTACTTCTTTATCTCCTTTGTTCATTTTTTGTAAATTTTACCAATTTCTTTCCTTAGCATCGTTTATCATTTTTGTGAAATTCTCATCTGTCCTATTCTGAGTAAGAAAAAAAAAAAAAAAAAAAAAATTTGCATCACCCTTTACATAAATGTTGTTATTTGTCCCTGAACTTGCAATCATCCCTAATCTTTGTCTCAAGACGCTCTTTGTCATCTTCTGAGTTTAGGAATGTTTCAATCGGACATGCAGTAATGACTCCACCAATAAAATCTGAAATGGCGCCGTTTATCGTTGCTTCAATGACTTCATTTCGAACAGAAATCCCTCTGTTCATAAGTGCTCCTTTAAATACTACTAAATATACTTCCATATTCCGAAAATTCTTCTTAACTAGTATACGCCGGAAATCCACAGCTAGTTTGGCACTTATCGAATCCACATACTGGTCTATCTCTTCTTTCTTTATATATGCTACTACATCATTGTATTTCGATCGATCCCAATCGTTCACCGCCAACGCGTAACGTGGAAGTACGGCATGAGTTGGTCCCGTAGCTATGAAATCCTCAACTAGGATGACTGACGCAATCTTCGCTTTAGACATTTCCAAAAAATATCCTCTCTCTGAGAGAGAGAGAGAGAGAGAGAGAGAGAGAGAGGGAGAGAGAGAAAACGCGCATAGAGAGAATGAGTATTAGAAATATGACAAAATACCAAAAAATGAAAAAAACGAGAAAGTATAGATGAAATAATAAAAAAGAAAGAAAAAACAATAAAAAATAAAGCAACATGTGTTGAGGAAGATTTTTCGTTTCTTGGACAAAGCGACGGAAACGTGATGTTTGAGATGCCTTGTATATGTGCCAGCTATTTATATTTGTATTATTACTATAATTCTTATTCATAAGTCGTCATGTAAAATTTTATTTTCACTGTGAGTTTTTTGGTGATGCGTACGACTCTAAACAAAATAAAAATAAAAAAAAAAAAAAAGAAAAAAATAAAAAATAAAAAAAAAAAAGAAAGAAAAAAAACGAAAAAACTTATTAAATAAAAATGAAATGTGAACAAGGGACGTAAAATACGATGCGTGTTGAGAGGCAATGCTTATGCAAAAAATAATCGTCAAACGTTCGACGATAATCACGTAATTAAATACTACATGACTGTAATTTTCTTTGTTTAATTTTTTTCTGGTTAATTTTTCTTATTATGTTATTTTCGATCAATAAAACTATTAATTGATGAAAAATATATAATAGCCTTATTTTCTTTTTATTTGTGCAGGTATCCTTCTCGTTCTTTCCCTGATACCCGAGTCCATTGACCTATTCGTCGATGTAAAAATTTTAGTTGAACATCCACTCCATCCTGATGTTTACTTGAACGAATCATAAAATTTTGATAAAAAAAAAATTTTTATACTTTTTTTCTTGTACAGTTTCAAACATTTTATGCATCAAAAAAGTAATAAAAAATGAAAATATGTATATATCAAACAATAAATAGAGTTTCTAATTTTTATTTTACTAAATGCAATATTCTTATTATTTACATAAAAATTAATTCAATGCACCGTATTATATTACAATACATTTGAGTATATTATTTTATAATTACATTATTGTATGATATTGTGTAAATATATTACTGCATAATTTAATTGTTTGTTACGTTAAAAAATGGATCTAGAAAGTCATATTTATATAGGAAAATGAAGTACCGATAGTTACAGCAATAAATTGGTAAACTTGAAAAAACTGAGAATAGTTAATTTTAATAAATTATTATTTAAAATCATTAACAATATAAATATGTGAGGTATAGAAACGAAGATAGCATTCTTCACTTTAATCATTTTTCCAAAAAATAATAAAAACCTGTATTTCTAAAGATACACAGTTGCTATTCAGTTTTTTTTTGTTTTTTTTTTTTTTTTTAATTTTCTATTTAGTAGACTATTATTACTATAATTTCAATTTTAATGATTTTGTATTAACTTAATTCTGAATTTTTAAAATAAATATTTTTTCTAAAACAATTTTATTCTATTTGTTAATTGAAAAATTATCAGAATTTAAGTTGTACACTAGTAGTGTTTGAGTTACAGCATTTAAATAGTATATATCTTGTTACAACAATAGGTGAATTGAGAAATTTCCTACAGATAAACATTTATATAGTAAAATAAAATATCTGCATAAAGCTTAACTTTCACTTTAATATCTACTTTTATAATTATGATCATTAAATCATGCTTTTAACTTTCATTTGCATTGCGTAAAAAACATTATGAAATCGTTCAAGAGTTGATAATTAATAATAATAGTTAAAATAGGACGTAAATAAAGAGTATTTTATCATAAATGTCTGTTAAGGAAAAGTTAAAATATCTAGATGTGTCATATGAGATAAGAACAGTAGTATAACACCTGCTATCTAAAGGGACCTTATCAGTAGGTTGATTCACGAAGAATTTGTAGAAGATAAGGATTCGCCCAGTTTTTTGTGTGTTTCGGTACTGTGAACGTCAACGCAGAGAACTTCATACAATAAAAATAAAAATGCGTTCAAGAACTATTTTATATTATTTAGCTGTTGGTTTTCGTAAGTATAATTTGTTAGAAAACTATTAAGTGTTACTTTTTCATTGTGTACTGCTTGACAACCGATATCATCATTTCATTCTGTTACTTAAAATATTGTGCTTGTTCGATTTGATCGGAAGAAAAAAATTATTAAAAAATGCATTAAATTTGACTTTAGAAAGGAAATTGTTTTGTGAGTTGATATTTCAAGAAATTGTGTTATTTTTTTATTTAAAGATAAACATTTTTTTTTTTTTTTTTATAGCTAAAAATGATGCCTTAATAACAAAAGATTAATAAAAACATATTAATTATGAAAAATTTGTGATTGTTATTGCTAATATAATTAACGTATTAATAATTAAATTTTTTCATATTTTTAATTTATTTTTAATGTTCCATCAATGGCTGTCATAAATAAAATAGATTTTAATAAAAAAGTTACATGCATTTACAAATACTGTGAAAACTTAAAAAGTAACTACGAAAATCAAAATAGAAATTACTAATTAAATTAGAATAGCATTAGTGTAATTGATTGCAAATACAAACATTTGAAAAACAGGTATTTAATAAAATTTTATAATAACTCAATTTTTTAAAATAATATTTATAGTTGAAAAAAAAAAAAAAAAATAATATGTATATTATATTTGTTAAGTATTTTAGCTAAGATTTTCTTAAACTAATCATTGCACAATATTCAAATATTTTCTTAAAAACCATGTATTGACTTTATTCATTATTCCTTTTTGTGAATTTAAGTAAGCGGGATAAAATGAAGTGGCAATTTTTTTATTGATTATTTTAAAAAGAATTTTATAATATATATATATATATATATATATATATATATATATATATATATATATATATATATATATATCAATAATCACATATATTAATTATATTTCTTGAGAACTGCAATAAAATTGATTTTTAGTCATTATGGGAATTTTCCTGGGAGAAACTGAAGCGAGGCGAAAAATTTTACGCGGACGAAAAACTATTACTAGACATTATTACAGTAAGTGTTTAAAAAATAATTTTTATAAGAGAAAATTTTTTAAATATTATACATTAATTATTTTAGGAGGTACATCTATTCCGGCATGGTCTATTGCTGTTATTTCTGGTCTTAGTATGTTAATTATTGGTGGAGGTTTATATTTACTTCTTAAAAAGCTAGTTATTGATTCAGTAGAAGTAAGCGAAGTACCATCATATCAACCAGCGCTACAAGATGATGTTTAGGAAGTGTTCAGAAATTACTTTGTAATCGATATAAATTAATTTGTAATTATTATTGTAAATGATTTATTTGTAAATTTTGTTTACTAAATTGGTGACAAAATACAGAATATGTAATTTTTTATATATGTATAAATACATTCACCATTTTCTGTTTCTCAAGTACAATAGAATTCATACTCATCAATACTAAGCTGACGAATTCAATTTTCAACGGTACTGGTAATTGCTACCATTGTCACATCAGTATTATTTTATTCTTATACAATTGTAAAATGCTTTTATTTTAAATTAATAAACAATCAAGTACTAAAAATGAATTGATATCACTTATTTATATCATGATTTATAATTGCGCTGCTTAAAATGATATTACGATCGTAGCAATAATTTTTACATTCACAGGAATAATTAATCAGAATCGATCTAAGATTTATTAAAATTCTCTACGATGATATTTGTCTGGATCAAAGTATGATGTAACAACTACACGATTATTGAACTTACGTCCTGTTAATGTTTGCTGCGCTTTTTGACAATCGAGAACACTGTTAAATTCAACAAATACCTAAAAAAAAAAATTTGTAATAATACATATTATCGTAAAAATGATAATTTATTTTATTTTTTTGTATCGAATTAATAAATTTTATGAAAAATACAAACCTTTCCACATCCAGGTACATCTACACCTTCAATAGGTCTTGGAATTTCTACAGATCGGACAACACCATATTTATTGCATTCTTCTTTAATATCTTCAAGAATATCTTCATATTCTTCTTCTTCCATTAACTCTTCTGGTGTTACCATATTCAATAAGCACAAAACCTGGAAAAAAAAAAAAAAATACAAATCATTAATTTTTTAAAAATAAGATTGAAAATATTTGCAAAAACTTTAGATTCACTGGAAGATTGAAAGAACATTTTTTATTTTAACGACAGTTAATTTTAAGCAACATTTGCATTTCAACAAGTCATGTTTCAATATTTTTGTATGATAAATTATACAGAATTAAAATTAACTGTTATTTACAAAACTTTAGAATACTCTAACTGTATTAAAAAGAAGAAGAAAAACTAGCAAATGTAACAAATGATCAAATTGCAAAATACAATGATAAAATGAATAATTTTATAATTATTTATTACTTGTTGATTTGAATTCAATTAAATAATGCGCTAGAAAATATTTTTTTTCTTTCTTCTTTTTTTTTTTTTTTTTTTTTTTTTTTTTTTTTTTTCTATAAAAAAGTAGGCAGTGGAGCATTATCATAAATAAAAATAAATGTGATAGTTACTTCAGTAGGCGGTCCGCTAGTTCCCACCATCGACAACCCGGGCACTTGGATTTGCACCGGCGCCTGAGCACCGATCATTGGATTCTTCGCGCCAACGCTGGCGCGTTGCACGATTAGCTTCTTATCGCCCAGCTGCATACCGTTAAGACCGGCGATCGCTTGGTCCGTCATCGACACGTCAACGTACTCGCAAAACGCGTAGCCCTTGGACAAGCCCGTCGCCGAATCCTTGACGAGGTTGAACGCCCGGAGCTGGCCAAAACTCATCAACAGCTCCTTTACCTGTACATTATACCGGATAAAATTTTATAATAAAATTTAGGATTGCATGGCTTTCGTTTCATTACACCGAGAGAAGAATTTTTTTTTTTTTTTTTTTTTTTTTTTTTAGTCGAAGGATATACGAAAGTGTAATACCATGATTTTTATCAATTACGTTTATTTGTTAAAATTGTTAATAAATATTCTAAATTATTTGAACTTTTGTTTATTCTTTGAAGAGGGAAGTTTTTATTTCCAATAAAAAAAACATTTTTTTTTTAAACTTTTTTCTTTATTAATAATTTTTCATCGGTTTTAAGGCAAAATGCTAAAACGAAAAAATGATGTAAAAGATTACTTTATAAAATACGCTGATAATTTAAAAAAAACTTATATCTTTTGTAAATTTATTATTATTTATAACAATAATATTTTACTGAATCTTATTATATTTTGTCAAAATATGATTTTCAAACGGTGCAAATATTTTTTTTAACATTTGTAACAAACCGCTAATTTTTATTTTTGTTATTTTAACATTTTTGTTAAAATAAAAAATTATGAAAAAATATAATATTTATATCGATTGTTTGTAAATAAAAAAATTTCTTTTATAATTATTATTTTATATATTTTATTTATCGTACTTTCGTTTTATCTTTGACAAAATAAAAATTTAATTTCACATTATTTTCGAGTCATTCATTAACTGTAAAACAAAAATCTTTTCTCAGTGCAGCTATGTTTCACTGCTTTGGACTGTAAATTTAAAAAAAAAAGAAGAAGAAAAATATACAGTAAAATAAAGCTTTAAAAAATAATAAAAAAGAAAACAGAAATTAGAGTCGATAAAATGTTCTAAATAATAATGACATTTTATCCCATAAATACTGTCTAAAGCTTTTGAAACATAGATTTACTATGTTATCAATTTTCCTATTCATTTTTCATCGATGGCCTATTTTTTTTTTTTTTTTTTTTTTTTTTATAATTTTTTTTTTTTTTTTTTTTTCAAACTTTATCAAACCCATATTTTCACAAGTATATACAGCATTCTCATCATTTTCCCCCAATCATTGAAAATCAATGCGTCGGTACTCGCCTGTTTTTAAGAGTATTTTACTTTCCAGAGCTTTCCTCATATTAAAAACAAAAAAAAAAAACAAAAAAAAAAAAAAAAAACAAAAAAACAAAAAAAAACAAAAAAAAAAAAAATTTATGTAAGTCAATTAAGGACACAAATACTTACAATTCACTATAATTTAATCCTAGATCTGAAAATTCATTGGACGCGATAAATTTTGGCAAGTTGCGATAGAAGCAATAATCAAGAAACGAAATGCGTTATATTTCTTTTATCCTTTCTTATTTTTAGCAACTTGCCGTTATCGCGCAAAAAAATATATGCGTATATACGTACATGTACCTTTCTTTACGCTTAAGTAAAACGTATCAAGGCATGCAAGACTTTTTTCTATTTTGAAGATCTTATAATTCCCAAGTACGAACGGACTGCAAAATCGGCGCATGTCTCACTTTTTATTTTCTCTTTGTACATATTTAAACAATTTTTTTTTTTTTTTTTTTTTTCTTTTTTGATTTTTCCAGGCGAGGAAAGGTGAGAGAATTGAGTTTAGGTACTTGCCTCGAGGGACTGCGCAAGCCTCTCTCCAGGCAGTGTGCTTTTTTGTCATGTTCAGTAGTAGTAGTGGTAGTAGTGGTAGAAGTAGTGGTAAGCAAATGCTTTTGATCGGCGCGACCCTAAGCTAAGAAATGGGGAGAAAGGGAATACTGATACATCATTTATTTTTTTTTCTTTTCTTTTTTTCTTTTTTTTCTTATTTTCTTTTATCGAGTAAAACGATTTTTGACGCGGAACTTTGTCTTTATTACTTAACATGAATCACTGGCGATTAAAAAAAAATTTTTTTTTCCTTATATTTATTTAATATCTTGAAAATCGTTTATTCTTCGAAACACTTTCTTTTTCTCCGTGAATTTACTGAAAAACGGATTGTGTTCTTTTTTTTTTCTTTTAATGTTTTTTTTTTTTCCTTTTTTTTTTTTTTATTTATTTTTGTATTCGTTCGTTTGATATTTTCATTCGCGTAACCCTGTAAAGCATAAAATAACGAGGCAGTCTCGAAGACGAAGCCTGAAAAAAGTAAGCCTGGAAAGAAAATAGCTGCAAAAAGGGAAAACAAACACAGACACGTTGTGTCTCTTTTTCTTGGTGTTGCTAGTAATTTGTATTTCTCTTTGAATCTAAAAAAAACCTGAAAAAGACCGTCTTGTCTCCCCCGCAGTTATACCTAAATAAAAAAAAGGACATCATCGTATATGCCTTGTCTCTCGGTTTCTCTCGCTTGCTCTCCAGCAGCAGGTACGATATCAATCAAAAACAGTGCGGAGTTTTTTTTTTTTTTTATTATCATCGATTCTCTTAGCTACTCATTTTATTTTCATAACTGTAGAAGAGAAGATTAAAACTTACACTGTCCAAGAATGAACCATACTTTTTGCCTGTAAAACACAAACCCGTTCCCCCATTTCCCCACACGTATCTCGGATAGTACCATTTTCCATTTTTCTCCTAAAAAAATCGTACAGCTGTTGTAGAAGGGAGACCGGGGCAAATTGGGAATTTACACCGAGAGCCTACTTTTACTAATTTTGTTGCTTTTAAAACTATGCGCTAATCTACACAAATTTAATTTTATGATTTTTTACAAAAGGTCTTTATCATACTGCGAAGGAAAAAAAAAAAAAAAAAAAAATAAAACTTTCAAGGTATATAATACGAGAATAGTTAAAGTTTATAAAAATACGCATTGGGGTAAATTGGACTTTTTAAATAATATTATAAACATGATATTAATATTATAAAAACGTTAATGTATATATTTCATTTTATGATCTCAAAATACAGGTGTTAATACTTAAAGATTGTTTTCGACAAAATACAATTTCAACTATGTTTTTAACACTAAAATGCAAGTCTTTTATTGTTAAATATTTCAACACAATTATCAAGTACGTATTTCTTATATAAGTACTACCAATTAAATATTAAATCATTTTTGATAAAAAAAAAATTAGTTTTTAACAAATTCAAATTGAAAAATAGTCCAATTTACCCAGGTCTCCCCTACATATATTGTAAAAATTTTTTTATTTTTGTACACCGCCAGTCGAATCCACGTTGTGCCTAAAAAAGGCTGTAAAAAAAGAAATTTTCTCTTCGTTGCCGATGCACCGCGTCATGTATCAAAGCTGTAACATCTCTAAACCGCTTTCATGGTGTTTTGTATTTAATTTTATTTTAAAATAAAATTGAATTTCTTTTAAATACACAAATACTATCAAATTTATTAAAAAATAAGTACTAATTAATAACCAAAAATATCTTTAAGTATCGACTTATTATTATTTCGTTACTCATAAATGTAAAATTTTGTGATGTTAATATTGATTGAAAGAATAAAGTATTCAAATCTCAAAAATAGTCATTTTAATTTAAGAAATTAAAATCAATGTCAAATATAATATTCAGATATTGTTTAGCGAGTGTATTTACAAATAATTTTTTCAAAATAAAACTCCCGAAATGGAATAAATTATGAAATACTGAGTAAAATATCTGAATAATTAATATCATTGGAAAGTTTAAATCTCATAAATTTATTTTGAGTGTAAAATATAAAATTACGTAAAATATTATTTTGAAATATTTTTTAATTGATTCTTCAAATTTTCTATAAAAAAAAAAAAAAAAAAAAAAAATTATTTATAAAAGTAATATAAGTTATAATACAATTGAATTGTTTTTAATGGCTTCAATTCATTCGATAAATATGTTTTTAATAATATGCGAGTTCTTAATAAATTTAATGCAATTCTCATTTATCTCAGTTTTTAAGGATAAGTATTATGTAAAAAAGTGAAAATTGTACTTTTTTTTTTATTCTTTTGATATACCAAATGAAATGAAAATGTATACATATTTTATACTAAATTTGAATTTTTTAAAGTTTCAAAAGAAATTTTCAATAACACCATGAATGTCGATCCTAATCACTAACTAATCCGAAATCCGTAAATCCGCAATGATTAATTATAAATAAATGCTAAATCCAGGAGGTATATAAATAGTTACGTATCTCTAATCTAAGCTCAACGATACCCTACTCGACGCTGAAATTTTGTCGAAACTCATACGTACCTCGATGAATAATGAATTTTAGCACCTCCGTGGACGGAAGTCAGCGAGCTAAATAGCTAAATACTTAGGGTTTTTTGATCAAATATTTTAAGTCTGGAAAAGTGACTGGCCCATTAAAATTATCGTGGAGACTCAGTCAGTTACTACCACACTTTTACTTTCAACGTGAAATGAACATCCTTCTCGTTTCTTTTTAACGTGATTTTACTTTTATTTTTATATTATTTGAACTAGCAAAACACGCTAATAAATGAGAATTATGTTCAAAGATGTGCGATAGATTGAGAAATAAAAAATGAAATTGCATACATACCTGTTCTTCATTTAAGTAGTTTGGCAAACCACCAATGAAGATCTTGTGGGGTGAATCTGAAAAAGAATGTTTAAAAAATTTTAATAATAAATAAATAAATAGTAGAGTGACGAGATTGGCAAAATTTCATTTTTTAATTAAAAAAAATAAGCACAATTAAATAGCACGCATATCAAATTTTGAAATTTATAAATAAATCATTTATATATTTTGGATGCAATATTATGAAGCTAAGTTTTTATAAAATATACATTTATTTTTAATGCTATATAATTATAAAGATAAAATAATAATTTTTTTATAATTTATAAAAGTAATATGAAAACTATTCTATACCTAGATATGTTTATAATTTAATAATTTTTGAATTTTTTTTAAAACTTAAAACATTTCATTATCTGTGAATCTTATAATTTATAACAAATATTCTTTAACTTACAAGAATCATTAATATCAGGAATCATACCTGGAACATTCATACTAGGATTATCAGTCATTCCTGGCATTGGTTGATAATCGTGGGGTCTCCTAATTTTCAAACTCTGTCCTTTGAAATTGATTCCATCAAATGCCATGGCTTGCGTCGTTTCATCTATTGATCGGAACTGAAAAATAAATAGTATTTTTTAAAAATTTAATTAAATAAAAATTAATGTAAAAAAAAAAAAGTATACCTCTAAGAAAGCAAAATTTTTGTCAAGATTAATTTGACATGCTAATACTGGATTGCCAGCTGCTTGTGCTAGTCCAGAAAGATGCATTTGTTGATTAAAGAACTCCATCATTTCTTCTTCTGTCACTCCAAAAGGAATGTTTCCTACATATAATCTTCTAGCTTGACGTGTAATTGTGCTACCTACAACTGGTACTGCAGCTTGAGGAGTATCAGCAACAATATTGGCAGGAATTTGACCAGCAGCCTGCATAGCTTTATACTAAAGAAATATAAAAATAATTTGAAATAGAAATTATTTTATTAAATCCACAGATTTTGACTTCATAATTTGATAAAATTGTGCTATTTTATTATTAATTAACAGTTTAAAAATGATTTGAAATTAAAACAATTGCTGTATAAAATAATTTACCTGCAAAGGGGTAATGTGTTCAAAGCCAGGTGGCGGTACATCCCAATAAAGTGAAGCCTTTCGCCTTCTTGAATGACGACTCCTTTTGGGTGAACCGCTTCTTCTACGATCTCTGGACCTTCGATCTCTACTTCGAGATCGCGATCGTTTCCTGCGTTCCCTACTTCTTGATCTGTGCCTTCTGTCCCTCTCTCTATCCCTGTCCCTGTCTCTATCCCTGTCCCTATCCCTGTCTCGATCTCTGTCTTTATCACGATCTCTGTCTCTGTCCCGTTCTTGTCGGTCCCTATCTAAATAAATAAAGAAAAATGTAAATACAATTTCAAATTCTTTATACTTAATACTATAAAAATATAATATACAAGAGTTTGAAAAAACTATCTTATAATATTGAAAACTTGTAAACATGAATAAAAAATTTAAATTTCATTTGATAAACTAATTAAAATAAATAAAAAAATGTATTAAAAGAGTTTATAATTAACTTAAATATATACATATATTAAGTATAAAAGTAACATTTCTATATTATATAAAATAATATAATATACAAAATAATATTTCAATATTAACTATACAATATTGTGATTTAATAAATTTTTGTTATGTAACATTATTTTATTGACATATAAAAATAGTTTTTATTGATATTATATTTTTATTCAATTTTTAAGTATTTTTAAACAAATAAATTATTACTTGCTTTTTTATTAAATAAATATATCAACCAGATTTTGCAACTACATTTATTATTTATTGTTTTTTTATTACCATAATTAACTTTAAGTATTATTTTAAAACATTATCAATTAGTTTCAAATTTAAATAAAATCTGATTTAAAATCAAAAAATATAGCCTTCAAATTTTTAAATCTAAAAGTTTTACATTATATCTTTAAAATATAAAGTTTTTTTTTTTTTATAGTTGCCTAATTTATAATTATTTTAATTTGTTTGATCTTAAAATTTCTTAAAAATATATATATATATATATATACTTATTTTTAATTATTCTAATTATTTTAATTTACTTATTACTTATTTTTAACAGTTAAAAAAATATCAAGAATTTATCTTAATTAAATTAGCACTAGATAATCATATTTTATAATGATGAATATAATGGTGATTGGCTCAGTATTAATAGTTTTTTTCATTATAAAAGTAAGTGAATTGATGTAATTTTTAATGATTTGAAATACATATAAATTATTTTAATTATAATAATTATAAATTAATAAATTTGATAAATTTTCAAAATCCATTTAATAATGGAGATATTCACTTTTGTAATAATTGTAATTAAATTCATTAAATTCATGATAAATATAAATATAAAAGCTAAAGCATATTGCAAAAGGTAAAGATGACAACAAATATTAAACTATTCACTTCTTTAAGATTAAAGTTAAATGTATTGAAAATTTATAGAATTTTTTTGTTTGTAATGTATTTAATAATTTTTTTTTTAATGCGACGAGTTACAAATTTCAAGGTAAGCCAGAGTATATGAGCGGTGAGACGCGGCCATTATTGCCGAGGCGGTATACTCGTGCCGAAAAAAATGCGATGACGAGGACGCTAAACCACATTTATCGAAATTCTAATCTTTTTCCTACACTTACCTCCATTGAAATCTTCTCCCATGTCTGTTGTTTAATGCCTTGTGATATTTAAACTGTAAAAGTAGTAAATATTCTTCTGGTGGTAATTTAAAAAAAAGAATTGTACCTAAAAGTACAAATTGCAAGAGGAAAAATTAGCGGAGCAACCGCTGTCTCGACCGCTGCTCTTACTCGTACACACGCAACGTCAATAGATGAAACACATACCACGCATAAGAAATGGCGATTTTTGCGGCGGAAGCGCTATGTCAGAGTAGCCAACTTAATTATTTTAAAATTTAAAATATATTTCTCAAATATATATTAATTATAATAAAAATAATTTCGTTAAACCGGAAATATTATGCAATAAAATATTAAATAATTTAGTGTTATAGACAGTAAAAAAGTTGAATTTTTTATATTGTTCAAGAATTAAATTTTTTGAATGATTATTTAATAAGCGAATTATCAGCATAACATTGTTTAAAACAATTAAGTTGATTAATTCATACTCAATTATTTATAAATAGATTTATGTAAGTATTTATATATATTTATTCCTGATAGGCTTCGCCGTTTCTATATGCTTTAACCGGCAATCATACACTATATATACATATATATATGATGTAGAATTCAGCATAAAGGGGGTATAGTAGGGTATAGTTTTTAACCTGACAGAATAAATCTTTTGTTTCTTTCGATCATGTGCGTGCAACGGATAATATATGGGTTTTGTTGTCGCACTCAGCGGCAATGAAAATAAACAGAGGCATCGTGAAAATCTGAACATTGCATATAAAGTTCTTAGAATTCCTGGCCTTTTTATAGATTTTATAAAGAGCCTTATTATCGTAATTTAAAAAAAAAGAAATTTTACAGAAAGTGCATAGCAGAGTTTTATATTTTATAAACATTTTTTTCGTATAATTAAAGAAAGAATACAAAAAAGAGAAAAAATTTATTGCTGGCATTTGGAATTTGAGTGATAACGATGAGATTAAAATCATACAGAATTTTCTTTGCTTTTTTCGCTTTTGAGTTTATTCTTGGAATATTCGCAACAACTCACTGGATAGTAACAGAAAATGGCAGGATTCAATCAATGGTACGTTAATAATTTTTGTATTATCATATTTAAAAAATTGTGTGCCTTGTAACATTTGTTATTTGCCGATAATTTTGGGGTTATGTACAAATGTATACGCTGAGGCTAACAGGTATTATGTATATGTGTATATATATATATATCTTTGAATTAGTAATTTTTATGAAATTTGTTCATTACAATTTTTTTGCTGTTCTTATTTATAAAAATTCTTCAATTTTTTAAATTTAATTATATTCTTTATACTAAAAAAATAATTTATGACAATTATAATATTCACATTATGATAAATTACTAATAAAAAATAATCATTTTATTTCAAAGATTTATTATAATTTTATGTATTTTAAATTGAAAAAATACTAAAAAAATTCAGAATATTAATGATTCTTCTTAGTTAAAAAATATATGAATTAAAAGAATGGATATATCATCCATATAGTCATATTAAGAAAAATAAGTTGTTGATCAATATTTTATTTTATTTAAAATAATTAATGATTCAGCAAAATTTTTATTTCAAGCAAAAAAATGTTTGAAATTATTTATGTATATTTTTTTATATTTTTTATGCGCATACATATATTTTCAAATTAACTTTATCAATTTTTAGCCCGACTCGATTTTTCAAATGCTTAGACCACATGATTTAATTTCTTTTTTGGAACAAGAAAATCTCCTTGACTCTATACACAAGTTACATGAAAGTTTGAGAAACAGAAAAGCTATAATTGACCGTCAGTTTGTTGGTTTGCGTTCAGGATCAGATTTGGAAAATTCTATACATATGACTGATATTGATTGTATTTTAAGACAGCAATATGATAATGATCTAGATTTTCATAGTTCAATGATAAATTTCCAAGAAGAGCTAATGTGAGAAGTCTTTCATGATTTAAAAATATATCTGTTTTATTGGATACTCACTTATGTTAATAATGTTTTTAAACTTGAAATCAACAGGCTAAAAACTCTTGATTTTGATGATGTATCTATCGATGAAAAACAAAAAATACCAGATTGCAAAAAGACTTTTCCTTTAGATTTTAGTATGCATACATTTGAACATCTCATTGTAAGTGATGAACAGTTTTTTCCGATTTATCTCAAATTAAATTCAAATTTTGATAATTTTTTTTTTTTCATTATTTTGTTATAATTAAATATTTAAATTTTAGGCTATGCGTAATAGAAGAAAATTAACACAGTCTCTAGAGAAATATTCATTAAAATCTTTTTCTCTAAATAATATGGATTTTAATATACTTGGTAATAAAGCTGCATATGGTTTAATGCAGAATAATACATCATGGTTGTATTTAAATTCAGCAAGTGTTTATTGGCAAATGAAGGGAGATATTTATAATGCTTTAGAATGTGTACGAAGAGCTATAGTTAAAGCACCGAGGTAGATAAAATTAAAAGTAGTTTTTATTTATCAAAAATATTTTGAAGGCTAAATTTAATATCGATAATACTATGATTTATAAAATTAAAGTTTTTATTCCCACATATGTTTAGACAATATCGTGATATACCGCTTTTAAACGCTGCACAAATACTCCATTCTGCTAATCAATCTTCAGAAGCAGCGATAATCTTGCATACTGCTATAGAATATGCACCTACTAAAAGTTTACATCATTTTTTTCTTGCAAATATTTATACATATTTAGGTGAATTCAATAAATCAATTGAATATTATGATAATTCTTTAAAATTAGAGCCAAGCTTGAACATATCTAGAAGAGAAAAACACAATATTCTTTGTAATTTAAAAATTGAAAGTTCCTTGAGGGCTTTGCACCAGTAAGTAATATAACATTTTTATTTGTATATTTTTATTGAATACACATTAATTAGGAAAATTACCACAATGATAATATTTTTTTATTTTTTAATGTTTTAAGAAATCTTCAGATATTTATTGTGCACTAAATTTCCAGTATTAATAAGATTCTCTGTTATTAATATCTCTAATTTGAGTACTTATCAGTGATTTGTTTGTACTTGTGTAAATATATATAAATGTTAATTTTTTTACAGGCAACTACTCGATGTTTTATTAGAACTTCAGGCCTATCATAGTGAACATAATGAATTATTAAGTTTTCAAGAGAAAATTTTATGGGAACATATTAAACAAATGCCATTTTTAACTTCTCAAGATGGAATTCATGACGATAGTTTAAACTCTATTTTAACAAATCGTGGACAATCTTGTATGCAAAGAGATGGAGATGAATCAATTCTTTCTTGTGATGTTATATCTGAAAAGCAAATGATATCTCAAAAATTACAGATTGATTTTGGTGTCAGTTTACAAGTCTTGAAAAATGTTGAAAATCAAGCCAAAGAAATTCGTGAACGAATGACAAAATCAAAAATTACAACTGGTGAGTAAAAATTATTTTCTTTACTTTAAGAAAAATTTATTATTGAAAATATTTTTTTCATGCTATAGAAAATATAGATCAATTTAGTCAAATACTAGATTATTCAAAAATTTCAACAGTTTCCATGGAACCTACAGGTAGACCTAAATATCATAATTTTGAAATTAAAAAATCATCTGAACAATTTGAAAAACCAGACTGGCCTTCAGAATTTTATTGCGAAACTTTAATGCCTTTTATCATTGATATTAAAGAATATATACCAGTGTATTTGCCCCCTGAAAATAAAGGCTATATGTGAGTTACTTTTATATACTTTAGGAAGTTTATTATAATGAATTATATTATTAAAATTAAAATTAAGATGAAAAATAATTAGTAAATATATAATGACATGAATAATTTTGTTTGTTAATTCTCTGTGAGCGTCGATTATATTTAGCATTAATGCAACACTTTTGATTTAATTTCGTATTCAGTGGTATCGCTCCTTAAGAGCAGACATCCCTGACAAAAAAGTTAAAAAATTATGCTGCTCTGATTTTTTTTAACGTTTAGTTTATATTATTTTGCATTGTTTATTTTAAAAATTAAAGTTTATTTTAATCAATTATTTCATATACTTCCAGATGCTATTTGCATATATGAGTGTATTGTTTAAAAAATAATTTAAAATAATTTTAATGTTTTTTTCTTTAAAAAAATTGAATGAGACATGCTGAACAATATAATCATGAAAATTGATTAGAGCAAAAATTTTGTTGGATTAATTTTTGGAAAATTTTTGTATTGTTACATCTTTTCAGAACTTATTTATTTTTAAACGAATTAATTGGTATTGATCCTGAAGAAAAACCTCCATTACCATGGTATCCACCAATTTGTCAAACACCAAAGTCATTTGATCATAATTATATTCCACCAGAATTAGTAAAAGCTGCAGGTCTACAGCTAGAAGGCTATACCTCAGCTGATATAAGTCTTATACCGGTTTTAGGAGCATTGGTTAGCGGAGCTGATATTTTGGAAATTGGTCAGCGTATTTTAACTGCAACTAATTCAGTAAGTGTAGAAATAATGTATTATAAGTCAATAAATTCTTTCGTTTATAATTTCTTTTTATCAATTTTTATTATTTTACATATTAATTTAGAATAATAAATTAAAATATTATTTGGATTTTATTTTTTTAAAATAAGTCAATAATAATAATAATAATAAATATATATAGGGAATATAATTTTAAACACACTCAACAATATATATATATAAATCTTAAATTTTGAAATTTTTAATAAATCATTGATTTACTCATGACTAAATAAAGTGTTGAACACTATAAAATATTTGCTTATAGAAAGTTACAGAGCCGTGGGTATTGTCGATACTTGCTTCACTGTACTGGCGGGTCATGGGGAATCATACCAAAGCACTAGACTGTCTTCAGCTAGCACTCGATTCTGTACCTAATAAATTCAGAGACGTCCCTCTAATTAATATTGCGTCAATTAGTCATAAATATAATCTAATTGATAATGCGCTATCAGTGACAGAAGAAGCATTTACAATTAATTCTGTTGAAGTAAGTTTAATTTTCTAATCATTCAAATATCTATGTGAATTAATAATATCCATTATTAATTTTATAAATGCAAAATTTAAAGCATAATTTTAAGTATTTTTAAAATAATTTTTAGTAGTTCTTATAATTAAAGTATAAGGAAATTGTTAATCATAAAAATTAATTGAATAATAATATATTATACAACATACAATTTTCTGAAAATTGATAAAACATGCATAATACAATTAAAACTAAACTTCAAATGAAACTAAATTAAAAAATGTACATATTTGTAACAATTTTTGTTTACAATACATTCCAATTTCTTTTAATTTTGAATATTTTTTAAATTTTTGTAAATTTTATGTTTCAATTAATAAAAGTTAATATAAATTAAATTCCATCAAAAATATTTAAAAATAACCAATTTTTACAACAAAGTTTTTCATTTTAAAGTTTTGTTTATACTTTATGATAAAATCTTATCGAAAACTATGTTTAATTTTTTAGAAAATTTTTGTATTATATAATTTTAATTTATTAGTATTACTTTAGTATTAATAAAATTTGATGCATTTATTTTCTCTAATATTCTTATGCTTTTGTAACTTATAAATACAAAATAAATATTTAAATTTTTGATTTAAAATGAAAAAAAATTGTTAAACAATAATGCACGACGACTTATACTAGAAAAAAAAAAAACGAAAAAAAATTAATATCATTGATTATAAATATAAAATTAAAATTTTACAATTTTTAAAAATAGATGTATGTCGTTTTGTGACTTTTTTCTTAAAATTTGGGTGATACGTTTTTTAACCAAAAGTACTAAATTTTTAATGATACAGGCTTAAATACAAAGATTTTATATAAGCAATTTTCACCTTACGCTGTCAAATTGATATTATTAATCATAATGAATTTATCAATTATTCTCTCAACTTTCTTGTGTAAGTTCAATTTTTTTTTATATTTTGTTACCAATTGTAGCCATTGACGAATTTTCTATATGGAACATTACTGTATATTAAAGGAAATTACTCCGGTGCAATACACCACCTAAAGCAAACATTGCGTGTAGAGCTCCATGCAATAAACGGTCGAGCTATGACAATGTTGCAAACGATTGCCTGTCAAGAAAGGTTTAGCATTGCTCGACATGGTGATTATAGAGAAATTTTCTGATAAACTGCCTACGAAACACAAGTTTTTTCTAATATTTTATATAGATAATTATCTTTTATTTATATACAGAATTCTATATTTCTATTTTTTCATTTTATTAGTGACAAAAATATCGTGGTTTTGTTATAATTTTATTTTTAACGACTAATTATGTTTAATATTAAATAAGTTTGTTATGTATCGTTTACTTTTACATTTGTTTATGTATTGTATTGCGTTCAAATAGTATGATTTTTAATTTTGTAAAAATGTTTTGTGTGCTTGTTTTTGTCGTATGTAATTTTATATTTATAATTTACTTAATGCACCATCAGATCAAATGTTTTAAGAGTTTGTGAAAAATTAACACTATCGAAGGAAAGAACATTTGTGTTTATGTTATAGGGCCAGAAATTGATGATACTATTGCATTTGGAACAACAAATTTACCTGATAAATTGAGTTATAATCGGCGAGAGGATGCAAGTATAATATGTAATAGTAAAAACTATAAACATGTTCAGTGTTTTGCAGTAAATGCGGACGCTGATGTGTTAACTGGCGTGTGATTCACAGTTTAAATTTCTGATTAATGACTGCTAATGACTTTGACTAAACATATTTGTGTATTGATAAAAAAATTTGTAATTAATTAACTTTTAAAGAGTATTTTACCTTATAGTTGGGTATCTAGATTCATTTATTAAAAAAGATTAGCAAAATATTTTTTATAAAATATATTTTTTATACTTTTAAAATAATAAATTGCAAAGAAAATAATAAATGTAATAGGTCCTAAGCAATTAAATATTTATTTTGTGAATTTCAACAATAATTTCAATTTATGTTTAGAATTTTTATTATGCAACAATAATTAAAAAAAAGAAATAGCTTTAAAATCATTTATACGTAAGCATAATTAAAAAGTGAGAATTTTGTTTTGCTATTTGCCATTTATTTAAATTTGCATAATAAATTATAAATTTATCTGTTTAAATATAGTAATATTATTAATAATGCGAATATATGTAAAAATTTTCACAAAGAAAAAACTGTATTGAAGTGTACAGTTAATCAAAAAAAAAATTATTGGTTGTACTATAAGAATCATGTTCATTGTTAATTATTTATAAGGCACACGACTATGTACGCCTGTACAAAATCTACTTGTATTTTAACAAAATGTAAATTAAATGAGTTTTTGATTTAAACTGTCGTTTTATTGTCTCAATCATTTACTACTTATGTTTTTTAACTATATGTAGCTTCTTGTTTCCACTATTTATCGCATTATCTGGTTAAGACAGCGAATATTTCCTATAAATATGTAATTTAATTGCAAACGTTAACGCAATACTTGAATCAGTCCGAAGATGAACTAATTTCCAATTGGTGTGTACATTTTTTTACAGAAAAAATCGAAAAATAAATACAAGTAAAGGAACCTCATTAAAAAAATATTATTGGGTGTACAACTTTGCTTCCGCCGTTTTGCAATAGATGGCTGTAGCGGTAAGTGGTAGTTGAAATAAATAGATCATAGATGTCATACAATAAGCTTAGGTATTTGTAAACATAACGCCATCGAAATATTAGTCGATTTGTGTCTGCATCATAAAGTTATTCTCGATTAAACATGTCAGCTTACGAGCCAAATTCTCGTCATTTGCGGGAGGTTTTAATTTTCTGCTTTAATATGAAGAAATCTGCGACTGAGACTCGTCGAATGCTCTCAAATACCTATGGTGAGGCCGCTATTAGTGAAAGAGCGTGCCGAGAGTGGTTTCAACGCTTCAAGAACGGCGATTTTAACGTCGAAGACCAGCATGGCGGTGGAAGAAAGAAGGTTTTCGAAGATGCAGAATTAGAGGCATTACTTGATCAAGACTCGTGTCAAACGCAACAAGAATTGGCAGAATCATTGGGAGTGACGCAACAAGCCATTTCAAAACGTCTGAGAGCCATGGGAATGATTCAGAAACAAGGAAATTGGGTACCGTACGAGTTGAAACCGAGAGATGTTGAACGGCGTTTGTGTGTTTGTGAACAGCTGCTTGCAAGGCAAAGGCGGAAGGGATTTCTGCATCGCATTGTGACTGGGGACGAAAAATGGCTTCACTACGATAATCCCAAGCGCAGAAAATCATGGGGATATCCCGGCCATGCTTCCACGTCGACGGCCAAGCCGAATATTCACGATTCCAAGGTCATGCTCAGTATTTAGAGGGACCAGCTCGGCGTAGTGTATTATGAGTTGTTAAAACCGACTGAAACAATCACAGGCGATCGTTATCGAAAGCAATTAATGCGTTTGAGCCGAGCATTGAAAGACAAACGGCCACAATACAACGAGAGACATGATAAAGTGATTATACAGCATGACAATGCTTGACCCCATGTTGCGAAGGTGGTCAAGACATACTTGGAAACTTTGAAATGGGAAGTCCTACCCCACCCGCCGTATTCTCCAGACGTTGCTCCCTCGGACTATCACTTGTTTCGATCAATGGCACACGGCCTGGCTGACCAGCACTTCCGGTCTTATGAAGAAGTAAAAAATTGGATCAATTCGTGGATCGATTCAAAAGATGACCAGTTTTTTTAACGCGGGATTCGTATGCTGCCCGAAAGATGGAAGAAAGTAGTGGCCAGCGATGGACAATACTTTGAATCATAAATGTATAACCAGCTTTTTACAATAAAGCCTCGAATTTCGGAAAAAACGGCGGAAGCAAAGTTGTACACCCAATATAACAAACACTTCGTTGAACGAGATAGATTTTTAATTTATTAAAAACTGGTTTCATAAGTATACCGTGTGAATGATAATGGTAAACAAAAAAAAAAAAAAAAAATTATTTGGCAGCTGTAAATCGTCTTCAGAATTATTGTTTGCGTCAAATAAGTTTAAGCTGCAAAGTGAGAATAGAAAAAGATCAGAGTTAAAAACATACATAATAATTTTTAAATACTTTACTTAAAAAAATATATTTGAATTGCATCCCTTAATATTAAAAAGAAGATAGATGTTTAAGTTTAGATCGATTTTTAGATAAAATAATTACGTTTTTTATACTTAACATATTGTAACATGTTATAACATTTATATTTAAAATTTGCGCATTTGAATGAGATAATCATTTCGATATAAATACATTTTTAACCTTCGGAGAGCCGGAGTGGCCCATATATGAATTAGATATATAATTGATTTATGGTAGCGTATTAGTAAAAATAAGCAAGCATGGATATACACAGTGTGTCCCATGGAAAACGGAACTTTTTCAAAATAAAGACAAAAACTCAATATTCCGGCAAATCTCATTTTTTTATTCAAAATAGTCTCCTTCTGCATCAATACAACGTTTTGCACGATCAATTAATATATCGAATGAGTTTTTGAGATCATTTTTATCCGTCGACTTTAGTATGTCGGTCGTCGCTCTTTGGATGGCCTCTACGTCGGCATAACGTTTTCCTTTCATAGGCAAGTGCAATTTGGAGAACAAGTAGAAGTCGCACGGAGCCAAATCCGGCGAGTACGGTGAATGGTTGATGGTTAAAATGGAATTTTTGATCAAAAAATCCGTGATCAAGTTCGATCGATGAGACGAGGCATTATCATGCAACAAACGCCAGCTCCCTTTTTCACGCATTTATTGTGGCCGCACACGACGAATACGGCTGAGCAAACGCTTTATAACACCAAGATAAAACACAGCAGTAATCGTTTGACCAGGTGGAACGAATTCACGATGAATAATACCCTCCGTCCGTATCGTAGAAACAAATCAACATTGTCTTTACTTTTGACTTTTCAGGACGACTTTTTTTCGGATTGGGCTCGGTTGGGTGCCCATTCCATTCAGCACTCTGACGCTTGGTTTCGGGATCATATTGAAAACACCATGTCTCGTTACCAGTCACAATTGAATATTTCAAGTTTGGGTCCTTTTTTGACTCTTTCAAAATCAAATCCTTACAATGTTGAATTCGGAGCAATTTTTCGTAGTCGGTCAATTTGTGTGGAACAAAGCGTGCACACACCTTCCGTAGATTCAAATGATCGGTCAAAATGCGATGAATTGAATTTTTGGACATATTCAATTACATTTCCATGTATCGCAATGAAGATTTTGGCTCATTTTTTATAAATTCACGCACTTTTTCAATGTTACTTTGAGTAACCACGGTATTCGAAGGACCTGGATGTTCGTCGTCCTGAATGTCTTCACGACCTTCCTGGAACCGCTTATACCACTCATACACTCTGGTACGGGATAGACAATTATCGCCATAAACTTGTTTCAGCAAATTATGCGTCTCAGTAAAGGATTTACCGAGTTTAAAACAGAACTTAATATTTGCTCTTTGTTCGAAGTTCATTTTTCGACCGATGCCACAAACACACTGTCACTTTGAGCGCGATATTTTGGTTTCGATTGAACCAAATGTCATACGATTTTGACAGGATGTCAGTTAAGAATGGACCTTTCCATTGCTAACATCCACCAATAGGTGGCGCCAATATAAATCGATGTTTTGAAAAAGTTCCGTTTTCCATGGGATACACTGTGTATGTTTCAGCATAGGCCAGTAGAAAGCTTGAAAATCCTACCGAAGTTATTAGATGTTTATATGCATAAATAATACCCTTAAAAAACATCAATTTCCGAGGGAAAAATGTCGGACCTTTGAAGATTAAACTAATTGTTTTTTTTTTCTTGCTAAAGAAGATAATAGGCAAAAGAAAATGAGTCAATGCAAGAAAATCTTAATTATTTTTTTTACTAATTTCGTCATGAAAAATGTTAACCTTTTATTTGATACAACATTTTTAATTCAGTTAACTGTCTCAATATTTATGCAGTGTGTAAGAGCTATATGTTTGATAAAAATATTAATAATTAAGTAAATCTGCTCATAAATAATATTATGTAATTTTAAAAAATTGTTAATTTTAAACAGCATCTATTCGATAATATTATGCAAGTTATGTACGAAATGTATATTTCATTATAAATTCTATAATTCTTTATTTTACGTTTAATTTTATAAGAAATTAGTATAAAAATTCTAAAGAAATCGTATAACATTTATTGAATTATTTTGTGTAGAAAATAAATTGAATCTGCAAAAATTTGACTCATCTAATCACCCTTTAAAATATAAATTCAACTAAGTATAATACATTGTTATATTTTCAATATTTTAATCTATTAAGTTTTATTTTTTAAGTAATTTCATAGGTAAAATTTAATCAAAACAAATAGAATCATCACAAGAAATATGTATTCAATATTGTAAAGATTATATTTTTTTTTTTTTTTTTTTTTTTTAGATAATATTCGTTTTATTACGGTGGCAAAAAATGCAGTCAACTAACAATACAAACAGTTTAAAAATGCATAGTACAGACAATATTACAATCAACAAACTTAATAGAAATAAATAATTATCAGGAAATTAAAAACATGAGACAGCAATGGAATTCTAAATGTTGTGTTAAAATGTTTAAAGAATAGTCATCATGCAATGCATGCTTAAATAACTTTCTTATTATATATTATCCTATTGAGTATCCACTATCAGTTAAATATTAAAAAAATACTTGCTAACGAAAATCTCGAATGAATCATAAACACAAATCAGTATGCACGGAAGCACAATTAAGCTAGAATTATACGCGGCATAGCATATAACTTTAACATAGATAAATCAACATTTGTACTCTTTTAAAACACATAAAAAGTATTTGACACCCTTTAGCCGACTAACTTATCATGAAAAATGAACAACAATAACGTTCCAGTATACATTACTAACATGATACACAGCTTCTTAAAAAATAGCACATTCGAAGTACAAGTCAATATCCAATACTTCTCAGCTAAGCAACGGTATTCCAATAAATAGAAAAACAAAAATAGTCCTATTAGCAGAGGATACAATTTACAATCTCCTTCTATAGGAACATATATAGAAGAATTCAAAGACTATTATCAGAAATAAAAGAATCAATCAATCAAGACTCATTTTTTTTATTTTGATATATACTTTTTAATAAAATAAAGAAAATGTATACTCAAAATTTAAAAATATGCTCAAAAATGCAAAAAAATGTAAAAAATGACTTTTGCAACAATGAAATTTTCAGTAATTGTTGATAATTTGTTTAAATTTTTAAAAAATGAATAAAACTGATTACACTATTCAATTCTACGAGAAAAAATACACAAAAAACTGTATTTTATTATTTTATCAGAAACTTAATGTTTGTATGCTATTGCGATAAACGTTTAATTCGATCAATAAGCTTATGAAAAAATAAAAACTTTTTAAATTGTTTTTTTGTAGAATCTATTATAATTAACGTATTTTTTAATTAAAATATTTATAATAATCATTTTTTCTTTCAAAAATATTTTTTTTTTATAAATTTTTACGACTTTATTTACAACAATATGATACTAGATTAATCTTGGTCTTTTCATCAAATTAATTGTTTCATCGTCATCGTCTGATCCTCTATTAGGTTGAATTTCTTCATCATCTTCCAAAATTTACTCAGTATCAGTACTAAATTACTTAATTTGTTTATTTTCAGGGTCCAAACAAATACTTTGCTGTTCGAATTCATTTGCAATGTCTTCGGAATCACTAAAATCTTTTGAAATTTTTTCAACATTCGAACAATTGTCCGAATCGTGACATTTTATGCACAATACTGTGCATTTCAGTCCATGTTTACGACATCCGCACCTATTATTTAAACAATCGGTTTTGCAGCTGCAAGAGATTTTTTATAGTAACTCTTCAGGTATGATTGAGATATCTGTGAAGCGAGGCATGAGTATTTTGGAACTATTGACCAGTATTTCTTTCCAGCCCCAGTTGGTTGCACTTATTTTGTTTCCAAGCCACGTTTAAAGTTGATAGTATGCTCTATGAGAGTGTTGTGTAGCTGCTCCAACAGTTGACGGTAATTTTTCTCATCAAAATATCGACTTTACAATCAATACCTTATATCGCTGAAATCTCAAAATATCCAGAAATAATGAAATATTTGTGCAATTGTAAATAAATACAATTAACGTGCAACCATTCCGAACAATGATTTTTGGATCCGAATGTGGCTCATAAAAAGGTTTTATTAACTCTGTCAACTTTAGAGTTTTAATAAGCGATTCGACTGTTTTTTTTTTCCTTTGCCTGCAAAACCAGATATTGCAACAACAGAGCGATAATCTTCTCTCTGTTGTTCGATAAATTCAATTTTATCAATATTTTTATTATAAATTAATATAATGTTATTTTGTACATGAAATTACAAAACAATTTGTAAATGATTATTATCTATTACTTTAAATTCAACTTATTTTTATGATAAAATTTATATCAAAATTATATTTCTTAACATTTAACTTATTTTTATAAAGTTTTTACACAAACATTTTGTAAAATATAAAAATGATAAAATTATAAAAAAAACAATGGCCAAAAGTTTCTCGAAATATTCACAATCTTTTCTTAGAACAAACGTTAATTTTATAACATTCTACAAAATTTAACAACTTTTTAAAATTTCATTTTCTTTTATCTATACAACTAATGCATCATATAGTGCAATCATTCTTCACAGATTACTTTCATAATAAATCTAATATAATATTTTATAATTTGATAAATATATATTCTACCCAATTTATGAAATCTAAATACAACCTTTTTAATAAAAAGAAAATTATGGTAAGTATTGGTTGTCGTTTAAACATATTTTTCTGTGCTCTCTTCAGGTATTATCAATTTATCGAATATTAGTATGGCACCTGTGAGTAACTTATCAAAAAGAATATTTAAAATCAGCATTTTTCACTCTCGAAAGTTGTGAAATCAAATAATATTGCTAAGTATTTTCTTTTTTATCAACACATTTTTTTTTAACCATAGCTGATCATCGATGTTGTTATATATAATATGCTAATAAATATCTACGTGTAAATACAACAATCTTTTAAATACAAAAAAATTATCGTTTTCGTTGTTATTAAAAAATATGAAAAAATATAATTAATAATTAATTTTCAAAAAACATACTTTCAAATTTTCTTTAATTTTAAAATATTTTAGACTAAAGAAAGCAATAAAATATAATAATATTGCTAAATATCATTTTTCTTTTTATTAATGTATTTTTGACCGCTACCTGGTCATCATTTACTTATCGGATTAATAAAAAGTTATTACGCAAATTTCTACGCGCGAAAGTTGTGAAATCTAATTAATGTTGTTAAGTATTTCAATATTTGTGTCGAACACATTTATTTTATAATTTTAGTTAATACTAAAAATATCATTTTATATTTTTTACAATTTTCTTTTGAAATGTTACTTTGAATTGAAATATCAAAGTATACAAAATATCAATGATGTGAAATGATTCTTTTTACTCTTACATTTATTTAGTTTTTATTTTAATTCAATTCAATAATTTACATATAATTTCATATTGTTTTCGTACGATAGTAGGAAGTTACTTTGAATGAAACCACTGAAATCAAATAATTCTTTTAACTATATTTTTCTATATCTTTTATGCTATATTCTTTTACAACTTACGAGGTCTGGCTATTAAATAACGAGACTGGTTACGAAAAAGGGTTTTATTATAAAAATTATTCTACATTCGAATGCTCCCCTTCAATATACTCCCCTTCCCTCGCCACACACCTTTCCATACGTTTTTTCCATTGATCGAAGCAGTGCTGGAAGTCTTCTTTGGTGAGGGCCTTTAGGAGCTCTGCCGTTTTTTGCTTTACCGTTTCCATCGACTCAAATCGGGTCCCTTTCAAAGTAGATTTTATCTTCGGAAACAAAAAAAAGTCGCACGGTGCCAAATCTGGCGAGTACGGCGCGTGTTCGAGCACTGGAGTGCGCTTACCGTCCAAATACTGCTTCACAGATAGCGCGTTATGGGCAGGTGCGTTGTCCTGGTGCAAAATCCACGAGTTGTTCTTCCACAACTCGGGCCGTTTCTTACGAACTTGTTCTCGCAGTGTTGCCAAAACTGACAAATAGTAAGTCTGGTTGACATTCTGACCCTCTGGAACCCATTCAGTCATCACGATACCGTTAATGTCGAAAAAAACGATCAACATTGCCTTGAATTTTGAATTGGACATCCTTGCTTTTTTGATTCTGGGCGATTCAGGCGTCTTCCAATACATTGATTGCCGCTTTGTTTCAACATCGTATTGAAAAATCCACGTTTCGTCGCAAGTAATAATGTTTTTCATCAGTCCGGAATCTTTTTTTAACCTTTCAAGGAAATCTGAGCGGACCTCAGATGCTGTTGACGTAAGAGCTTTTGGTCAGGAGTCAGGTTTTTTGGCACCAACTTCGCACAGACTTTTGTCATGTGTGATTCCTCGTGTAAAATTTGTCTAGCCGTTTCTTTATCAGCGTTTACAGCCTCGGCAATCACCCGGATGCTCATTCGACGATCTGCACGCACAATTTGGTTGATTTTGGTCACTGTTTCCGGAGTTGAAACAGTGACAGGGCGACCTGGGCGTTGGTCATCTTCAGTGCTCACTCGGCCCTCACTGAAGCGCTTACACCACTCAAAAACACGCGCACGAGATAGAGAATTGTCCCCATAGGCCTCTTGCAACAATTTACAGCCCTCAGTCGGAGTTTTTTTCAATTTAACGAGAAATTTGAGATTGATACGTTGCTCCTGTTTTTCGTCACACATGGTTTTCGGCACGAGAAAAAAACACGTTCGTTTCAAACCGCTACTGCACAAATACAATAATAGTGACGAGAACCTGTTTTGGTACGTGCATAGACAAGATATCTAGATACCCAACGCGCTACTCGTTTTTTTCCCCACCCCTCTACGGCGCCCTCTAGGCGCGCAGTCTCGTTATTTAATAGCCAGACCTCGTATATATTTCAGAAAAAGTTACTTGCGACATGTAATTAAAACAATACTTGCCGGACACTTGTAGAGTATATGGTGATGCTCGCAGTAATTTATGTGATCAACATATATTTTTAGATACTGTAATAGTTTGTCTACGTTTGAAATAAAACAAGTAGATGGTAATGCTCGTGGTAATTCATATAATCAAGATATATTTTTAGATACTGAAATAGTTTTTTTATGTTATAACTCAAACATGATTGGGTACGAATTACGAATAATAAGATTCCAAACTTTCAGCTATACTTTCTATGTATACAAGTACATTTACAATATACAAAAATGACATAGCATATGCTAATTTTTTCCTTAATAAATATTAAAGAAAAAATAAAAAATTAACATGATTTCATATCTTGTTGTATATTTGTATGATTTTAAATATATATATATATATATATATATATATATGTAATAAAAAATTATTAAAGTTTGTCATTAATAATTTTTTAACATTAGATAATTTTTCACTTGAAAAATAAAGCACTTCATAATTTAAATATAAATAGAAAAATATAATTATTAAATCAAATGTTTATTTATTTTTTATATTCTATATATTTTATTATTTGTATTCTCCACCATTACACTCTACAAGTGTTCGGCAAGTATGGTTTTAATTACATGTCACAAGTAAGTTTTTATGAAATATATAAGTTGTAAAAGAATATAGCATAAAAGATATAGAAAAATATAGTTAAAAGAATTATTTGATTTCAGTGGTTTCATTCAAAGTAACTTCCTACTATCGTACGAAAACAATATGAAATTATATGTAAATTATTGAATTGAATTAAAATAAAAACTAAATAAATGTAAGAGTAAAAAGAATCATTTCACATCATTGATATTTTGTATACTTTGATATTTCAATTCAAAGTAACATTTCAAAAGAAAATTGTAAAAAATATAAAATGATATTTTTAGTATTAACTAAAATTATAAAATAAATGTGTTCGACACAAATATTGAAATACTTAACAACATTAATTAGATTTCACAACTTTCGCGCGTAGAAATTTGCGTAATAACTTTTTATTAATCCGATAAGTAAATGATGACCAGGTAGCGGTCAAAAATACATTAATAAAAAGAAAAATGATATTTAGCAATATTATTATATTTTATTGCTTTCTTTAGTCTAAAATATTTTAAAATTAAAGAAAATTTGAAAGTATGTTTTTTGAAAATTAATTATTAATTATATTTTTTCATATTTTTTAATAACAACGAAAACGATAATTTTTTTGTATTTAAAAGATTGTTGTATTTACACGTAGATATTTATTAGCATATTATATATAACAACATCGATGATCAGCTATGGTTAAAAAAAAATGTGTTGATAAAAAAGAAAATACTTAGCAATATTATTTGATTTCACAACTTTCGAGAGTGAAAAATGCTGATTTTAAATATTCTTTTTGATAAGTTACTCACAGGTGCCATACTAATATTCGATAAATTGATAATACCTGAAGAGAGCACAGAAAAATATGTTTAAACGACAACCAATACTTACCATAATTTTCTTTTTATTAAAAAGGTTGTATTTAGATTTCATAAATTGGGTAGAATATATATTTATCAAATTATAAAATATTATATTAGATTTATTATGAAAGTAATCTGTGAAGAATGATTGCACTATATGATGCATTAGTTGTATAGATAAAAGAAAATGAAATTTTAAAAAGTTGTTAAATTTTGTAGAATGTTATAAAATTAACGTTTGTTCTAAGAAAAGATTGTGAATATTTCGAGAAACTTTTGGCCATTGTTTTTTTTATAATTTTATCATTTTTATATTTTACAAAATGTTTGTGTAAAAACTTTATAAAAATAAGTTAAATGTTAAGAAATATAATTTTGATATAAATTTATAAAAAACGATTATTAAATAAAAAACGACAACCAATACTTACCATAATTTTCTTTTTATTAAAAAGGTTGTATTTAGATAATATATACACTCGATATAATTGATTGAAATTTATTTTTCTATTATCTTCTGACAAAATACATTGTGTTAAAGTAAAAATATCTTAAATTAGCTCTTTAATCTTGTTAAAATAAATGTGCGAAAAAAAAGTATGTCAATTGACCTCGCTTTTTCCCTTACTATATATAATACGTTATATAACGGTTAAGTCGGTATGTATAAAAAAACCGTTTAATATTATATAAAAAGACTTATATTATTACCTTTATGTATACAAAGTTATTGTAACATTTTACAAACAAAAATATTACAAACGTTAAAATAAACAAAAATAAAAATATACGCTTTAAAATAACGAAGTTTAAAATCATTGTGAGAAAAATGTTTTGCTTTATTTTCGAAAGTTTTTTGAATAAGATTATATGTATTTTGATTTAGTTTTATTGATAAGGTCATAAAAATCTCATATAATTATAAATTCACTTTTTGTTATTGTCTCGTCTGTTTCCATTCCTTAGTTTTGTTTTATAAAAAATCAAGTTACTTCCTCAATGGCTGTTGAATTAACTAAATGCACGTATAAAAATGTAAAAATATTAATGCATTGAAATCATGTTAATAAAATGTAATCACAAAATACGATTTTAATATCAATTAAACACTGAGAAAAAATTAAAATACTTAAAAAAATTAATAAACTTACAACTTTATTTAATTTGTCAAACCAATTCTGAGCGATTTAATGTATACTCGTACGAGTTTCGCTTTAACTGTTTCTACAACGAGTTTGAATCAATCGTGACTTGGTTTTCTTAACAGAGCCTTTTTCTCATTGTAGAGTATTTTGTTTGTAAATATTAGCAATGTATTTGCTTAAAGCCGTATTAATAAATTATGAAATGTAATTTTACTAAGGAGCTCGAAAAAACTTGCATTGATAAATATTTACATCATAATTTTACATCGTTTTGAAGAAAAAAAAAAAAAAAAAAAAATGAAATTAAAATACTTTTTAGGGTTCCGCGCCTTAAAAAAAAAAAAAAAAAAAAAAAAAACAAAACCCTCATAAGATCATTTTTACGTCTATCATAAGTCTACTTGTCACATTCGTTTTTCTTGGAAACTATTTGACGTAAAAATTAAAAATTTAATGCAATGATATAGAGATCTTCACACTATGTGCACTCATATCGACGATTATTAAGAAATAGTTTTTTATTTCTTTTAATGGAGATAAATTTGGTCCTATATCAGAAAAATTTTTGTTCTAGCCCGTGGAGAACAATTTGTAAGAATTAGTTTAAAGAATTCTAAAATTGTTTTTTTTAATTTTTGATTTTATTTTTTTAGTATTTTTTTTTTTAATATTTGTGAATCGTTCATGAAGATATATCTTAAAACGAAGATAAAGCAAAAAAAAAAAAAACGCTCCTCCATTTAATCTTGTAGATTTCTACATTTTAATATTATTATGCTTAGTGAGTGTTGAGTCGTAGATTACAAGAAAACTGTCACTTTATCGTCGGTATCATAGTTTCTGAAAAAAAATTAAATATTTCTTGTGCTGTATGACATTCTTACAGTACCGGTCTTAGCTAAACTTGACTGGTTTTTATATTTTGTGTATATATTTTCATATTTTATAAAGTTTGTTTGATAATTTATTTGTTTCCGAGTTCATTAAATGTTGAACATTCAATCTTAAGAATAATTTTAAGTTTTAAAAGAAATGCTATTTGCACAAATAATTTTGTAATGTATTATCTGGGATTAAGTTTAATTTTAAGAATTATGTAAAATAAATTTAAATGACTAATGTATTGTATAACAATCGATAAATTTATAAGAAACAAATATTAAGTTTGATAAAATGAGATTTTTTATTTAAACTGAAAACATTGAAGTTAAAAATATTTTATTATATTGATTTGAAAATTAAACGCTAACTTATTTGTTTGGAAAAAACTTGAATGTACGTTTATTATTATTATTATTATTATTTTTTTTTTAATATTGCAATATTATTTTAAAAATAAAATAACCTTTGCTAGCATATAAAGCAAATTTCTATCAATATTAAGATTTATTATTTTTTACAATTACACCGTACCCTAAAAATAGTCGATAAAAGACGAATTATATAAAATCAAACAATAAAGTAAAATGCTTATTTATTTGAACGTAAAGACTCTTCATTTCGTAAAAATAATTAAAAAAACATAAAACTGTTGAAATTAAATAAGCCAAAATAAAAAAGAGAAGAAAAGAATACGATATACATAAAGGAAGAATCTCCCCTGCAAAGCTAGCTAGCCAGTCGAAGGGTCGACGAGTGAAATGAAAGAGAGGTATACGCGTGGCATGCGCGCACACGTACGTAAAAAAAAAAATAAAAAAATAAAAAAAAAAAAAAAACGTTCGATCGTTAAGGCAGCGATCTCCGATTTCCGTAACGGCGATCCACGCGGCTTTAACTCCCGTATACGTTGTGGTAGGTCTTCTCACCGGGGGAGAGAACGTAAAAAAAAAAGAAAAAAAAAAGTGCGAGGATTCTTACCTTCGGCCCGGCATTTATTTTCCTTTCCGGGTTCGTCGGCGCGTTCGCGTCGCGGCGTCAGCCGCGATATCTCGTTTCCTTCGTTGAATTTTAAGCTGTATTCAGGAAGCCCCATCATAGCCGCTGTCACACGCACAAGAGTCTTATGTCTAATCTTGTGCAGTGGCCAGCAGCTGCACTGGGGTCCATAACCACCTTTATCTTTTATCTTTCTTACGTTGTTCTCCGTTACTTTCATCATTTTTTCTTTTTTTCTTTTTTTTTTTTTTTTTTATTTTTACCTATAATTAACCATTTTTATCTTCTTCTTTATCGTTCTGCATTTGCAATTTCATCTCTACAATTGACATTGCGAAATTTTTCGAGAACGAAAAATTTATGTTCGTCGTAGATGGATGGTGAGTTGATCAAATATTTTTATACGATCTTTATGTAAGGTGTATCGCATTCGATGATGATGATTAAGCTTCTGCAAAATAAATTTTTTTCTCGTAAGGCTGACGTGATTAGTTAGATTTAATAAATTGAGAATTAAATTTATGCGCTTAACCCTTTGCGATTTTAAGGATGATTATGTCTTATAGAAAAACTTATCGTTAAAATAAATGAAATAAATAAAAAATACTATTTTTATATAAATATTTTTAAAAGCTTATTTTAACAACATTTGAACGTAATCTATTTTCACACAATTCCAATTAGTAAAGTCATCGAGTGATTTAGCACAACATGATCGCAAATGGTTAATATATTATTTCAATGAGTTAATTTTCTTTCTTATAATTTTATCTTGAATTTTAATATAAAAATTATTCAACATGAAGTGAAAAATTCAGTATAAAATTAAAATATGTTAGAACGATTAAAATAACGATTACTTAAACTTACTTATCATTATAGTTGCTTTGTTCGTTTTAAATGCACTGTTGAAGGGAAAAGTTTTACAAAGTTTCATTGGTCGATATAGACTATACATTTAAAAAAGATATTATAATTTATCACAATTTTTTAAGTTAAATGTAAAACTAATATATTCGATACTACAAGTTTTAATTATATGAAAAATAGAAATAAGAACTTGACATTTTGTTTTACAATGATTTTACAATATTCATTTTCTTTTCTTAACGTATATTTTATGGCAAATATATAATATTCAAGAAGTCGATTTAATTGAACATTAGAAAATTATTTCAAAGAAACGAATTTTCCACATTGCAAAATGAGGAAATTTTTCATTACATTCTAGAATTTTGTTTATTTTACGTCATATTTTGCATTCATTTTTTAAATTTTAAATGTTTTATTATAAAAAATCATTGTACGTTCGAAAATCGAAATAATTATTTATTTATATTAATACGAATCTGCTGTAATAAAATAATATATATATATATAACGAAACATTATTATTTCTAACTTGACTATTCATTTGATTTTATAATACATGTGTAATTGAGCACGTTAATTTAACTACGAGTATTCACTTAGATAAATGTGAATGATAATATTAAATTATAAAAGTAAAAAAAAAAAAATGCTATTATTGCTAAACTTCCTCCGTACCAATTTTTCTTCAATGTACAATTGTTTAATATTTCAATATCCATTATTCCTTCTCAGTTTTGTAATTTCCGATAATGTTATATACTCAACCACGATCTAAGAGGAGCGATCCTTTTGACAGCAATCGATAATCGGTATAGCTTAGGCGTTAAGAAGGCACGCGTGAAATTAATAAGTTCCATGCGCGGCACTTCGTCTTAGGAACTTGGTCCGCGAGCAGCACCGCTTAAATTATTCAAACTCGCCTTGAGACTTCTTCCTGAACTAGCTTCGGGACAATCCGATAAAGCCGCTATAAACCGACCGCTAAAGAGAGGATGGGTGAAAAAAAAAAAAATTGAACAAGGAGAACGATACGAGTCAGTAGCTCGTCGTCGTTCGATGACCGGGCCGATGTTTAAGAGCCGTACGACCGAGTGTGTAAAGACGCTTCGCGTAAAAGTCGATAGTTGTATGCTCGAATGCGCTCTTATTAAAACTCTATACAATTCGCGATACGGTGCCTTTATTACTTCCTATGCCACTGCGACTTGCGTTTCTTACTCTGCTTTTGATTATGGATAGGGAGATACGCGCTGCGCGAAGTGTTCTCGAATTTGATGCGTTGCAATTGAAGAAAAGAGGTATATATTATTTTGATAGAACGGATGTCGGACAATTTATTTTAATATGGTGTATGAAGAAATTTAGGCTTGCTTGATATTGCTTATATATGAAAATTTAAAGGTCTAAGCTTTAGTAAAAAAAAAAAAAAAAAAAAAAAAAAAAAAAATGGATTTAATTAAATCATATTTTCGATAAGAAGATTGTTGCTTTTGTAAATTTTAAAATCCATTATTATGAGAAATAACTTTCAAATAATAAGATCATTTTCTTCATATTTTTAAAACATCATTTGTTTTATTTGAAAAAAGTATTATATTTAATATTTAAATATTATTTATATAAAAAATTTAAATAGTTATTGTTGATAATACTAAGGTAAAAAGAAGCCTTAAAATATTTATGAGCTAATTGAATTCAGTCAACGATAATAAACCACAGCCAATAAATTTTAACATATTCTATCTATTATTTTATTAATAAGTTGCAATATACACTGCATTTAAATAAAATATCATTTTATTTATTGCATGATAATAGCAACAGGACAAAATTTTATTTTTTATTTTTCACATTTTATCGATTAATTTTAATCAAATTAACAAATATTTGTTGATATAAATTTAATAAAAATGTATAAAATTCCAATTGATCTACAGTTACGATAGATCGTTAAATAAAATGAATAATAGCATTCAAAATATATTTTATGTTTGTATATTATAATTTTTATATATCATAGTAATTTTATTTTATACAAATTTTTAGTTTTTTCCTTACTTACGTAAGTTGCAAAAAGTTAATCGATTTATTGGCAATGTGTAACAATGTTATTAACTATTTTATCAAAATTTTGATGTATTTATTTAATCTACTTCATTTTATTTAATTCAATTAAAGCTTTAAACTTTTTATAGTCATTAAAATTAAAACTCAATGATGAAATGTATTTTTATAATAGTATATTGTTTAAAAGTGAATATGTTGTCAATTCAAATATTATTTTATAATTATAATATTAAAAAGTACAAATAATTTTTTGTTCAATGCATAATATAATTTTTTTTACATATTATTTAATGAACTTAATTTGTTAAATTTTTTAAAAGTTAATCTTATTTTCATTTGTCTTTCGAAAGTGTTTTTTGAAATTTTATTCACATAATTAAATATACCTCGATAGTTTGATCAAATTTATAGTTAAGAAGTTAGAAGTGATTTTTAATTTGTTGCAAATTATTATAGTGTGATTATTTGTTTCGATTTATATTGTCACATTTACGACATTCTTCGATCATTGAGACCAAAATAGAAAGAAAATTTCAATTTTTTCACCGCTATTCACAATATTCATTACTCAAGTTTCACGTTTTATTTTTACTTAACTTGTTATTTTAATATTAACGTATAATCAATTGTGACAATTATTCATAAAAACTCGATCAATTTTTCAATTGAAAAAAAAAAGTTTAAAATAACGTAATCATTGGAAGAATTTTGGCACGCTTGCTGACCGTACGAAACGAACAACGACGAATTATCATCGTCGAATCATTGTAAATATCCCGAAGTTAAAGACGCAAAGCTCATCCAATGGCGACTTTTAGTCTGATACGAGACGTACACGTGTAACAAGAATCGCTCGTATGTAAGGCGTCAAGTTTGCGACACAAGTAGAACACGGGGCGAGTGAAACACGTTCGCGGATCTCGCGAGTCGTGCTCGCGTACGACTGACTGAGGTGCTTGTACATAGAGTCTTAAGTATTATAGCCGCGCGGTTATGATAGGGACGAAGTTGCGAATGCAAAATTCATCGGCTTCGATCTTTCACGAGTTGGGACACGTTATAAAGGCCTTCGGTTTGCTCGTTATGCGTGAATCGAGCGTTGTGTGTGTGTGTGTGTGTGTGAGCGTGTTGCGGCAAATAACTTTTCATGTCTCGCGCGTTCGCCTACTTTTCTGTTTTTTTTACTTAAACGCTCTCGATGTTGAAAAAAAAAAAAAAAAAAAAACAAAAACAAAACTTGCGTGTCGTCATTTTTTTTTCTTAGGTTGACGTTACTTATTTTTTTAAAAAAGGATTCGTCGTCGGTGGTATTTTATTCAAAAAATTATTTTCCAACTTTGTTGAAAGTATTACCGATGACGATGATTGGATTTATTTTATGATAAAATTTTTACAGTAATAATATTAGTATATTGTAAAAATTATATTAAAATACTTTCGTACTTTAGAAAATTCATTAACGAAAAGTAACTATATTTTATATAATATATATATAGATATATTAAATAATAATTATTAAGACAATATATGTCGAACAACTATTTTCGTTTTCAATACATTTTTGTTAACAGAGTCCGATAAACTCTATTAAATGTATCGTTTATAAAGATATATTTTATACTCATAAATAAAGAATTATGTAAATGTTTCGTTCAACGGTATAAAAAATAAATGCAATTTTAAATAAATTTGATCACATCGATAAATAAATCATAGCTTGTTGTTTTTAAATATATCGAGCCATTTAAATTTTAATTTTGTTTATTTATTTAATCTTCAAAATGAACAATCGATTACCTAAACAATCGTTAACAAAAATTTAACAAAAAATCACCAAAATTTTAATATTTGAAACTTGTGCATATGTTATTGAAACAGCGAGAAAGTATTGCGTTGAAATCTCCAAGCGGCTTTTTCTGGACAACCGATCGTTCGCGGTAACTTTGTTTAAATTACACGCTGCTTCAAATGTTGCCTTTTACTTTACAATTATTTTTAATTTTTAATTAACGTATAATTATACGGCAAAAAGTTTTATTGAAAGAATTATAAAATTTTTACATACTTGTTATAAAGCGCTCTTAGATAAGGTTAAGTAAATAAGTTAAATAAGTAATAAGGTAAATAAGTTTATAGCAAAATTTACGTAACATTGTAAAGTAAATTGTAGCTTCATTTGAAATATTTGAATTTGGTTTCTACATTTATGAAAATATAAGAAAATTATTAAAAAAATTTTCAATTTGCAGTTATAAAAATAATATTTTTATTGTAAATTGAATATTAAAATTTTACGAAAGTCAATTTTTATGAAATTTAAGCATCGAAGATATTAATTTACATATTTCAGCTGTTTATGTTGTATTCGTAGGCATTAATTTGTTGGCTTGTATATTAAAACAAATTTATTATGTCTCCGCGGTTTATGCTTAATCAACGGTAATTATAATTTTCAAAAAAAGTCTTTTATAGTATATTATAAAATGAAGTATAATAAGAAAATAGTAAGTAAATTTGATAAATGAAAATTCGTCCACATTTTGATCCAAGATTAGAAAAAAATAAATTTACGAGTTTTGTTCTGTAACTTTATTAAAAGTGTTACTTTTGTAGCAGTCCATATTTAATAATAAATTATTCAAGTATATCTCGCATATTAAATCGACTCAATAGATTTATTCCTGAAATTTATCATTTGAACTCTATGCATTAGATATAATCACTGAAAACATAATCTATCCATGAGTGTAAAAAAAAAAAAAGTAAACTTAAACACTCATAAATAATAAAAATATTATTTACAATTATAGAATATACCATAAGACGATGTATCCATACTGAAAGCTCAATATTTACGATCAATTGGTCTATTTAACGTAAACCACGAGCGTAACCTTACTGTCCACTTTTCCGGCCCACCTGCAAGTTCTTCAATTTTATGCAGTCACTCACTGTGTGTATCGTATATACATACAACTGTATATATATATATATATATATATATATATATACACACATGTATATTCGTGTATGTACGTGTATTTTCGTGACCGTAACGAGCACGAGCTTCTTGCACGTCATCCGTCGGCCGCATGGAAATGGATTTCCCGCGCAATACATAGAGAAATGTGTGTATGTGTGTGTGTGTGTGTGTGTGTGTGTGTGTGTGTGTGTGTGTGTGAGTAAGTATGAGTGAGTGAGTGTGTAGGAATAGAACTGGAGGGAGGAAAGGAGTTAGCGAGGGAGCGAAAGAGAGAGAGAGAGAGAGATACGCTAGCGACTCGATCGATATCGCATCGCGGCCCACCTGCACACGTTGCCTCGCTCTTGCGCCTCTCAATGACGTTCGGCCTCTGAGGAATTTTTGGATCAGTTCTCCCTCTTTTTCTTTCTATCTCTCGTACTCTTTGTGCTGATATATCTTGAGGTTACCAGCACGGGGAAATCCCCCGCGTTCTTCTTGCACCCGTTGTCACCCTTTGTGTTCTCTCTCTCTCTCTCTCTCTTTTTCTCTCTCTCTTTTTTTTTTATCGAAGTCTTCTTTCAATAATGTGGCGAACGCGTAAGTGCATAAGCATATCGTATGCAGTTTTTTTTTTTTTTTGAGGTGAATCACTTTCTTTTTTTCGATTTCGAATTATGTAGCATAGGGATAATAATATTAATGATATCTTTTGATAAATTTTTGAGGCTGCTCGATAAGATTTGTTTTTCTTCTTGTTTGATAAATATTTTTTGATTAATCACATGAGGATTATAGTACTTTTGTTATTACTTAAACAAATTGTCAAGATATCACAAGATTATAAAACACATTCAGTAATTAATAACACAGTTAAAAAAAATATAAAAATTTATTTTAAAGATATATTTCTTATTTTTATAGATTAGAGTTACAGTCAATGGCAAACTAAATATAATGAAGTAAAAATTTAATTCGCTTGGTATCGCGTCACAACATTGACATATGTTTTGAATTCATGGGTAAAGATTTCTCAAAAACTCGTAACCAATAATTTATTTCTACGTGTTCTTGTTCAATAATAAAAAAAAAAAAAAAAAAAAAAAAACGAAAAGAAATAGACGGAAAATTAAAAGCAAACGTACATCCGCGTGCTGCACACTTTATTTTGTCACTGACTGTTCGAGTATCTTGCGTTACCAAAGCAACTTGTATCTTCCGATTTTAATCGATCATTTAACACACTTTTGCGAAATCTTCGTTGACTGGCCAAAAATAACACCCGCAAAACGGCAACGATTCATGAGAGCGTACATAAATTATCGGAAATGAAAAATCCTTCGTTAATGCTCGCGGGATGAAAAAAGAGATAGAGCGAACGACCGAGCGTGACATCATTACGAGACGAAGCACTTGGAGAGTAAGACAACGTTATTGGAATGTTCTTGCGAGTGCATTTTTGTGACCCTTTGTATGTATACGTTCGTGTGCGCGCGTAACGATATTATACGTATACGTGTAAGTTCAAAGATGTGGGTGTGTGTGCGTGTGTGTACGCTCGAGTCGGTGTGTCGTCGTAGAGTTGGTTAAGGCGCACTTATTTCGTCCACCACTGTGTCTCTAGCACCACTGCCGGCGCCTCGATGGCCGCTCCCGGCTTTATATACCCGGGGGGCCCCACGTGGTCGGCGCTAATCCGCCGACCAATGGCGCGAGGCCGTGCGGGGCGGCACAGCGCAATCCAATCGCTCCCCCAGACCGCCCTTTGCACATCCACGAGCCAGAGACACGTGTGTGCTTATGAACTGCGAAAGAGAGAGAGAGAGAGAGAGAGAGAGAGACAGACAGACAGACAGACAGAAAGATAAAGAAACGGGGTTTTGCTCTTTTAAGAATAAATTTTACATATTTTTTTTCCAATTGTATATTTTATGCTTTAATAAATAATAATTAACGATTCGTGAATATTTTAAATACTTATACTACTTAATATGACGATGAGAGAGATGTATTCTTTTAAGAAAGTTCTTAGCAATGAGCAATACTTCATATATGAACGATAATATTAGAATCGATAACAATATAAGTCTTTTGAAAAATTAAATTACCCTTAATTAAAGCATTCGTAAGGCATGGAGATTGTCAAGTTTTTTATTTATGATTTTTGATTGGTTAATCAAATTGTTTTTAAGAATATTATACCATAAATATCGTTATTTTTAATAATAATATTTTAAGTTTATCTTGTGTTTTATTTTTCATCGATTTTAAATTTTATATTCATTAATCATTTGGTTTACTCATGAGTAATTCAGCTACTGTCTATATTGTTCGTTACTACTTGAATGCCGAAAATGATGTGATATTGAATTTATTTAAAAATGAAAAAATAACTTAAAACTGTTAGATGTATCAAATTAATATAAAAGGTTTATAAAATAAAATCACTGGCACGCACTATACATGATTATACTATGCAGTGATTATAAGAAAGTGTTGCAGTGTCAAAAATGTAAAAAATCACCATTCTGTCTGGAGGCCTTACATACCTAAATAATTGTTGATATTGTTAAATATACCAGTTATGTTAAGTAATCGCTATTTGGATCTTCAATTGATTATAATCTTGAATTGATTATAGATTATATAATCGCTTTAATAAAAATCATGAGTTGATTGAATCTTGTATTAATTATAATTTTCAAACGATTATAGATTTTTAAAAAAATTATAAATTTTCCAAGTTGTTGAGAAAGTTCTAGCAGTACAATGGCGAGCAATATTCTTATATACATATAACTTGTTTACATGTATTTATTTTTAAATAATTATATTGATTATATCTGTTGAATATTTAAATATAAACGTAAATTGAATTATTGTAATTATTCGATAAGCATTGTAATTGATTATGTCGACGATATATTTCATAAGCAATTATTTCAGAAGGTGAAATCGTGAAAGAAAGGTTAACCTAGAAAACAATATAGTTATACATAAACCAAATAAAAAATTAACATCCTTCAATACCGAATTCAAGGCAGCTACTTATTTCTTTATGATGATACGTTCTTTAAGTAGTTTGCACGTTCATTGCTTTACATAACCGTTTTACATTAGCAAAAAAATAAAAAAAATTGTAGAACGAATCATTTGATATTTGCACTAAATGATAGCAAAGTATGATTGTATCAATAATTTCGTTAAATTTATTAAAAATATTAAATAAATAGTTCGTATTGTAAAAGTCAACTATTATAATTATTTTAATTGTTATTGTAACAATTTTTTAATAAAATAAATTATCTGCTTCGCACTTTATAATTATTTACCTCTAAAGAACAACCTACATATAAATATATCAATGAGTACAGGTACATATAAAAGAATGGTAAAAATTACGTGTTAATAATCATTAGTTAGTGTAAAATTAGGTAAAAATACTTTTTGTTTTGTTTAAATTTTAAGTAATTTTACAGGTTTAAGTACTAGTTTCTACGATTACATGAACAAAGGGTGAGTCATATAAAAAATGTGATTGTAGATTTAACGTTAGGGATAAAATATTATCGGATTTTAAATGTTAAATGTTAAAATTTTTATAAAATAATAAATATTTATGTCAAATGAAATTAATATTTATGAGCTCATGAAAAATGTGGATATACGTATATTAGTTTTATTTTTGATAATATTTATTAAAATTTTCTGTACGCTAAATTTCAAATAAAAAAATGTTTATATTATTTAAATTACATGTAGTACAATAAAGTTAATAAAATCTGCGTTTGAAAAATCTTATGCTTTTGGATGCATTTAGTCTTACTGTACGATTAAGAATACGATACGGCCTCCTCTCGCCCTCCGTCTATTGAATATTTTTTAATAGATTTTTTCCTTGATTATTAATAACTTCTCTTAATAAATTCAAGTTAAAGAAAAACTTCTCAAAAAAAAATAATTATATGTCTAAATGGGTTAATAAGCAATAGCTCATATTGCTTTACTTGAGGTAGACGCAGTGATACCATGATATGCATATAGATTCCATATGAATTCATTACATAATAACTTTTTCAAAGAAGAAATAATCATAGGAATGCAATATGATAATTCTGCATCCTCTTGAATAAAACAATTCAGAGATAAGCAAATCTTTAATTCAAATCCTCGATTGAAAGATTGCTCGAGCGGAATTCGTAAAAAATGAAAAAATAAGCAATGGTAAAGATTTTAAAATAGCCACGTGAAAAATTTATAATTTATTTAAGATGTCGCGATTCGTTAAAGTCATTATTGAATTTGTCAGGGGTAACCTTGATTTGATAAAAATTCAAGAAATAAGATCAACAGAAGCGTGGTTTTAAATGTAAGCGATTACACGTTTTTCTCTGGTGGTACCAAACAACTTAATCGAGACAAGTGTTTTCTAATAAATAAAACAAAAAACATCTACGGCTAAATCCAATTTATTAACCTTTAGAAGGCCGGTGTGGCTCATACATGAGCCAGATCTAGAATTGATTGTTACGTTAACAAAAATTTGATATACGTTTTAGCATGAGCCAATAGAGAGAGTAAAAACCCTACCGCAGTTTAGATGTTATAAACAATAATTTTATAAACAATATTTTTAAAAAACATTAATTTCCAAGGGAAAAATACCGGCACTGTAAATGTCAATGGCAGAATATCATTTTCATCGGAAAATTTTACATTGTGTCAAAATTATTAGATAAAAATAATTAACTTTTCAACAGAAAAGAGTTTGATAATTAAAATCATCTGCCTTAAATACAAAAGAAAAAAAAAAAAAAACAAAAAAAACATTAAAAACTACGTTGATTTCTTTCGATGAAAAAATGTGCAATCAAATCGACTATTTTCTCGTCCTTCAGATAAAAGACATCATACAAATTAAATAAACATTCGGTTAAGAGGTGCTAACGATAAAAATAAAATATGGGTGAAATCGATATAAATAAATGAATTCGACATTAGTAAATTTAAACAAATGAAGTTAGTCGACTTATGCAAGAAGCTCGCTTCGGTTATTTTTTTGCTATACAAATAATTTTTGGTAGTTTATTAGTATAAATAAATAAGCATGGATATATGGTTCAGCATGGGCCAGTAGGGAGCTTGAAAATCTTACTGAAGTTATTAGATAGATGTTTATATGCATAATTATTAGATAGTTGTTTATATGCATAAACAATACCCTTAAAAAATCATCAATTTCCGAGGGAAAAATGAATGCCAGACCTCTAAAGGTTAATTTAATTTTCAAAGTCTTACTGTATAAACAAGCTTATCCTTAATATAACGATAAATTAATTTTGAGCATTTAAAAAACATATGAATATAAAATAATTTTTAATACCTATTCAAATATATACACACACACGTGTACACTAATATATTTAAATGAACACAAAATTTAAAAAGATTAAACAGAAGATCAAAATTTACAGGATCGGCATGATTATTTTAGTGCCATGGCCATTTTTAGGGATGGCTGTTCATCTCAATTCACATGTTCAACATTGATTTAGCGTTGAAAAATACCGATCCTGCAAAGGATAATGAAATATAAAAAATGTAGGCCAGAGCCTATAGAGGGAATGAAATCTTTCACAGTCTGGGAAAGACGCCACTTTACTATATTTTTCATAGATGAATACATACGACAATATAAGTGCTATTGTAAGTTATATTCTAATTAACTAATTAATAAGACACTGTATTATCGTTTTTTTTTTTTTTTTTCAGTTGTTTTTCGGACATTATTGAAAAAAGTATAGTACAGTCTAAATTTTTCCATAACTTTGACATACTTTCCTTTACGTATTTTTTATTTTTATCGAAAAGTATTCATACAGATAATACGTAATATAAACAATTTTATAATAAAACAATTTAAAAAATAAAAAAAGTTAATTTTTTCTACTTATATCTTTTTTCTTAAGTTTCGAAAAAATAAGTGTAATACAATAATTTAAAATAATCTTTAGTTGAAAAGGAAAGTTTTGAAGATACACATATATCCTAGTTGCAAATTAAGATATTACAATAAAAAGAGACTAAAATGTGATTGGGTTCATTGTGGACATTGTATAAAGCAGATGTTGTAAAAATCGAGTTTGTCTCAATTATGCAAGCGTTAATAATTATTTTTTCACGCGCAAAAATTTTGTATAAATGTCAAATATTTATTTTTATTTAGAGTAATGTGAAATTGTTAATTATTTTTTTATATTTTTAACTTTTTCACAAAAGCTATTTCTTTTCTAAACTTCTTCCTTAGTTGTGATGACTTCCTTCGACTTACTATATTTTCCACTAGTTCGTTATTTAAAATTTTTCTTTAGGAGCAATAGCTGTCAAGTTGACAAATCAAAAATATTTTTTCCCCCATGATGAATGAAAATTGTAATGCAAAAAAGTTTCGTCTTTCTATGTTTTATTCAATAATAAACTGAAATATATAACGTAAACTAAAAATTCGTACGCCTTATAATTTTGTTTTGCTCGCACTGATTTTCTCTCATCCACTCTTATTCAAGAAAAAAATAAATTAAATGGCATCTTAATAAACTATTAAGAATTCGTTACATCTAACCTCATAGTATAATTTTTCATAACTTATAAAATGAATATAAAATCAACTTAATATTATATAAAAAAAAGTTACGCAATATCAAAGAAAAGTTCTTGGTAAAAAAGACACGTTACCACTCACCCATGTTACAGCAAGCTCCTTGCTCCTCGACTTAAGAAAACGTTTTGAGCAAAACAAGACGAGATTATTATAGATATTTAGAAAATTAGAGTATCGTTAAAATAATGACTTTGCGAAGATTAAAAAGAGCATTGAACATAGCGAGATGAGTAATGATTGAAAAATCCAGAACTTTTGGTGGACTGAAACTTAAGGTGGGAGAATAATAAAAGAGATTAGCTTACGATCGAATATCGTGAAAAAATATTTATTTATTCCGTTAAGCCTTCGAACTTTCGAGTTTCTTAAACTATTCTATTAAAATAAATAGGAACGAGAAGCATTTTATGGGAAAACATTTAAAATACATTACACATTATGACTTCTCCATTCGAAATCTAATATCATAAATCTAGTACCATTTATTATCCATTTAACCATTTTTACCAAATTTATCTTTACCTGTAGTTGTAGGTATGCAAAGTATCTTCGTACCATTTAAATATTTTGATGTATTATTTATTAATTTTTTAAATTTTCTTGTTTATTTTTTACAATAGTTGAAAAATGCATAATTCTGGAACATTATGACGATTTAATTGAAAAAAAAAATTCAAAAAAATTAAAAATTACAACGGTAAATCATTTATTGTTAATACAGATTCATTTTTTATGTTAATGTTGAGAAAAATTCCAAGTATTACTATATTTTCTTAAATTATACGTTTAGTTACAAGAGTAAGTAATGCAGAAACTACTAATTATTTAATTTAAAAATAACTTTCTCATTTTTTATAAATTTTTTCCATCTTCTTGATAAATGATGAATTCTGGTACAAAGAACTGTGATGGATTCAATCCTACATGATTAAGCGCAGCAGAGCGGCAGCATCATTTTAAAAATAAATGCGAATGTGTAATAAACTTCTGCCAATGGGCCAGCGTAGACTATAATATACATCCTTACATCCATTCCGTACATAAACGCTGTTTTTAATTTTTTTTTTTTTTTTTTTTTTTTTTTTTATTGTTTTTCTTACGTATCTAAACATTTAACAAATGCAAATAAAATTTTTTTTTTACGTCAATAAAAAAAAGTATGGCCATGTAGGGTTAATTCAATGAAGTCATAGTAAAAGTGGGACATTAATTGCACTGTTAATGATTTAATTCTTTTTTTGATATTTAATAATCTGTAATCTTATTGATAAAAAAACATTTTTCAACAAAAAATTCTTTCGATTAAAATTATACGGCAAAATTTTGTTTATTTAATTTTGTTATAATAAATTATCTTTGAGATGGTTATTAGTCCTAGATAATAAATAATTATCTGAATATTTAAAGGTCTAATAATATGATAATTATTAATGTTAAAATTTTAAGTATACTTATTTTTAGAAGAAGAATTTTATAAGAAAATTAAACAGTGTGTTTCTTGAAAAATAGTATAGTCATAATTAAATATTATTAATATTTATAGAATAAAATTGTTCAGGCTTATTTTGAATTTTTGTTTATTTTATTATAATCTCTTAACATTGAGAAAATAAATTATCAAAATATTATACAAATGTTTATTTTTTTATTTTATTAATCGATTGATTTGTCGCTTTGAAGAATTGTAATCGAGATTACAGAGTTATCCCACGCATTCTGCTAAATTTACAAACCACCACAAACATCCGTATAATAAATTCGATAAAGAGAAGCGCTTGTCTTCCAATCGTAAGCCTATTCGATGGCAAAAGGTCAACGTCATTTGCAGATCTCGAACTTAGAATCATAAAGCATACGTTTTATATTCACCTTCGCCTCCTTATCGTATTTCACTTCGTAAGCAAGTTAAAATGTAGCGAGAAACAGATGGAGAGCGAGAGAAAGGAGTAGGCAAAGAATTATAAAGAATAGCGCGTGCGTCATGACTTTTCGTCGATTGCATAAACTTCCAGGGCTCCGCATATGCATCGGTTGCAAAAAGAGAGAAATAGAGAGAGAGAGAGAGAGAGAGAGAGAGAGAGAGAGAGAGGGGGTTCGGTAACTTACGTAACGGCGTGGCGGAGAGCCGACACGCCTTTGGCCTCGTCGCCGCCGTTGCCGTCGCCGCACGCTCTCGGTATTTAATGATATTGTGAAGAGGTGAATCCTTAAAAACGTTAGCCAGTCAGTTAGGCCAGGTCCGCTGCGGTATAAACGTACAACGTGTATACGTACGTATGTACGTACCTCGTGAAGGTAATTATCTCGTTGGGTAAATAGTGGGATTCGGCATTAGAACGACCCAATTAGCAGAGCAGCTACGGAGCCCAATACCGATGACGATGACGCCGACACAACCTCGCGCGTTCTCGTTTCCATCCTCTTTCTTCTCACCCGTTTCTCCCTGTATTAAATACTTTACACGGCTTTGCCTCTGTGTCTATTCTTATTCTATATAGACTTGACTTTTTTCCTTGTAAGCTTATGTGCGTCTTTTTTATTGTATACCTTGTTTTCTCGTCTGACTTATTTCAAAAGTGCACATTTCCGAGTCGTTTTGATATCATTCGTATATTTTCATTTCCGTTGAATTATTTTTGTAAGATTTTTTATGAATTATGATGCTGTTATACAAATAAAGTATTATTATTGAAGGATACGAATGTTTATTCAAGACTTTTAATTAAATAATCAAATAATCTTTTAACCAAATAATTGTTAAAAGGCTGTAAGAACAAATTTTTCGAACAAATAAAATTGAGTTAAAATTTTTTAATTGTAAAAAGCATCTTCATTTTAAATACATTTTTAAAATAAATATTATAATCATTTATATTAATTTTTTAATTGATTCATGCGATTTATTTTTAACAGATCAACAATTAATAATTAACAAGTTCATTGTAAAAAGTAGGCGATAAAATATAAAAATTAACAAATATTTGATTACTTTTTATGTATGTTAAGAACAATTAAATAAAATATTATAACATTATAATGTAAAAAAAAAAAAAAAAAAAAATTTAAATGATATATATGCAACATAGATAAACTAATAATAATGAATATTTAAACATAAAACACTTTGTCGATTAGTTATTCTTTATTTCATCAATAAATCCTACAATTTTACAATGATGACTTTATTAACTAATTGATTTACAAAAGTTACAAGCAATCATTGGCAAACCATACTTGCTTTGATAGTACACGATATTGAGTGATTCTAAGTAATCCCATTTAGATTTCTAAGTAAAATTGAGAAAAACAAGAAACGATCGATGTAACTAGCATAAACTCGAGTAAAACTCTTTTGACAAGTGAAAAAAAAAAATATGTATATAGAAGAAAACGGAAGCAAGACATAGAAAAGGAGAGAGAGAGAGAGAGAGAGAGATAAAGAGAGCAAGAGACCAAGAAAAAAAGACATCGTGCGTCCAGACACACGCCGTAGTCTCCAATCTAATAAGGGTGGAATGCGAGCGTTCGAGAAAAGGGTGTGTATATAAATATATGTGTGTAAGACCACATATACTAATAATGTCCAAGAGAAGGCCCTTATTTTTCCTTCTCTCTTTCTCTCTCTCTCTCTTTGTCTCTCTCTCGCTTCCCCCTCACCCTCGGTGGCGATTCTCACTCCTACGCTAGCCAGGGTAACACTAGCCGAGTAAGCTCTTGGGCGACACTTTGCAGGATTCGGCTTAGCCTCTCTCCTGCCTCTCCCGAGGCTTCCCCCGCATCTTTCTCGTTGTCGTCTTCTTTGACTGCGCGCACGATGTACGCTTACGCACGTATGTGTGTGGGTGTGTGTGTGTCTGTGTGTGTGTACGCTTACGTACGGCCCTAGCCGTATCTTTTCCACTGGCTATTTTTTGGCCGACCTGACGCGGATTTTTACTACTTATTAAGAAGATATACCCAACGACGGACGACAAAACTTTACAGCGCGAAGCGAGATCATTACCGTTACAACATTCGCTACTTTTCTCATTTTCTTCAAGTTAATTCTTCAAGTTGGTTTTGCTGCTTCTAAGCTCGTTCGACGAAGCTGCTATTGTTTTAAGCTTCGATGAAGCACCCTTAAGTTTCTCCTACTTTCCGTTTGTATTTATAAACATTATTTAAGGCGCTGTTTGAGACTTTGTTTTACAATGATTGCATCGTTGAAATTTCAATCGCTTTTCAATAGCAAAATTCAATATTGTTGTTAATTATTAACACAACGGTGTTAATTAAAATTATTCATTAATAATCGCATACATTTATTTGCTGTTGTACATTTTCTATAAAAGATTAATTTCGAACCCTAGTTTAACATAAAACTCAAAATTCTTCCAAATAATTAAGTTTTTTTTGACAAATAAACATCTACGAGTATATTGTAATTTATGATTAATACTATATAAAGCACAAGCAATCAAGTTAAATTCAATTTAATATCTTAACAAGAAAGTCAAATGAATTAAAAAAAATCAGTTTTTTATGAATATTTTTTTACAATTTCTTTTTAATTAATACAATATATTATAGCATCATTGAATTAACTTATCTTAGTTGAAATTTAGAATACATATTAAGATAATAGTAAAGAGTTAAAGGGATGGTTCTGATCTAGAAATTAAAAATATTTAACCTTTTGTATTTGCGTATATTAATAGATTACGTAAAAGTACGAAAATTCGACGATAAAACTGCTAAATTTTCATGTATTTACGTACCAGCTAACACGATATAACGCTATACCTGTCATGTAAATCTTATAACATAATTTTCTTTAAACGATGATTGTAAGAAATCACGAAAACTAGCACACAAATTAATCCAACGATTTGAATTTTTTTTTTTTTTTTTTTATTTAAATTGAAAACAACGATCTATTGGTGGAAATCAACAATTAAAATAGAAAAGAAAAATGTTTTTTATTATGTTTTCAGTAATTAAAAAGGTAAAAAATAAAGGAAAATATGGTTGATTGTTTTAAAAATTTTAAGAATATACATTAAGAATAATCTTATTTTTTATCTTTTTAATCGCAGAAAAATAGTTATTTAAATTTAACTTATTTTAAATTAGTTTGGATAGCTACGACCACATGTTATCATTATTCCAATATGCATATAAATTACATTATTAGTATTGAAACTTATTAGCGATATATTATTAGTAGAAAAATAACAATTTTTATTTTCGTAGACCAAAACTTTTAATGAAAGCTATGATAATTTATTAATTTTTAGGTTGTAATTAAAAAATAAATTTTTTTTCAATATAAATTTATTCGATAAAAATATACATGAATTTAGATTGTATGAATCATTTGGAATCTTAAAACTTATGAAGACATAAATCATAATTAACAGATATATAATCGCTTGCACTAAATATATAAACTTAATGCAATTTAAGAAAAAGATGAAATTTTCATAAGTATAATACAACAATTACCGCGTTATTAAACATACCCACGAACAATAAATGGATTAATTTCTTCATCGCTTACTTCTTATTTATCCATAATCTTCGGTGTATCGATGCAATCTCGCGAAGATCTTCGTTGGTTATATAGGTAACCACCTTAAGTTTACGTCATATTTCATATCGCAAATGTACAATGAAATAAGACAGAAACATAAGACGGCTTGCCTATTTTTTATATATCTTTAAATATTCATCGTTTTTCTTTCTTCGCTCTTGTTCGTGCGCTTTTGTTGTTATGCGGCAATCCTCTACGGTCCCTCGTGCCAAATTTTCCCTTCGTCTTTCTTTCTCTACTTCTAGTTCATGCGCTTTCTTTCGCATCGCGTGTGCGACGATAAATGTCAAACGTTAAATGCATAAAGAAATTCGCGTATGGAATTACGATGGACTGATACTCAATCGTTAAATGTAAAATCTGCCGTAGGTAAAAACGTTACATTATTTGTTGTAAAGAATTTGACTTATGATTGTTTCTCGTGTAGCTAGGATGAACAAATTTTAGAAGCATACAGAATTATAAAAAACATAAATAACATTAAGCCACGTAAGTGATTAAGAGAACAAGATAATATATTCTCATACTTTATTTTATTTTTCTTAAATTGTATCAATTGAAATATTTTTCCCATTTCATATTAATAAATTACATAATTTACCTATATAATTTGATGATTTTAAGGATTTGCTTACTTTTATAATATACTTATAATAATATTTATAAACTTTACACATTGTTATATTAAAAAATGACGTAGGAATGTTATACAAAATGAAACTCATTATTTTTATTCTTACATTGAGTAATTATAAAGGTAAATGAAGAATTTTATTCATTATACTACATTGTGTATAATATTATAATTTCAAATATAAACATAAGTATTTTATTTACTTCAACTCCAACGAAATACGATAAAACGTAAAAATGAAAAAAATGAAATAAAATAATTACCAACACGGCGATACACGCGAGAACGTTGAAAAGAGTAATGAGAAAATCGAATCAATCGGTTAAAGAGAGAGAGAGAGAAAGAGAGAATCAGCTAACAAAGTTAACGAGAAAGACAAGAAGCTAATTCTCTTTTCAGGGATGCGTTAAGAGAGAGAGAGAGAGAGAGAGAAGAGGAATGATAAAGGGGGATAGGACAAGAAATCGGAATCGCTACGCCACTGTACTAAGAAAGTATTATGTAATAAGTGCCGCATGAGCTGAGACTGCAGTGCCAGAGATTTGCGAAACCGCGAAAGGGACACTTACACACACACGTGCGTTCGATGAATGCTTACCGTTGTCAGATCCGAAACCTAAGAGAGCCAATGACCTCATAGCTTTTGAGAGAGAAGTTTCGCGAAAAAATTAAGTAGTAACGAATAGATCATTTTTTGGACCTTGTTTGTTTCATTTAAATATTGTATTGTAATTATTTATTTTCTTTTTTTTTTTGTTTTTTGTTTTCTTTTTGTTATGTAAGTAAAATTTCAATTTAAAAAATTAACATTGTTTGCAAATCATTGACTTTATCTTTTCATTTATATAAATGAAGTTCAAATGAAAAAATAATAACGTAAGTTTTTGTAAAAAAAAAAACAATAACAAGTGAAATAACGCTGTATGAAAAAAATTAAATGAATAAAATTTTACAAGTCACCTATTTGTAAATATTCTTAAATTTTGTAAATTACTGCGGCTTAATTTTTGGAAAAATTAATAACGACAAATTTTTCAATCGTTAAAAGAAAAGTTTTAAGAAACGCTAATGTAAGTTTTAAAAAACTCCATGCGATTTAAATCAATTTACAAACGGTATATACGCATCAACTTAATCGTCGCAGAGAAAGAGAACGAGATTTAAAATAAAAGAAAAATAAAAAAAAAAAAAAAAAAAAGCGGTAAAAAACAAAAAAAAAAAAAAAAAAAGGAAAAACTCGCGATTCTCTTCGTCTATATGCCTTTTTCTTTTTCCCCTTAGTTCCTATACCTACATTCTATTTTTTCTTTTTCCCGATTACCTCGCATTCTCGATCGGCTTGTGCACTCGCGATGGGGTATATAGTCTCTCGGTCGAGTCCGCGCGGCGCGTACATAGACACGACGTGGCGAGAAAACAAGAGAGCGACGGAAAAGAGAGACGGTGCATAAGAAGCCCCAGGTCTGCGCGCTAGGTAAACCGGATTAATCCCAACCACCCCCCCAGGGGAAGCCCCGTAGGACACATTGGCGTGGATATAGCGCCGAGTAGCCTAGATCATCGTAATTACGAGATACTTCTTATGAACGTGTACATTTTTACATACATGCACTCTCGCGTACGTTCAAACACGCATACACAAGAGCACACTTACGAGGACATAACGGGCTTTCTTTTTATCGTTTAACTTCATTTTTCGATTGAGAAAAACAAAGTTTTTTTTTTTCTTTTTACTCACCGATTGCTTTACAATTTTTACGATGTGACGATATTTTTTCGATATTAATTAATTAGGTCCACTGTGAACTGCTCTTTATCGACTATGTATGTACACTTGCTGATAATTGTATCAAAATAAGATAAGATTCTGTTTAATTCTATTTTATACGATAAAAAAAAAAAAAAAAAAAACAAAAAAAAAACCTTATTTATTATGTTGCAACGTGCAATTTTACAAACATGCAAATTATAAAAAAAATTTTAAGGATAATAAAATGATGTTATTTAAAATGTGCAAAGTCGATCGCATATCTTAATTAAGACGTAATAATGCAATTTATACAATTAGTGAATGTATATATTATGTATAACTATTGGTTTTTTATTACGTATTAAAAACGCAATATTTAAAAAAAATATTTCTTACTACATCTTGGTACAATGTATCCGTATCAGTGCCATTTAATAAAAGTATAATAAATCGAACATCGACATTAAATCAACGCGATTAGAAATTCATCTATAATGCATTAACGATTACAAAACTTATCGAAAAATACGCGCAGTTAACGTACATAAATTTTAAGTAGTAAAAGAACGGAATTGGTCAGACGACTCGATGATACATTCGGTCAGCAAAATGTGTAAACGCTCGCGCCATCGTACAGCGCGATGAGGCAAAATAAGGTACGCGCGGTGTAAAGCAACAACGCGTACGACGTTAGCATCCCTTAATAATGCAAGCAGCTCGGGCTTTTATTTTACCTGCGCTCGTTTTACGCCCTACGCGCGACGCTTACTTTATCGACCGCTGTCCACGTTATGTCGCAGTTCTATCTACCGAGCCCGAGAGGGAGGCACGCTTACGGTTTAGATGTGCGTTTTCGTTATCGTGCGCTGTGTTTTTTTACTTTAACTGTAGTATGTAAATTTAATGATTTGCTGTGTTTTTTTTTTTTTTTTTTTTTTTTAAGGGGTAAAATAATAACAAAGTTTGTAAAGTTATTGTAAACTATTCAAATTATAGTATCTAATAAATAAATATCGTTATTTCGTTTCATCGTGATGACAATTTTTGAATAGAAGTTAATTTATTATTTTTTTTAAATTATTCATTAGTTGAATAAATTTTTATTTTACAAATTAATTATCAATAATGCTGCACTTCTAAGTTCAATCGATCAAATATACTACTATAATATATATTCAAAAGTTTTAATTCAATTGATCAAAAATATAAAACATATGAAAAAAAAATTTTATTCAAAGAATTAACTGTCAACTAATGATTTTTAATATCTCTGTTAAAATTTAAATCACGTAGTTCTTAAAATTGTTTGTAGTTATTATTTGAATTTCTAAGATTTCTTATCGATTTTCTGCAATGTATTAAATAAAATTAAAAGAATCGTAGTAACGTAGCTACGAAATCAACCCAAAGAGAACTAAGAAATAAAAAATCTATCTTCGGTAACGCAAAGCCGCAGCCAAATTCTCTTTCCTCGTTACTTTTCCGTCTATCTACTAGTGCCAAAAAACGATCCTTTCCACGTAAGAGAAAAGAAAAAAGACGGAAGAAGAAAACGAGAGAGAGAGAGAGAGAGAGAGAGAGAGAGGGCGAAAAAGGTTCGCTCAGGATAAAGAAAAAGTAAAGATAGATACGAAATGATAAAAAGTTAAAAAAAAAAAAAAAAAATGTAAAAAAAGGTTACAAAGTACTGTAAAACTTTATCGGAGCGGTACTTCTACCAAGGCAGGCAGTATCGAGACTGGCGTCGGTCGAGTTTGCCGTTCGCGTCGTTGCTGGCGCGCACCGATGACGTCACGTTTGAGAATCGCGTGACGTCAGAGGATAACACGCCTGCGCCCGGGCACTGAACTCCGCGATATCTCTCGCCCTTCTCCTCTCTCTTCCTTTTTCTGTCTCCCTCTCCCTCTCTCTCTCTCTCTCTCTCTCTCTCTCTCTCTCTCTCTCTTTCTCTCTCGCTCTGGCGCGCGCACACCGTGCAAAAGGTTATCGACTTTTCGCTAGGGAAGCGCAGCTTATACATACGTTACGATATTTCCTTCTGCTTCCTTTTTTTTCTGTTTTCTTCCATTATTTATGGAATCGTTATTGTTGTTGCTGTTGTTATTGTTGTTGATACAAATGTGTTTACTCTTATTTGTATTTTTATTTTGTAAAATGTACCGATCGCTCGTAACATTTTTTTTCAATTTTAAGAAAGTTTGTTTTGATTTTGGATAAAATAAAATTAAGAATTTAAATAAAAATTTTAATCGAAGCTATAAAAATACTGTAAGGAATGTTAATTATTTATAGATTATTGTTTTTTATTTTTACAATTTTTTTAAATATTTACAGTTTGTAACATATAAATTTTAATAATAATATTTTTATAACTTCATTTCTTCTATTTTCAATATAATACTCTGTTATTTTTTATGTGTGTAAATTTAAGTCTTTTAAATTTCGTATATCAGAAGTAAATAAAGAATCTAATAAACAATTAAATACACATATATCTCTATTTTCCAGAACGATTTGTTTTATTATTAATTCAACGATCGATAAAACAACTATTTCTAATACTATACGTAATACTTAATGCTTTGTATATTTTTAGCCTTCCTTTCCACCTTTGGCGTATTTTTAGTCTTCTGTATTTGCTTGAAATAAAATTTTACATACTTTCCCTATCAGTATCGCGTATTTTATTATTAATGTTAACTAATTTTATTAACAATATAATTGATATATTTTTTTTCCAAAACCATTTATATAATTATAAATTATGTGACTAGAACGATTTAATAATGCAGTCATAAAGACAGATTCCATTCGAAATATTATATATTTTTCACAATTTATTCAAATTTACTTATTAATTTGTAAATAAAGTATGTAATTTACCTGTGACTTAAAAAAGTTCATATTAAAGATAAGTACATCTTGAAAGGCCTTTATTTCTGCATTTAGTACAATTTCTCATTCAAAGCATTCCAAGAACGAAAAAAATAAAAGTGGAAAATAAACAGAGAGAACCAAAAATACTAGTACAGGTATATCGCATTTTTCAAAGAGGTTAAAAAATTCATTTTAAAGTCTAAAGTTTAATTTGAACTACAATGTTTTACGGATATTAGTTATACTCTTTGTAATTAAACTAGTAAAAAATCTAGATATAACGCAAGGAATTTCTGCAATAAAACAATAAAATGTATCAACGATAATATTCGCCTTTTTTTTATTTATATTCGTATTTCCTTATACGAATAATCCATGCGCGCACAAAAACCAACAATTATATACGCAAACAGAAGCACATCGACATCCTCACGCATGCAAATTACATAGCCTATACGTAGAGAGAGAGAATTAATGTATTTTCGCATAAGCATAAAATGTACTTAAACACGGCATATAAGGATACGGCAGTTAATAGCTGAGTTTTTCATTCCGATGCATAGCATAGCTCGTTGCGGGTCGTTCGTTTCGTCGTTCACGAGTTTCGAACTCGTGCGATGCACATACACACACACACACACACACACAAAGATATATATATATATATATATATATATATGTGTGTGTGTGTGTGTGTGTGTGTGTGTGTGTGTGTGTGTGTGTGTGTGTGTGTGTGTGTGTGTGTGTGTGTGTGTGTGTGTGTGTGTGTGTGTGTGTGTGTGTATGTGTGTTTACACCCGCGCGCGATAAGGACAAAACGATAAAGGGGTTAATGGAAGGAGAGAGAGAGAGAGAGAGAAAGAGAAAGAGGACAGGGGGATGGTGAGGTTGCGCTTCTATAAATAGCCTGGTATCTCTATATATAGATATTCAGGTCAGCGCGCATGAGGAAAGCGCGAGAGAAAGAGAGAATGCGGGCCGAAAGGAGACGAGCCAAGGGCGCCACGCTTGCGATATGTGTGTGTGTGTGTGTGTTTGTATATAGAAAGAGCCAAGAATTTTCTTCGGAATGAAAACCAACGAGTCCTTTGGCTCGCATATGTATTTCTTCGGCTTCGCAGCAACATGAACTTTATATCTTTTTTACGCTGCATATTTTTTTATTATTTTTTATTTATTAAAAAAATTAGTTTAGTTTCGAAACTTTTACAATGAATTTAAGATTTTAAACCATATTTTACATATTGACACTTATAAAAATAAAATTTCTGCTTCTGTTTCATTTTGTTTTGTTGTAATAACGCTTGTCAATTACAATACAAACATTTTTTGTAAAGGTAAATCAGCAAATTCTTATATATCCATGCATAGACTGATTAACAATTTTCTATAAGAGAAGATAAATGTTTTTAATGTATCCGAAACATTATAAGGTATTGAAATTTAAAAACATTAATAATTAACAATTTGCTTGTGTGTATATGCATTACTACGAGTATTATATTAAACATTGCTTTTGCACGTTTTTTACCAAAAATCTTCGATTATCTCCAGGCGATCGAATGCATTCTTTGGCAAGCTATCGTAGCGCGTTCTATTAATGTGACAGGGCTGTTTATGGAAGTTGAATAAGCCGATTGCTTTAAATGTCCTTATGGAATAAATATCGCGCGGATTTTAAATTAGAAGATCGAGCTGCAGCGATCAATGTACCTAACTACAAATGTAATATTCAAATAATTGAAAAAAATTGTATAAAAAATCCGTACATGTACATAATCAATCGCATTTGCGGACCTGAATCTATAAATGAGCTTTTCCGTAATTTTAGAACAAAAATTTATCGATCTTTGAGCTTTCTTAAGATCGTTTCTAAGTGCCTTATATATATATATATATATATATATATATATATATATATATATATATATATATATATATATATATATATATATATATAGCTTTGAAATGTTTATTTTTGTTTTGAATTTTACAAAATTTTACAAAATTCGCAACAAAATTGAATTATAAATATGATTAATGATTTAAAATAAAAATAGAGTTATCATAAAATATCTTATAAAGTGCTGTTTAAATTTATTTTTGTTAAAGTTATGTTATAATGAGAGCAGACACAGTAGATGATAAAGGAGTAAACTTTATTACGTGTACAACTTTAAGATGTATAAAAGTATAACGAGAAAGCGGGTATCAAATTGTGTTTAAAAGTCGCTATCGAGAAGACACGCTCTTTAAAATCGGACAAGTCACACACGCACCAACTGCGACGCTGCGAGTAGCTCGCCGTTGAGTCGCTGGCCCCTTCAACTTTCGTACCAAAAAGTCACGCGAGCTGGACATAAGTCGTCAAGGCATACATGCTTAAACTGTATATTATTTTAGTAGAGTTTTAAAACTTAGGATTACTTCAAGAATTTTGACAGTATGCATTTATTGTTCGAAGGCGTGCGAATTGTACAATAATTATTTTAAAATAATTGTAAGTTTCTTAGAAAATATTAAAATGTATTATAAAGTATGCGTTTTAATAAATTAAAAATTAAAAATTAAAAATGATTCATTAATGCTTTAGTATTTACCTGCAAGAACGGCATGCACATTAATAAAATTTACACGAAAAGTTTCAATAAAACATTTAGCAACTGATTAACGCATAAACTTTTATGGTTTGAAATGTTTATTTCTACGGCTAATATTTTTACGATTCGTATTCGAAAAGAAAGGAAAAAAAAAAAAAAAAAAAATTATTTGAAAAATACTCAATAGAATAATCAAATATTTTTCTAAATATACCAAAGTTCATTTCTCGAAAAATACATCTACGTAAATATTAAAATAATTTATTTAAAGTCGTTTCAGTTGCATCCTATCGTCCATCAATCTCTATGCAAGTACTGAATTACTTTACACTTTTGTGGTTGCAAAAAAATATGAATTACGTATATCGACGATGCTAGAAAACTACTTGGCAATAGCTCGCAGTTTGGGCGAATCGATCGGTAATAACTATATACCTATTACGTTTAATAAAAATGATTATTCCCGTGTACGCGAGACGTAAACATAAGTTTGCATGTAAAGTATATCCGTATTTAGGTATTCCATTTGAATGTATTATCGCAGATACATAATTATTTCGTTTTACGTCGGTATGAACGTATCGCGAACGGCATAACATTAAACTTTTCCATTTTTACATTGCTACATGCACAAGCTCGTTAAGGCTTACAAAGTTATTCGTGGATCTAGAGATACGCTTATTTATACATACGATACGTGCTATTGTGACCATTTCCGTTAAATGTACGAAGTGCGCTTATCGTCGATCGACGCACCAAAACCCGCAAACTAAGAAGTAATTTAAAGCGTTACCGTATATATATTATTTGTATATGTACAAATTACTTGAAATTATTTGTATATGTACAAATAATTTCTCAGTTTTTTTTTTTTTCCCATTCTTAATAAAGTAGCAATCCTACTCAATAATTAAATAAGCCAAATTTTATAACCAACAAGTTATAATAACAAATATTTGTTCGATTTAATTAAATAAATTGTTTAAACAAAAATTATCATGTAAATTAAATCGATTTCTCTGGATGCATAATTATATTAAAAAATAAGAGAATTTAAATATGAGTTTGAAAGAACTTTCGTTTGTTTTTTAACGAGAAAAAGAAATTATTTTTTTTTTTAACAAAGCAGTGGTTCTTATTAAAATTTTATTTTAATAAGAAACTACGAACGAGTGAGTTTTCTTTACCTAAAATTTCCTTACCGAGCCTTGAATTGAAAACTTTACTAAGTAGTTTTAATAAAAAAACTTTTTATCGATTTAAAATAAGTTATAAATCTTTAAATTAAGCTGCATTAAAAAGTAGACATAAAAAGAAAAAAATTAATCGTATGATTGCTTTGGATCAAAACACTTACGATGTTTAAATTGAAAATAAATCCGTTAAACTAATTTTATGTAATTTTTTTTTTTTTTTTTGAGAAAAAAGTTTTTTTTTTTTTTTTTTAATAACAATTAGTATTTTTATATCATTTTTAAAATTTTCATTAGGCAAAAGCAAATGAAAAATTGAGGTTTTTTAAAATTTCGCTTCGAAAAATCTCCAAATGAACGAAAGCAAATGAAAACAACAATATGGTAATAGCGTTGAGATTTCCATATTTTTATCGCTTTTGCGATAGTAATTGCATTCTTATTTTTAAGTAAAAGTTAGAAACTTATTTGTTTTTGGTATAGTAAATTTTTAAAAAATTTTATTTTCAATAAGTTGGTCTGGAAGTGCAACGCCTAAGGTAAAGTCTCGGTAAAAGTGGAAATTTCATAAACTTGTTGTAAATGGTAAAGTGGCAGAAAAATCGAGAATATGGATTCGAGAATTTTTAAAGTTGCGTGCAAGCAATAGCGTAAAAATTAGTCCTATTGGACAAATTATTCAGTTATGAAAAATAACAATGAATTTTGAAATGTACGTTGGACGCTTTACCGATGTACAGATTTTTGCACGATAAATTATCAGAATACATGACTTGTCAATGATTTTCCACGTTGCATTAAGATTTTAACAATGCGAAAATAAATTAACGTTAAGTCAGTATTGTGTAAGAGAAACTGACAAAGAAAAAACGTTCATCTAAGTAATAGTTTTGCAAGTTGGTTATTATAAAGATGTTGTTAACAAAAGACTGGTAATATTTGTTGCTCTCACAGCAAAACAATGTTATGATGACTTTGTGATTGACGGATACGGTGATAAAAGAGAAATATATAGATGTAATATTCAATCAAATATGATCGAATAATAATAATAAGTGTAACTTTTTAAATAAAAATAAAAATTTTAAAGCCATAATGATAATACACGGTTATTAATTTTTATAAAGTATGAAATCGATGCAATTTTTTGTAATATCTAAATTTATATTTTAATTATTTTAAATAATAAAATACAATAATAAATTAAAATATTTGCAATAAACTTAAATATCTTTTTTTTTCTATTTAAGCTACACGTTTATATAATTTGATTTCGAATGTTGACAATTTGTTAAATATTATGATAACAATGTGAAAACAACGATAACCTATTTTACAAATAGAATTACGTCCGTTATTATTTTTTCAAAGTGTTATCGTAAAATAAAGGTACTATTTAACGAAACCGATTATTTTGGATTAAAAAAATAAATATTATGTTAAATTGAAAAGAAAAAGAAAACAATAAAATAGACGATAGTGAATATACATATAATGCGAATCGCATTAAAATAAAAATGAGAAAACGATAAAAATAATACAATCGAATTAAAATAACAACTATATCCTATAATTCATCTCATTTCTAATTCATCCCCTGTACACAAACCCACACTAACGCATACGCATATCCATACATATATACAATCATGTATACATGAATACAAGTCGAAGTATCGGGCATCAATGTTAAGCGAGAGCGAAGGGGGTAGGAGAGGGGGGGGTGCGCAAAGGGGCAAAAATGAATCATGGCGCGGCCAATTCATTTTTCGAAAGATGCGCGCGCGTTCGAGAGAGCTCGAGGGCTCGAACTCGGCAGCCACCCGCGTCAGTGAGTGGGGCGAGATTGTGAATGACGCAAACGTGAATATGGGTCAGCGGGTCATGCTACTTCGTTCCTCTCTCTCTCTCTCTCTCTCTCTCTCTCTCTCTCTCTCTCTCTCTCTCTTTCGTCGTCGTCGCCGTTGTCGTTGTCCTCCACAATGGGGCTCTAGGTATGGGCACGGTGCCGCCTCTCTCTCTCTCTCTTTCTTTTTCTCGTTTACCTTTTTCCTATCTTTTTTCACCCTTTTTTCTTTTTTTTTTTTTTAATAAACTTCCTTGCGCGAGTGTGTTTGTTGTACATGAATGTTTAATAAGCGATGCATGTGTTGGCTCGAGCAATCATATATACCTTTAAATATTTTAAATATTTAGATGAATGGAATTTTAAAGTGTAAGTTGTTATGTTTGAAAAAAAAAAAGTAATTTCTTTTTCTCCGTTTGTAATTGAGTTGAATATCGATTTTCATTTCACAACGATTTTATATCCAATCATGTGCATTATCTAAATATCGTGTAAATAATTCCTCGGTATAGTTACTTAACGATCAATTTATTTTTAAATAATATTTCAATAGATAATTCTAACAAAAAGAGCCAACAAACATTATTTTAAACATAACTCGCTCGTTTTACCCCAGCAATTTCTTTTGTAATTACTATATTTTTTTTTCTTCGAAAACAAGCAAAATTCATTTACCACGCCTAAGGCCTAGTCGTACATTTTTTTTGTTTTGATCCCTTCTCCTCTCACATGTATCTTCACCGCGAAAGAGTCGATGCGCGTATCCGCGATGTTCCGTATAGGTATACTAAAGAGAGAGAGAGAGAGAGAGAGAGAGAGAGAGAGAGAGAGAGAGAGAGAAAAGGCGACGTGGAATGTATCATGCATCAGTGAATGGGGCGAATAATGCAAAGGGCGAGTATATACATATATATATGTGTGTGCGTGTATCTGCGGTTGTGTTTGCGTGTGCGAGACGCACTCGCAGTGCAGCGAATAATGCGATTACGGTGGATTCTTGCTCGCTTTTATTCTTATCTCCGCGTATTTCATAAGTGCGAAGTGGCTTATTTATGAATAATTGCGGTACGTGATTTTTCACTCGAGGCCGCTTGCTTACGCACATATATATATATGTATGTGTGTGTGTGTAAAAATAAACGTAAATTCATATATTAATTTATCGATGACTTTCCTTTTTATTTTTAAACAATTTGTATAACGTTTATTAACGTTTTTTTTTTCCTATTTTTAAATGTGTAAATTATTTTATAAAATGATACAGACTTTATGTATAGAAAGACATTTTTTTTTATTTATTTTACATAAATATATACCGATGTATATATTTATATTCAGCGTTACTGTTTATCAATATTTTAACAATAGGCATTTTTAATTTTTAATAATTTATTTAAATTCTCTTTAATATACTAAAACAAAAAAATAAATAAATAAATAAATAAATAAATAAATAAATATATTATAATATTATAAGAATCTAAGTGCTATTCGTCATTAACGCTAAATAACAAGCGGTCGTAAAAAGTCAGAAAAAAAATATTCCTAAAAAAAAAAAAAAAAAAAAACCAGCATCTTTACTGGCTGTTACGCACTTTTTTCAAATGTCCTTCACTGTGTTGGGTGCTTCTATACGCGCAACCAAGATTAAAGGCTATCAAGGACGTTTGACAAGGGAAGAAAAAAAAACGACGCCGTACAAAAAAAGACACGGGGTATAGGCGAAGATGGAAGGTGATTTCATTTTTATCGATGTGAGTGTGTCTGTGTATGTAAAAAAAATTTAATATAAAATAAAGTGAGCTATGAGAATAAAAACCGTTTTGTTTAATATATCACTCTATATGATGATACTGTCATATGATGAGATTAATGTAGTTAAAATTAAAAATACATTCAATGTCAGTTTGTAAATAATGTAATATTAAAGAAAAATTTAACAAATATTAATAGAGCTTCTAACCAGAAAAAATGTTAATTATTAAATAGATTATGCGATAGTGCGATAAAAGTTTTATTGCTAATCACAAAAATTTAAAAGTAGCATTAAAGAAATATAAGACAAAAAAAGTTTTAAACACAAATACATTTTAAAATAAACAAGATTTATAATTGAATTTTAAGTTGCACCGTAATCTTTTACAAATTCAATTATTCTAATTTTCCAACAATTAACTTCACCATTAAAAATATTTAAACGAAAAATTACTTCATGACGGTTGTAACTATCAACACGAAATGTTTGATCAAGATAGAAAAGCACGTGATATTAAGGAGAAAAACGAAATTTTCAAATAACTTCGATGCATTAAAAAAAAAAATATATATATATACACAAAGACAAGAAAAAGAAAAAACAAAACAAAACAAAACTATAAATAAGAAACGATAAAGAAGGAAAAAAGGACGAAAGAAAGGAAGAAAAATTCGAAGCAAGCGAAAAGGCAAGCGCGAGGAGCAAGCAAGAAGATAAAAACGTGCGCTTAAAGTATATACCTACGAGGCTGCTTGGCTCGGCGACCTCTCAGAACGGGCAGCCTTGGAAAACTGGGACTTTGAACCCCGTTGCACTCTTGCTCCGTCTCTCTTTCACTCGTTTACTCCCCTCCTCTCTCGGTGCATGCTGCTTCTCGCATGCACCTTGTACACGCGTGTGCGAGAGAGAGAGAGAGAGAGAGAAAGAAAGTGCGGGAGCCAGTGACGTCAGTCGGCCGCGGGCCAATCGCTGCGCGGCCTCGCCCTGACGTCACTACCTCCCCGACGTGACGTGCATTTCTAGCGCCCCGAGTGCGACTGAGACCGAGCAACTCTCTTTCTCTCTCGCTCTTCTATCGGTACCAAGAGCGAGAGAGAGAGAGAGAGAGAGAGAGAGAGAGAGAGAAAGGGAGAAGGTTTTACTGCCTCCCCTTCGGTCGTGGACCGATCAACGGGGGTGTACATATTTTGACCCAATTAACGAGAGAGAGAGAGAGAGAGAGAGGGACTAAATAGCTGCCGCCCTGCATACGTACATGCACCTACATACACATTTATGTATATACGAGGCTCTCTCTATGTGTATCGAAATTTTTGAACGCGACTTTTACTTCTATCTTGATGCACTTTTTTCATTTTTCGTAGATATTACTATATTCGCAGCGCGATATGAGTCGTGAAAGGATTTTCGTGCGTCGTTTGAGATACTCCACGGATTTGTAAATTTTTCGTAGAATAATGAAGCTCTCCCCTTTTTTTTCGCAAAGCTTACGGGAATAAAGCAAAAGAAAACATTAAGTGCATAAATCAAAATGCGATAAGAAAAGATAGCGAAAAAAAATTGATCTCTTTACTGTTTCCTCCTCGCTATAAGATAAAAGTTATATCAATATCTATATCCCGTCTGACTTAAGTAAGGGCTGTACTACTTGTACCCAACTGTATAGTTACGTATAGTCGCGTCGCATTATATTTTCATTACGTTATTTTCAATATTTAATGTTGCTTTATTATTACGTAAAAATTTATAGTTATAGTGGATTAAAAAATTATATCAAAATATTTTATTAACAATTATTGTTTTGAAAAAGCGAAAATTCTCCGTAAGTACACGGAATGTTCACGAATATGAACGAAACACTGACCCGAAAAAGTTGGAATTGCTTCGTGCTCCGTTGAAAAATTGAATTCTCCATTTATCGATTAGTGACTACTCAGAGCATGAATGAAATTTTTCTCTTTGAGCGCAGATTATCATTTTAAAGTGATTAATATTGTATAATATACCGTTGATGATAAATTTATGAAAAATAATAACGCGTTTCTCTCAAAAAACCTGTAACCTTTGATTTTATAATTTTGTTATAATATTAAAAAAAAAAAAAAAAAATATTTTATTGTCATAATTTTTATATTGTACTTTTAATCTAATTTTTATGAATTACAAAATAGCATGATTTCCTTAAATACAAATATATAACGTTTTAATAGGTATTGAAAAGAGTAAAATTTCGTAATTCAAGACTAATATAATAAAAAATAATGTGCTTAATGTATTTCAATGAAAAAATGACGAACTCTTATTTCGTTGGAAGGCGTCGAGCGAATGCGGATATGAGTTCGGATGATTTGATCGTTATCGCGCGCCGCGCGAGTCGGCTGAGTAAGCGAGAGAATAAGATAGGGAGAGAGAGAGAGAGAGAGAGAGAGAGAAAGAGAGAGGGAGAGAGAGACAGACAGACAAAGAAAATAAGAGAGAAAGAGATAATATCCTCTCTACGCTCGACTGTAACCGACTATTATCGAAAGTGCCGGATTCCTCGATTTAATGTGCACCTTTTGTTTACCAGCTGAAAGCGACTTAGAAACGAGTTAAATTCTATTATTATTTTTTCATGTCAAATATTTATTATATATAAGAAAACTATATACTTTTCTTGTTTACCTTTTGCATTTCTCCTGGCATTCCCTTAGTTTTAAAATTTTGATGCACAAAACGATGAATTATCTTTTAATTAAATTAAAAATGATCAATTATTCTTAAGTACCATTAAAGTAATAATTTAAATTTACCGCGACCTTAGCATACGTAAAAAATCGTAGCGCAACCTGTATTCAATAAAGGCCAACTTTTTTCTCTCGCTTTATCTCTTTCCGCTTCATCGCGTGACATTGAATATAAATATATGTGTACGTTACGAATTTTTCCCCGTTGAAAAAATCGTATTACCATCGTTTACTAAAATTATCGGCCTTCAATTTTAAGCGAGAGAGCGAGAGAGAGAGAGAGAGAAAGAAAGAACACGCGATGCAACGCTACGGCTTGAAGCTAATATTATCGTCGTTGCAGCTTTAATCCATCGCTATTGGCGTTTCGCTATTAATGCTGCGTGTACGTGTGTAAGTATTTTTTTTTTTTTTCTTTCGCTGCTTCGAGGAAAAATCAATCGCACGAGCATTGACTCATGCCGAGATTATTTCCTCCGCACGTGTAATTTATTCCTAAGATGTTCGCGTTTTTGATCGTTTTACGCGCAAACTCAAGCGAAACCTTACTTTTGTTTTGTGTACTGTTCGTGTAAATACGATTTGAAATATAATTTTAATTATTGTATCGTTCGATACACGACGATTGTAGATTTATTTTTCTACGCCGTTATTTCTGAAATTCATTTATATTTATACAAAAAGTATAACTATTTGCATTATATATAATGCTATAACTTTATCGATCAAATGTGTAACATGGTGGTTTAAAAATTCATCGTTCACACGCTGCGTAACTTTATCTAAAGAAATCACGCTAAAACTTTTAGATTTCGATAATAAAAACTTTTATAATGAATACAATCGAATGTAAAGAAGTTCAATGGACGATTGAATCTTGATTTATATATTTTCAATTTTTAATAAAAAATTATATCAAAAATTAAAATTCAGTTAATTCTATTACTATAAAACAAATGTAAACAATGTAACTCACCCACGGATCAATTTTCAAATGGCTCTGATGTACAGCATCCAGGTATTGTTGAAGTTCTCAGCCACTTATATCCTGTTGCAATTGATACAAACAATAGATCACAATAAAACGTTACTTTTGCATTAAAAGTATAAAGGATAACTACAATTTTCTCGATGTAATCGTTCGTACGTTAAAATTTTGATCGTATAATGTTTAGTGCTTCAAAAAAAAGTAAAAAAAAAGTAAACAAAAAAAAAAAAAAAAAATAGGAAACAATAAAATAGTATCGACAATTTTTTAATAATATTCAAGAAGACTATAAATGTTAAACTTAACCCGCCACTCAAATCTCGCTGGCTCGTCGATTCGATCTCGAGATTCTATTTAGTCTCGTCTTCGTATTGGCTCTCCGTTGCCTACACGCGGGCAAATAACCGAGCGATTGTATGCTTTTATACCAAGACCGAGCATCACCACATTTTTTTCAAATAAAAAAATCGAATTTTCTCGAACTACTTCAAGATCTTTTATATAAAGACAAGAACGACGTTACAGATTTTTTTTTTTTACGTGACGAAGGAGAATGATTTGTGCTTTGATGATAGAGATTAGATAGCTTTATTTTTTTTTTTTTTGTTTATTCTGTATTGAACGATCGCTCTTTATTTATTTATTTTTTTTTTAATTCTGAATACGTGTATCAATAAATTAACGTTTAAGAATTAAATTATAGATAAAATGTTTTAGGTTATTCTGACAATAATAATCAACGATAATTATGTGTTTTTAAAAGATAAACAAAGTATTATTTTTAAAATTTATAAGATAAAACGCGTTATTTTTATGATCCAGTCAAATTTTTATGAAAAAAGAGAACGAGAGCAAATAATTGTGTATTGTAACTATATTTTTACTTAGCAATATATTATTCTACAATAGAAAATTATTTTTAACTTATAAAAATAATTTTCTTATATACTTTTTTCAAAACAGATATTAGAATTCATACAAACCTTACATTCTTTACAAAAACTTTATTCTTTTAGTTTCATGAAAAAAAAAAAAAAAAGAAAGAAAACTTTGTATCATTAGATAAAATTCGTGCCAACATTTTCAAGATTATAAATTCTACGTATAAGAAAAATAAAAAAAGTTGCTTATGCATAGTATAAAAATTCAAATGGACCATTCACTAATATAAGTTATAAATATACATATATGTGAAAAAAAAAGTAAAAAAATAAAGAAATAAATAAATAAATAAAAAATAAAACTACAATGCAAAAAGTTAGACCGTACCTTATCAGTCTAACAAGAGAGCGATCGAGTTCGTTTCGAGTGTTTTCTTTCATACTGCACTTCGATAGAGAACACTTTGTTTTATCAGGATAAATGATAAATAATAATCAATTCGAAATAAAAACTGAGTAAAGTATAGAAACGGAACTTAGAAACGGAAAATGGCAAAATAGTAGTGAGAATATGACAGAGAGCGTAAGAGGAAAATCAGAGACAGGATAATGTAGAGAGTGAGAGCGAGGCAAGGAGGCTCGCGCGTCGGCCTCAGTGGTCGAGGACGAACTGCAGTCGGACGAGAGTCTGACGGAACTCGAGGAGTTTCTACTGTGTGTGCTCGGCGGGAGAAAGAGAAGCCAAGAGCAATAGAGAGAGAGTGAGAGAGAAGAGAGAGAGAGAGAGAGAGAGAGAGAGAGATGTTGGTGCCGCTGCCGCCGCTGGGTTTGAATGAAGCTCTCGGCCGATTGGCTCGCGGCCCGATGACGTCACCGGGCTGATTGTTCCGCGCGCACCTCACCACGTGGCCCTTTCCAGGGACGCGCCTCTATGCGTGCGCGCGTACACACAAGCTCCCAACCGACACACACACACACACACACACTGACTAATTGTACATGTATATATTACCTGTATATGGATATACACCTCTTTGTTTCCCTCGTTTACCATCGTCACGACAACGAGTCGCTTCTATTTCTTCTACGCTCTTGTGTACGTTACGATGCTGAATCTTTTTCTTCTTTGCTCCCTTGTTCTTTTTGTCTCTCCCTTACTCTTCCTCTAATTTGTTATTCTTTTTTTTCCTTTTTAGAAACGTTTCTTTTTAGGTTTCTTATAATTTTTTTAAAGGTACAAATTCGTAAGGCATTCGAGGAGACGCATATTTTGCATTTTATTTGATGGGGTTATTTATTTATTCTTCATAGTTTTCCCGATCTAATGATAGATTTGATAAATTTATTTAATTATTACATGCACGCGTAAATTAAAGTAATTGAAAAGTATTAGAAATATATCGAATCAAGTAGAATTTGATTAAAGAATTTTATGTACATATTTTACATACAAAATTGTAGTTTCACATTATTCATTTTTTTTTTTTTAAATTAAATTATATCGAATTATTAAATAATCAAAACTATTTTTAAATTTTATCGGTGTTATTCAAAATTAGGAGATAAAAAAAAAGTTTTAGCTTAATTATTAATTAACAAAACAACAAAAACTAAATTACATTAATAAATTATTTCATACAATATTAGGATTAAATTTTTATATTTTTAAAAAATTCTTAGTCCGCGTTGAACAATTTTATAAATTCAATAAAAAAAGTTTCGCATCATGAAAAATGAAAATCAGATCTAATTTATAATAGGTAACCACTTTGGTGAATCTAGAATCTTACTTTTCCTATATCTTGATAACTATTATACTGTATGTAATTGATCTAACTCTACATATTCCGCAAGTATTTGAATTATTCTAAATATACGTATGCGATATATTTTAGATATAAATGTAATCGTTTAAAAATAAATCACTAATACACTACTGCGAGATTTGATATAAATAAATGAATGAAAAATACAACAAAATTGTTTCATCGCGGGGAAAAAAATTTTAAATTTAGCTCTCGATTGTGTTTACCAAACAAAAATGTCTAAAAATACTATTTAAGTTTTTTTTTTTACAAAAAAGTCTTGTCGCGTTAAATTTATTGAAACATATCGAGCTTATAAATACTAAAATTTTTTTTAACAATATTCACTTGGAGATAATCTCCGTGCATTATGTAGAAAGGAAATTCTTGTTATTTGATGGCTTTCAAACTGGGCGTTGTAACAGGTATCGACATTTTGTAATATCGAAACAAGCAATAAAAACAATTTCTGACTAAATGCTCTTTGTGTTGCCACAATACTATTTCTGTGCAACTGATTTTGTTTGAATTTTCAATAGGGCAATAAAAATAGTAATTATTTTATTTGCTTCATGATTTTAAATTAACTTAATTTTGTTTCATTTCGATTGTAATCTATAAAAATAAATAGTATTTCATGAGTTTTTTATAGTTAATATTTATTCTAACTTTATGTATTAGCATGATTATTTTTGAGGTCTTTACTTATGTGGTTTATAAAAATTTCAAATAATACGTTATTAATTCAATTAAGGTGTTGTCAATATATTCAAAAATATTTGAATTTTACATCTTCATTCGTTGAAAATTTTTCAAATAAAACTAATTCAAAATAAACATCATTTTGAAAAATTTTGTTTAAATTAACCTTTAAATTCCGACGCACGTTCTATCGAACCAATAAAGTTTATAAGCATTCAAAATTAATAATCTAATCATACGTGAATGATTTTTCTTGATGAAAAACTTTTAATAATAATAGTAATTTAATAATAATAATAATTGTATAAAATGTTTACATTTAATGAAAATTTTCTAAATTTATTTTTTCTTTTATATTTATCATTTTTATACACATATTGTTATCGTTTGTATTTAAACTATTTTTGATATAATAAAGAAAGATTCTCAGTAATGATTGATCAATATTATAATTTTCCAATACGTAACATTTTTGCATATTGCATTATATTACATTTTTTATTTTAAAACTTTACTTATAAGACTAAATACTTTGTGAATGCGAAAGTCTTCATTCAACTTTTCTCGAATGCTTGAATGAAAACTGTCTACTTGTGACAATTATTTTTTTTTTATTTTGAATTTATGAAGTTTATTGTTCAGAATCGAGCAAACAAAATACAATAAATTTTTTTTTTTTTTTTGTGCTTAAAATAATTTAAAATAATTATTGAGAAAAAAAATGTATCATTACTTGATATGAAAATATTTGTATTTTAAATATATTTATTTCTTATATATTAAAAAAATAATTCAAAATATTTAAACTTTATTCGTTTGATTAAAGCAATACAATTATAATTTAGAATAGTGTTTTATTTATTTACTAAATAAGTTAAAAAATCACAAAGATTTATTTGACTCTTTCATCTTTATCTCACTTTGTTAATTATTAATTTTTTTTTTTTTTAATTTTTAATTAATCTAGAAAATAAATATTAAATGCAAATAGGAAAAATTTTTTTTTAATTTTTAATTATATATTTGCCAAGTTCTGAAGTTAAAGTTGAACAATGTACTTGTAAAATCGAATAATGACTTATTCAATTTATTTACAAAATTGAGGAAAAATTAATAATTGTGAAAATAATATGATTTATATGAATAATTGTTTATTTTTCATTTAACCTCGAAGAATTTATAAATTAAAATAAAAATAAATTAAGCGATGAACTTTAAAATTATAATTTAAATATAATAAGTATAAAAAAAAATAATTGTTCAAGAGTTTCAATGATTTTATATTTAAGTAATGATAAATCATATTCAATTTATAACACATTTGGCATTTTCTTGTCGTCCGTGGAAAGACTACTGTTTAAAAAACAAAATTCGCGAAACATCGAACAGTCGACCAAATCATATAGCTGTACTCGAAAACAACGAGTCCTGCGGCAAAAGATAAAAGAAAAATAAATAGTGCATTTATCAGAAAATTAAGTAAAATAGAAGGAAAGAGATAGGTAAAACACGGCGCGTGCGTGCGCGCGGGCCGTAGAGAAAACCAAAAATATCGAGCGCGTCGTCGTTGCTCGCTCGTGCGAGTCTTTCTTTCTCCATACATCCTCGGCTCGTTTGTGCGCGCGTATACAGAGATAGAGACGCATACACGCGAGGAACTAGGAGGAGGATGAGGAGGAGGAGGAGGAGGAGGAGAAAAAGGAAGGAAGGAGAGAAAACGAGGGAGAGAGAAAGAGGGAAGCTGAGCCTCATTCACCCAGTTTCGCGCGACCCCGGAGAGAGAAGGCGCGCACGCGCCTCTATCCCAGTGTGCCGCACGGGTCAGCGCGGGAACGATTCCGAGAACGTCCCTCCCGTTACATTCGTCCTCCCTCTCTCTCTCTCTCACTCTCTCTCGCTTTCTCTCGTCTCTCGTGAATGAAACGATCGAGATAGAAGAAAGAGATAGAGATAGTGAGAAAGAGAGAGAGGGGGGGGGGAGTGGGAGAGGGAAAAGAGAGATCTCGCGCGCGGCCTTCCGGCCCGATGACGACATTTCGCAGCTAGCACCTCTTTCGTTTCTACTCCCTTTATCTTACGCTATCTTTCTCGCGTTTTTTTTTACCTATTTTTTTATTTTTTTTTTTTTATTTTTATTTCGTTCACGTGTACGTATACTTTGACACATAAGCGTGCGTTCGTGCACAAGCGAGTGTGTGCGATTTATTATTAATATTCGATGTCTCCTTGCGTGTGTAACAATGATAGTATGGCAATGGCGAAAAGAATGAACGGGGCTGTATACTTGCGAGCGAGAGAAATAGAAAGGATGGAGTAGAAACAGTTTTAGAAATATTTGATTCTGACGTGATAGCTTAAGGTTTAAATATCAAGCTATTTAGTACATCTTGATATGCGGTGATTCTCATAAGCGAATAAAAAAATAAAACGCTATATTTATTAACATTTCTTTTCGTCCTTTTTTTTTTTTTTTTTTTAAGTAATACATTTACTTATAAAATTTGAAATTTCAATTTAAAAAAGTATCATTAAATTCTACATATATTTATTTTTAAAAATTTTGATTTTTAAATACATCAAAGTGTATATGTAAAATATATTTTAGTGTTTTTAAACAATACAATTTTTTGGAAATAATTAGTTTGTCACTCGTTTAACAATCAATTATAATAAAATGAAATTTTTTCCAGTCATATGTTATTTCATTGTTTAATCCAAAATTAGTAAAAAAATGCAACAAGCAAAATTCTCGAACCAATGCTAAACGTCGGTTTTACAAAGTCCGGCGACAAATTACGCCACTGATATTGATGCTAAAAATTTAATATTTCTTATATATGAAACGATTAAAATATTAAATGGATAAAAATATTAAATCAAAACTGACATATTCATGTATTACATATTAGGTTAAAAAAATTAAGCTCTATTGTCATATCAATATACAGAAAATAACGTAAAGTGCATTTTAGTAGCCTTGCAATAGCTCATAAGGAATAAATTTAATGAAGGTAAAAAAATATGCACATTATTTTTTTTTTTTTTTTTTTTTTTTTTTTTTTTTTTTTATTGTGGGGTAAATTTTCGTTCTTAGTTATTAATTTATTATGCGGCTTGCAATTTAAGTTATAATTTAAAATCACACCTAACTTTTATCTTACCTTTATTTTTAACGATAAACTTATATTTATTTATCTACGACTTTAACAAACATTAGTTATTGGAATTAATTTAATATTGCAAATTTTCATTGCAACTTTAAATAGTTTTATTTAATCTTTTACTCTATTTTAGAAATTTGCTTTGCCTCTTTTATAATTAAAAAAATGTTATAAAAAGAAAATATAAAACAATATGAAAAAAAACTTTTTAAGCTAATAATGATAAATAATTTAAAATTAAAAAAAAAGGCCTCATTAACAATAAATTTCTATATATTAAATAAACTGAAAATAACAAATCTACAAAATTAACGAGTGATAGTTTGCTGCCAAACATAACTAATATTCATAATGTATATAGGCTAATTTAATTTTTCAATTATTTCCGAGCAGACATTTTTTTTTTTTTTTTTTTTTTTTTTCGATTCTCAAATCAACTATAAGTAATAATTCTATTTTAGTGAATCAATTTTATTACGCATGCTCACGGTGACGTACTTTCATTCATTTGCAAAAAAAAAAAAAAAAAAAATGTACTCCAGCTTTAAATAAACGTATATAACGCGACGATATATGTATGCCTGATTAAAAATTTGAGATCATTGTCAAGTATAATCAAATTATTAACACACATAAGTCACATAAGTTTATTATTAAATAAAATGATTTTTATTTTATTCAAATTTGTTTAGATTTACTAATTTTTTTTTTTCACTAGTAAAGATGAAAGCAAAAAGATTATTCATTCAAAAAATGCGTTGATTTTTATTGAAAAAAAAAAAAAATAATAATAATAATAATAATAAAAATAAATGAAATTTGGTAAATTAAATAAATTTAGATAATACATGTTAATAATAGTAATAATTTTTTGCTGCTAATAATAATTGATTCTTCTGTTAATTATAATTTTTTGCTAGTCAGATGTTATTAGAGAATAATTAATTAGTAGTAATTGAATTATTAATAATTTTAACAAGACTTAATAATTATGCATAAAATACGATACTATTAAATATTCTTGAAAAATGAAATGTTACCATTTGTATATTGTGACCGGTAAGCTATTAAATATTTTTATAGAATTCAATTTTCGTGTTATGAAATTTTTACTTTTAAAATGCATAATTGTTGTTAAGAACGTAGTACAAAGAATGATAAAAAAATAATAAAGATTATAAAATGATTGATCATCGTGTAATATATCTATGATTGTTGACTTTTGTTAAAAAATTAAGCAGAGATGCATTTAATGATTATGCTTGTTTTTTAATTGATTTGAATATTTATTACATATCAAGTATTAATATTATTTTCGTTCATAGTATTACAAGTGAATAAAATAAATTGTTCCCATGAAAAATTAGTTTTAAATATTATCAAAAAATTTCGATCGAGCGACTAAAAATGCATTGTACGAGTATATTTATAAATAATCATTAACAAGAATTAAAGATCGAAATTGAATGAAAAGTTGATTTTTTTCGACGATCGATGAAAAATTTCTTTTCATTTTTCTCCAAACATTGACGAGATAACGGTCGTTAAACGAAATAACGATACTATTAGCGAATACATATTCAAGGTATATATACATATATAACTTTCATCCCATTTGTCGAATCAGCAAGCTGCAGCGGCACAGGATCTTCCGTCCTGCAGAATGTGCGACCGATACACGACGTATAGCCTCTAATAATCTTAGTCTCGGTTCTTCACGACTCTCTCGCACCCAGTCGAAGGAATATGGCATAACCAACGTCAACGAGGTGCGTACCGAAAGAGAAAGAAAAGGATAGAGAGAGAGAGAGAGAATTATCTCCCTCTCTTTCTTCGTCCTCGGCACACATATTCCCGCGCCCGGCCTGACAAAGCGCGTGGGTGCGCTCTCTCTCTCTCTCTCTCTATCCTTTTCTTTCTCCCTCTCTCTATCTCTCTCTCTCTCTCTCTTTGCCTTCTCGCATCGTATACATATACGCAAAGGGGTAGCTGTAGAGATGCAGCAGCGTTGCACCGGTGTGGTGACCAGGACGCGCGCGCACACTCGCGCACGCACACACACACATACACGAAGAAAGATCTCGAGCACAGTAGTTGCTGCGAACTGGGGTTTCAGGTCGATGCACCTTGCCGACCGCGCGCTCTCGCTCGAGGTTCGACGTACCCCTCCCGTGACGTCATTGCGAGGGTGGAGAGAAGCTGGACCACCGCGCGTTTGGCGTTTCGCGCCCAACGCGTCGATTGCACTCTTTCCCTCTCTTTCTCTCTTTCTCTCTTTCTCTCTTTCTCTTTCTGTCTCTCTCTCTCTCTCTCTCTCTCATGCGCACTCTCTCATACATTTGCGAAGCTTTGCAAGCTTTGTGTGCGAGCGTTCTGTGCCTGAATTTTGAAAAGTGGAACGACGGCGGCGGCACCGACCCTACCTTCTACCGCTGTCTCTCGTTCCAAGCTTTGCGTTGTGTGTGTGTGTGTATGAGTATATGTATGAACTTACGCGAATACTGGCTGACGCTGCTTGCGTCTTTCCCTTCAATTGCCTCGAATTTGGCAAAAACGCTTTGTCTTCGGCTCGGATAAAATACGCGTCGATTATAGCTGATAACTCGGCCTTAATATGAAACAAAATTATTTCAAAACTTAAATATTACTTTAAATTTTGAGTTCATTATTTTATTTTTATAAATGATTATTTTAATCTTATAAATAAAGTAATTCAAATTAATATGAGTTTCGCTTATTTACATTAAAACTAAATCAATTGTTTATTTAAATCTATACAATCGTCATCGTGTCTTTTATTAAGAACATAGTATAGATTTAATGTTAATCAATATTTATTGGATTTTATTAATAATACTAAGTTTTGACACTCGTTAGGCCAAATATTTTTTTCAACTATAAACAATTACAATTACTCGTAAAGCGTGTAGTTTGATAATTGCTAATACATATTTCGTCAATAAATGTTATTGATTATCAATAAGATAATATATAATAAGATATTTGTACCATGTAATGAGAAAATTTAAACAATTTAATTAAAAAAAAAATTTAATAATAAAATAATATTTAAACCGGAAGTTATTCAAATGCTTAAGTAATAATAAATATTATTTTTTTGGCTTATTCTAATTAAATTATTTATTGTTTTCAGGCCTGCAAATAAAAAATTTCAAACAAAATTTTATCGTAATTAATAACTAGAAAAAATCATAGCTTAAAACTGCCATATCAATAAAATATCTTAAAAAAAATAATTTATTAGTTTTATCAAATCAAATATCAGACAGCAAAGAATTAAATTGTTAATGCAATTTTGATAAAATTTTTTCATAGAACTTGACATTAATGTTGTTGCAATTCGACGAGGGAATCAATATTGTTGACATTATCGGGATATATGAGTACAATAGACGCTTTGCAGGAAATAAAACTGTTTTATGAAATAATAATTTTATTGACAGCCAATTTGCCTACAAAACGTTTACTTTGACAAATTGAATAGCTATAATTTTATTATTGAACAAATCTTATAAAAAAGTGAATAATTTTTTTCAAACAAAATTAATACATTTTTTCATACGAGTTTTTTCTGTTAACTGTAAATGAATTCTTGATGCCTTATTTAATTCAGATACTGAACATTTGTTTCGGTAACTTTTTACCGTTTTTATAATAATTTACTCGCAGCTATCTTTTTCTCATGTCTAAATATAGTTTAAATATTTGCCAAAAAATCTAATTTATAATAATTATATTTTTTCATAATTTTAAATATAAACGTTCAATTATAAATCAATAAATGTATAGTAAGTAATAAAATGATATTTAATAATTCAAAATAAATTAATCAATATGCATTAATTAAGTATTAATATAAAGATACTTGTATATTTTCAAGCACGTAAACACTTTTACTTGGAAAAATTTTGGATGAAAAAAAAATTAAAACGCAGATTTTTTTTTCGGTTAATCCAAAAATACACATATCCTATAATATATTACAGGGATCATTTGACAAAGAACTCGATTAAGAACTTTGAAATTAAATCGTTGTTTTGTCCGGTTGATTAAAATTCCGCTTCGACGGAAGCGCTCCCCTGCATGAACTTCGCGAGGCGCTAATGCGGGTTAAGTTCACGTCGACGACTTCCCAATATATATTTCGGTGACTCTCGCGACCCTGGTATTCGCGCGCCCGAAAATAACTTTTAGCTTAGTGAAATATAACCGACGGCGAGTTTGCGTTTTATATGATGCCTCTTATCGAATGCGAATCGATTCTTTCTCTCTCTCTCTCTCTCTCTCTCTCTCTCTCTCTCTTTACGAAAGCTTTGACGCATACGGTGCCGCATTAACGCGCTCTACGGGTTATTTTTATGGTTATAACGATATACGGTTTACGTAATTATGTGTGTTTTACTAATTTTGTGTCAGGTTATCGAATTTATGAATGTGACGAAAGGTTTTTTTCCGTTGAAAGTTTTAAGAAAATAATGTGCTTTTTATAGTTTATGTAATAAAGTTCTCGCGTCATCAGAGGTGAAAATGAAAAAGTTTTTAAAATAACCTATTATATTATTTTTAAAATAACCTGAATTATTATCAAATGGTCTGTTAAAATGAAATTATTTTTTTTTTTTTTTTTTTTTATTAAAATTTTACTTTGAATATAATCGCTTTGAACTCGATATTTTGGCAAAGAATATTTTGACCTTATTAAACGATCTACATTTTGATAAAAATTCATTAATCATTAAGAAAGTTTTCGATTTTCTTTAAAGAGCTAAGTTTACTAAAACGCGTGTCAAAATACGTCATATTTTACTAATTTTTTTTTTTTTTTTTTTCAATCGATGCGTTTATTTGAATTTCAATTAATTTATTTAGTTGTTCAACTTAAATTAGTTTGATATATACTAATAAAGAGTTTCATTCTATATTTTAACAAAATTTATTTGGTCAATACTCGTAAATGCAATTATATTTAAAAAATCTTGCTTTATAAGTATCCAATTATAAAATTAATATCTCACGTAGACAACTTTTTTTTTTTTAAATTATCTCTCATGAAAGTTATAGATTTTATTTAGGAACATAGATTGCTGACCTTGCATTTCTCTTTGAATTTAATTTTTAAGGTAATTTGTAGGTTAACACTTGCGTTTCTTATTGAAACTTCTATTTTGAATCTTGGATTCTGAAAGTACAGAAAATTTCACATCCAGACAAGCTTCAAAGTTAGGAATCGAAGTGTCACCAAGAGATTATTTATACCAAATTGTACCAAATTACTTGTAGAAGGAAACGATGGTTCGGAAAAATCTAAATATCAATGTCAAAAATCATGAATGGCCTATTCGCATTGACTTTGACCTTGAAGTATATTCTCAAGGTTATTTGAAGATTAATCCATCTTAATTTAGATTAAAACTCTTATTTTGATTTCATATTCCAGTGAACTGAGAAATATTACGGTAATTGTCGGCCCCTCCCCCCCATGAAATCTGTAACTTCTGGAAGCGGATATTTTTTTTTTTTTTTTTTTTTTAATGAAATTCTTAAAGGTTATTTGATATATATTAATTTTCATCAGTACTATATTTATTTTTAATGATTTTTTAATGATGATTTAGAAGTTCCTTGAAAAATTCCAGCATATTTATCTAAGTGTATTATACTTTACAAAATTTCTTAGATGCATAATGTATTTAATTAATTATTTCTTAGTTAAACACAACAAATAGTGATTCTTTCAAAAACAAGTATGAAATATAAATAACCACTTATATCTAACTAATCATGTAAATATTATAATATTATTAGTGTTTTATATATTGCTAATGCCCAAGTTAGAGGGATGTGACTATAAATAAATTAGAAAAAAAAAGCAAGTCATATTCAAATTAGCTCTCTTCTTGTATTTTCATTAATTTTGTTTTGCAATTGTTAATAAATTTTTACTGCCACTACAAATTTTATTCAATGTGATTAATAATAAGTCCAAATTTTATAACATTTCAATTTCAAATGTTTTCATATGAAAAAGATTTTGAAAAAATAAACTATTTATTATTCGAAGAATTTAAATAACTGCAAATATTAGGTTGGAAACTGTGAAACGGGCGTTTTTTGTTTAGTAAAAGACTTTGAATTGTTTATTAACTCTAAAAATAAAGATTTTTTTCAAAAAGGCATATATGATTTGCCCAATCGTTGGCAACAAGTCGTAGATGCCAATGGAAATTATTTCAATTGAATATAATAAATAATGTGAAAAATTGCGCTTTTCGTTTTTTATTTTCATTCAACGCCCGTTTCATAGTTTCCAACCTAATAATATATTGGGTTGTTCGATAATTAATGTCGTTTTTTTCACGTTTTTCAAAGCGAATTTATTTATATTAACAACAAAGATTAATCAATGATACATTGACCGTTTTGTTGGATGAACTTTTGCCATCTTGCGGTAAGTTGAAAAATTCCACGTTTGAAGAAGCCTTGGTTTTTAGAAGCGAAGAACTGGTCCAACTCATTTTTAACAGCCTGATCGATCAAATGATAGTCTGATGGTGCTAAGTCAGGGCTATAGGGTGGATGTGGCATCAGTTTCCAATTGAGCTCCATTAATTTTTGACGGGTTATCAAAGAGGCGTGAGGTCTGGCGTTATTATGACGGAACATCACACCTTTGCGATTGGCCAGTTCAGGGCGTTTTTTCTTGATTGCTTCGTTCAATTTCGATAGTTGACGACAGTAGACATTCGTATAAATAGTTTGCTTTCTTGGAAGCAGCTTAAACTAGACTATACCCTTGTAATCCCATCACACAGAAAGCATAATCTTCTTTTGGTGAATATTGGCTTTGGATGTCGATCGTGGGGGCTTATCTTGCTTGATCCATGATCGTTTTCGGACTACATTATCTTACAAAATCCATGTTTCATCACCCGTTATGATTCTTTTTAGAAATGGGTCGTTTTCGTTACGATTCAGCAAAGAGTCGCATATGTTAATGCGTTTGGTGAGGTGGATTTCCTTTAATTCGAGAGGAACCCAAACATCCAGTTCGTTTACGTAACCAAGCTGTTGTAAGTGCAAGTAAACGGTTGAATTCGATATGCCGAGTTTCTCTGCTATCTCTCGAGTTGTCATATGCCAGTTAGTTTCGATTAACGCCTTTAGTTTGTCGTCATCGGTAGTGGTTGGACGACCAGTATGTGGTGCATCTTGCACATTAAAATTTCCAGAACGAAAGCGAGCAAACCAACGCTGACACTGGCGTTCAGTAAGGCAGTCCTCGCCATAAACTTCACACAATTTCTTCCGAGCTTGCACCACATTTTTGCCCTTTCGGAAGTAAAACAATAAAATATGCCGATAATGCTCACTTTGATTGTCCATTTTCAATTTAATTTTTAACCAACTTGTTATTTAATGACGCTCAGTTTTTGACAGAAGTTAGTGTACAGTCTAACCTTTATAATAGTATATAATAATATACGCCACGCAACCGCTACTAGACGAAATATGCAGTTCACGCCATCTATGAGAAAAAAGCGATATTAATTATCGAACAACCCAATATAATAATCATTTATTATTTACGTATATATATATATATTAATAGCTAGCTTTATTTTTTTTTTTTTTTTTTTTTTGTAAAATTAATTCATAACTGTTATATTTCTAAAAAAGTATAATTATTTTTATAATTAATTCAAATAAGAGTTGAACTGATCGAATAAAGTAACTTATTATATATAGTAAATCGCTTGAGAACTACTATGTAGCTCCGTGCAGCTAACTTTGAAAATATGTATTATTTGAATAAAGTGTTTTTAAAAGATTTTTATTTTTAATTAGATTAGATTTTTTTATTTTTATGTATATTTTCATTGATTGATTAGTCAATAGTATTCTTGAATTATTTTTTATAATATCTTTATATAAAATCTACAACAACGCTAAGCGAACTAATAAGAATAATTACATGAATCTGTATTTTTATACTTGTACAGAGTAGGTCATAGTAACTTATGAATGAATCGAATTTATTTAAGTAATTAGATAATTAAGATACTAATCAATTGTGTACAAATTAATTTATTTTACTAAAATCAATTATCGTCAATTTTGTGATGTTTTATAAAAATTAATTATTAAATTACATAGCACAGACATTTTTTGACCAAAATATAATTCGACAATGATATTGAAATGAAATATAAATATCAACTCCCACTTTTAATATATTAAAATTTTTAAAAATGATAAAGATTACTTGCGTTCGTAAAAGAATTTGTACAATCATCGCATGTCGAAAGATCATTAAATCACAAACCGCAATTAAATCGTTTACGCGCTATTATCGCAACACAGAATGAACTCCGAGAACCCAGATCTCTGAATGGTCCGCATGGCAACACGAGAACGCGGAGATGGATGAGGAGGGCTCACACCTGCAAAAGAAAAGTTAAAACAAAATCGCGATCGTTGTCGCGGCGACGCTCGCCTCGAAAGAATATTCGTTCTCGTGTAGAGCGATGAGAATTTGCACACACAAACACACACAACTCCCGATTCTCGTTGTTGCAGTCAATAACCCGCTCTCTTGTCTCTGACGCAATGAAATCGCTGCTCGATATGTAGGGATTGCTTGTGTATGTGTATATGCGCCTGTATGTGTGTGTGTAAGAGAGAGAGAGAGAGAGAGAGAAAGAGAGAATGCAGTTTTCTCTTTTTTTCTCTCTCTCTCTCTCTCTTTCTCTCGCGCGCTCGTTCCGGGTGAAGGCAATGGGGGAAACGAAGAAGGAGGTCGTGCGTTCGCACGCGCTTTCTCTCTCTCTCTCTCTCTCTCCTCCCTGTGCTAACTGGGTCACTGGAGCTTCATTCACATTACGCGACCATTCATGAGATCTGCTAACCGTTTCGCCTCCTTTCCATGGCGGCGAGCTCTCTACCCTACAGAGAGCGAGAGAGCTCCTCGTCCTCGTCCTTCTCATTCTCGGTGCACGCGGCTCGTGTTATGCCTCTGCGACTTTGCCGCCACCGCCGCCGACTCCGTTGACGCCGTCGAGGCCGAATCGACATGATGCTGCTTACTCCTGCTACATGTGCACCGGGAATTACTTGACTGAGGGAACTCGGTGCGTGTGCGAATCGTGGGACGTATGTGTGTATGTGTGTGTGTGTGTGTGTGTGTGTGTGTGTGTGTGCACGCGCGTATGCGTTGAAAGTAAGCTAGTGTTCGTATGTGTATGTGTAAGGGGAAAGAAAGGGTGATGCGACGGTGGACGCAGGATGTTATGAGAGAAAGTATAGATTTTCTAAGTTATAAATTAATCGATTCATGGCTTATTATTTTTAATCTTGAATAATGAATAATCGTTTTATTTAATACTTATATCGAGTTGTTTTTATAACTATTCTTTTCAAACTAAATACACGTGTGTTGTTTTGTTTTACATTATCAATCATATAAACTTGTTTTTATAGATTTATATGCACATATTGAAGCAGTTTTGTCTTTTATAATGCATGAAATTATTATTTTTCTTAGATAAATAGCCGCATTTCATGTATTAATCATAAGGATGCTCAGAAAATATTATTGACCAAGTACCTGTGTATAAAATATATGTCGACGGTGAAGGTGGTAAGCGCGATGACGTCATAACTCGTAGATAGGAAGCACATAAAATTGAGATAACGCCGAGTTAGTTTGAATAATTATCAACTTAAAATATTTTTCTGCATTTTACGCTTATAAAATTAATAATTAATTTTCGCGTTTTTTTTTTTATTTAATCATAATTTATATAAAATATAGTAATTGTATAAGATAGAATTTTTGAATGTATTTACTTGCAACAATAACAAAATAAGAAAGGTTTCATTAAAAAATTTAGTCAAATTTTGTGATTTTATTCAAACCTATAAATATTTATTTAAATTATCAATCTATTTATTCAATTGATTAAATGGAAATGTTTTAAAATTAAAGAATTTTTTTTTTTATGTATATTGATAAAATTATAATTTACGATTTATGAATCTATTTTAGTTACAATTTCTCTTTATTTATGACTGTCATATAAATGACACTGAGGATTATTAAAATAAATGCTATAAGCATTTTTTTTTTGCTAAATTTATGCTAAATATTATAGTGTATTTACTCATCGCAGAAGTATGATTTATGAATTAAAAATAATAAAAAAATTTTTAAAAAAAATTAATAAGAAATTTATAAAAGAATTAATGAGAAAGATTTTTTGAAACAAATTATTTAAAATTTTAATAAAAATGAAAATGCTAAAAATTATCTTTTACTTACGAAGTTTTGTTATTTAAAGAAAAAAGTATAATTAATTTGTAGTTTTCTTTAATTATTTATTAATGCAAAATAATTTAGTAATAGTAATTGTTTATTTTTAACTAATTTTCTTTAACAATGAATATTATACGGTAAAGAAAATGCTCTTCAAATAATTCTATTTTAGATTAAATTAATTTCTATTTATGAACATAAAAATAACATAATGTTTAATTAAATAGTTATAATTAGGTTAATAAACTAATTAGTTATAATAGTTATAATTAAGGTCTTTGAGGTTACAATTTTCACAAAAAAAAATTTTAAGCATTTTTTTTTCATAGAAAAAAAATTATATCGTTTTGAAATTTTTCACACGTATTTATTGATACTTTGAAATTACAAAAAAATTTTTAAGTTTTTTGTGACGTTTTCTGAAATAACACTATTTTCTTAGCAAAAATCATCAGTCAATAATAATAATAAAAAAAAAAAAAAAAAAAAAAAAAAAAACTGAAAATAATTCACTAGCGATGTACTTAATAGTATGTACGTAATAATAAGTAAAGTCAAGTTTTATTTAATCTCGAATATAAACTATAACTTTAACAATAAATACGTAGTTAAGTAATTCAAAGTCATAAATGCAACACATATTGGATGTGATTCGAATACGAGTATGACTAATTGGATAACTGCTTCTTTTATTTACCGATGTAGTAATATTTATCATTACGAATATCTTTTCTTAGCAATTTTAAAAATTAAAATTGAGAAGACTCAACGTTAAATATACTCTGAATAAAAACAATAAACAATATCACAAATATAACAGCGTCAACTATAAATTTAAACAACTAAATATAACAACCGATCATTGCACGATGCGACGACAAACGTATCGGCAAGGCAAAACGCGATAAAAAATCCGTCAAATCGTAGTCGTACTCGTATACTTAAAAGATAAAAAAAAAAAAAAAAAAAAGGTAGGATTCAGGTCCAGAAGGATGTTGGAGGAAAGGACTCCGCGCTTCGAGAAGGCTCGCGGCCATCATATCGCATAGACGGTGGCTACGACCTCGCGACCCAGTTTACCGATACGGATGACGTCACGTTCAACGTCATTGCCCGGGCGAATCTAGGTCATGCGCGAGCACCAGCAGCCAGACTGCGGGATGCAGAAAGTGCGAGCGAGAAGACGAAAGAGACGCTCTTCTATCGCGATTATATGTGCACAGAGGGAGAAGGAGGCGAGAGGAGGAGGGCTAGTTTATTGAGAGAAATTCCAGGCTAAATTCGGCGCGTTTGCTCTCTCTCTCTCTCTCTCTGTCTCTCTTTCTCATTCTTTCACTCTTTTTTCCTCTCTCGATCGTTTATATATCCGCGGGAAATAGCTTCGCCGGAAATAACTTATTTGTGGACTTGATACACGGCTTGCTTGGCCTTCTCGCGACGACGACATGACAAGTACAGCGATCGACGAAACCCTTAGTCTTATATTTACTACTCGTGGGGTGTTGAGGATATGCGATATATCGAATACGCGACCGAGTCGAATTGTTACAATTGTTGTGCTTGTTTACTTATTATGAAATCGCTATGCTTATCCGTGAGAAAGCTTATCACATTGAAAAGTAATTACTTGTAAATATAGAAAATTTTTGTAACCGTACATTATGGAGAATCGGTATGGGTATGGATTGAGATTAAAGTTAAAAGCTATTCATCGGATATTTTATTTACTTGAACTTTATCTACAATACAATTATAGTAACAATTTTTTATTATGATACATTCGTAACACAAAAATAAACGATTCGAATCTTCGACCCCGAAAAAAGTTAACACCTCTATTTACCAAATTTAGTATGCAAGTTTTCATCTAACATTACGTTGTTTAGATAATCTTCTTTTATAAACTATAGGTCCATTGCAAAAGGCAACGGGAAACCGCTACTAATTTTCTTGAGAAAACTCTCGACTAATAGTTGAGAACCGATAAAAACTTTGCTTTTGGAATCCGAAAGAGACGAGATATTTAAAATATTGAATAATTTAAAAATTGAAATAAAAATTGAAATAGAAATTCTTATTATTATAAAATAAGCTAAATATCCGCATACGTATACACGAATTTTCCATTGTTTATATAAATAGACTTTTAATTATTATATATTACAATGTAGATTATTGTGTGTAAAATAATTTAACAGAATTATTTTAATATTATTAATTTCAGTGTATAGAATTCTAAAATAATATTACTCGTTAACGGTTTTCCATGAAAATTTATAAATCTTATTTTAAAATATAAAGTTTTTACTTATTGGTATAATTTAATTTAAAATTAATTAAAAATACAATACTTACGATATTCAAATACATGTTCGCATATGAAAGCTCATTTTTTAAGGTCTAAACTCCATAGCACGCGTGAAAAAAAAAAGGATATAATTAAAATTATTCAGTAAATAATTATGCATCACCGAGATCTCGACAAGTCACCATAAAGAGAAACTCCACAATGACATAGTTATTACAATTATTCAGTAGAATATTAAGATGAGTTGTGCGACACATTGATGCATTGCCATGGCTACGAAAGACGTCAGATCCTTTTCGTCCAAGGCCCAGAATATGGAGTTAGAGGGCTATTTATGGGCGAGGTGAGAGTTGAATATGAAATCGCTTTTAACTGCATAAAATAATAAGAGAACGTAAAAATTCTTGACTTTTAAGGTTGTTAATTTTACTCATTGATTGTCAGTTTCAGCTTGTGTTTCTTCCGCGATAAGAAATAAGAAATTACTTCATATTTCTCACATGGACTTTTTATTGAGTAAAAAATAATTTTGTTAGAGAGAAAATAATAACTGCTCCTAATTAAACGTTTTTAACATTCGCTGATAAATTATTATTAAATTTATTTTTTTTTGCTGAAAAATTAACACATTTTACATGTTTTGTCAGAAAAAAATGTAAATTTGTACTAAAAGTTATTTGATGATTTAAGACAATAGAAATCAAATTCCTTTAAAGTTCACATACACACACACACACACACCTTTATTTTCAATAAAGAACGGCACATGGAGTAGAATTCATCGTAGCAATTTTCAACTGTTTGTAAAGTGAAAATTATTCTTTACTTTGAAACATATGCAGAGGCACTTTTTGTAGAAAATTTATTCTATTTTCATGAATAACCATTAGTTAACAGAAAAATAATAATAATAATGTCGAATAAGTCGGTAGAATGAGATCATATGGAATAAAATTTAAAATAAAATGAAGATTGGCTGGGGTACATTCTATCTCTTATGCTTAATAAGGGTTAGGAATTAATTTTCTCTTCAAGTAAAAAAATTAATTCATTTTAATCCTTATATTTGTTTTTATTAAAAATAATTTATCTTCTATCTAAACTTTCAAGTAGATTTTCAAATAATGTCGCATGGAACATGAGAGTATTATAATCCTGCGTAAACTTAATAGAGATTTGACAATTGGTGAATACTTTTAAACGAAGTATTGTAAGATTGAATCGTATTATTATGAAAAGTTTATAATGATGTCATTGCCATAAATTTATGAAAAAAAAAAAATGTTAATTGTGAAGTAATTAATTTATTTTACATAATATAATATATAATACACACGCAAACTTTTTAATTTATCAACATGATTGTAAGTAATAGTTTTTGAGAACTCCATATTTTTCGAAATTTTTAAAATTCTGATTCTCCAATAGCTAACAATATTTGTAACATTAGTATTATTATTATATTTTGATATAATCCATTGCATATTTAATACATTACAAAATATATTAATTTCAAAAAAGTTTATATTCATTATAAAAACTTAGAATATATTATTGAGATTAAAACAAAGTATACATAATAAGAATCATAATTAAATAACTCCTTTTTGTAAAGATAATCGACGATAAATGTTACAATTTTTAACTATTATCGAATAAATTTTAAATTATCACATCTCTATGACAAAACGATAATTTATTTTTGTTACGTCATTAATTAATTAATAGCCATAATAATACTTTTTTTCAAACATTTAGTAAAACTCGCAGTTGCACATTCGAGTAGTTTCCTTCGCGCGCATCAAGCAGGCCCCGTGAGAGGATGGCGAACGCGAGAAAAAAGATATAGATAAATTGAGAAAATCGCTCTATCTACTTCGTCCGCGCTTAGCGCCGAGTACAAACACACACACACACACACACACATACACACACATACACACACAGACATACGCAGCCGCACGCTCACGTTTATACATCTGCACAAACACGAGAGAGGGAGAGAGAGAGGGAGAATCAAATGCGCGGCAGTAACGGCTACACGACGACGGTATAAGGTAGTTGACCCGGCGTCCCTGTTGCCAGGACGACCGCTCGCTCCTGTGACGTCACGGGACAAGCTCTTGGGTTTATGGGTGACCCACATTCCAAAAATAGAAATTGACTCGGCCCACCTCCTCGTCATCCTTCGCCGACGCCATCCCAACCCCTCACCTCCATTGGCGGGCCACCATCACACCGCCGCCGCTGCCGCCGTCGCCGCTGCCGGGAGGCGCCCGATCTCTCGAAAGGGGTGAAAGAGCTTCAACGCGCTTCTAGAGGGTGGGGAGTAAAGTATCAGAAGGGGGTGGAACGAAGATAGAGGATCGCGGCACGCAATGAGCCCCTTGAAGACTTAGCTGCAGCTTCGCTGCGAGGTAATACTCGTTGAAAAGAGAGAGAAAGAGAGAGAGGGAGAAAGAGGGAGAAAGAGAAAGAGATGAGCGAGGGGATGACCTACGTGGAAGGGGTGGAATTTTTAGCGCGCGAGAGGGAATCGGAAAGGGTGAATGAGAGAGCGAGAGGAAGAAGGAGAGAAGAGGATGATAGGTACTAGAATATAATAGAAGCATAGAGACAATGGAGAGAGAAAGAGAGAGAGAAAGATTGAGATTGTGTAGCTTATCGATTGACAATTGATGCGAAATCATTGCTGATACTTAATCTAAGTAAAGACCCTTACGAATACGAGGTAAATTTCTTTTTTTTTTTTTTAATATGTCAACCCGTAAAGTTTGCTAGATATTTTTAGTAAAATTTTCAGTACTTATCTTCTTAAAATTAATTTCAACTTTTTCGAAAAATATCGCTTCGAAGTTAATAACGAAGCAAGATAATGACATAAATTTTTGTCTACGTGAATGTTTACATTTATCCCATCGATTTTATTTCGAGAAGATGCAGTTGTATAAATCGGTGACTAGTTTATAGTTTCATTCATAAATTAATGCGCACACATCAATCGACGTTGAAAACATCAATTTTGATGAGACTGTATAGATGCTTTTAATTATAATACTTTTAAACGATGTTCTTTTGCTTTTTTTTTTTTTTTTAAATTAAGTATTCATAGTGAATTAAATATGGATATTTAAAGTTTTAAACTTTAGTTAATCATTTCTTTGAATATGCGTAAAAAAATATAAAAAATGTCGTAACACATTATTCTTTCATTAGACATATTTTGCTAAACATATATTTATCTAAATACATATGATTATAATAAGCTAGATTTTAAAACAATGACAATAGTGCTCTTAGATTATGAAATTTAAAATTTATTTTTTATAACAAACAAAATATCGTACAAAAAATGTGTTTGATTTATTTTTTATGCAATTATTCATTCATATTACAATTTAAAATACATAGGTATTAGACAGTCTTATACAATAGTAGTTAGTCCTAATGTTTAAAACGTACAATCATATCCTGATGTAATATATAGGTCCATATGATATGAAAAATGTAGGCTACATTTTTTCTAATTGTAAAAATTATCTTTTCAAGATAAAATCGTCCAAAATAAATAAAGTAAAAAATATATTTACAAAATAATCATATGTATACATAAGTTGATATGCAATTAACAAGGTATCGAACATCATACCAGAAACGTTATTTATAAAGAATCAAGTGATTCAATGAATTTCAACATTTTTGCAGTACAAATTTTTTTATAATCGATAAAATGCGTTCGGTAAACAGAAAGACAAAGAAGTAACCTTAACGAGTCAAAGATATTACGTACAAGACGATCAGTATTTTGACATATCTCTCATGCATTATAGCAAAAAAAAAAAAAAAAAAAAACGAAAAATTGTAGATAGCGTTAGTTGATGAAAATCAATGACCGCATATATATTGAAATCTTTACAAGTTTTGATTTAAATATCGAAACTTTTTAGGCGATTTTAGTAGATACGGTTTCGATGTGATAAGACAAGCCCCTTTCTCATATGAGTTTTCATATTTATACTTTAACTCATTTTTATTTTATACTTGCTGTGCAAAGATTTTTAATTGTCACATTGGTGGTCGCGTTATTGTTATACGAGAAAAATATTAATTTAAGAAAAAAAAATTATATAGCTAATACATAGTAATATATTGAGATTAAAAGTTAAAATTTTATATTTTGCTAATTATTTTGCCTTTGAGAGAATTAATAATATATTGTTTATGTATGAAAACATGTTTTATTAGACAGAATTATGAATAATTTATTATTGATATTTTGAATACGATGATTTTTTTTTAAAAATTGCCGATTTATGATATCATAGAATAATATATATATAATATACGAAAAACTTCTGAATCCTTTTTTTACATTTTTTTGTTTTTTTCATTATGCTTATTTCAGATAAGTAAAAGAAATGGCATGTAATCATATTATAGTATTATTAATATTTTATAATGTTTGCAACGTTTTTTCATTCATGTTTAATCGATTGTCTTGAAAAACTTTATTTTATTTTAAAAATAGCATTATAAAATGATACCTATGACACCTTAACAATTTTCACATTAAACCATTAGATATTCAGTAAATCAATGTGCTGTAGATCACCGAAATAGTTGGTTGCTAAGTATTGTAATGAAACTGGAAATGAAATACTTTTTCGAATGAAATAAAATAATTTATATGTGAAATATCAAACAAATTTTAATATCTTGTTTTAATATTTAATTTTTTAGATGGATAATATTATTTTCCAGAAAAATTTTAATGAAAATTATTGCAATATTATAAATAAGAGTATAACGTAAATATAAAAAACTTATGTGTTTTTAATTTTTTCATGTATCAGATGAGTTTTCAGTTATACTATTTTAAAAATTATTTTAGTTGAATAAATTATGATAGTACTGATACTTGTGAAGAATAATATTTGTAATTTTGATTTTTAATAAAGAGTTATTAATAATTTTTTGAAAATACTTGTTTTATAATAAAATTTTCGAACTTTATTGTTCAGATTTTTCTTATATATTATATTATTTTTTGACATTTGATTTATTCATATGTAAAATATTAAAAAATATTTGTCAAGCAAATTGCTGATATTTTGTGATACGTGTACAAATATCGAAAAGCTTTCAAAATAAATAATCTCGAGCTGTTACAACATTTATAACAGCATTAAGAAATTAACTATTTCATAATATAAAACATTCAATGATGTTATAATTAGAACGTAAATTTCTCGTGTCAAAATAAAAAAAAATTAATTATCAGTAAATTTTTTTTATAAATGTAAAGCATAAATTGTTTCAAATTGTAAGCGGTTACCCCACCAAACTATAATATTCGTAAACGATAAGTATTAACAAACTTGTTTCATTATCGACGGAAGTAAAATTTTCATATCATAAAAATGTTTTGTCCTAAGCTGAATAATGTGGTTGCAAGATTAAAATTGACTCGCAAGGACTTACCCTTTTGTGGTAGTATAGGAAACTGCCTTGTCAAGCTCGCCCCCGCAAAACCAAGACACAGTTTCACCGTTTCGCACGTCTGACCAAGCGCCACTATATCTACTTACTCGTGGTAAATATTGTTAAATACTTTGATTTTTCTTATTTAATCATAATAATATTGTAAATGATTTATACATCGTTGTAGTTTCAAGACCAAATCTTTTAAAATTTTAATTTTGTTGAGGAATAATTTTTTTTTTTGTCATTGTTAATACAAAATGTTGAAAATAATTTTGAGCTTAATTATTCAAAGTTATTATTTGAATAAAATAACTTTTTAATTACTTGTTATTTTTTAAGTATTTTCAAACTTTTTTATCGTTACCCATAATTCAATATTAAATTTATATGAAAAAAAATCTATTAAATTTTAACGATATACATAAAAGCGGCGAGTATATTTGCATCATTAAAGCCTTAACGAACGTAACAAATATATAACGATAACTATCATAAAAATAAAGTTTGAATATTACATTTTGGCATACATTGTACGACGAGTAATACGTATACGTTACAAAATCACACGCTGCCAAATTTATTCAACCGTATATACAAAACGAACGATCTCGGCGCATTTAATTAATAATCCCAAATTATTTATAATTTAAATCTAATAATAATCTTAATTATATATTTTATTACGGAACGTTGCTGTAGCGATATTAAAACCTGAAGCGACAAGCGTCCACGGACTTTCGAATACATTTTTTATCGAAGAAAAGCGAGAAAGTTGGACGCACATCGCACGGGAGGTTTTTCGCGGCTGTCACGGCATTCACGCCGTTAAACGTTATTATGGCTTCGAGCCAAAAATTTTCTCTCTCGTCTTGTTAATAATATCTGAATTCGTTTTTGACGCTCGTTCGGTTGTGTCAAACGTCAGTAATACGTAAAGTTTGTATTAATCGTGTATTTTCTGTACGTTTTAGTGGATTCATGAAAATTTATTTGATTTCTAGAACAATTTTTGTTTAATATTCTTGTTTGGCCAGTAATTTAATATTAAGTAAAATTTTCTTAAATATTATTTTTAGATTTATTAGCTTGATTATTTAATAACTCATGAGTTAATCATCACAACGAGAATAAATTTCACTGAATATAAAATAAACCTTTCAATTGTTCGATCAATTACATCAATTTACATTATTCAATTCGTTATATATTTTTTGCTGAATTTTTTCTCTCTGACAGTTTTTTACAAAATATTATTAAATAAAGGTTTAAAAAATAATCCAATTACACGTTTTTTATCCTCGTAAATTCTATAGTACTGCAGCCTTCTATTAATAAACAATTTGTTTTTATATTTATGAAAAAATTGTTATCTTTTTTTTATGTAACTGTATTGTTGTAATAATAATTTGCAAAAAAATAGGAAAAAAAAAAAATAGTTCCAATACATTTCTGTAAAATTAAAATTAAAGAGTATTTTACTTTATCGTTAATAAGATTTATTAATAGAAGACATATTCTCTTCTAAGAATTTTTTGGAATTAATTATATAATATATTGTACAATACTGGTTTAAGTATTGAAAAATTTTAATTATGTTATTTTGATTGTTACTTTCAGATTTACATTTTGATTTTAATGTTATCGCAAAAAATAGTACAGAAAAATTTATGGATATTTATAAAACTTTTATCAATAATTTACTCTCTAGTAAAATGACGATGTAATAAGGAATCGCTTTAAAGATCGGTGACTCTCCCTTTGAACTTTCGATACGTCGTATAGATCCTCTTCTCTATGAGCAAGTGGTAGTATGAGTTTCGATTGCATAAGGATAAGCTATCTTTTAGCTGATCTGAGTCAATGTAAAACTAACCCTTTACTTTCGTCTCCGTAATAATTCCGCTGATATTCTAAGTTAGACGTCACCGAATTTCTAACCTACAGTATGGATGGCATCGTTAACATCAATAGCGTTTAACAAAAACTTCGACGAAAATCGATCATCGGCGATTCTTTACCGAGACAAAAAGACAGTTTCGTTCCGATGAAGTTGCCGTCTCAGCTAGAAACGCATCGCTTGATCGAGTTGAAAGTAACCGATCCAACGTTTACCATTGCGATTACCATCCATCCCTTAACTTACGTCCTTTTTACTTCCAAGATTGTAAAAATTCCCGTTGACGCAGCCAATTGATCTATATGCACATACTTCAAGTAATCATCTTTTTATTTAACACAATTGTGAAACGTGAAATCTATAAAACGGCAATCGTTACGGCAAGATTGAACAACGTGGACCCGCGAGCACCTTGTTTGATGTTTTTCTTATGATATATAATTATTCACGTGAGATATTTTATATTCCAACGATATCAAATAATATTTACTTAGGTACACGATATTAATTAGGATTATTGAATCTTTGCCATTTTATTACGATCTTTAACGATATAAACGATCAAGCCAATTATTTAAATAATATATACAGCAAGTAAGCCAATACATGAGCGATAACTCGTTATACAATCTTCATATTGCAAAGATTCAATTAATATTAGTATTTGATTAATATAATACAAATGCACGTTTATTATCGCAGCGATACCATTTAATAAACCGATAAGCTAAATGAGAAATGTATTTAATGTATATTTATATATTTATTCAATAAAGATTATAATTTGATTACGTTCCAGATCTAGAACATTGAACGTATAAAATCAATTAATATCTTGTGTGATTGCCAACATTTCCTCCTTCCGATAAAAACAAAAACAATCATCATACGGCATATTGTTCAATCGACATTGAACAATAACAAGATAGGTATTCATGACCTTAATTAACTCAAATTAACACCGATACAGATCGTTATTTTCTTTGTGTAATTAATGCAATGCGTGTATAATTATATCGAAGGATACATTAGTAAATTCATCAAGTGCGATTTATTTCAATTAAATTAGTACAAATTATAGATTATATTTTGTTTTACTTATCCAATTTGAATTTTTATTTTATTTTTCTTGCTACCTAAGCATTCTGTAATAAACGCATATTTTGTCTCTCGAATAAATAAATCGTCGCTTAACGATTGATAAATACAATACTTAGGCGAGAATATTTTTATGATTATCTTTTTAATAGTTATGATGTGCGTAAATATATTTACAATATACAACTATTATATGCGATAATTTATTTACGTTATTATTGAAAAATTTGTTTATATTTTTCAAGAAAGTTTTCAATTTTTTACGTATAATTATTGTCGAATGAACGCTAAATTTATAAAATTACTAAAATTAAATGATAAAAATTCTTCGAAGCGCTACATTGCAATACCATTAACTTTTAAATCCAAATAAACAAATAATTTTATTTTTAAGCAGAGAACGCGAAATTCTGCATTTATTGTCTTATTAATCTCACTTTTATAAAATCGAATAAAACTTTGACGCATTGCGATAAGTAAATAAAAACTAAACTGTGAAAGCTGCCTTCAAACTTTTACACGTCAGATTTTATCAGATTTCAATGCGCATAACACAAAAAAGCTGATCCGCAAATTCGAACAATTGAATTTTCAACGAACATACAGAATGCGTTAGGTATAAGCAAAAGACTTTTAGACGTCGTAAAACTATGGCAAAGTATACTAACGGTAAAGTGAATTAATTCGTTCGTTAACTAGGACACGAAACCTTCGAGCTGAGCTGAGAAAACAATTCGCCGTTAAATATTCGCTTTGAAAACAATCGCGACGTTGGTCCGCCTGGATAATTCAGCACGAATTTGTCGGATTTTTTTTTAAAGAATAAAGCCAACGATAAAGTTATGTTTATTTCATGTATCGTAATATGATTTTAAAATTACACGTTAAGTTTTAATAAATCCAATGTTATATTTTATCTGTTTAATTTAATGTTTAACTTAATGTATGATAAAAAAATAAAATCGCGTCGATCTATTTTTACATGATACATGTTAGGCGAAGTTATAAGAAAATTCAAAATAACTTTTTATATTATATATTTGTTTACAAAATTTTTGTACTATTTATTTTTGCGTTTAATTTTTTTTTTCTATTTTTTAGTTATTAATTTTCTATTTTTATAAAAAATATTAATATAAGATTACAATTTATATTTGAAAATAGCCTTTAAAAAATTACGTTAAGCATAATATAAAATTTTATGTCTAATTGTTACTCGTTATGAAAAAAAAAAAAAATGAAAAATTCATGGCACAATAAAGGCGTAATCTTTCTAAGTATCCTACATTTAATAATTAAAACATTTGTGAATCTTTAAAATTGGAATTTACTGGAAATTAGTATTGGAAACTTTTTTTTGTTACATTTTTATTAATAATTCATTAATTTTCAAATAAATAAAAATCTGATAGTGATATCTAATAGTAATTTAATATTAGATATATTGTTTATTATAAATATAAATAGATTATTTAACATTTTAAAAGTTAAAAAAAATGTTCGTGTTTTCAAATTAATTGAAAATCAAATATTTTTCACAAAAAACTAAGCATTAAATTTAATTACGGAATATGATGATAAATTTTTATTGCAAGAGAGTTATGTGGAATATACTCGTATTATGTATTAAACTAATTAATATTTAAATTTCACATTAAAAAAAAAAGAAAAAACTTTTCTTAATGTTCAAATAATAGCATATTTTACTTAAGATATTTTTAAATTTAATCTTTTTAAAATTTTTTTTTACCATCCACTTTGACGCATGAAAATGTAATGGAAAAGGCAAAAAAAAAAAAACAGTTTTAATATTTTTAATAAAAATTTCAAAATATTGTATTTGTAATATTTGTAATAACATTGAAATCGATCGAAATTTGATTATTGTAAAACAACTTTGCACTGAAAATTACACGTAGAAAGACATTCAGTTTGAGAAAATTTGCAAAATTTTATGATGCAATGCGATATTTTTCAATAATTCAAACGTTTAAAAAAAAAAACGCTCAAAGAATTCCGTAAGAAAAAGTAAAAAATTTTTTATCTCCCTATATCCAAGGAAAGAAAGAATCGCGAGTAACTCGGATAGTTAACTTTTTTCTCGCTTTCTCTAAAGCTTCGTATCATCTCGTCTCATCTGCGGCAGCTCGGTACTCGGCTCCGTTTTCAGTTCGGCTATTTTTGAACGAGCGAGTGAGCGAACGGGGCAGGGTAGGCAACTAGCCCTGCGTCGCGCCTAAAAACGTACCGACCAATCCCGTCTTGCAAGTTGATAGTTTAACTCTCTCTCTCTCTCTCTCTCGCTCTCTCTCTCTCTCGCTCTTACTCGTTGCAAAGGCGACGGCGACGACGCCTTCCGTTACCCGATGACTCTTAGCACAGTCAGCTGCCGAAGGCTTGGTTGACTAGTCACACGCAGTTCGCTCTTCGGCATACAACTTTCAAGGTAAGCGAGACAACATCATCATCGTCAAACAAAATACGCGAGAGAGATATGTAAAGAGAGAATAAGAGAGAGAGAGAGAGAGTGAGAAAGTGAGAAAGAGAGAGAGACTGGAGTTCAACGGCTGTTAAGTTTTCAATTAACATCTTTTTTCGGCAATTTTCCTCGATATCAAAGTGCGATCTATAACGATTGCCAGAGTGTGACATTTCTCAAGTGAATGTAATTACTTTATAAATGAATTTAAGTGACGTTTAGGTTGTCTTTGTGGATTTAAAACTATTACGCAATGGCCTACTCTTACGCGTTATCATTTCGTATAAAAAATTGTCTAATTTACGAATATCGACATTTAATGTTTTTCACAATCTTATTCGTCTAAAATGCGTTACTTGGTGGTTCCTAGTTTTACGTGAAGAGAGGTTGAAATAGAAGTCTATCATGACATACTTAATGTGTCCAAAAATACACGCGATCGATATTTTAGGAAAAGAAAATATTGTTTTTAAAAATTTTTTTTATTTGTTAAATTGATTAAAAAGATTATAAAATTTTTTTTATTAATCATCGACATGCAAAGCTTAAAGAATTTATGTATCATTTGTAACATCGAAACGCTAATTTTTACATCATGTATTTTTTTTTTTTTTTAATCCTCTTTTAAAATTAAAGATACGTTTTTATTTCTTATTACAGTAAAATTGAAATAATTTTAAAGTTTAATAGCAAAAATAATAATTTTTTTAAATAATTTATTTTATTCTTTGAAAGACAAAAATATTTTCGTATTATTATTAATAACTTTCTACCGATGGACTTTCACTTCAGTTGGTAGCTCACATTGTTCGGACGTTCTATTAGCTAATCCTTCGGTGGTATTTCTAAATTTAATTTTAGTTACACACCAGACAGTCGTTTATATTTAGAATTTCTAACACCGTCTAGTTGATTCATTTTTGTTCAAGTTTTCAGTTTTTACAACTGACTAGCCCGTAAATTATTCGTAAAAGATCTCACAAATTACTAATTATTCGATCACATCTTGTTCTTTCTTTCTTTCATTTTTTTTTTCTTTTCATAAATTCTTGTTTATTGTTTATCATTTATAACCATCTCGCAGAGTTTGACGCAAGTGCGAGCCAATAATCTTCTCGTTGCATCGAACCACAATCGATGAAAGGATTTCAAAGAATTGGTACACGAATTGATCAACTATACTTGAAATTGCCAACAGTTCCGGATTCGAACGATTCGAACAAGTAATCAGCCAAGTCTTATTAGTATGGGACGCAATTGTACCGGCATTCGATTGTTATTATAGGATCTGCTCCGTTTGCCAATAAATTGTCAACGATTTTGGCTGACATTTGAAATGCGCAAACGCGCACGGGAAAAAAATACGTTCATCTTGTCCGTCGGAGATTTTTGAACCGTTGGATAGTATTAATACCAACTGTTATTTATATCTCTTTGATTTAATGGACATTCAGCATAGTTTATTAAATAAAACTTATAACTTGTTATTGTTTCGAAATAAGACGCATTGTAGAAAATTTTATCCATAAAATATAATTTTGATATTCCGATAATATTTATTATAAATAAGAAAAATTAAAAATTTTTCAATTTACAATATTTTTCCTCTAAATAGGCGCATTAAATTCTAGATTATATTTAACCATCTACTTTTAACTTTTCATCTTCATTATCACGCTTTTAAATCAATTAATCAATTTGAAATTTTCATTAAATCATTTAATAATCATAAATTATTTGTAATCTCATAAATCAAATTAAATAAACGTTTCGCATATTTATAAATATTATAAAATATCTTTAAATTTTATATTTTAAATAAATAAAAAGAAAAGGTTTAACCATCTAACATATTCGTATTATTTGTAAAAAAAACAGAATTTAAAAATATTACAATTAATAACGATTTCAACAAAATTTCTCTTTTAAAAGCGAGATAAAATTTCATTGTGTCACTCGGGTATTCTCTTATAAAAAAGCTACATTTCGTATTTAGCAAAGACTGTTAAATGAGTCAGTCTGAAATCGAAAGTTTATACGTAATGTAAACATAAAACGTAACTAATATTTATTTAGTGAAAAATACTAATAGATAAAAATTCAGTCGAGCGTTTTATTTATATAAAAGTATTTTATATATTATTTAAAATATTGTTTTCATTAAGATTTTTTTTTCATTTGTTTTTAATATTAGACACTGAAATTGTTTTAATAAGACATTCATAATACTACCCATCATTTATTACACGTACCTATATGTATGATTGATCTTGATTATATTATTTAAAAAAAAAATTCTTTAGTTTCATTTGACATAAACGTATAATTCTTAAGGTAACAAATAATAGTGTCACCAGTGACCCAGATCATATTTCATCGAGTATTTTCGTCGTATAAATTCCAGATCCAGTTTCATATCCCCAAAAAAATTAAGTTTTATCAAACGATCGTTCTTTTTTTACATATTTTTTACAAGAAAACAGACTAGCTTAATGAAACATGTATGTATATTTATATGCATGTATAGGAGTGTAACGTGCAACCTTCGAGCTTTGAACGAAAGCACTCTCTCTCTCTCTCTCTCTCTCTCTCTCTATCTCGCTATTTTAGCGAGAACCGCAAGTATCGTTTTTCCACTTTTCCGTTCGGCGGCGCGTTGGCGTCTCTCGCACAAGCGCCATGGCTCGGAATGGGCTCTACGAGAGCGAGCTTTTGCTCGGCCGGTTCTTAGCTTCTATACTTAGCGGTAACAGGCCTCGTGCTCTTCCTCCCGTGTTGCTCGTTCGTATTATAAATAAAAGACGGTTGTGCGCGAGCGCGCGTTTGCGCCCTCGCTGCAGTATATTTTTACGGAAGACGAGTTCGAGCCGCTGCTCGGAGAACGCGAGGTTTATTGTTTACAGGTTGACGAGGGAAGGAGGGACGAAGCTTGCGTAATTCGTAGTATGCGTACGTCAATTGCTTTGAAAAAAATCTTCCACAGTGGAAAGATTCCATAGAGGGGGAGAAAGTTAAAGAGGTTTCGAAGGTTAATGATGTCAGCGTTTTAACATTTCTTTTCGAATACTTTTCTTTTTGTTTTTGTCTTACTTTGATTGTTCAATTTTCGATGTGTTTTGAAACGAGAATTATTCTTGGAAAAACAATGTTAATGAGTAATTCGTTTAAAAATAGATGAGTTTTGTGTAAAATACTTTTACGTTTATGAGATCGTGTCTGTCCAAAGAATAATAAATTATTTTGTTTAGTTTGATTGTAACAGAATATTTTAAATGCTATCATATTTATTTGTAAAAAATCACAATGTTTTTTTTTCCATTTGACTTTTGTTTAACCTGTAATACTATGGATTTACAAATTTGATAATATGAAAATTCAATCAATGAAAAAGTTCGATTTTAAAAAATTATTTTTGTATAAATGATAAGAAATTATTAAAAATATTGAATTAATAAAAAAGTATTGTAAATCTATTTACGTAATGAATTTTTTTTTTTTTTAATATTATATTTTTGATTTTTTTCTAAATATATTTTTATCTTAAGTTAAAACATATCTCGTTTAGAATACCATAATATAGCTTGAATTTTCATTCTTATACAAAAATAAATGTAATACTTTTTCATACATATTAATAGAATTGCTTAGTAATCATTATTCAAATTTGCAAATATTGAAAATAAAAATAATTCATGTATAATTATTTATTCATATTTATACATATTTATCAGTATTTTATAAATGTTTATTTCATTATAATAGCAATTAGCTTTAAAAACATTTACTATAATTTACAAAAATATTTTACGAACGTATGAATAAATACGAATAAAAGTATTCGTATAATCTATTCTACTGCGATCGTCTTTATCTACTGCGCATTTTTATTTTTTTTTTTATATTCCATATTTATTTTCTTAAACTTAATAATTATCAATTTATTATCTTTTGCTATTTGTTTTATTTATTTCTGGTTTACAAAGAAAAAAATTGTAAAATCCATAAAATTCTACAAGATCATTCTTCCGACAAATAAGCACATATGTGCGCAAAAACATTGACTTTATTCTTGTTTTTCTCTTTGCGTTCGACATCGCGTTTCCCAACAACCTATATACGAACCAAAGAAGCGTGGGAGAAAGAGATCCGGAAAGCGAGAAAAAAAGTAAAATGGAGAGAAAATTGGAGAGAAAAAAAAACTTATCTTTGGTTTGAAAATATAAGAAAAAAAAAAAAAAGGAAGAAAAATGAAAGTGAAAAACTAAAAACAGCAATAGAGGAAGAAAATACGAGAAAAGTGAGAGAAAGAAGAGAGAATGATCGTATAGAACTAGGCAACATTCCCCCTGGATCGTCACAAATCTCGGTGCGTTCGAGCCGCAAATTAATTGCCGTCTACCTGCTTTTGCGAGCTTAAAATCCCGTTTAAATGTCAAGCGAATTTTCTCCGCTCCTCTCTTGCATTATTTCTCTTTCACTCTCTCTTTATCTCTCTCTCTCTCTCTCTGTCTACCTCTACCCTTTTCGTGTATTTCTCCTGTCTCTTGTACAACCCAGACATCCTTGCTCGCTCTCTCTCTCTCTCCTTGTCTCTCAACAAAAATTTTCTCTCTCTTTATTTTACGCGATTTCTTTTTCACCTACCCCTAAATACTTTTTACTTCGCTCATACTTTTTTTCTTCCGGGTTTTTTTCTCTCTTTAAATCCATCCTTCTTTCTCCACCTTCTATTTTTTTTTATGTTCCCAAGCTCTTGTAATTACTGTTTCTCTCCTCTTACTTTTCCTCTCCCTTATCCCACTTCTCTTTCCTTCTTTTTCTATTCCGAATTCTCTCGATTTTCCTCTTATTCCACCACATTTTATTCTCCTTTCCCTTTCTCAGTCTGTAACACCGCGCGACTGATTTATGCCTCTGTCGTGCATTACGGTATTAAGGGCTACCTACCAGACGTCTCCATTTCTCTCGAATCTTCTATATACTCTCTTTCTTTCTTCGACGATGATACTCTTCGATAAAAGCAAACGCGGCAGATTGAAACTGCCGCACATCGGATGCCATCCACTTTTTAATTACTGTTTACGCGTTAGACTTCATACTCTTTCCGCTTCTCGAGATACTGTTGTGTAGAATTAAACGAGTAGTAATTTCGTTGTTTTTCTTTTACACTCGGATGCTTGAGTGAAATAAAATTTATGGATGAAATTTCCCATGTCATGTAAGCGATAATTTTATTAATAATCAAGGTATAGTCTTTTTACTGATCAAATTAATTTAAATTATATTTAAATTGTTAAATTATTACTGAAATTGCCAAAAAAAATTTAGTAATTATGGTCAAGAAAATTTTTTATTTTATAAATTAAATTATAATAAAATTAAATAAAATAAAATTTAATAACTGATATTGAACTAAACAAAATAATTTGATCGAGATTGCATATTTTACTTCATTAAAGAGATTTTATTAGAATTTTACTTTAAATATAATTATAACTTTACAAGAGCAATTATTAATATCAAGTATTACAATGTACTGTAGCATGTAGAATATCGAAGATTTCGTAAAATATTGCTTTATATATTTGCAAGGTAATTTATATTAGTTTGTCAATATACTGAGTAAAAATAAATTTTTATGACTGTACGTAATAAAGTACGTACTTTTAATCATAAGTAATTTTTCAAAATAAGATAATATATGTGATTCTCTAAAATTTTATATTATTTGTTGAAAAAGGTAACAAAATTCGTTTAATGTTCTTTGAATCGTTATGTAATTTAATAAAATTTTAAAATTATTTTAATAATTATTCAAAATGAATCTCATTAAATTTACGAATAATTGTCCCAATAATTTAAATAAATTAATAAAAATTTTAATATGTGTGACAAAATTGATGGCGTTAAAATAATGAAAGAATGCATCAAATTGATTAAAAATTAATATCACTACTCAATCATAATTAAAATTGGATTGCTTTAATTGAAAGTACAATTTATTGTAGCAATGAGTGTAAAAAATTTTAAATATATAAACTTTTTTGATAATTTGGAAATTCATATCAATGCAAAATTCTTCATTATTCTTATTTTCTTTCTTTCTTTTTTTTCTTTTTTTTTTTTCAAACTATATCATTTGACCGTCATGATTTTTTTTTCTCCAAATTATACGATATTACTTACACTATTGAGGTCCTGCTTTCTATAAATATATTTTAAAACCATAGAATTCGAATTTTTTATTTAAACGAATTTTCAAATAAGCTATAGTTTAAAAAAAGAAAAAAATAAATTAAACGCGAGTTTATCATAAAAAAAAAAGAAAGAGAAAAAACTTAAAAAACAAAAAAAAAAAATTTAACTTATGTAGTAAAAAAAAAAAAAAAAAAAAAAATAATCAAACGAACAAGAACGATTAGCAAAGTATCACGTCATCCTTAAATAAACAATAAAATCATAAAATAATTTAATAAATCGTCAAACTGGAGCAAAGGAATAAACGTGCGCGCGAGTCGAAATCGGCTAGGCGATTGCCTTGTAACCAAATTTGGATCGCGGTGCAGGCTACACGACAGCGACGGGGAGAAAGAGAAAAGAAGCATCAAACGGCGGTAATGTTAGGGTCGGCTATATGGCCGACTATTTTTGAGCGCACCGGATATTCTATACCGTGCCCGTCCTGGTGCGCGTGCGTCAAAATTTTATATAGATCGCGATCGCGCAATTTTTCCCGCCTTATCTTCTTTAGCGCTTATTTTCTGGTGCGATTTTTTGGTTTTTAGTTTTGGCCACGCGCCGATGGACTTTACTTTTTTTATCTGATATTAATGGATGTGATTTATTCTCTATAAAGTTTACGTAAATCTATTTTGATGACATTTACGTTTATTTTGCCTCCTGTGGTTTAATCAATCACCTAAATTGTCAAATTAATTTTTGGTCGTTATTTGATTACTGCTTAAATCAAATATTAATTAAAAGCAGACGGTCGATGGAAAATTGTTATTGTGTGAAGTGGATATTTGAATTGATTAAAAATTAAAACTCAAGTATCCTTATTTTCGTATGATTTTAAATGCTTTGATTCGGCGTTTTTTTTTTTTAATCAATATAAGGGTATAATGAAAAATATAAAGTCTCATTTAAATCATTTAAAACAGATTTTATTCACTTTATATGTGTTGAAATTATTCTTAACTTTAAGCTTCTTTTAAAAATATTCATTTTTCTAATAAACACTTTTAAATTTCAGGTAGAAGCTAATTAACCACCAGATACCAAAATGGCTGACGATGAGGTTAGGTATGTATCGAAAAATTTAAATTGTTGTTAAAAAAATAATTAAATTTGAGTTATATTCAAATATATCCTATTTATTTATTAATGCATTATTTTCTTACAGGATCTATATAAATGTAATTTAAATTATGAATTTACATAATCATATTAATTGATAAATTTTTTTACAGGAAATTAGAGTAATTGATATTTAAAATAATAAGTGAAAACCTTTTTATCAAACGATTAGAAGTAATGTTTTAAAAATTTTATTAGATTAACAAAAAATCTTAATTAATCGTTAAACTTTATTTACAACTTATTTAAAAAAAAAAATGATTCATATAAGTAGTTGATTTAAGAATACATCATCAATATAAACTTTCTATGAATAACGACGACACTCTGTAAAGTTATTTATTTTTGTAACTTTCAGAGCACCTAAATAAAATATGCAAAATTAAAAGTCAAAAGTTTAAATTTACACTTGCAAAAGGATCAATAATAAACAAGCCAACAACTAATTTTGAAAATTTTCCTTCTTTCATGTTCCACGTGACGCCGGCGTCGTTGCACATCTTACGCATCATACGATCAACATCTGCCTTTGAACAAATAACAAACAACGTATAAAATCAAAATCAAAATCTTCCACGAAAACTCATGCTCTCCTTGGCTCGGAAAACGTTGAACGCGTGCAGTATGCAAATCATTAACAGGTACGGCATATCAAGCTTCAGCCTCGCTTTACCCAGTGTTTTGTTAGTTTATAACGACAGGTTCACTTTTTCTCTGTGTCCCGCTGTTTTCGCTCCACCCTATGACCTCCCCCCATCCCCTTTCATCGTCATGTACACATATGCACAGCCGAAACGCGAGCGACTCCGTGCGAATGCACACAAATTAGAACGAGAGATGGAGAGAGCACGCGAAACGTTTCGGCTTACGGAAAGTTTTCCAAGCGAAAGCGTGAGACTGAGAAACCCCAGAGAAAAAGAGAAAGAGAGAAAGAGAGAGAGAGAGAGAGAGAGAGAGAGAGTGAAAGAGGGAGAGAGACGTACAGCAACGACGGGAAGTTGAGCTTTCTACGTTAAGGATGGAAAGCTAGCGTTGGACTAGAGTTCTCACTTTAAAAATTAAAATTGTAATTATTCGTGGCCCAGTTTTCTGCTTACTAATTGTTTCATTATTAAGAGAAAAATTTAAGAATTTTTGTTTTCTAACGTTTAAATTTTCATGAGATAATTTATAGCGATAATAAATTTAATTAAACTTTACTTTAACTTGTATAATTTTTTGTATTACGTATCGTTTAAAATCAAATTTTTTTTTTTTTTCATTTAAACAAAAAACATTTAGTTAACGGAAAAAATTATGATGTTTGTTTCGTTTCATTAAATAAACTACCTAAGTTTATGAATTAATTTATAATATCGAGTTAACGAACGAAACAATTTTCATGCATTTGCAAAAACTTAGAAAATCAAACACGGAAAACAATCATCGCTTTCTCATTTTAACTTACGTCTCTAGCCTCCATTTCACCGATTAAGAAACTCATATTTTCTCCTTCTCCTTTATCGCGCTTTTTATTGGAAAAACATACCAGCTACGGATACAGAGAAACAATGACCAAATTATGAGACAAAGATTATCGCGGTTTATTTGCGTGCTCGTGTGCGTCTAGTCGCACACGCATAGATTGCATATAGACTAGCCATAAGCGCTATTGTGTATAAAAGCTCGGTAAATTTTATAAATTCCGCTTTTTTTTTTTTTTTTTTTTTTTTTTTTTTTTTTTTTTTTTTTTTTTAAATAAAATCGCGCGCGAGAGGATTTTCACCGGATTGGAAAAATCTATGCGCCTCTCGCGTGCGTCTTCCCTGTACATACTTTCGACGAGATAATACGAGACTGATACTCGGTGTATGTATATATACATAAATGTTTACCTTCATTTAGTTATGTCATTGTCCATACTGTTGTACATAAATTTTTCTTTAAACGTTATATTTACATTTTATGCCATGTAAATTTTATCAGTACGAATTTCAATTGTACATTATCTTTTTTATCGTTTAAAAATACGCACAATTTACGTAATAAAACGTTTAAATTTCAAAATTTCTCTAGTATAATTTTGTATAATCATTGGTAAGATATTTAACAGCGTTAAATAACATACTTTTGAAAATATCAATAGAAATTCGTATTTTTATAATGAAATAATATTTTTTCAGTACAAAATACTTCGATTCCTTCATTACCCTAAATTAGTATAGATACTAATGATGTAAACACAATATATCTATGATAAATATTTGTAAATATTTATATTTATTTGTAATATTAATAATCACAAGTACAACTACACGACCCCCGTAAACCTGAATATTTTAAATTTTGATCGAATTACTTCTCTTTTAAAATCGTATACATATATCATTTTCGCTTTATATTTTGTTAATTTTAATATATTTTGGTTTTTTTACTGCGGAAATTTTATTTTGTATCAAAGAAGAAAAAAAAAAAAAAAAAATAATGAATAAAAATAAATAAATGAATAATTTTATTGTTGACTTGGAACAAATAATTTTAAAATTGAAAATTATAATTTTATTTTATCATTTTTCGCTTCAAACATTTATTACTTTTAATTAACTAAATATTTTATTTATGTATCACAAATAATTGAAAAATATCGTGATAAAATTAAAAAAAAAAAATAATATTTTTTCTGCAAATATTGCGCAAACAAGTTTAAATCAAATAAAGTCGAGCAAAGCAACAAAAACTCTATGACGATTTTGTGACCACTGCATTAAGATGGTGGGGTTAGAGATTAACGGGGTAAGGGAAATCATTAAAAGTACTTGTGGGTAACGGGGGTCGACGAAAACATAAAAAATTACTCAACACTCCGCTCCAGGAGCGCGTAGCGGTAAAGTAGATACTCACACTTACACCTTCGTGCACGTATGTATGTATATATGTGTGTGTCTGAGTACGCAGTACGTATACACATATACGTGTACAACTGCATGTTCATGCGCTAATCTGCAAAGCTGCAAACCGCATTTCCTTTAACGAAATGAAAGAAAAAAAAAAATAAATAAATAAACGATTATACTAACGACGCTACATGAGTATTATGTGTGTTGAATTTTATGCCTTCCTTACCCATCTTTTGTTTTCCATGCGCTTATTCCAGTTTATATAACAGCGGCGTTAAACTTATTTTTGTTCGAAAAAGCGTTTACTCAAATAATGATGCAATATAAATTTATCGGGCAAATTTTTAATGAAAACACATAATAAGAATTATTGCGCAAAGCTCGACTGAGTAGCGTGTAATTTATTTTTTTGCACGAATCGATATTTTATATTAATTTTAATTAAATGTTTTTATTTTCTATTTTCGATGTTTTAAATTTTAACATTTTTCTTTTTAATAAAAAATAATTGTAAATATTTATTTTTGATAAATTTATCGAATGCATTAATTAAAATAATGTAATGTACAAAAAATATTGATTCAAATATTTATGTAATTTTTGAAAATTTTCAATGAAATATTCTCGTTGAGCTTTCGTGCAGCAAAATTATTATTTCATCGTTTTTATGTTGTAATAATCTAATAAAAAAGCATGAATACATATATTATGCATAAAGAAATTTTCTCATTTGATAATTATCATAATTATATATAAATATTGTAAAGGTTTTATCTTTATTATATTTAAAGTCTCATCTTGAGTATTAAAATTTGATAATTTGATCACTTTCAAGTTTTTATGACTGGAAAAATAATCTACATTAGTTACTAATTTATTTTTCTTTTCTTATTTACAGAGGAAGCGCATCGAGGATGTACGTAAATGGGGCCGACGACGTTTTTGGAAAACATGAACTTTTTCAATTTTTGTTTTTAAAATATTTTTGCACATACTTACTTTTTTTTTTTTTTTTATTCAAAATTATCGAATTTTTAATTTTTTATAATGGGAATTTAGAAAAAAAAAAAAATTTTTTTTTTCTGTTATACATTTTTTCAACTTCTTTATTTATACAAAGTATAATTTTTATTACACATTTTGACAAATAAATTTGGATCGATGGTGCATTTTTTTTTTTTTTTTCCAAAAGAAATACACATTATCATACGATACATGTAAATTATATGCTTAAAACAAAATTTGCACACTGAAAAATTTAGGAAAAGAAGAGGAAACAGGCCGAGACCGAGAGGAAAAGGGCCGAAGTCCGTGCCCGTCTCGAGGAGGCCAGCAAGGCCAAGAAGGCAAAGAAGGGTTTCATGACCCCTGATCGTAAGAAGAAGCTCAGGGTGAGTTTATTATTTATCATCTCGTTGTTATTTTACAATATCATGTTAAAGCCCATCGATTGGTCATGTATATCATTTTTGTTTTATCGTTAATTTCTTACGCTCGAGGTGAACTTTTATTCGTTTTCATACGATATACAGATGAGTATATACTTAATTTTTTTCTAACAATAAAAGAGATTTATAAAGAATTTTCTCGAATAAATCTCATCGTTTAAAAATACCTATTCTTATGCTTTATACACATATAAAAAAAAAAACTTTTGCAGAGCTTTAACCGGCAAACTTTACTCTCGAGACACGGCCTTAAAAGCCGCGCGTTGAAAACTCATTCGCATTCAACGAAAGCGAAAAGTTAGGCAAACACGCGAACGATAATTTTTTTCATTTTGTTTTCTTTTTTTTTTTTTTTTTTTTTTTTTTTCGTTTACCAACCTTTTATTAACGTCGATAAAAAAAGAAATATGCAAAATATCGTTGTAAAAAATCTTTCGTTAAATCGCTCGTATTCAACTCGTTGCTCTCGCATTTTAGCTCTTGTTGCGTAAGAAAGCCGCCGAGGAATTGAAGAAGGAACAGGAGAGGAAAGCGGCCGAGAGAAGGCGCATCATCGAGGAGCGTTGCGGGAAGCCAAAGAACATCGACGACTCTAACGAAGGTATTTTTCCGAAACGAAATTTTTTCTTTCTCTCTCATTCTTTTTTTTTTTTTTTTTTTTTTTTTTTTTTATTCTCGTCGCGTCGTCGACACTTTTTTTTCTTCTGTCAATTTACATATATAGTTTACTATTCGTTTTTTTTTTTGTATCTTTCTATTTTATGCATACACCATATGTTTATACCATATTTTTACGAGAGTCACGCGAATTTTGCATCGCACGACGCGCTCCGATATCGAGTCGAGCGCGAAATTTTAAATTTGTAAGAGTAACGATTATTTCGAGCTGTTTTATTTTGAAGTTAATGGTTAATTTACGAGGCGAATTTCACTTTGACTAGAGAAAATTAGAGCGTTGTTTTTCATCATTGCGATTCGATTTACTCTGACGTCAAAGATGAACTGGTGTATTTTATTATGTATTTAAAATTTGCTTTAGACATTTATTCTTTTTCATTTATTTTTACATACGAAATATTGATTATCATTATAATGGAAATATTTTAAATTTGATTAGTTTAATATAATTCTTTTTTTCCTTTTATCAATGGATTTAAATATACATAGAAAGTACATTATTATATTACATAAACTAACTGAATGATTTCTCTTCAGAAAAAAGAAAATTAACATTAACTTTGAAATTAAATTTTTTTATGAACTTAATTTTTAGAGAGAAAAAAAAACTATATATTAAAGAGTACTGCAAATGTGCAACTGTACAAATAATATAAAAATCAGCGCAGACGCATCATCAATATTATTAATGAGCGGGAAAGCTGTGATGAATTTCGTATATTTATTCAATTCACAAATAATAATATTAGCTTAAAAGCATAATATTCTCTTCAAATATAATTCGAATGTGATCCATTCAAATTTTACATAATAATTTTAAAAAATGATCAATCATTTTTACTTAAAATTTAAAGAGATTTTGTTTACTTTAAAGAAACATTATTTTAAAAATAAATATGACATAATGAACACAATTATTAATCACTTAATGGAGAATATTTATTTAATACTAAAATAGTAGTTTGAATCGATCGCATTTCTCATATTTAACACATTGATGAAATACTTTGAAATACGTTGAAAATTGTATCATAAATGTAATACGTAATATAAAGAAGTACATTTTTACTCATAACTCATTTTTATTTTGACATATTTTCAATATTACACAATACAATAGTTTCATTTAATGTAGGCCACATTGTGTTGACTTTACACCAGTTTCTATCCTCCCATTCGCTCATAGAAATTGCAAGTGTATTTTTATTTTTCTCCATTCTTAAAAACGCTAAGCTGTCAAATTACATATACGCAAATTATTTAAAAGTTTTTTTAATAAAAAATTTTGTCGAATTAATCAATAATTAAAGAGAATGTACAAACAAAGAAAAAATAAATAAATAAATAAATAAAAGAAAAGAAAAGAAAGAAAAAAAGTCACAACTTTACGATGAACGCGCAGAAACTGTCAAACGGGTGCTGCGTGAGTACCATGACAGGATCGTCAAATTGGAGGATAAGAAATTCGACATCGAGTATATTGTGAAGAAGAAAGATTACGAGGTACTTTTTTTTTAACGCGCGCTTTGTGTACGTTCATTAAATTTTTGTCTCTCTCTCTCTCTCTCTCTCTCTCTCTCTTATTTTTTACTATCACTTATTGGTTTTATTTATTTATTTTTCTTTTTCAAATTATTTATATCTGTATAAATTTTACAATCTTTCTAATTCTAATTTTGTTTTTTTTTTTTTTTTTTTTTTTTTTCATCATCTTTGCGCACCTTCTTGGTTAGTGCTCTCGCGATTTTCTAAAAGGGTTCTATTGATTAATCTACAATAATAATAATAATAATAATAATATTAATAATAACTATATTTCTATTTTTCTTTTTTTTCTGACAATAATTTTCGTGTACTTTTTATCAATGTTGCGTATTCGCACTTAAACACAAGAAGCTTTGGCATTTTAGATTCTTAACACGAGTCTATTTTTTTCTCTTCTTAAAAACTTATTTCAATGCATTTATTGAGAGGCAATCTGTATAGGCAACGATGAAATATATATTCAAGTTCGTTATTTTTAAAATTTATTATTTAGAGAAACAATAACATTATGGAAAAATAATTTTAAAAATATTTTTTAATGAATACAAATTGTCGTTGTACAAAATTAATCACCTTGTCAAGGTATTAGGTAAAAAGAACAATTTTTTCATAATAATTTCAATCATTCAAACAGTGGATTCCAAAGTGACATACATATTATCGGTAAAAATTGCTTCTCAGTAGTGTACTTTTTTCTCTCTCTTTCTCTCTATACATAATGTTTTTTCTATCTCTTTTCTAAAGTTTGTACGTCGGACTATTGCATATTTAACGTGTTTAATTTTTGTTCTTTTCGAAATTCCACAAGACCTGAAAATTTTATCTGTTGTTAAGCAAAAAAAAAAAAAAAAAAAAATTTAAATTATTTTAAATTAATTTTTTTTTTTTTTTTTTTTTGCATAAAAAGCCAGAATTTTCAAATTTTGTGAAACTTACACATTTTTTAATCGTCTCGATCTTTGTGAAGCATTTATTTACAGCCTTACTACTGTTTTTTTTTTTTTTTTTTTTTTTGAAAAGCGTCGGTGCTCATGCTATAACTATACATTACTGTTTCTAATTGTTTTTTCGCCTCTTTTTCTACACAAGCAAAAAATTAAAAAAAGTTGTTTTTGACTTTTTAAATTACAACAAAGCGACGTATTTTTATAATTTTTCTTAACTTATCTCAGTCTATTTCTGCTGTCTGTCTCTGTTTCTTTTTTTACTCAAGACTTTATTTTGCCGTTGGCATTCACACCGTAAACCATAGTTCCAGTATCCACATCCTTGTAAAAAGTATTTACATGTACATTTATATACATATGTATATGTGTACATAAAAGCGCACAAAAAAGGAATTCCAAAAATTCTCCACTTGGACTTAATGGAAAGTAAACGAGGAGCATAGTTTTTTTTCTTTTTTTTTTTTTTTTTTTTTTTATTTTTTTATTTTTGCATTTTTGCCGCGTATCTTTCTCTAATAGCCGAACACGAAACGGCTACTTATACGCTCTTTAATTAGCTCGAAGCTACAGCCGTGCTATCGGCTCGTATACATAAAATTTCGATTTTAAAGCGATTAATTAAGTTCGGTGATTTATGCGCAAAGCTACGATAAAAGAGTATGCGCGAGGCTCTCTCGCATTTCCGTTAAAATGCGTTTTGACAAGATTTTAATTTATCGTGACTTTTTCCCAATTATCCATTGTCGATTTTACTCTCGATATTTTTATCGCGATATTACATTCATAAATAAACGGCGTTTTCTTTTGTTTTATTTAGGAAAAATATTTCACGTTTTAAAATATTTCGAAACAAAAATAAAAAAATATATTTTTAAATAATTTATCAATAGTGATTATTAGAATTAATAATCAAAGGTTAATTGTAAAAAATTTTCATCAATTTCTCGAATATGGTAATGCAATTTAAATAAATCAAAGATTAATGCAACAATAAAAATATATTTTTTTTTATTTAAAAATACATTAAAATAACAATCGATTTCATTAGTAAAAAATAAAAAAATAATAAAAATAGTACAAAGTAGTAAAAAAGATATTATACTAAAAATGTTCAAAAAAAAAAAAAAAAAAAAAAAGAAAACCGAAACCTCGTTACACAATTACAATCATTCGACGACTCATAATATTTCGCATTTTAACAGCGACCGTGAAGTCGATTGTAAACCAGTATCATAAGAGGATCAGCGCCCTCGAGGAGCAGAAGTACGACCTTGAGTACGAGGTGGCTAAGAAGGATTTTGAGGTCATTTTTTGTTATATAACAAAAGGGGCTCGCTTGTCCTCTTTAAAATTAAATTTAGTAATATAAATAATTAAAATAATCGTGATAGATAGTAATGCAATTAATGCCCAGCCGACTTAGTCAACTCTCTTTGTTGTCTCATCTTTATTTTTATTTTATTATTTATTATTATTAATTTATTATTAGCCATTTTACGTTATTTTACATGATCATTATTTTTCTTTTTCTATTTATATCTATACGTATCCAATATACGTTTCTTTGAGCGTGAGAAAATTAAAATTTTTTTTTTGTTTTTCTTTTTTTTTGTTCGTGTTCTCTGTCGTCAGTGAATTTAAGAATTAAACAATTTTTGGTAAACTTTTAAAAATATTTAAGAAATTTTAAAGGGAAATTTTAATTTTCTTACACAACGACTAATATTTTTTTTTCTCTCAGCGTAGTACCGCAGTATCGCCAGTATTAAAACGCCGCCCCTCAGTATTTTGCAGTATAACGTAGTGTCGCAGTATTAGCTGCAGTATATATACATGGCTCATTCATTATTTACAGTCACAAGCGCCTCTTACAATCTCTCTTTCTCTTTCTATTTCTATCTTTATTTTTCTCTTACTCAATCTCTCTTTCTTTCTATCTCTCTTTTTACTTACTCTATGTTTCTTTCACTTTCGGTACTCGCGACTTTCAAAAGCTTATAACACCCGCCGGAATTACTCGTGGATTCCGCATCGACGAGCCTACGATAATTACCGACGCGTGACGAACCTTTATTTGCAAAACTCATATATGCACACACACCCACACTTACACACTTTGTATTTCGTACATATTCAACCTATCCAACTATTTTTGACGTTATTTACAGACACGCGGATTTGTTCCTTGTGAAAGACAAAAAAACCGTGAACGAACTGCGTGTATCGAAAGAGCAGAGAGGCATAAAGAATGGATGCCTTATAGCGGTTCTAAAGGAAATAAAAAAAAAAAAAAATATATGTATATATATATATAAAGAAAGAAAAACAAACGAGAAAGTTTATCCGTCTATCTCTGGAAGTGGATATTTTTTGAGCATCGAAGCGTCATCGCAACACGTTACAGTCTGGTTATATTGCTACTATATTTCTTGACATATCCCTGCCTTATATATATCTGTGTTTTTCTTTATTTTCATATTTTTTTTTTTTTTTCTTTTTAAAGTTCATTTTATTGGAAATATAGTTAGTTCCCGTTTGTTTGTTGCTAGGATTTCAATTTTCTCGGTGTCTGCACACCTCTCTTTTATGAAGAAATTTAAGTCAAGTGTATTGAACTGCTTTATGTGAATTTTAATCGTTTCTATAAACTTTTTTATTTGATTTAATAGAAGACAATTTTATAATTATTAGAATAATTTTTTTTTAAAAACATATTACAATGTGTGTAAAATAAATTTTAAATTAAACCCTGAATATTTAGCGAGTAAAAGATTTTTATTCGTCAAGGAATATATCGGCTCTTGATTTTCATCACTCTTGGACAAATTTTTTGATACAGTTACAATACTTATGGAAAGAAAAGTAGTTTAATACTTTACCCGTTTCTTCATATTCGAGCGTTAGGAGAAAAGCAATGTTGAATATCACCAGCGCCGCTTTTACAAACCCTCGAGCATTTTTCCCAAAACTTTCTATCGTGTTTCTTTCTCTCTTATTCTTCCCCTTTGTCGGGACTTTGTCGGGTTGGGTGGTGGGTGGGATGAGCGGGGGAAGCCGAGTTTTGCAAACGCGCGCACGGGAATCGTCACATATTCATGGACAAATTTCCGGTCTTCCAGTCGCTGTGTCTACAAAAGACTTATTCTCCAGTCACGGCGCTCTCTTTTTCTTTTATTCCCAAGAGAAGAGAAAGAGCAAGTTATATATATATATATATATATATATATATATATATATATATATATATATATATATGGGTATACCCCGTTAAAGAGACAAAAGTTTTTACCCAAGCGTTGAAATGTTGCGCATATTTTTTCGGAATTTACGAGCGTTTTGTAATATGCGTTATATCCTGGCTCTTTTACCTACAGAGTTTCTTCTTTCTGCGTCTGTGTAATGTGATTTAAAAGCTCGAAAATTAACTCCTCAAGCAAGGATGTATTTTTAATGCTTATTCTACTGATTGTAATTTAATGTTTTGACCGTCGAGTTTTGTGAAACTTTTTTAAAAGAAAATTGATTTACGATACGTCGGATTTAATTACTTTTCAATTATATTTTATGAAATCTTTAATATTTAAATTGATTCTACTTGAAGAAATCTATTTTTTAAAGTAACGCACCAAATTTGCACAGCAAATAAATATACCGAAAATGCGTAACATATCATTACGAAAAAAAATTCAAATCACCACAACGCAATATTTAATAATCGAAGAAAACGGCAACGTTAAAGCGTACAAACTTAAATCATACTGCTCTCGCAGTAATTGCAATCGTTATATAGACACCCGCGACGAATTCCAGGTTAACTTTCAATTAATAACATCGCGCTGTTCCGCATAAATAAATGCGGCTCGCGCGGTTTCTCCTCCGTATATATATATATATATGCGTAACCGTCGGCTATAATTGAGCGTTTTCGGGGGAAGGGGGGGGGGGATGAGGGAAATCTCGGCGCGACACTTCGATCGGTAAGCTCGTTAATCGAACGTTGAAACGCAAATTTTTCGCGCTACATATCAATGTACAATATATTAGTTCGTTGCTTATACGTGTATACGTACTTTGTCGGGCTGAAATGAAAGCCATTGATTATTTAACGACAGCTCGGACGGAAAAGATTATTATCGAGTTCTCTCACTTACCGAGATGAAAAATAAATGGAGGGAGGTAGAGAGAACAGACCTATAATAAATCATGAGGTACGCGAGCGCGCGCGCGCGTATTCGCAAATGAAAACAAAATGTTTTCCCTTTCTCGCTAACGCTTGCGTACACTTGACGCGACGACGAAAAGAAATTTTTAGAAAGAAACAACGGATTGAATTAGGAAAGTTCTTTTCTTTTTTAAGTATTCACGATTTATCGATCGTGTCTAGATTAGGCGAGGTCTTAAAATCATTTTTATTGATTAAACGTTGTTGTTGCTTTTTTATTCGTTACACTGATAGCAATTAAGAATTATAATGCGATAATAATGAAAATATTTTTTTTAATTGTTTATGTTCACATACTTAGTTCTTTTTTATTTTACTGAGAACAATATCTTCATTAACGTTATTTTTTTTTTTATTAAAATTTTCTTTAAAAATTATTTAAATCTTTTATTTGAATAATTTTTTTTTTTTTTTTTTATAATCATTTGATCCTAATGTTAAAAAAATTAATTTAAGATTAGCATTGCAATAGAAATGAAAGAATTCATGATTTTTATTTTTATCAGCCAGAAAAAAAAAGAAAAAATAAAGAAAACAAATACGACAGACGTTACAATCGACATAATTCGCGAGACTTATCAGTATGGCCAGAGTAAGGCGAATATGAAGAGTCAAGTTCCGTCATATTTTTGTTCGTGAATTTTTTATTTTTTTAGCCGAGCTGCAGACGATTTGTCAAGCCTACTGGCAAAGAATGTACGATCTCGAGGGCGATAAGTTTGACCTTGAGCGGAAAAGTAGATTGAAAGATTTCGAGGTAACTAATCGTATACAAGTGAAAAAAAAAACAGAAAAAAAAAAAACAACAAAATATCAAAACCAAATTGTATAAATAAATAAGAGCCTCAGACTGACACACACTTATACAAAGACTCTTTTCACTTTTAAGATTTCGTCGAGATGAATTTGCAGAAATTGTTGTACAGACTTTTTAAAAGTCTCGAAGTGAAAAATTAAAAAATAAAAAGAATGCGTTGTTAAAATGATAATTTCTTAAGATTATAAAAAAAAAACAAATTTGTTTCCATTTTAAGAGAAAAATTATTTGTCTTTGAGTTTTAAAGTTTCATATTGCTGAAAATTGTTGATAATGATAATTTTTTTCATTTTCTAAAGATAAAATTTTATTTAAAATCATAATAAATAAAATACGAGTAGTTGGAAAAAATAAATATCAAAGTAAACGTTAAGTCCTTGGTTTTCCAGCAACGGACATACTTATTCAAACATCTATATACGCGTCAATGTGCGATATGTAGAAAAGGGTATTCACGTCACCGTAAGAAAAATCTGCAAATTTTACATCTCACTTAACACGAAATACACACACGTATCCACATGCCCTTTTCTTGTGTAACCAAAAAATTTTCGAATTTGTGATAAAAACGAAACATTTTTATATCTTTTTACGTTTTCATTTATTCTTTTTTACTTTTCTGTCTCTTAATTTTTATTTAAATTTTTCTCACATTTTGTCTTTATCTCTCTCTTTCTCTGTCTATATATATATATATATATATATATGTATATATATATATATATATATATATTTTTTTTTTTTTCTCACTCTTATAATTTTTATGTTTATTTTTATGTTACCTATTTTTATGTTCATTTTCTTACTTATATTTTTTTTGTTTCCAAAAAAATTTTTTTTTCACATACCGAGTTCGCCATAGTAGTATAGTAGCAAAACACATGATCGATGTAACCCTTTTTACCAATTTCCCAAGTTTTTATTTATTTTTTGACTTTCGTTTATCTGCAGCCCACTGGTGCACGTGCATTTTATTTTTGAATAAAAACAAATCGCAGTCACTAAGCTCCGAGCGCACGTAAAAATTAAAACAAGAAAAAAAAAAAAATAAAAAAAAATAAAATAAAAAACCGTCACCCGTCTGTCCCCCTTTTAACCCCAAATACCCTTAAGAGAGAATTTTCAGAGCGGCTCGTATTATGTATCGTGGATATTTTAATAATACGTATTTTTAATTTTTTGTGCAGCACTTTTTATTGATAATTTTATTTATTTATTTATTTATTTTTTTATTTTTTAATGCGACGAAGACAAAGAAAACGTATTTTATTTTTTCATTCATCTATCATTTGACAATAATTTTTTGTCGATTAGTTTAGCATAATGTACAATTGATTTAAAAAAAAAAAAAAGTTAAATTTTTTGCCTCGCAAAATTTTTTAACAACAATGTTGAAGAAAACGTAAGTTTAATTTTTTTTTTTTTTTTTTTTTTTTTTTTTTTTTTTTTAACAAACAATCATTGTTAAAAATGTAACCTTTTTCCAATACCTATCAAAAAGTATTGGTAAAATTTTAATGAATAAAAAAAAGAAAAATTCTTTTTGCTCGAAATGAAATTGAAAATAAAAGCAACATTTAAATGAAAAATTATGAATGAAACAAATCTTTAGTTTGGTCTCTCTCCATATTCTTTGTAGCCGAATTGAAGCGGATTTGTGCGCAGTATCACGAGCGCGTCTACATTTGTGAGGGTCAGAAGTGGGATTTGGAGCGTGAAGTTCGGAAAAGGGATTACGAGGTATTATTGAATAAACAAAGCAACGTGCATTATTTATACAGCGAAATTTTTATACGAAGAAAAAAGGGTTTTTTAAGCAAATGTACCAGGTTTTTTACTCTCGTCATATCAAAAACCAAAATTCCCTTTTTCTCTCTTGAAACGAGAAAAAAAAACAACAAAAAAAACAACAAAAAAAAAAACCTTTTACGCGGAGAGAATGTGCGAGCCAATTAAAAAAAAACCCTAAGACAATCAATTTTAACAAACAATACCGATTGTATTAACAATTGTCAATCGCTGTATACATACAAATGAGTTAAATGTCTCATTTGTACATGAATATTCACATACGCGTAAAATTGGTTTTGAAATTTTTGACAATATTTGCCAAAGACTGCGTTTGCTTTTGATATTAAAACAATTATTTAATCATTGATAAATTCTCTCCGTGTACATAGATGATAAATATAATTTTGCAACAACAATAAAAGGAGAGATCACGAGCTAGTCTCTCTACCTTCCAATAATATCCTCCTCTGTCTCATTAACTTTTCTTTGTAACGATCAAGAGTACAACATCTTTACATGGAATAAAAGAAAAAGATTACGAGACCTTTGTCGTATTCTTGATGTACATCCTGCTAAAACTTAACAAAAACAAATAGTTTATCGAAGATCGAAAGAACCGAAAATCATTGTAAAGTTCTTACAATATTATTATACATACCTATAATTGAGTGAAGAAATAGCGTTTGCTAAATATGTATAGATTAACTAGAAAATAAAAAATGTATGTATATAAAAAAAAAAAAATAAAAAAAAACGCGCTATAAACTTGGTCAGTCCTGCTACATCAACGAATTTAACATTTTTATATATTATATATTTTTATCGAATGAACGACGTATCGGGCAACTTACTGTGAACAAATATTTTTTTTTTGTATCACGAATTATATGAAGTGCCGTTACTTTTCTTTTATTTTTTCATATTGTGACTTTTTATAATCCAATCAATTTACATACTTTTTTTTCGCTGCACTTTTCATACTTTTTTTTTAGTTTTTAATCTCTCTCTCTCTCTCTCTCTCTCTCTTTCATCCTCTTTTTCTCGTACATATATGCTCTTTATTATTATTTTTTTCTTTAGTTTACTCTTTTATTTCATTTCACAATTTACTTACCGTAATTCTTTTTTTTTTTTTCTTTTATTTTGTTACCACTTTTTCTTTCAGTTGGTATGTTTCTATTTTTTATATCGCAGCACGGCATTGTTACAGTCAGCTTTTTACTAACTTAATTCCAAACACGATGAGCCGGAAAATGAAGAAATCGTGCTGATGTCTGTTTTTTTATTACCTTTTTTTTTTTTTTTTTTTTTTTTTTTTTTCATTTTTTTTTAGTCAGGGCTGGGCAAGCTTATAGTTATATTTTCGTGCTTCCAGTAGTTGCGAAGGCAGAAAGATATTATTTTTCGCTTATTTCCGCAAAAGCAGACATGGATGGTCAACATCACAGTTTTATTTCCAGTAGATGAATATTTTGCACATTTTTAACTAGAACGAGCTTGATTCTCTTTTTTTAAAAATTTTCATGAACACTGATTAAAATTAAAATAAAATATTTAAAATTTCTTTTTCTACTTTTGGTATCCAAGCGGATAATTATCGAATATTTTTTGATGTATTAAAAATTTACGTGATGTATATACATTCAAAAATTATTAATTTCCATTGATAACACATTTATTATTTGATAAAAAATTGTTTCGAATTTCAAAGTGTACTTGATCGCGCTTTTAATTCATTGTCAAAAAATAAAACGCAATTTATCACTTAATTATAAAAATATGCTTTTCCAAATTTAGTTAAAAAATATTTTCGGTTGCTAGGATCAAGTTTTACAATCTTGTGTGCAATGTGTATACGCGGTGCAAAATCGTATTGAATTAAAAAATTGTTTAGTCTTATTATATTTTAAAAGAGCGTTAAGTTATTAATTACATAAAATTATGCAAAATTGATAAATCGCGTAGCTAACTTTGCATGGCTTTACTTTATATAATGCTTGTTGAAAGATGTAAATATTCGATTTAAAAGGTATTTCAATAACCAATAAATTAGTAATAGTAGATAAAGCAAATTATAAATTTATAATAAATTGGCGTTGTTAAAGATCGGATATAAAATATAGCGCGGTATTCTTAACCAGATTTGCATGTGGCGTATGAGAAATATAATTGGCAAACTTAAATTTTTTTCGTTCGATGCTCTATTAAGCTTTCAAATAAGCTTATATTGATCAGAATTGAAGATACTTTCCGTAAAATATTTAAGTATGGCACTTCATATATTCGGCACTATGAAATACCCCATAGAATATTATTATTAGTTGTGTAATATGTAATATATTATAAGAGAATGGACAATTGTCATACTGGACTTAGGAAAATGTTAAATTGTTTAAGTAATTATTTAATAATTTGTTAACTTAGCAGTGACTATTATTAAATATTTAAGTTAATATTAGTTATTAGAAGAGTATTGTAAGAAAAAGTTTAATCGATGACAGATAATAAAACGTTAATATTTGTTACACGCGAAAAATGCACTTAAGGCTCTCACAAAAATAGACGCATGTGTTCGTCGTTTAAAGATTCGTTGAGGAATAAAAAAAAAAAAAAAAAAAGAAAAAAAAACGCGATAAGAAGTGCCATGCTGTGAAATTCTCTATGTCCGGAATCTCCAGGAGCGCCTGGCTCATATAAATTATTATGCGGATTACTTTAACCGTCGTAAAATTCGATGTTCAATCGATTGAACGGTTTTTTGTTTTTATTAATTTCCATTTTTTCATTTTAAAAATTTGATTTTTAATTTTTAATCTTAAAAATTCGATTTCAACTTCGAATTATATGACGGCGATGAAACGCAAGCAAAAGCAAAGCAAGCATTTTTCTTTTAATTTTTTGTTGAAGTTTTTCAAATGAAAAATATTAAAAAAACAAAAGTCATGCAAGCGGAAAACGTAAGGAGAAAACGTCGTGATCGATGACTTGATGCCTTGATAACTTGAAAAACTTTGATTTTCCAAAATCGATTTTGCACCGATTCGCACGCCGCCGATTGTAAATGTGTTTTCGTGTTCATTAACCGGTCTGATATGAAAGAAAGTAGTCGAATCCTTTCTAAATTCAAGCGAGAAATTTAAAAAAAAAAAAAAATATATATAATAAAAAATACGTACACAATTTCATGTACAATTTTCATTTTATGTCATTCGAATTTGTTTTTTTTTTTTTTTTTTTTTTTTTTTTTTTTTTTTTTTTTTTTTACATTGAGATGGACAATTTTTTTAAATGAAACTCGCTGTATGGAAAGGATCATGGAATACGTTTTCATTTTTTGACCCGATTGTAAAAGAAAGTAATCATTTTACATAAAACAAGTAACTGTTATTTTTTAAAAAATCAATCTCTTTGGAAATCGAGTTAAAAGAGTTCCATATGAACAAAATAAAGAAATTAAAGGTTTTTATACAAACGAATGCGAAATCCGCAATAATAAAGAAATAAAACGATTGATCGAAAAGATAAAAGTTTGTCAAAAAATGAAAGCGTGCCTTTAGTGACATGCAATTCCCGAAGAATTCAGAGCTGATCACGACCAGCTGGTTTGACTCTCGACTCACCACCAATACACCGGCCCATCACTCACCATATTCTCCCCCTCGACGTCGTTACCAGCGACGTTTCGATCTGCCTCAGGGTGTGTGAACCCCCATTGCATTTGATTCTTTCTTCCCCCCCCCCCACGCCGCAGCCCCGTGTACGAAAAAAAAAAAAAAAAAACAAACAAAGAAAAAATTCAACAGCATGGAATCGATTAAGTCGTTGTTACTCGGATGCAAGGTTAAATGTTTCGTATCGAAATTTTCATCTTTTTTTTTTTTTTTTTTTTATTTTCTTACTTTAAATATACTTGCATTTGAATAAAAAAAAAAAAAAAAAACTTTCAACGCAATTGATTCTATACTGGTATTTCACTGTATTTATAAAGTTTGTTCTCCATACCCTTGCCTCTCTTGACCAATTTTTTTTATGCGATGAATCATTGCTAAATTTTTTTCCGATATTCGTATGAACTTTAGAGCATGGAATATTTTTTTGGGTTCCCTTTCTATTGTTTCTCTCTCCTATAATTTTTTTTTTTTTTTTTTTTTTATCAGTTGGTTCTGTTATTAGTTCGTTTGTATTAGATAAAGTAACGATGAATTTTGTACGTGGACTTCACCTGTATGTGAATTTGCAAAAATAGAGAAAAACAACGGAACGTCTTATTCTTTTTTTTTTATTCAATTTGTTTTTTTTTTTTTTTTTTTTTTTTTTTTCATAGTAGATTTATGTTATATAGTTCACGTGTTATAAAAAAAAAGTTCAGATATAACAAATTTTTATTCGTTGTAAGTTTCAAGTGAACTAATGAAGCCAGTATTAAGATACGAGTATATGCTGATCTTAGATACTTTTTATATACATGTGTAGAATTTGTGTTTACATGGTTTATACTGTGTTCAGGTTTACTGTTATATACTTCATAAAATTTATTACACATTATCGAAGAATCCCTTTATCCCTTATCATATTTCCTTATATAACATATTTTTCCCATAATTAAAAAACTTCTTGTTTTTCCTTATTTTCATAACTGACTACCATTGTGGCAATATTTAAAAACTCAAAGAGAAAAATAAATAAAATTTGAGTTTTTTTGTTTCTAATTTTCATGCTCGAGGTAGAAAAATGCTTTTTGTGCTTTTATCAGATTTGCGATACTAACCAGTGAATTTTGTATTATTTCTAAAAAAAAAAAATTAATTAATTTAATTGTATAAAACAACGATTATAATATTCTTCACATTCACGCATTTTGCTTTTGCATTTAGACATTGTACACAAACAAATCCTGCTAAATTTAAACATTATTATAATTATTTTTTATATTTTTATCAATAATAATTGTTCAGATTTATATAAACAGCTTTACTTTTTCATAAAATATTTTTTTTATTTATTTAAATAATTATTTAAGAGTACCATTAGTTTCAATATAAATATTGTAAATTTTTAGTCCTTGCAATATTCCATTTAGCTTAAAATAAATAGACTGCTTTGCTGGCATTTATTGGTAAATATTGAATCTTTAGTAATATATATTTTCGTTCGTGTAGATCTCAGACTTAAACAGTCAGGTCAACGATCTTCGAGGCAAATTGTGAGTATATTTTAATTTTACTGTAAAACGTATATTAGTTCGCTAACAGTTAATCTATTGTTAATTATTTGTAGATTAATCTATCAATGGCGTTGTTTTAAATTTATAAACAATTTATGATAAAATTTGTTAAAAATAAAAATCACAAAAATATTTATTGTTTCCGTATTCCGTTTTAAAGTGTTTAACAATTATATTTACAATCTTGCTTAAATTTGATTGTAACTTTATGAAAATTACATATAAACAGATTATTTGTTTAAAAATAATATTGACACAATTTATCGAAATCAACGATGATATGATTTTTTTAACAAGTTGCTAATAATTTTCGTGAAAAAACGTTCTTGATTTGTTGTTAAATTTTCTAAGATTTTGTAATAACGTAAATAATAAATGACTCTTAACGTAAGAATGCGTAAAGTTCTTTCGCATTAACGATGTAATTTTATTATTTTTTTAAAATCGTACGCAAAAGAAACGCACAACGTCTTTAAACATACCTCGTTCTTACGCGTGAATAATTTTCTAAACGAACGTCATAGAATAAACTTGATCACCGGAGACAAGCCGCATCAAAGTCTTGCCGGCATCAAGCTCTTATCTTAATTATGAAAAAATTATATTAATACGAGAAACGCTAGTCTAGTTCAAGGAGTTAAAATAACACATGCATTGAAATTTCGCGTAATTTTCTCGTTCGCTTATCATATTTTTTTCTCCCTCGTTTCCAGCATGAAGCCAACCCTGAAGAAGGTCTCGAAATATGAAAACAAGTTCGCTAAGCTGCAAAAGAAGGCGGCCGAGTTCAACTTCCGTAACCAGCTGAAGCAGGTCAAGAAGAAGGAGTTCACCCTCGAAGAGGAGGACAAGGAGGTAAGGACGAGTCTTTTTACTACAGGTTGGAACGATGTCGCGTCCGGAGATACCGAGGGAGATCAGGTGATATTTTTTTTTTTTTTTTTGCTTACACCTTCTCTTCTCTACGTCAACTTTTGTTCTACCGTTGAATCGATGGGCGGAAAAGTTGTACCGAGAGGCTAAAGAACATAAATTTTATCGATCGCGGAAAGTCTCTGAATAACTTTTTGAATTTTTTTTTTTTTTTTTGAGTCTTCTTATTGTACTTTATTTTTTGAATATCTGTATTCATCAACGATGTTGTTTTTGTATAAATTTGTCTCACAAAAATTGTATTGTTAGTTGGTTGTATTCTAAGATTGATTTAAATTATTAAATTTTTCCCTGCAGCTCAATAAATTATTTTATGTTTTGTTTAATTTTTAGAATGGATAAAGTTAAATTTATATCGCTGTTATTGTTAATATAAATTTTAAGTAGATTTATCAAACAATTTAATTATAAAGAAGCCTCTCGGTTTTAAATTAATCAAACGTTTGTTTGTTTTCGATATTGAATACATTTATGACTTCCACAATTTTATATGTTTTGTGTTATGACCCAATTTTTTCTTCGTTGAACCCCAAAATGATTAAATATTTTACCTCCAAGATTTTTGTCATTCAACATTGGCGATGTTACCGTTTTAAATAAGCCTTTTTAAGAAATTTTTCGAGATTTTTAATTCTTCTTCTAAATTTATTATTTCAAATATGTTGTATAATATTACAAGTAGCAAGCAGTTTTGATAAGATCGGTATATATAATAATAGTAGCTATTCATTGGAATAACATTATCTAAATTTTAATGTTATAAATATAAATAATTTTACAGTTAATAGACGCACTGTTATAATTTTAATCTATGTCGATTGATATTCCGCAGTATTTTTACATTTACTTATTTATTTTCGAATACATTGATAAAGAATAAAATTAAAGATTAAAAAATAAATAAAAGTTATTCTTAATAAGGCTTAAAAAAAAAAAATAAATAAATAAATAAATAAAAGTAGTATAGTCTTTAGTTGACTAGGCAATGTGTTGTTCTCCACAGCCGAAGAAGTCCGAGAAGGCAGAATGGCAGACGAAGAAGTAGATTACGAACAAACAGCCTCAGATTATTATGCAATAATTAATAACGATAAAAAGCACAAAAAAAAAAAAAAAGAAAATAATAAATATAGAAAATATAAAGATCGAGTTGAGTGACACTGTTAAAATCATCGTTACGTACACGCAAAACGAATTCACTCACACGTTCACATAATAACGCACATCGGACTTAACCGTTCAATAAAAATCGCTCGTCGCGACATATTTTATTTTTTTTTTTGTTACTGTTTCCACCGGCATTACGTGTAAACCAATTCTTACACAACCGAACGTCGCCGTGACATTATTAAGTATAATTAAACAAATAAAAGATAAATCATTTGTCGATTTTTTTTTTTTCGAAGATTCATGACTTTTTCTTATATACACATATATATAAATATATATATGTATACCTAAAATGCTGTGACGTTAGTAAATGAAAGTTTTGGTAAAAGTTACGCGTCGACTTATACAAGCTTTAAGAGATAAAGGAAATCCAATAAAAATTAATCAATTGCAATTATATTTATTTACTCTTTAATCTTTTAAGCACCTTATTCTAAAAAAAAAAAAAAAACTAAGAAAAAACACACCTTTCATATCACATTTATTTGATTTTTCAATCGATTTTAAACAATTTTTTTCAAATGTGCCGATAAAATTTTTTGTTTTACTGAGGAGTTTTTGGAAGGAAATAATTTTTTTGCAGCCTTCGTTTTCATGCCAATCTGCCAACAATTTTTTGCAAATTTTTTCCCTATTTTTTGATAAAATTTTTTTTGCGACTTTTTTTTCTTTTTTTTTTTTTTTTTTTTTTTTGTATTTTTGTGTCATGCGGCTTATTTTTCCAACATTTTTACATCGGATTTATCTACGATAGTCCGATTATTAATTTTTGTTGTTGTTGTTTACCAGCAAAACAGAAATATTTCACAACGATTTGTTTTTTTTTTCTTTACCCAGAAAATACTTTTTTTTTCTCTTTAGATTGTACATATTAATGTGAATTTCGTGTAACTTTATTAAAATTCGTAAATTAATATTATTCTATAACTCTTTTTTAAATAAAATTCTATAATTCTTCAATTTCTTTCTTTCTACTATTATTTTTTTTTTTTCTTCAATTTTAACTGTTCGTGCAGCGTAAAAACTTTTCTAATTTTTCTAACAAATAAAATAAAAGCCTCGCCTCACTTAATATATCGGGAATAAGAAATAATTGTGAAAGAAAAGACGTCGTTGAAAGGTGAGATTTCACATTGAAGTGCCTTGTACTTGTCTTCGCGCTCCGTATTTTATAAAAATAATCACAGAAGCGCTTAGCTCTTTCGCTTTCTTTTTTTACGCATTTCTATAAACTATTTTATCATGTTTTCTTTTTTTTTATTACTCTTCAATATTTTACTCTAATATTTTGTTCTAAAAACTTTGTTCTTTCTTACTTTTCACACATCTTTATTTATTTTTCTGTCTTTTTATTTCTCTCGGCTATATTCTATCTTTCGCGTGTACGCAATTTCTACGCCAATAATAAACGAAGAAAAAACTTAACATGCGCGATATAATTGCAAACTTTCGTCATAACTATGGATTAAAAATAAAAATGTACTCAGACACAAACTTTACGCAAAAAAAAAAAAAAAAAATTTTTTTATTTCTATTCACAAAGCTACTTTCTATTTAATACATTTTATTCGGCTGCCAAGCTTCCCGGCAATATGTTTAGTAATTTTTGTCTCGTCTATCTATGAATACACTTTTTGAAATTTTTTGAAATTCATAATGAATATTTATGTTTATTTATGCAACTAATTCATTATAATGACTTACTTTTATTATAATTATAAAAACAAGCTACGAATCTAAAAATTATTTTATAAATTTTTAAATTTTAAATGATTAATATTAATTTTATTAAAACAAAGATCTAAATTTGTATTCATAATTTAATAAGTGTTGTTTAAAAGTCTGCTGAAAAAAAAATTCACGGAGTTATCAAAAATATAAAATGATATATTATCTTAATTAATTACTCCGTTGAATTTAGCGGCTTTCTAAAGTAAATGTAATGTCTTTGTCCTGTCTTACCTTGATTAATGTTGCTTAATATTTGCAGAATGCGTCGAAAGAAAAGGTAAAAACCTAAAAGAAAACGATTATTAGAACAGAAAAATCGGATGATTGTTTAAAATAATTAGGCGCGAATGTATGCTTTTTAAGGCTTTAACGCTTTTATTAATGCTTTATTAGTATTTTGTGTCAATTTATGCGAATTTTTATTTTAATATGTAATATTTTTTACAGTGTTGTGTTCAAAATTAATACGGACAAATTTCGTAATTGCTTTTTAAATTTTCGTTACAAATTTTTTTAATATTCTTTCAACATATATATACGAAACTTTTTTATATCTGTAATTGTACAAATATAAAATAATATTTAGGAATTGAAATTCTTTTAAATTTTCCTTTGTACGTGAAATTTTTTTTTTTTTTTTAATTTTCATTTTTATTTTACGTTTGTTTGACAATGTTATTATTCTACCTTTTTCGATTACACTAACAGCGAAACTCGCGAAATTTTAAATCAATAAATCAGAATCCGAATTGGCAATCACGGGGAGTAAAATTGAAATTGTGATCGATTGACGTCGTATTTTTTCAATATCCGTGTATGTGTATTTCTGCAAACGATTTATTTGACAAAAATAAATCGTTTCGGTCAAAATTTATAAAATATGTTTATCCCCGTAGATACAATCCTATTCCACTAGTTTGTAAGCGTCTTAACATTCTTAAACAGCCTCCAAAATAAATAAACGTAGAAAAAAAAAAAAAAAAAAAATTGCAATAAAAAAAAAAAAGTAAAAAAAAAATTTTTTAAATAATAAAGAACGTCGACACCGTTGTTATAAAAAACTAATCCATACTCGTCTTGTATTTGCAGAAGAAGCCCGAATGGTCGAAGAAGGGTGAAGAAAAGAAGGTAAAGGAAGAGGAGGTGGCGGTTGACGCATGAGAACCGTGCAACCAATATAATATACCTCCGTCACACATCACCGTTCAATCCAATAACTGAAACTCGACGCTGGAGCGATAGTCGCTACTTCCTTAATCTCACCTTAACTTCTTTCTTTTATTATCAATGGAGAGAGGGACTATCGCCATTTGTAAAAAAAAAAAAACAAAAAAAAAAAAAAATTAATCGATACACAGTCATGCACCTATTAAGTCTACTACTCTGTAACCAAACGAATTTTATTTTTTTGTGTCTTTTTTGCTTCCCGTAAGTTTTACCCATCAGAACTTTTATTGATTTTTGTTCCCTTAGACAATTCCTTAGACAATATATTTTTGTAACCTTTTTACACGCGGTTTCTTTTCCTCTTGTTTAATTTTATTTTTCTCATACCTTTTTTTTCCTTTTATTTAATACCTTGGTAAAAAAAAAAAAAAAAAGAAAAAGAAAAATTAAAATAGAGAGAATGAAAAAACCAGTTTCATGGATGTCCTAAAAAATAACAATCAAAATTAATGAAAAATTATAATAATTACAAATCCATCTTTGATTGCGTGTCACGTGAGTGCATCAAATGATCCAATATTTAATTTTTAATGTAATTAAAAGAAAAAAAAAATGAATATTAATAATGAACAAAGCTTTATGTAAATGTTGTTATCTCCTACTGTGTTTTTATTTTTATTCTTACCCTAAAACTTTTTTTCCTGCACTGTACACATTTATTTTCTTTTTATCGATTATTATGAATACCTAGTGAATAAAATGTGTTTTTTAATGGTATTTTTTGAGATTGTTTTTAATAACATTTTTTCAGTTTTTTTTTTTTTTATATATTTTTGATAGTTTTCTTTTTATATATGTGTATTAATTATGTATACATAATATGTATTTGAGCGAAAGCGTATAGATGAAAGGCCACTGTAAAGAGTGAATTAAAATTGGTTGAAAGCTTTACAATATTGAACACTCGATTTAATTAAAACGGTTCATTATTGTACGTATATTTCGTTTAGGCATTCGGTTAATTAATTTGGTAGGTGGCACAGTTTCTATATGGCGCGGTTAAATTAAACGCAATATTTATAAAACTGTGCATAAGAATTCAATGGATTTCTTTAACAATAGTATAAATATCAGTTTAATACTTGGCCTCGTCACTTGAAAATAATATACAAAAACATTAAAATTTTTTTTTTATTTTATTATTTATTAAATTTTCAATTTTTAAGAAAGCGTAAAGCAATAATTTATTAATTATATAATATTTAAATAACAATAGAAGATGAGTTAAAAAAAAAGAAATAGTTTACGTTAAATATATATTTAAATAAGATTATTAATTTATAATTTTTATTCTCTTTTTTCGGTAGTATTTCATTAAATAAACTTTCAAATGCAAGTAAATTATTAAAAAACAAAAAACTATCAAATTTAAAAATAAGTATGTAATAACAATTAATTTTAATCAATATGAGAGTACAAGATTATAAAATTATATTATAGAACTATAACTGGTAAGTTGAAACTTTATTTTCTTTTTTTTTCTTTTTTTTCTTTTTGAAAAAACGTTGAATAATGAATCCATATTTATAATGAATACATATCGTTGATGAAGTTAGCAAATTTTCATGATAACCTTTAAAATTGACAGGTTTTTTAAATTTTTAAAAATGAATATGAAAATTGTAAAAATGAAAAAGTTCACTTTATTTATCGAACAATTCATATGTATTTACATTTTGATTTCACATATACATAATACAACAATGCAAGCAAGCTTATTATGAGACACAATATAGTTTTAATTACTTATAATAGACGCTATAATGTATTTATGAAAGATAAAACATTTCATTTTCAGTTTTATTAATATTAACTTAAATGTTTATTATTTTTAAATTTTACTAAAAGAATATAATAAATTATCGTAATCAAATTATTGTACCGAATTAATATATAGTTAATATTGAAGGGTGTAATTTATAAAAGTATACTTATTTAATGAAAAAATTAAGAAACTAAATTCTATTTCCATTTCCTTTGCAAATTATTATTTTAAACGTAAATGAATCTAAAAATATTTTAGTAAAAATTTTAAGGCATTTAAAAATTAAGAGTATATTCAAAATTAGTGCAGTCTAAATAAACAATAAATGTTTACAGAAACAAACATGAACTGAATTCGTGAAAATTTAGAGTATCTAAATTTCGGTACGCCGTTAAAGTTATATCGTAATCCAAAACAAGTAGACACTCACAGTACCAAAAACTCAATCAACGTCCCAAACCGTAAATAACAAACTCGAGTGTATCTCGTGCGCCGCGGACACAATGAAAACGAGCAAAAGAACATCAACGATTCATGAAGCACGAAATCGTCACCACACGCGTATACGCCATTCAAATCTTCGCTCCCTTATTCGTTTTCGAAAATCGCGAGCTGAGGGGGGAGGGAGCGTAGAAAAAAGTCCAAAAATGCATTTAATTGTATAAAATCACCTTCTCCGTACGCGTTAGTTAACGAGTTTTCGTTTTAACAATCGTTCTCTCTCTCTCTCTCTGTCTATCTATCTCTCGCTTTCGTCTATCGCCATATTCCGCTTGATTGCAACTCGGAGGACAACGCCGACGATTTTACACCAAATGTTTGAAATACATACGCGCACCGATTCTCCCACATACATACACACACATACACACACACACAAAGACTCGGGACGATTAAAGCGACGAAGTTTCGTTGCGCACGGATTCCATCCCGTTTTCCTCGCGGAATATTCGGTTGGTATGGTCCGGGCAAAAATCATTCTATCGCAGAAGGCCGGCAAACGATCTCGTTGCTGGCTGGATGAGATATTTAAATTTTACGGGCGGATGAATTTTGGTAACGATAGCCGAGATTGCGTCGCAAATCTTTCCCCCCTCCAATCCCCCCAAAGTTCATTGAGATCGAAATTTAAATTTTCATTGGGGAGAAGCGGAGGATAAAGAGATAGAATAATAGTTTATTAAGAATTGAATTGGATTATAAAGAAATTTTTTTCATAATTCTATTCGCAATATTAATTTCATATTTTTTATGCTACTACTATTTGATTTTATTTGTAATAATAGTATACTCGATGAAATTACAGTAAATGTTTGTAATAGTACATATCGATTTTAATAAAAATGACAAAGTTAATATTTTAGATTTGACATTTTATTAGGTCTCAAATTTTTTTTCGTGAGAAAATAAAACTTTTAAAAAAATTTTAAATTTTCACTCTAAAGCAGTTGTAAGCAAAACAATTGGAATTATCGTTATCAAAATATAAATTCAATATTTCAAAATATAAATTAATTGTTAATACAAAGCGCTTGTTTTATCGTAAATAAGTATTAAATTAATATATATTTTAAAATTAATGTATATTTATTTTATGGTATCAATATTAAACGTGTAATAATGATGTTCATAAATAGGATGTACTGTGAATATCGAATTTCATGCGAAAACCACGAATCTCTCAGCGCTTATAGGCAAAGCTTCCTGGTTTCAGCATAAAATTACATCAATATTTGGTAAAGTTGATTTTTTCAACAAAACAAGTAAACTCGTCTCTTATTGCATCGGTTATAATTTTATAAATATTATATAATTTACGGTTTTGATTATTCGATTAATATTGATTAATTTACAATAATTTTCTTATCAACATTTTAATTTTAGAATTATAAATAAGCGAATTAAAAAATAAGTTCGTTAAAAAAAAAAAAAAAATACTTTTAATATAAATGATTGTATTATAATATGGTGGAATAATGATATTTTATGCATAGATCTATAAAAGAATAAAAAAATAATATATTTTTAAATTTTATTTTTTAGGTTAAGTAAGTTATCGGTACGTTCAAAATTATTTTTTTAATATTCAAATTTATGTTTAGATTTTCATACAATGCATTAATAAAACAATATTACGTTTCACGCACGTAGACAATTTCGTTTATATATTTTGAGGAATGTTAGTATTTTATTAGTATTTGGTTTTAATATACATTTTTTTATTAACATTATTTAAAATAAATGTTACAATTCTTTTTTTTTTTTTTTTTTTTTTTTTTTTTAATCATTGATTAATTAGAAAATTTTATTTTGAATTTAATGTTTAAACTATACTGTTTACATATAAAATAATTCTTTTAGCTATTGATAATTTAACATTTTATAAAAATATTGAAATTTATTGCAATTACGCAAAATAAAAGATGATATAATATAATAATTACAAACGATGAAAATAAATGATATATTAAAACCAAATTAGTTGATACTTTGTTTGACGATAACGTTATCTCACCGTCTTATAAGGAACTTCATGAATATCATAAATTAAAAACTACTAAAAGATCAGTTGTTACAGAAAAAAAAGCCCGCATCAATCTCTCGCTGTAAATTAACTTCTTCATTTTTAATCGAGTCATTGTGTTGTTTCATTTTAAAAATTGATACATGAAAGATTTCTGTTCAGGAGGAACCGGCAAGCGAAACGACATCGGAAGCAACATCGACAGAACCAACACCATCTCCCGTACCGCCGATCGAGACACCAGAACCACTTCCTGTCGAACCAGAACCAGGTGACGTATACTTTTATAGCGTTCGACATTTTTTAACGGTATATTACTATTGATTAAAATCATCATCGCAACAATATTTTTTATTTTTCTAAAAAATTTTTATCCAAACGATCAAATAAAATAATTATTTAATCATCATTATTATTATATAACGTAATAATGTATCACAATATTTCAACAGAACCAGAACCCGAACCAGAACCTGTACCAGAACCACCAAAAGGTAGATTCGACTTAACTTCAGCTTATATAATAACTTCAGCTATGTAACCTAACAAGAAAAATGTCCAACGTTTTTTATGTTTATCGAATTAGCGACATTTGTACATTTATATGTTTACGTTGTTCTTAAAGTTTTTCATTATCAATTTATTGTTTCATACAATTTTAATTTTCTTATAAGCTACACATGTGATTTTTAAAAGGCATTTTTATTTTTTACTTTTGATATTAAACACAAAACATAAATTTTTAATTTCAAAAATTTAGTTACGTTTTTCTATAATTTTTTATATTTGTATTTTTTAATTAAAATAAAATATGAATAATTATTATCTAGAATCAAAAAAGTGTTAGTTTGTGGTAAAAATTTGAAAATACTTGCGTGATAGATTGAAAATTAATTTTCATTGATTTTTTTTTTTTTTTTTTTTTTTTTTAAATTTCTATGGCCGAATATTATATTTAAAATGAAATAATAACACTTGTAAATTTTAATCGGATAATTATTTTATAACATTCATGGAAATTTTTATATTTTTTTAATAGTAACAATTGTTATTAAAATTATTCGGAACCTTTCTACTAATCGTGTATTAAAAAATATATATATATATTAAAATAATAATTAATCATAAAAAATTTATTTGTTTGTATCTAACAATGTGCAAACATTTGATAATAAAAATTTGTATCACCAATTCTTAACCAAGTGTCTTATTCCATCATTTGTCCATTTTAAACATATTTATTATAAGTATACATTTTGTTATGAAAATACTGCTTATCCGTAAAATTTTATTCTAAGGAACGTAAGTATATTAAAAAATCAATGTATTTTTACTGAATATAATAATTAAAATCTAGGTTTAGTATAAAATATTTCTTGTAATACTATGGTAATAGAAAAATGTTCCATTGATTAATGTTAATTTCATTTAATACTATTATAAAATAGCGGCAATTCTAATTAACATAGTAAAGAAAAATTTTATTGCAATTTTAAAGTATTAATTATTTATCTTAATTTTTTCATGCTTATCATGGATATAGATTTTAATCATGGATAGATTTTAACAATATCAGCTACTTTTTCATATTTGAAGTCCGTGATCGTATTCACACACATGTACGCCATTATTTACAACGTTATTTGATCGTATAAATTTTAAATACATTTCGATAATAATTTTTTCTCTTCTTTTAAGATTAACCATCGTTCGGTTATATATCTAAAATCTTATAAGCTGTACAATCGAAATTCATATTGTCCTGCTTTCTTTAACTATATAGTGACTTATATTAAGTGTTTCATATTATTTTACGCAATCCTTTAATTTCACTGTTATGTAATTTTTTAAACATCCCAATAATTTCTGAATATTCTGTTTAATATATCGTATTCGAAAATTCTAAAGAGATTTTTTGTGTATTTCGGAAGGACTTACATTTTGCATTCATATAGTGTTATTGTTCACTTTGTTTTTACTCCGCTAACATTCAAGTTTATTTTTCTCTGAATTTTCATAGAAATTCTTACATTTTTAATTATAAATTTTTTTTTTTTAAAACTATGTCATCTCGTACTTAATTTCTATTAAAACATGTTTTATAAATATTTGTATGGATTCAAAAGGAATTTCAAGTGATCATCCATGCGTTCAGGTGCGCTAAAAGAGGCTAGCTTTCTATTATAATACTATTGTAAGAGCTATTGCAACGAAACGGTGATAATATTTTGCATGAATAAAGACTGTTTAATGAAATATTTTACAAAATTCAATAATGTGTAGAAAACAATGATATGTTTTTATAGTTATCAAGGTTTTATACTTAAATTATTTATTTATTTATTTATTTATTTATTTATTTTTTTCAAATCAGTTTAACTCACGCTTCTTTTTATTTAACTCGTTGAATTTCATATTTTATTTTTATTTCTTAATATAATAAATTCTGTATCAATTCGTATAGTAAATTATCTATTCTCAGTATTTTGTTTGTTTGTGTGTTTTTTTTTTTTTTTTTTTAATGAATTTATTGCGAAAACAATTTCTTCTAAGCTAGGTTTTTCAATCTGGAGTTCAGTACTGGAAAATTTTGATCTATTCTATTTCATTTTTATATTAGCTCACATTAGCGGTCGAAATAGTTTTTTTTTTACATGTTTAGTAGCACAAATTTGTTGGTTGACAAATTTTTATTATTGTATCTTAGTCAATTATATATGTATTCTAAATATTAATTTTCAAATAGCCACGTATATTCTTATAATTCTGAATTTTTTTTTTCCCACTTTTTTCGGCTTACTCCAGAGCGATTATGGACACCATCTATCTACCATCAATTTTATCTGTACTGTTTTTTTAAAAGCAGTTTACCCCCTAGTTATTATTGCACATCTACTACAGCATTCAAAGCTTTCCTAATAGTTAATATAATAATTATTTAATTATCACTAGTCTCCTCATTGCTTATTTGTTCCTCGTTTGAGAATTTCTTAAACAAATTTAAAATTTTAATTTAATTTTTGGTTCTCTTGGTTATCGACATTTATCAATTGAAGCAATATCTCTACCTTTCATTTTTGTTTTTATTCACCAGTAGACGTACTCAAAAAAATTAAGTTTTTTATTTAAATTATTAAAATGATTATTAAAAAAATTTATGATATTTTAATTGAATTTTATATATAATGTGCATTTTTATGCATAAAATTAAATATTTTAAAAAATGCTTAAATTCAAATAAAAATTTCAGCGTTTAGTAAGCTGTAAATTATTAAAATTTTTATTTTCATTTCGTAACATGTATTTTTTTAATTATTAATATTAATTGTAAAACGCAAGGATTTATTATGCAAAGATTTAAATGTTTTTACATCCTTTTTACATTCAATGTAAATTTTACTGGATTAAGTTTTTAATATCTTTATCATTAACTTTTAATATTTATTTTAACAATCCAGTATTAAAAAAAAAAATAATGAAAAATAAATAAAAACTATAAAAATATCAAATATCGAAAGAATTTCAAAAGCTCGAAAAACATTATTGCGATGAATGTAAACCGAAAAAAAAAAATTCTGTTGGGGGACATTGACTACCTGAAAACGGCCGTCTAAAAAACAAAAAAACAAAAGATTCGGCATCGCTTAACTAATCAACCCTACTCTACGATCAGCTATACCACCTCCTAATTGTACATAATTACATCACCGTTACGTCATATTTCCGTGTCGCCATTGCGCAACTTAAGCTTGCGCTGCGTACGCTTCGGCTCATTCTCGCTCTAGAGCTTCGAAGACTAGGGTGTTAACAAATCGAGAAAAAGTTCTGCACGCGAGCGCCCACTTTGTCCGGTGCATAATTTTTATTTTTTCTTTCGACAAAGCTACATCGAGCTTTTTTAAGAGTGGCTTATCATTACCGCCGCAGGTACCAACCTCGCAAAATGACTATCACAATGCCAATGCCCGAGCCGGATGAGCGTAAGTTTGCGAATAATTTATTGATTTTTATGTAGAAAATTGTTAACGTTTAAATGAGAATACGATAACGCGTTGTCGTTCGATTGTGTTTCGATTTGAAATAAAACATTCGTTCGGAAGATTTAAATTCTTTAAAAGCAAATCCTTTTGAAATCAAACGTCATCGTATGTTTTCGTTTTAGTGATATTTAATCGCGATTAACTTAATGTAAAATACTTATTTTTTTATTCAATGTTAACCATCATTAATTGTCTTAATTTTTTGTTCTTTCGCTAATATTTTAGCAAATACAATGTGTGAAATACTTTAAATGTTTTTTTTTTTTATTAAGTTTTTATTCTATTAATTTAAAATTGAATGTTCCTAATTATTTAAATTTAACGAATAAAATTTATCTTTGTAATTGTGTACAAATCATGAAATCTTTTAATACATTAAAGGGAATATTTAATGATGGATTTAATATGGTAATAGTTAAAATAAATAAATTTGTTTGATTTTTTATTTTTTATTCTTTCAGAGCCGCCACCACCAAATCCATTAAATGTACTGAACTTACTCATTTCGAAACTCAAGGCCATGGAAGCGACAGACTCCACAGGAGAAGTAACGGAAACGGATGTGGATCTCTGTAACAAGATTTACTTCATTCTAAATCCAGGTAAGAATGAAATATTTTTTTATTCATTTATATCGTCCGGATAATAGATAGATAATATGTAATAATTTATTATTAAGAATATTAAGTTTTTATCATATATTTTAAGGTGTAAAATTTATCGATAGAATCTTTTCTATTTTTTATAACAGCGCCAGATCACGTAATTTAATCTGCTCTAAATTCTTTTTATTTGCCGGTCTCCTGAACGATAGGGGGATTCGCTATTTTTACGCCGATTGTAACTTTTTCTATTTGTCTTCCTGCATTCCGCGAGAGTCAAACATTGCGATAGACATTGCTATCGTTAATAGATGCACTTTGGAAGCTATTTTTATGCATTTAAATGCTTCGTAGTATTGTTTTTGTCGATCTCCCGATTATGTTGCATCATATATTGGCAGTAGTGGATTAACGTACGCTAAAACAACAAACGATGAACATATATAATATGCATGCAAATAAAACTTCAACTAGCAACATATAATTATATACAGATGATACATTTTTATAACGATAAAATTTTTAAAAATAAAATAGATTAATAATTTAAAAATAAAGTAATTATAAGTTATAAAAAGATAAATTTTTTATTTTAAAGTAAACAGATTATAAAAAATATAGTATGCTTAGGAATTATAAATTAAAATATTTTCAAAAGTACATTAAATTTAAACTTAATTTTGTAACATTTATCATTATTCGTATTAGATTTATTTTCAATAAAATAAATTACAACGTGACACTTGCATATTACAATGTACCTTCGCCGTCATATTAAACGTCAGTTTGAAATAAAATTACATTATGTAAATAAAACACGTGAAATAGATTGTATCAGTCAACCTTGATTTATGACCATTGAATTTTGAAAGCTTAATGCATTATGTAGCCGTATCGTGCACTTCAAAACAATCACGTCTGCCTTTGGCATTTAATCAGTAGTTAATGTAGTAACGTTTACACTAGATATTATCATAACTGAATGTTTAACAATATTATTAACTAGATTAATATGAAATATAAATAAATTTATGAATCGTCCAAAAACTATGTAGGAGTTAGCTAATGATTAGTAAATAAATTAAAAAGTTGAATAAATCCTTTCATTTTTTAATAAAATTTAGCTTAAAAAAAGTGTGCATATATTATCATAAATATGCATAACTATTTAATTAATATTTTCTTTTTATATAATAATAGCAAGTCAATTTTATTTTTAATTTATTTATATTTTTTTTACAATATTTTTAAGCGTCCATTCTTGTATCCAATTTAATATTAAAATTAATAGTTTTTTTTTTTTTTTTTTTTTGAGTTAAAGTCTATTTTTGATAATTAAATTATTGAATTTAATAAAAGTTTTATATATTGAAAACTAGCAATATATAAATTTTATGAATATTATTTTTTAACATAACTTAGCACATATTTATTTTTTCGTACACTTTAAGCAGTATTTTATTTTTGTGAAAATAATTTGGTTTAAAAGATTAATTTATAATATCTTAAAACATATTCAACATTAGACGAATCTTTATTATAATTTTCAAAATTTTCATGAATATTTTTGCAATAGAATCTTCACAGATAAAGATGAAAGATTTTTAAAAATTTGTATACTACAAATTTAAAAATTGTAGCTAAACTTTAAGCTAAAATTTAATGTTTAGTTTTTTAATTATTCATTAACGTAATTTTCAAACAAAAATTTTTATACAAGAGAACTTACTAATTTATATTTAATTTTTATTTAACCCTTTATTTCCTGAATTTTGAAAAAAATGATGTAGTCTAGTAAATATTTTTTATATGGTATTTAATAGTGCATATTTTGAGATGGGATAAAAAGAAAAAATATTTTTTATGTAATAGGTATTTTACGATATATATATTTTTTAAAATCGGACTTGTAAGTTCCGTCAGGACTATAAACAACAAATTTTTATTAGAATAAACAACATTAAATATACTTGGATTTAAAAGTCCCGCCAGTAAATAAAGGGTTAAGAGAAGAAAAAAAAAAAAAAAAAAAAATCAAAATTAAAAAACGACTCAAAACCTCGTAGACCAAAACTCTTTCAATAAAATTAAATCGTCAACAATCATCCCTTGCGATTACAGCGGCAGCGCCTCCTGCCGAAGCACCACCAGCGGAAGGCGAAGCAGCGCCTCAAGCAGAGGGTGACGAGGCCTCGGCACCGACGGAAGGAGCACCTCCTGCCGAGGGTGCCGAAGGTGCCGCACCACCCGCGGAAGGAGCGCCACCCGCGGAAGGTGCCCCACCGGCCGAAGGTGCCGCACCAGCCGAGGGAGCTGCTCCCGCTGAGGCAGCGGCACCCGCCACCGAGGCCCCACCCGCCGAGGCACCGCCAGCTGAACCAGCGCCGGCTGTTGAAGCTGCGCCGGTCGTCGAAGGTGAGAATCTTTTATATTGAATTGTAAATAAAATTTCAATTTCAAAGAGTAACTAAAAATTATTTAATTTAAGTAAGTGAGGTTTATTTCAAGTAAAATTTTGTCATATATATATCCTCGATAGCTTTAAGTGACAAAGAAAATTTTCGTATTGATAAAGAACAATATTTTATCCAAGATTATAAATATTTTATTGGGAATTCATATTAAAAATTTTTAACACTTCATAAGTTAATGTTTAAAATCTTTTCCCCTTTCTTCTTTTTAAATATATATAGACTTTGTATACGATAAAAGTTATAAATTTTTATATAATAATTCTTATAGTTTTTTAAAGTTGATTTAACAAAACGAAACGTCGAATTCTCATTCGTTACTAAATTTCGTTGCCGAACAATTTTTGTCAACCACCGCATAAGACATTCGTACATACATACGCAAACCGTGACATCGTTACAATGACGGCTAGATGAAATTTGTAATTCAGATCACGCGATCCATTACGCGCGGTCTTGTTAAAAATACAACGATGCAAGGTGCACCGTTCTATGCTTTATTGATGTTCGATTCGGATGGTACAGCGCTTGATTTTGGATAACAGTTTTTAGCGCGCGTATACGTATATGTATATCCTCGCACATTCGATATTTTTGAGCCATGCCGTAGCATCTATATACATTTTAAATTTAAATGTTATCTAATAAATTTTAGTTTCGGGATTTTTTATTTACTTATTTTTTTTTTTTTTTTTTTTTTTCTATTTTATATCGGTTGAAAGTATTGGCAAAATATTTAAACCTTTTTTTTCGATGTTTAACTTGACTTAAGTACAAATTTAATCGTTATTCAGTATGTTATGAATTGATAGAATATTAATTCTGTTGTAATTAATTACATAATAAATGTTGACGGTTGAAACATATACAGTTACGAGGTAAACTAATATAAATTATTAGTATTGAAATCAATATTATCAAACTATAAAAAAAATTTCAAACTCATCTTGAATGAAAATAGCAACGGACAATGAAATAATATTATACGTGCGATAAGTCAACCATAAATGTATTTTAATTTTGACATGCATATACGTTTTACTTAAAAATCTAAAAAACGTTCGAAGAAATTGATCGATAAATGAAAATGTATAGGTCAGACATCGGATTAATAAAGTTAATTTTAAAATGTAATATGGTATACATACATCGATTTTTATTCACGAAAAATTTTTAACGAAAAATCATTTTCTAAATTGTCCATTGATAACGTGAATTATCTGTATTTGCAGCCGCGGCGTAATTCATCAAACATAATCGATGGCGGACCCTCTCTTGCACCGCATATTTTCTATCCGCTGACGTTGTCAAATTACATACGTACGTAATAAAAAAAAAAGCAAAAAAAAAACAAAAAAAAAAACAAAAAATAACTTATACACTCATACGAGGGAGGTGAAACAGGGTCCTACATAAAAAGGAGGAAAGATTACTTTTCGATATCTATGGCGAGACGCTTGCGATACAACACAACTCAAACGCAAATCTAGTCAAGAGGAAAAAGATCATCGTCATTGTATCATCGTTAAAAAAAAAAAAAAAAAAAAAAAAAAAAAAAAAATATCCCATAAGCACATTATATAAATTGATTTTCATAAAAAAAATGCAATCAACAACATGAAATTTTCGTTACTTGTCGTACATATATTATCTTCATTACTATTACCCCTTGAATTTTCGGTTCGTTGTCTGAGATAATAATTATTTATTTTTCTCTTTTTTTTTTGTCGAATCAGTATAAAATTTTCACTGAGATAGTCAAACTTTATGATATATTTTGACTTTGTCAGGTAGAAAAAAATAGATTCGACGATAAAAAAAAAAAAAAACAGTTCGACAGATGACATTTAGTCTTCGGGAGAGAGGAAGAGATAAAGAGAGAGAAAGAGAGAAAGAGAACGTTTTTCTTGCCCAAGTTATATAGACGAATTTTTTTTTTTTTTTTTTTTTGTTCCCTGCTATCGTTTGATCAACATTTGATGTAGAGACACGCGTTTCCGACTGCATGCCAGTGAATTAATTTTCGCGATATCGATACGAGTTTGTGTATCTCAATTGACGCGAGAACAAAAACATGAAAACATAAAAAAAAAAAAAAAAAAAAAAAAAAAAAAATACTTTGTGGTATCACGGAACGAAAAATCTTTCAATGCTGCAACGAGTCCGATAGAATTTTAAGCTCTTGTCGATCTAACGGCGAATATTTTTACTGGGATTAGAGAATAACAATGTCCATCATGTTTTTATTGTTTGAATCTGAAGCTGCGTCGAAGTGAAGTTATGTCGAAGAATTTTAAAATTTTAGCAGCTTTATGTACAACATTGAAACTCTTTTATTTGAATGTATGCTATTGTGTTTAAGTATGTATTATTAAAGTGTTTAAGACTTTCATTTTAATAAGTCTATACGAATTATCGGAAATCGATTGTTTTAACGAAAATGCAGTCATTGAAATGTTTTTGAAATTTGTATTGCTTCAAGAATTTTTATAAACATTCTTAAATCTTTGGTTTTCTTTTATAGCGATAGATTGTTTTGTTTAAATAAAAGCTATTTAAAAATATTACGTTTTATTTATCGATTTTATTTTTTAAAAATGTTTATTATTTTTTATGCACATAATCAAATCAAATTTCATTTACCTTTCACGCTATTTTTGTCACATTCATAACTGGTTTCATGTCACATTCATAATTATTTTTATATAATTTGCATGTTAAAAATGTGTAATTATTTTCTTTAATAATTGTTTCTAACCTACGTTAAATTTTCATAAAAAATTTTAATAATTTTTATATTAATGAAAATAATCCTTTTTTATAATAAGCGGATGTAAACGTTTATAATATTATCAAAAAATGCTACAGGTCGCAATGGCATATATTCAATTATACATACATACATATATATATATATATATATATATATATATCCATACTTGTTTCCATACATGCTTACTAAAATATTGTAATTGTTGCTATACATAAAGTGCAAGAATATTTAAACTGAAACAAAGTTACAAAATATTTATAGAATGGATTACTAATATTCGTAAAAATAGATAATCTGAAAATCTATTTCTTATGAATAATCACATCAACTTCGTGTAAAGTAGTTTTGAAAAAAATAATTACAATACTGAAGGTATATGATAAAATTATATTTTTAATTAAAGTCATAAATAGTTATACTAGTAAATCATTTATGTTTAATATACTATAATCAAGTGACTTTGTTTTAATATTTTGAGTATTCAATTATAAAACATAAAGAAATTTGCATTTATAACATAAGAATGATTCAATAAATAAAACATAAAAATTTTTTGAAAATTTATGCAATAAGCAATTTGAAAATTTAATAATATCGAACACATTTAAAATTTACAGTATTTATAATATCAGTCATTTTAAATATCAGTAATTATCATTTGAATGCACTTAAAAGTATATTTGATGTTTAATTCATTTAATAATATATCATGTGCTTCATAGAAATGAATAAGAAAAAAAAAAAAAAAAATTAAGTCAAAAATAAAGAAAAAACTTATTATTTTATCACACCATCATCAGTACATTCCCGTATTCGAAGTATTCGAAGGTAAAGTAAAAGTATAAAAGAAAAAAAAAGCCAAAATAAAGAAAATGAAAGAAAGAAGACACGCATGTAATGCCTTGAGGTAATAACCGAAGAGAGGAGCGAAGAATCTTGTACTTGTCAGGCTGCCGTTGGCTCCTGCGGTACGCTCGTTGCGCCTTCTGCCTCACGCTGGTCAATCATCATTGAGATGTTATCGTTTGCAATAAGCGAGTTTTCGAAATAACCCGCTTAATTTACGCTGTGAAATATTTATTTAATTCTGCTTTCTTTTTTCTATTTTGCTTAGTTTTTTTTTTAGCCGCTATAGTTTAATGAACGAGACGTTTTTAAATTTATTATACGAGCATTTTATTATATAACGAGAAAACAGGTAGGCGTCTAAAAGAGGTAAAATGAATCGTTGAAGAAAATTCGTAGCAACGGAATTTTAATTTATACAAGTTAATTAATGAAATTTTAAAAGTTATCGTATAGTGCAACCAAATTGAATTTATCAATTATTATAATGTTTAAGATAGTTACGAATAAGTTGTTTACGAATGCTGCTAATAAAGTATAATTATAGTAAGCGCGTTATTACTATTTCAATTAAAAATACGGTAATGTTATTTAAATTCGTTAACATCTCGTAATTAATATTTTTTTTATTGCAAGAAGAAAATAACAGTCGTCGTCATCGGGTATTTCATAACATTTTATAATTGGGGTAACTCTTGTAAGCGTTTAATTCTTATCGCTTATAATTTCAATCGATTAAAAGCAATTATTGATTTTAAGGAAAGTATATGAATAAACATTATTAATTAAAGATCAATTTTTTTACAAATCAATTTTATTGAATTTTAAAATAATAATATAAACGTTGCTTCGGGATAAAAAAAGAACACTTTTTTCAATAAACGCAAGTCGCTACGATATTCAACGCAACCCTCTCGCGACGCATAAATCGACATTTTGGTATAAAGAAAATGAAGACAGTCTATATAAAATACGTAGATATATGTATCGTCGAAAAAGCAGTGCACTCTTCAAAATGACAAAAGAACGAGAAGCAGATGCGGAAAGAAAAGAACATCGAGAGTCAATTGCGAATTCGGTCTGCCGGTCTTGTTCTTTCATTTATATATACACACACACGCGAAGCCGAACTTTTGCCGATGCGTCTTTGTATTTCGGTTTCCCATCCGCAGACGAAGCGATTGGGAAACTAGTCTCTTCTATACGCCGGAGCTACTTATACATGTACATGTATATCTATATACATACGTATAGCAGTGGCCCATTATGCGTTCCTGATAGAAAACACAGAGGCGGATTGTTCCGAAATTACCGATGAATGGCTTTGCACAATGTCGTTCCAACGATGCGACATATATACGTATACAACGAGTTCCTACGTTCGTATATATACACACGATGCGTCAAATCCCGCACGCTATTTTTCTTTCCTCCTTTCTATTCTTTCTTTTTTTTCTGTTCCTTTTCCACTTTCTACCAAGCTCGAACTATTGCTTTTTCTCGCGCTCGTGCGTTACGTTCGTTCTTTGGTGTTTATATATACATATAAACATACATATGTATATATATATGTGTATACGGTCATTGTTCCATCTTCTTTCATTCATCGGTCTCCTTCTACTTATCTTTCTTTAGTTTTCGTCGAGGCTTTCAAGCCGCGTTCGTCGTTTCCAATTTTGCTCACGGTCTCTATATAAGCTGGGATCCTGCGACATTTGTATTATCTTCATTTCTGTATTGTTGAATTTTTATACAAACTTACTATTCCAGTTACGGTATGCGATGGTTTAAATCTGCAAGTTTAATTTTATTCAATTGTGTTAATAATTAATAATAAATTATGCACAAAAATTAAAGAGAATATTTTATAATCAGATATCAATAGTTACTTTAAATTTAAAATTTTTGTTTTTAAATTAATCAATCTAATACGATTATATACATTCTTATCTAAATTGATTATTTATTAAATACTTTGTGCTTTATTTTTTAATCAAACTTTGAAAAAGAAATTTAAGTTTAAGACAGTAAGCGAGCATTCGACAAACGCTTTAAACTCGATTGAAAGTGACGATATTTTTATCTTATAAAAAATCGCATTACTTTTATAGAGAAACTATTGATTCTATATTATTACATTAAATGTAATTTTATCATTCTTATCTTTACTATCTTACAATTATACACTTACAAAATTTAATAAATATAATTGATTTTGACCTCAGAAATACGAAATTAATCGCAACTTTAATTTAACAACGAATTTTCATTAAAGTAAAATTAAAGTTCTCTTAAGAATAAACCATTCCTATAATGTTTTTTCTAAAAGTAAAAAAGTTTTTTACGATATTTCAATTACCTACTGAAATGAAAAGAATGAAAAGAAAAGTTTAAAGATAAGGAGTTTATTGAAAAGCTATTAAAACTGTTACATCCAAAGCCTTCACTATCAGATCGTCGCGTTGAGTTTTTCATCTCATCCGCACACACGCACTCCGTTCCATCGGAAGTTTCAATGACCAATACGAAGTTATTAAAGTTCGATTTCGCGACACTTCGGTTTCACAGCGATCGTCCAACACACACACGCGCACACGCGCGCGCGCACACACACACACACACACTCCAGATATATACGCAGCGACGCGTGTTTCTCTCCCTCTCTCGTTCCATTTCATCTCTCCTTTTCTCTCGTTCCGTCAGTCGCGAAGAGCCTCGGCTATAATGCAGCTTTTTCGCCGGTACAGAGTTTCAAAGCGTTTATACCGTTCAGTCGCGGAGAGGTATACTTTCAGTGCAGATGCTCGGGTGCGAGCTCACTTCAAATTTCGCAAAATGCTTCTATGCGTTAGAGCGAAGATTATGTTTTTCGGTTTTTTGCCCTCATCTTTCATGCTCGCTTGTCTTCCATTTTGTTTGTTTTTATTATTATTTTTTTTTTTGAATGTACATATATGCATGGCAAGAATTTTTTATCGCTTGTTTAATTTATTTGCGAAGGAAGTATTATACTCGCGTGCTCAAATTCCGGATCGTTTAAAATTTTTGGGATTTTTACGAATAAAAAAAATCAAAGAAAAAAGATAAACGAATATAAAAAAATATTCTAAATTATATCATGCAGGTATTATATATATATACAAATTATATAGATCATAAATGTAAATTTAGAAAACGTATTGGAATTAAATACACTCATTCATTTTATTTTTGCTTTGTATAAAATTAATTAAGTATTAGAGAAATTTTTTTTCTTGACAGAAAGTATTTGTTACGTCGTAAAACACACATTTAGGAATTGAAATTTATAGTAAATCACAAAAGACGTTCTGTTATAGGAATTATACTATTGTACTTTCAACACGTACATGACTGAGAACGCATTTACTTTTTACAGCTTCAAAATATAAGACCACAACAAATACATATGCACAATAGCTTCGTTAAATAAGACAAAACAGATTTTATATAGACGTATTTTCCAATCTTTTTTTTCCTTTCTACAAGTTTATTAGGGATAACTTGATATATAACGTGCAAGGACAAGGACATCCGTAAAGACGTTTATCTTTTCCTAAAAACAATTAGACGCGTAAAAACACATCTGCAGTCCAATCGCTTAATCTTTTTTTTATGACATTACCTCTATTCTAACTGTTCGAAACTTCTCAAAAACACATCACGCTCAGATGTCCACTTTACCTACGAGTACATCTCTCATACATAAATGCATCAAGAAGGCAACCAATAAAATTTTTACCTTCCGTTGCCACACCTACACACCCTTCCCTTTGCAAAACCGAGCTAATGAGTAAACTTAAATTCGAACAAGACAGATACATTCAGACAGTCGGAGTGACATTTATACACTCGTGGAGATACATTCTCACACTCTAGGCATTTAGATTCATCCGCGACGAACACACAAATTTTCATTTTTGACTGCCACGAGAATAACACAATATAAACATAGTCAAACACTTGGTGCACTTAACGGGTTACGCCCACTTGCGACTTTGAAAAAATCGATTTTTTGTTAATTGCATTTTTTTGAAGTATAAGTATCTGAGAATATGACCTGAAAATTTCAAGTCGATCCGAACAAAATTGACTGAGATATGAGCGTTGAAAGAGAAGAATCCGTTGTGTAAACAACCGGCTACTTTAAACTTTAAACGCGTTTTTCTCGAAATGGCATTTTTGAAGTCGGTGACCAAGATTACTCGAACACTAATGAACCGATCTTCTTGAAATTTTGCAGGCTTATTTAATACATAAAAATGTAGTCGTTAATCGTTCGATTTTTTTCGTTAAAATCGAACCATTAACTTTAATTGTCTGCCATTTTGTGAAAAATGAATATTTTTTTAAATCCTTCGATTAAAGACTAGTTTATACTTATATTTAACTAAATCTATCCACATTTTTTGTTTCAAATGATCCACTTCGCCGCAATGTTGGTCATCGCAAACCGTATAAATAAAAACACTATTTCATTGGCGGCCATTTGCCACTTAACAATGTAATATTTTGCAATAAAAAAATTACTGAAAGTTCTTCAAGGTGTATTCTTTAAGATGATATAATAATCGTTTAAAAAAGTTTTGTAGTTTTCTTTGAAAAAATTCATGAAAAAGGCCTTTTTTGTTGAGCTACAACTGGGGGTAACCCCTTAAATCTCTTCACTTTACCACAATCACAAAAAAGACAATTAAACAAACGACAGAAACTAGTCACTCAATATTAAGTTGGCGAGTGACATAAGAGTGAAAATAATAATAATAATAATTAGTACAAAAAGGTTCTTAAATTATTAAAATTATTACTAAGACCCCTTTCATTCTCAACAGTATTGAAAGATTTTGTTTAGCGCGATAGAAGTTTTTGAAAGAAATTAAAATAAATAAAATAACTTAGTAAATTATACAATCGTGCACTATTTTTCTTTTATTAAGTATTGTAATTTTAAGTCCTATTTTAATCATAACATTTTAAATAAATAATGCAGAAGAATTTTAATTAATAATCTTCAAAGTTTTATTATTTTTCTTTTAAAAAATTCAAATTTCTGAAAACATAATTTAGAATTAAATTTAAATTTTATAAAATTCACAATATTTTCTACTCTTTTAAAAACAATGTGCAAATTAGAAATTGAAAATTATTAATATTGTACAAGTTACCGGTTGCACTTGATATTTTACATAGTAACTCGATAAAAATCTATATTAGTGCTTGAATTCATGAAATTCCTAGAATATTTTCATATCAGAAAATAATAATTTAATGTATCGAAAATATTAATATTTTATTTTATAAAATAATAACAAAAATTATTTTGATAAATATAATAAAATTTATTTAATATTCATCTAAAAATTCGATGTAGTATGATAAAAAAAATTTCATAAACGTCTCAAAATAAAATTAATAGGCTGCATGCTTACGATAACATATTTAATTTATCTTGTTATTTAATTTATAAGCAAAGTTTTTATACTATTTATTGTATTACATTTATTTACACTTTACCAAAATTTATGAGTTATAGTTGAACTTACAAATATACTTTTGTTTTATTCATTTATTAACCCTTAAATACATTATTATTTATTTGTGATTTCAAACTCGAATTCAACAATATCTATGCCAAAGATTTGATTATTGCAATTTTTAAAAAAATACTCTTTCAATAAATTTTTGAAAGCGTTAACAAAATTTAATTATGAATATCGGTAGTCATAAAAAAGATCAAAGGCTTCAGGGTTGCCGAATTTCGAAGTATAAAAGGAAAAAATAATTTATGTAGATCTACATCGTAATGCATTTAAGGGTTAAATAAACATTTCGCATCATTCTTCTTTGTTTACGAAACATGTATGAAATAAATGAAATTATATTACAACAATGAATAAAAATAACTTATTTTAACTTAGTCGATGTTTTTGACTTAAAAAATTAACGCACAATCTCTTAATAAGGTCACCTTTGAGTCAACGCCAGATTAAATTAGTCACTTAAAATTCCGTCTAAAAACTAATTCAAGCGTTGCACAATCGTGGCCATCACTTCCACGGCCTCAAAGTCAAAGGTGCCTAGACTCCTCCCTCTCCTTTTAACCAGGTATACAATACATTTCTGCACAATGTACATATATATATATATATATATATATATATATACACAAGCGCATGCAGAGGCTGGAAAGTGCATATACATCTCGTCGTTTTAGACAGTCGGGCGCGTGCCGTCGTCTTATACCTCAAAGGCCCCCATAGACGCGAGAACAAGAACATTGTACTTACGAGATTCAGGGATAAAGATGGCAAGAGAGAAAGACAGACAGAGAGAGAGAGAGAGAGAGAGAGAGAAGGATAGAAAGATCAGCGCGCGCCGGTGTCTACTCTCTCTCTCGCCGCGCGCGCGCCTCGACCTTTACCTCGCCGGTGCGCGCGCGCTTCCAGTCTCGTAACGGCGCTCGTGTGAGACGGTTCGTTCGTTCTTTGTCGTTGCGTGCGGGCGCGTGTCGGTCTTTCTAAACTCGAAAACGTCGTCGGCGTTTCTGCGTTCGCGCGCTCGGTTTTGTTTGTTATTATTGCCGCTGTTATTACTTTGTCCTTTAAATTTTATTATATCTACATCGCTACAGGTGACACGTTCCAAATATTCGCGCGTATTTGATACCTTCTTTGAATTTGAAAAATTCTTAGAAATGAAAGCCGTTATTTGTTGAGCGTGAATTTCGAAGTTGTTTACGATGTAGAACACATAGTGACAGTGTGCGTATTATCGATAATTTCGGTATGAAAATTTGACAATTTTAATAAAAATCTTTAAAACGTGTTTATTGAGATCGTTAACAGCGTAAGTTTAAATTAAATCGTAAATTTACGATTTCCACTCGCATTCGTAACGAGAGTAAAAATAAAATAAACGCGAGCGTCAAAATGGTTACGCGCGCGTAATCACGAGTTCAAATGTCAGTCGGCGACTAAGTACAGCGGCAAAAAGAGAAGGAGAAAAAAAAATAGAATTTTAACCAGCCGGTCTCTCGAGATAAAGCGCAACACGCGAAAGAGCGAGCGCGCAAGTGGAAACTAAGCCGAGCGGAAAATAAGGTTAAGGTCGCGCGGGCACTAGCGCTAGCTAGCTTCTATTAGTAATAGTTACCGCAGCATTTTGCATTGCAACGTGGCGTAAGCTTATCACGGCGTGAAAATAGTTGTTCCGTGTGCCCACCGATGATGTAAATATAGATGTAAATACGAGTGTTTTTACGCAGCACAAAGTAAAAAAGTTTCAGTTTAAGCTTTTATATGTATACTTTATAAAGAAAAAAGAGAAGACAAAAGGAGGAAAAAAAAACAACGATCGAGAGTTTGGCGAAAAATTCGCGCGGAGATTTTTTGTCGCGTCAGTGGTGGTAGTGGTGTTTCACCCCTCGGGGAAACTTTTCGCCCGTCTCTACGCCAAGCTGTGTGTTTTCCTGACAGCCGGTGAGTGTTTTTTTTTCTTCTTTATTTGCCCCTGAAGCTCCACTAATCCCCACGGGACACTTCTCTTGCCTACATGCATACTCTTTGCGATTTTTCTATTTTTCTCCGCGCTCGTTCTATCTTTCTCGAGTTGACTCGGGTGTCGCGTTTCCGCGTACGCACACGGCGCCGGTCATACCGGTTTCGACGTCCGCCACACGTTCGTCGGAGTAGCGCGCGCGCGCGCGTGACTGCCGGTGTGCGACGACGTATACACGTACTCGTATACTATTATAGATAACGTCTTTGTCTAGATGTAAATGGAGGCGGAGGATTATTTTGCTTAATTATTATATGTGAGAGATAATCGGTGAACGCCCACCTGTTATTAATTAGAAGTTTTATGTGCATAAAATTTGTTATTTTTTCAATTATTCTTATAGATATTTTTTTTTAATGTTAGCAAACTTATTATTTATTTTTTTTTTTCACAAACTGTTCATATATTTTTGTTGTTGCAATTTTTCTTTTAAATGATAATAAACATTAATTTTTTTTTTTAAATATTTACGAACTTAAAGTTTTAAACGTACTTTATCATTAAAAATATAAAAAGTTGTTTGATTTAAAATCATTATTTTTGTAATAAAAATGTTTAAGGCCTTAACAAATTTAATTTAAAGTAAAAATTAATCAGTATCAATATTTTATTTGTTGTTTTACTATAGAGTATGCATTATAATTAAATCATTTATACTAATCTCTTTGGGATAAGACTTATTGATTTTTTATATTATTTGTCGTAATAGAGGCTATAGTAACACGTATTCTGTGAAAATTTTAAGTGTTTACTTATTACGGTTCAAAAGATACAGCTCTGTGACAGGCTTAGTAGTAAAATTCCGTTGGCACCATTCTAATAATCATACGGAACTCTAAAAATCGGATAAATTTTTAAGAGATTAAAGATCTGTTGATTAAAAAGTATTTGATATGCAACGTTTTGTTTCAAAATATTTAAAGAAAATTTTATGTAATTAGAAATTTCGTATGCCCAGATATTTAAACAAATCATTCGTACAATAATTGTTTAAACAAATTTTTTATCAACTATCAGTGATATCTTCGTTTTCAAATTCTATTATTTTGTTAATATTAAAATAATTTGGTCAATCGCTTATAAGAGATAATATATAAAATCAAATTATTTATAATACATTTATTCATAAAATTATTTTATACCACATTTTATGCCAACGTCGAAACCGAGTCGATATCACTTTGTGTTTTGTTAGAGCAATAGGGGCAAAATTTTCGATATGAGAAACTAATGAATAATTTTAAAGCCATAACACTTATGTGCTAAATTTTACGTTAGTCACATAAATAAAGCAGTTAAAGTTTTAAATTTAAATGTGATAGAATAAAACAAAGCGTTCTAATTATTTTATTTTAATGAAATTAAAATGTAAAACTGCTTAGTTTAATTAAAAATTGAAAAATTTATTTATACGTATTATAATTGTTTGAAACGGACAAAATGTTTTTGAGGTTACATTCATACCTCAATTTTAATGCAGGAACAGAATAATTAACAATAGGAAATACAAAGTTGAAAATTTACACCATAATCATTGTTCCAATTACTTCGCTTACGAAATAAATTGCTTCATTAATGAAACAATGAAATTAAATGTTTCGGTCTAAAATTTGAAATTTTGTGTATAACAATTGAAGTCTTAGCTAAAAATTTGAATTGTTCAAAATTTCGGAACATAGTTTGTAACTCAGCACCTGTTATTTTCGACTAATTTATTTTTGTTTATGTATATATATATATATGATTATAATAAAACCTTTATTTATTGTTCAATTTTTGTGCTCATTTTTAAACAAATTTATTGTTATCAAAATGTTTTAGTTAGCTAAATTATTGAATTATATTAAATTAAAACAATATTCAGTTAATTGTAATTAATATAAAAGAAAATAATTATAAATAGTTTAAATGTAAAAACTAAACAACAAAAGATAAAAGTTAAAATACAGAGATGAAAACTATTAATATTTTACTATAAATGAAAAAATTGTAATAAGAATATTTGAATGAAACACAAACATTTTTTTTCTGTTTCGCTTTTTTAATAATCAAATTATTAAGAAAATATTTTTGGCAATTTCTTATAAATTTTCCGCGTTATCGCATATTTTTAAATCTATAGGTTTTCTATGATATCATTAGTTTGATATTTTTAGAAATTTCTTTTATTCTTAAAAATATAAGATAGTTTTACCCTCGTAATAAAAATAAATGTTAAAGCTTATTACATAAAATTAATAACTAAAAGCTCATTTTTTATTATTAAAAATTAATTATTAGCCCTTATGATGGAGTTTTAAGTTAGAACAAAGACGATGACAATAACAGTGTATGCGTAGGGTATTTTGTTCGATTACGCCGTCGGAAGAAAATGAGTTTAACGAATACTAATGTGCAGATGGAGGACAAAAGTAGTGAATAGAAGTATAGAATAATAAGTTAAAATTACTACTAAGAGACCGCGAATTAAAAGACAAAGGTGCTGCAAATAAGAGATGCAGTAATAAAAGGAATTAAAGAAGGATAGATTAGAGAGGCACTTGAGAGATATTGAATGAAAGGGATGCGGACATAATAGATTGAAGACTGAATAAATTATCATGGTCGATGTTTCGAGCTAACGTAGTCGTGAAAAGTTTAAAAAAAGTTCGTTACTGTCAAACAATGAGAAACGCAGTTTTGAAATTGTTTTAATAAATTTAGGAATTTATACCGATAGTTCAATGAGTTTTTAATGAAATTAAACATTATTCAATGCGGAAAAATTTTCAATAAGATTAAAATTTCTAATTTTAATACTTTTATAGACTATTAAACTCTGACATTTTTGCTTTAATCGTTATCTTTCTGTTAGGAATATTTGTCATTATTTTTGAAGTTGACGGAATTTTTTCATGCGTAATTTTTATATGCAATCTCTAAAATATTGACAAATAAAATATGTACACAGCGTGTACTGAAGGTAAGTAAGGCGATTCATAGAGAAGGTTGTGGTACATGTAAGCGAGAAAAAATAATAAGTAGGCAAATCTGAAAAAAAAATGCCTAAAGCCGGCTTTTAACGATCCTATCGGCAATCTTGAAATTTGAGCAGTTGTATGAGGAAATTAAGAAATAGTAAAGGTTTCAACTGAAAATATATTAGTGCTGTTATAACTCAGGTGAAATTGAAGAAGCATCTATGAGGCTGTAGGTAAGAATTACAACAAAAAGAGCGATTACGAGGACGACGACATCGGTAGATTGTTCGCTATAAAAAAAAAAATGATATGAATGACTTCGCGTTACGTTTGTGTTCTTGTCACACGTAATATTATACATACTGATTTTTTTTCCCAGAAAGAAAAGATTTGATTTCAATTGTATGAAACGTTTTTTTTTTTTTTTGCTGTGGGAAATCGTTGATTATGTAATATAACTGTTTCTTATTTAATATTTAAAAATAAGAAACTTTATTTCAATTCAAAAACTAAAAGGATTATACTTTTATTGATAAATATTTTATTTTTTACTTTTTTTCATATTTAATTTGCCAGAATATTAAAGAATAAACTCAGTTTTCTATCATTGAAAATATAAAATAAAGTTACATTTTAAAAAATACTTGCGATGTCTACTTTTCAAACATACAAAATTTTAACTTTAATTGTTAAAACAAACTATAATTTAATTTATTTTTTGTACTGCGTTTACATTTCTCTATATTCATTATCTGATTAGATTATAAAAAAATGGTTGTGTTGACATAAAAAGTAACCGTTTATTATCTTATTTGAACTAAATATTAGATGCAAAGCTATTATTAAAATAAAATTTTAAGATTTATTAATAATCTGCAAAAAAAAAAATCGTTTTATTTTATTAATAACGCAACGAATACAAAATTTTAATAGAAAAAGAAAAAATCAGTTAACATCTAAATCTCGGCTGATGTACGCGACAAAATTTTTCGCTTCCGTCTTCCAAACTCTCGCGTATATTTTAATACACGTCTCGAGATAAAAAGAGAGGAATATATCAAGATGCGTTTTAATATTCATAAAACGATTCACTTCGGTGCTCCGTAAACCGTCTCTTAAATTGCCGCGCACAAAACTGCGGCTATACTATATATATATAGCCGCAGCTTTGTATATATACATACATGTATGTATATACATACATACATACCATTCATACACACACAAGTACATAAATGTACAAGTACATACGCGCGAGATCGCCATGCGTCTATGCGCGCTTATCGCGATTCTTGAGGCGATCTCTCTGCTCCTCCCGCGCGCTCAAGTTTATCAGCGAAAGAGAGAGAGAGAGAGAGAGAGAGAGAGAGAGAGAGAGAGAAAATGTGTGACGCGAGTCTGTCCATGGTTACGGCAGTACGCGGGATGATTTATTAGTTTATTACGCCAACGCGGAAACACAATAGGATAACTTGTGCTCTGATGCTATAGCTGCGTGTGCACGTCTACGTTTATCTGCACAAAGTTTTGCTCTTTATGTGCCGTTAGTCACGCATATTTACTACTTGTTATTACTTTCTTTTTTTATTTTATATTGTTTTTATTTCGTTTCTATTACGAATCTTGTTTATAGCAATGGGTAGGTATTATTGTTAAAATTTGATGATTATTTATGAGTATGATTTTAATTTTTTTTTAAGTATTTTAATGTACCAATTATAAATTATGATTTTCAAAACTATAATTATAAATTGAAAAGCATTTATTAATCTAAAAAATTTTCATTAAAAAATAATTTTATCAAATGCCAACAAAGACAAATTACCAATTTACTTTAATAAAATCTTTAATAATCTCAAAAACAATTGTTTTTAATAAAAGAAACATTTCGTTATTTTTTTGTTTGCATTCAATAAAAATCTTTGATTTTAAGAAACGTTTTCTTGGCATAACTTTATTGTTTATTACATAATTTCTTACGCATGAATCTAATCGAGAATTCGATTGCAGCGTAACACAATATCTCATGCGTATGTGGGAATTCTGCACGAGTACATTGAAAGGTCAATTTAATGATCCTTGAGATTGTATAACGGTTTTTATGAACCAAATTATAGCGCATCCTCAAATCTATATTTAAATTTATCCGTGTACGTATAATTAATCGGCATGATTGAAAAAAAACCGAAATTAAAATAATTGTCTTTGTAATCGCAGTACTCGACGTATTTTGTAATTACAACTATAATGTTGATAGACATATGATAAAATTGATGCATAAGATTGATCATATACATATGATAAAATAATAAAATGATGTTTAAAATATGATGCAGATATATAGTGTAAATAAATATATATAGCGTAACAAAATATCGCAATATTCTTTGTACTTGTACAGATCTTTTTAATTAATAAAATTAATATTTAAAAAAAAAATATAAATAATAATTCAATACATAAAACATGTTTGATTTCACAAAATTTTTCAAATTTCATAAATTCGATAATTTATAAGTTTAATTGAGATTTACTATGATCAAGTAGTGGTTGTTAGAGATTAATCTTTATAAAATTATTTTAAATAAAACATTAATTTATGCTATTTCTTCTATTTTTGCAATCATGCAAATTTAAAAACGATTTTCTTAAAAAATTTCTCCTCAAAAAAATCTCTAGCGATCGAAAAACGAACGTCACGTTTGATTACATTCATTTTCATTTGCTCTACAAATAAAATTCGCATTCTCGATTTTTTCCTTTTGAAGTCGTTCGATGAGATTATATACATGTATATGCATGTAGATAGAGATGGAGATAGAAAGAGAGAGAGGTGGGGGGAGGAGAGAGAAGAATAGACAAGACAGTGTCGGTGCACGATCGTTGGCCTCGTTTTTCTAATTAAAGTTTGGGTTCTTCACAAACGGCATGCAGTTACAAACGTTATCTCACATACGCGACTGATCTTTTTTTTTTTTTTTTTTTTTTTTTTTTTTTTTTTTTTTTTTTTTTTTTTTTTTTTTTTTTTTTTATCTAATTATTGGATTCTGTCATTTTCGTACTTCCACAAATTCTCTCTTTCCCTCTCTCACTCTCTTCTGTTCGCCTTGTCGAGTCTGGATATCTGTCGCCGTCGTCGTCGCTGTGACACTCGAATAATTTTGCAGGTCAAAAGTATGAGAGAAAAACGGAGAGTGAGAAAAGAGAGAAGAAGCCAAGGGTTTCTTGATTTAGTAAGGCATTTCATCTTGTCACACCAATTTAATTTTGATGGTTGATTATGGTTTTGATTTTAACTGATCATTGCTAATAAAGAAAATAAATAATATTTCATAGATGCCTTAGAGAGCTTGGTTTACGATTTATTTTGTTTAATTATTGATGACAATGAAGAGAAAGGGTGATTGTTATTACCTGTATTATAGTATGCAAAATTTTTTAAAACTTTCCATTCTAAATATTGCGCTGTAAATTTAATTTTTATTATTGTGAAAAAACAAAAAAAAAAAAAAAAAAAAAAAATAGCATAAATCAGTTATATATTTAAATTTATATTAGATTATAGAAAATTTTTTGATAATCTTGAATTTTTTTACGTTATCTAATTTTTACTTAAACTTCAAATTATTATAAAGGATGATTTACAAGAAATCCTTTTCCGATGAAAATCAATCGTTATAAAGCATTTACGTATTTGCGAACTTAAAAAAATGTTCGCAATAACGTGCTCACTTTATATTAATCTATTCATCCTAAATATCCTTTCTAATGTTACTTGGTTTTGTTAAAACTTTCCAAAATTACCTCGCAACGGCAAACCAATTTGTCACGTCGAGATACAAAGCGCGATGCTTTTTATACGTTTGCGCGCATTAACAACGCACCATTCGGTTCGACAAATGTGTCGCATATCGCGCGTTTACCCATCGTCTACATATGTATACATATATATGAGTGTGTGCATTCGAAAAGACTATAACGCTATCGTGTTATCCTCGTATACGGGTGCAAAAGAAAAAAAAGAGAATTTGAATAAAAGTGATCTCCTAGCCGTGCAAGCGCACAAGCCGTTAACGTTTCCAACCTTCCGAGAATATCCGACGCGCGCACGCGATTATTATGCAAATTATGGAATCTGTAGAGAAGTAGCGTTTCTCTCCTTCTCTCTCTCTCTCTCTCTCTCTTCCTCTCCCTCTCTCTTTCTCTACCTGAGAGAGAACCTGCGCTTTTACCATTAATCTTAACCTGCACGGCAGCAGTCAAGCGGCAGTTAACTTGAGCCAGCGTACGTGGAACATTTCGCGTTGGATGGATTTAAGCTTGTACGGAAAAGACGTTTCAAAAAATTTACTTAAGAAGTATGAAATATAAGATACATTTTTTTTTATACATGGCTTAACAGTTTGATGATTTATTGAACGAGTCGTTATATTTTTTTTTTTTTTTTTTTTTGTTTTTATGAAAAGCATTTTTTTTTTATTGATTAATGCAGCAGCTAAAAATATAAATATAAGTTTTTTAAATTTTGTAATATATTTAAATAAAAATAACTTCATAAATAATATTATATAGTCGATAGATTTGCGTCGATAAAGGAGTTCCGGAATAGCTTAATAAAAATTATAAAAAAATATGTTAAAATAGTCGATAATCCAAAATGCAGAATAAAAATAAAGCATAAGATAAGCATGCTATAAGATGTTTTTTAATTAAATAATAAAAAGAGTAAAGTATATATATATAAGTACTTTAAAGACTTTTCTGAAAAATATTTTCACAAAAAATTTTTTAAAGTTATAAAAGTCTTACTTATATTTATAAAAGTTTATTAAAAATTTAAAATACATCATAAAAGAGTATATTTTTTTTTGTGCACATTTTAAAAACGTTTATATTCTCTCTACTATTTATAATCTATACTTTAAATCACCGATAAAAAAAAAAATTAGAATTTTCTAAATACTTCGTCGCACGAAAGGGACAACAGTTCAAAATATATTTTATCAAAATATGTCAATCATTGTGAAATGTTACCTATATATATCGTGCATACACACGCACGCACGCATATACGTTGAAATATATTCTCTCTGATCGCTCGAGGGCGAAAACCTGTACAGTTGAGCGATCGAAGGGGTTCCGTCAACTTCTTTTTCTTTCCCCGAGCTTCACCTTCCGTCTCATCGTCTTCGTTTTTTCTTCTCTCCCTCTTCTCTTTTTGTATCTCTCGCACTTTCTTTATCCATCCGCGCGAGAGTACGACGGGTTTCCGCGTCTTTATACGGGAAAAAAGCATAATTCTATAGCAACGGCAATGGCATGGCAATGTGAGAGCTCTGTGACGACACCACCAAAGTACATCGCAAGCTATAACATCGCAAACTGACCTACATTTGCTCCTTCTGGAGTGACGTGATTATGGAGAGAGAGGAAGAGAGAGAGAGAGAGAGAGAGAGAGAAAGAGAAAGAGAGAGCGAGAGGGTAGAGATGGAGATTCCTAATGAAAACATTAAAATTAGAAATGCTCACTCGTTCTGTTTTTTCATCAACTTTTCTCTTCCTCTCTCTGCTCTTCCATTTTCGTCCGGATTTTTTTACTTTCCTTCATTCTCATGTATTTGTCGTTGTTTTCACGCTGCTTTTCTTCTCCCCTTTGTATTCTTGGTACTGAAATATAGAATTTTAATAATTCTTTAGATTTTGGTGAACAATTTTTAACCGAATGAAAAAATTTTGCGATGTCATTTAAGATTGTAAAATTGTTTGAAACATTTAATACATAGAATTTGTTTTGTGGCTATTTATTCCACTTCTAAGTTTATAAAGACGAATGAAATGTAAGACAATATAAAAAAAATTTCATTCATTAAACTTTTTAAAACGCATAAAATTCGTTAATTAGCGAAGTACCTGTTAGCGGTTTATATATATATATATATGTATGTGTATATCAGTAAGTCATATACCGTTGGAATTAATTAAATTCGCTTGGCAACAATTAATTAATTTGTATATTTTTTGAAATATGAAATTCTTCTATTTTAAAAATCATGGGCCTGAAGTTTGCAACGTTAGAGTGAAACGAAATAATTTTTCACAATTAAATAAAACTGCTAAAAATGTACAAATTATATTTAAATCCGTATCTGAATATTAGGTTATGCTATAAAAGAATAAGTCTGAAAAAATATAAATATAAATTTTAAATAAAAACAGTTTTTAAAAAATTTCATTAGATTCCAACGTTGGAAACTTCAAACCCATTAAGAATCAATTTATTGGTTCACTTCAAAAAAAATGTTTTTTTTTTTTTTTTTTTTACTAAACCTTAAAAAAATTTAAACCTTTTTTTTGGATGCTTTTATCAAATGATTAATGTTTGTATATCACAATACGAGTAATACATTTTAAAATTAGGATCATTATGCCTGACAAGCTTTATTATTCACGCGTACATCCATTATTTTTGTGCGATATAAAGTATTGCTTCTCTCTCTCTTTCTCTCTCTCTCTCACTCTCTCTCTCTCTCTCTCTCTCTCTCTCTCTCTCTCGGTGTTGTTATTCTTTCGAAAGCTTTGAAAAGCAGTGAAAAGCTCATCTCATTTGTATCGTGACGGTGCTGTTTACGTCTTATAGCTTGCGCTTGGAAAAAGTGCAGTTGTTTGTATTTTTTAAAAACTTGAGACACTTTCAGGTCAAACCAGTGACGGCTTAAAATTTATGGACACTCGTTATATTCTATTCTCAAATGTTATTCGCAATCGAGTGTGATTTTATGCTAAACTTGTTTATATGCATTTTTAAAATTTTTTATATATATCATAATTTATGATAGACTTCTTCATTTGGTAATATTTTATTTTTTCTTTCATACTATTTTAAAAGAGAATGAAAAGTATATTTTAATTTTCTTAGAATTTATTATTATAAATAATATGAATATATATAGATATAAAAAAAAAAAAAAAAAAAAAAAAAAAAACAGTGAATTGAGTAGCAATAAAATTTACATATTAATCTTCTGTTATATCAAGTATAAACAGCTTTCAAACTTTAAATCTTAATTAATGATAAAGAAGAAAGTAGACGTTGGTTCGCAATAAAGAAAACTCACTTAAAATCGCAACTTTCAGAGTTTTAAAACAACACGATAAGAAGAAAAAAGAGAGAAGAGGTGGTTGCGCCCTTATCGGTTGTTTACTCATTGAGTTGACAACAGGATAATTATAAAATTCAAATAGCGTCGTTCTTACGCTGATTTTTAAATAAGTAATTCGCAACGCGCTAATGACAGCGTCTATTGCATATTAGTATTTATTAGTATTGAGTCTTGACTGTAATATCACTTGTGTAATATTTTTATACTTTATTTTTAATTTTTATTTATTATTTTTATTGCATTTTTTTTTTTTGTTTGTACCTATTGTACGAATAAACATATATCTATCTATTTATCTATCTCTTTCTCTTGCTATTTACCGTGATAACAATATAATTCTGAATACACATTTCATGGTAGACATTTTGCCCCGCAGTCGCGCAAAACTTTCGCGCTCTCTTCTTCCTTCTTCTTTCCCTTATTTCCTTTCTTGCATTTTTCGTATTGAAAAACTTTTGTAATTCATCTCTCACGTGGACTTTAGTTTTCGCACTATGTAAAGAAAAGGGAGAGAGAGAGAGAGAGAGAGAGAGAGAGAGAGAGAGAGAGAGAGAGAGAGAGATTTCCATGGAAAGAACCGGAACAGCATTCCGCTCTTTCTACATCCTTGGCACATAGCGTCTCCCATGTTTTTCTTTCTTTTTTTCCGGCACAGTATTCTCTTGTCTCTGTTCTTTCTTCTCCTTTTTTCATTTTAATTTACGCTACTCTCTCTTTACTCTCGCTTCACTTTACTCCCTCACTCATTCATTTTCTCCGCTGTACACAATATTATTCAATAATTTATTTAGCGTATTTACAAGATAATTTAATTTAGGTTGCCGTTTTTCGACATTTTTGACGCAAGAATTTTCGATTGGGTTTTATGGAATTTAATTATAAGTTAATTAGAAAATTCATTAAAATATGTTTTTCGGTTTTATTTTTTAACGCTTTTGCTTAACTTATTATAATTATTATATTAAAATAATTTAGTTTACTACGTAAAAAAAATTGCAACTTCACGCAAATTTTTATTCACATTATATTACTTTTTGGTAAAATAAAATTTGAATCGCAAGATTGTCAATAATATCGATGCGAAATTGCTAAAAAAAAAAGTGTCTTAGAGTATGAATTCAGCGCATGATTAAATGGTGAAATGTAAAATATATTTTTCGCTTGAAAGCCTTGATTTTGTAAAGAATAAGAAAAAATAGCGTTTAGTTTTTTTTTGCTCTTTCAGCTCTAAGAGAAATTCAGGTTCTAATAAATAATTAATTTTCTTTTTTTGACACACGATAACTTAAAAATTGGGTTTGAGTGCTTAATAATTAAAAAAATCCGTACATTATTGTATTATACAACTTCTTGTTGTAAATTCTTGGGTAAAAGTTAAAAATATTGTATTCTTCCACATATTCAATTAAAAATTTATTAAACCTTACTTACCATAAATGTTAAAAAAAAATGTACAAAATAAAAAACGCAGTGAAAAAGTCTGTTTCTAAAATTAACATATTTATTAAAAAATAATACTGATATATATAAAGAAAGTACATTTAGAGCTAGATTAACGTTCGACTTAGCATCTCCTGGTACACGTTAAAGCAGCCGAGTCGAATATCGTAGCCTCGTCATAATTTAATAATACGACAATCGAATCAACCAAGCGAAAGTCATAGTGCAACGCGTGTGCGCACAGATGTAGAAAGGGAAGAGAGAAAGAGCGAGAAGGAAAAGAGAGTTATCGCGATTCAACATATTGCGAAATAAATAAATCTCCCTGTTGATTTCGCTATATGGTGCTCCTTGCACAAAAATGTAGATCTTCATTATCAAGGCTGTGTCATATGCTCCGGATTTAATATATATATATATATATAGTTATTTAAAGAAGATATGATTGTATAATGATTCATAAACTACTATTTTATAAATAGTGTTTTGTGTGCTTTATAAAAGTTTTTATAAAAATAAATTCTAGCATTAAAAATTAATTCTAATATTTTTTTACTGTTCATAGATTTTGAAATATTATTTTTTTTTATTTTTTATTTTGAAATATTAAGAACAAATTAGAAATTGTTTTGGATTTTATTAACTAACCAAATTATTGCTGATGATAAAATTTTGTTAGCGATACTAATGTCTAAGATGTATTTTATGAAATTAAGAGTATAATAATTAGAAAAATTTTATTTTATATTTAAATGTGAAAGAAAAGACTATGATGATTTAAGTTATAAAATTTGAAATTTGAAATTATTTATTATTAAATAACTGATGAAGATCTAATATTCAAAATGAAAATTGGAGAAAATACTAATTAATAAAATAGTAATTAATGGGTTTAAAGTTTTCAACGTTGGAGTTCAATGAAATTTTTTAAAAACTGTTTTTATTTAAAATTTATATTTATATTTTTTTAGCCTTAGTGTCTTATAGCATAACCTAATATTCAGATACGGATTTAAATATAATTTGAACATTTTTAGCATCTTTATTTAAATGTGAAAAATTATTTCGTTGCACTCTAACGTTGCAAACTTTAGATCCATAATAATTATAAGTTTTTCATTTTTCATTGGAAAAGAAAGAATTTTGAAATCTTTTAAAAATTCATTTTTTTTTTTTTTTAATTAACTTTTAACTGATGAATTTATAATAGTTTATGTTATTGGTGTATTAAGTTTTACGTTAAAAATTACTGCTCAAATAATATCACCTTTTTATAAAGTTATGCAAAAAAGTATCGATTAAAATTTATATTTATTTAAAAGTATACTTTATTATTTTTGTACCTAAATATTTATGTATATTTCACTTGTTTTCAATGAAATTTAAAGCGTTACGATTGTAAATATAAACTTCAATTTCTCATTTTGTTAAGCAGCTTATTTTGTGTATTGACAATTTACAGATAAATTTTAAGATTAAAATTTAATGAACGATTATTTTAAATGTCTAAACCTAAAGAAATATCCGAACTTAGAATATTTCAACTAATAATGAATTTAAAAAGTACTTACAGTAGACCAATTATGAAAGCAAATAAATTATAAGTAAAAAAGATTCTTATTCTTAAGTTCTTATTCTTAAGGTATTTCAGAACTTTTTTCTTAAAAAGTTACTTTGTTAGAAAGTTAGTTTTCTTAAGAGCTTTACTCGTATTTAATTTTATAAAACCATTAAGTTTTTTCAGTAAAATGTAAAAATGCAGTAAATTATCTTTCACGTTAAAATTAACGTATTTTTTTTTTTTTTTTTTTTTTTTTCTCTAAGGAAAGCATTTGTGCCGTAAGCAAAAGTTACTAATTTAAATACAAATAAATAATAGCAAGATTTTTTAAAACGTTATCGACATTATTAGATTAAAAGTTATTAGCGCTTCGAGTGTACTTATTGCGAAACTGTAGAGTCAGTTTTTTTAAATGTTGTAATTGAAGGTTCAAAATGGCAGCTTTGAAGAGAGATTTAGATTGTTTGCGTATTTATTACAGTATCCTTTAGAAAATAATATTGACATTTTTCATACAATTTTTTAAATAAATTTGTACTGATGACATTTTTCGTTAAGTTTCAATATGGTACTCCCGTAGGTAGGGAAAGGGAGGAAGTTAAACAATATCTTTAAATGGCTCGAGCGACGCATCGTTGGAGAGATCTTTTTAATACAAATATTTTTAGGGCGATTCCAACATGATTTCCACAACATGACGAGTAGGCATAGCTGCGTCGAAAACATATGTTCAATGATGCATTGTTTTGTCCTTTTAGCTATTTGAAGAAATTAGATGATCCAATCTCTCTTTCCGCCTAGGGGGATATCATGTTAACATTCTTGTAAATAAGTATTTCTCTCAAAATAATCAAATATGTGTTCAATCGATTTTGATCATTTTTTTTTTTACCAACAAATGTACTTAGGTATCTGAAATAATAACGTTATTATCTGTCGAATTAAAAAGTTATTTATTAATCAATAAGTGCAGATAAAGTTGTAGTTTTAAAATTATAAATAAATATTATTTCAATAAATGTTATATAATTTTAAATAAAAATACGTAAAATTACAAAATCAATAACGACTAATAGTTTATTTTAATAAATTTTACTTTTTTTTTCTACTTGATATTCAAGTTATCGAATGAAACATCAGATAAAAAAACAATTGTATTCGCAATATATAGATTATTCTTCTATAAAAAATTCCATATTTGAACGCATAACTTGCAAAGTTTCAAGATACACCAAGTGCTCGATAATCTTTTCTTTAACCATATAAGAAATAAAAGCAGCCAACATTGTGTCATACACGTTCGGAAACTTAAGGAGAACTTACGCTCTACACGCGCGCTACCAACATTATGCCTCTTACACCACTAACTTTCTCTCTCTCTCTCGCTTGTTCTTTCTTGCACAAACTCGCGTTACGTGCAGATGCGCGCAAAACTGTATATCTCAGGGGCAGAAACTTCCCCGCGCGTGAGAGAAGAGATGTGTATATACGTATACAAGTCACGCCGCGGGTCTCATGTCGCAACTACGACGACGACGACATTTGCTCGTTCGTTGAGGCGAAGGGTGAGAGAGAGACAGAGAGAGAGAAAGAGAGAGAGAGAAGGAGTGAGAGAAATAGAGGAAGGAGAGAATCTCCGCTGGAATGAAATGAGAATTTAACGAAGGTGGCTCGTTTCTCGAGTAATTAAATTTCGCTTTGTTATACCGATTCGCTTCGAAACTACCATCTTTTTCCTTTCCTCTGCTATTTCTTCAATTCTTTGTCATTAGTCTTTTTTTTTTTTTTTTTTTCTTTTCTTACTACGTAAATGTAATTTCTCAGTGTTAAATTTTGTTTGCTTAGTTCAGAGAGTCGCAAAATTCTTCGCTCGTTATGTAAATGAAAACTTTCTACAAAGTCGCGATATAAGACAGTGACAATTGTTTGGTTTATAAAGCGTTAAATTATTTGGTTTGAATGTTGATTAGAGAAATTATAGGATTAGAAACGGTAAAAATATAAGAAATTATGCGATTTAATTTGGTAATACGAAGATAGTTGGATGATAAAATACATATAAAATTATTAACTTATCTTATTATATTAGTATATACTTATTCTTCTTTTAAGCGTTAAATAAGTAATTATTTGCCGATTTATATATATATATATTAAATTTGCATCATAAATAGAATTAATTTTAAAAATAAATATTAAAATATTGTTTAAATAATTGTATTAAAATAATTTATTATTTTTTGCAAGGATTTTGTATTTTATAAACAAAAGTTTTTAATATCAATGTTGTAAGGCATAAAATGTCTCAAGATATTAATATAATCTATAGCATAAATAATTTTATAAATTACAAAATTTAACAATTTCTTTTACCCTTTGACACTTCGACTGAATAATTACATTTTAAAGTACTCAATGCAATTGAAGATTTACCAAGTAAAATAAAAATTGGAAAAAGTAAAAGTAAAGTAAAAGTGTACTAATGTAAAAAGAGTCATGAGTGTAAAAAAATAAAAACTAGTAAAAAGTATAAAAGAAGATGAAAGAAAAAGATTTAGATGGAGCAGGTAAAAAGTGCATGTAATACGCACATTTACCGAAGACGTTGAGTTTTATTCATCATTTTTTCCTTTTTTTTTTACTTTTTCAGTCACTGGTACGAATAAACTTTTCCGTTGTAACAGATAGTTCTTGTTTAAAGAGTGTTATTTATTAAATTTATTACAAATTTAATAAAAATAATTATTAATCGCTTTGAATTCTTATAAACACTCTTTCAAAACTAAATTAAAATAGCCGGTAAATGTTATTTTATTATGCTTAAATTTTATTTAACTTTATATTTGTAATTCAGTAATTTAAATCACTTTGTTAAAATGACCTTTATATTAATAAATTTGTCATAAATTTAAATTGTTTAATTATGTGTCTAGTAATTATTTACAAAATTCCTCTTTTTACGGAAGATTTGGATTTAATTATCTTGTTATTATGAAGTTTTTCGTCATTTTATTACCATAAAAAATGAATGAAAATTATCTTTGTCAGAGTCTCGTCAAGTTCAAGGTGACACTAAAAGTCAAGGTCATGCAAAAACATAAATATACGTTATAAATTACCGTGAACTGTAGATAAAAAATTTTAAACAAAATCGGTTATCTTTTTTATTGAAAAATAAGCTATTGCGCTTCTTTTATTGTTAATTACCGTATTAAAATGTCTTATAAAAAGTATGTTGAACAAAAAAACAAAAAACCATTTTTTAGTTAGGAAGATTTTGCACACAGTAATATTCTTATATATGCTTACTTGATTTCTCGAATCAACACAAAATTTTTATTCAATTTTCTCATCCAATCATAATTATTTGCAATCACGAAATTCATAACATCGAAATATGCCATCTCAACTCGTTGAAAGAGAAATTAATACAAAATCAAATTATTCAATCGGGAATGAAATCTATGAGAACGAATCATCAAATAGCATGTATTTTGAGATCGGGCTGTTCCGAACCTGTATACCAACGGCAATATCCACTTTCGTGTGCCCGGGCGATCCTTCGGTAAGATCAACAAGGATGCGGCGAAGCCGGATACAGGATACACGAGAGCGAGGAGCAAAAGCAGAAGCCACGGTAGCAAATCGGTATAGCAAGCTCGTCCGTACGTCTGTCAGGTGAAGCCACCGTTCCATCGCTTTCATCGTCGTGGTTGCTTGTGGGCTTGGCAAACAGGGCAACGACACGTCACTCCGGTATTGCCCGAACAGAAACCTTCGGAATAAGGATATAGAGAAGAGAGAGAGAGAGAGAGAGAGACAGAGAGAGAGAGAGAGAGAGAGAGAGAGAGAGAGAGAGATGGGTGCGATTGCAGAACTCGCCTCTCCATGAATGACATACGATTATGACCGGACCGGGTAAAGGAGGAGGAGGAGGAGGAGGAGTGCGACCGCAGGACCGCTTCGAAATTGCGGACGGCTCGTAACACCGCGGCAAGTCTCGACGCGCGCGTACATATATATATATATATATATATATATACAGCTAGCCCGTTGTGTACGCCGAGGCGCGAAGGGACACGAGTAGGACGTTAACGACGCTAGTGCTTCGACAATTTCAGACTGTTCCAGAGGTTTCGGCTCGCATACGCGAACGCGCGTCCGCGAGGGAGAGAGCAATGGCTAGTTTTCGGAGATTCGTGGAAATTATGCGGATGGACGCCGATGGGGAGAATTCCGAGAGCGGTCTTGTTGTTTTCAGGGTGAGAGAAGGAGAGGGAAAGAGGAAGCTAGCGGTGCTTCGGTAGGGTATGTATATGCATGTTGCCGCGAGTCATTTTAGGCTGTTTGGCAAGAGTGCTGTGGCTCGGTGTTCTGTGTTATGTGCGCGCGCGGGCGAGCAACGGTCGTCCAGAATTTCAAATGCTTTAGATTGAAACCGGCGAGTGAGCAAGGTTTAGAGGAGGGAGATAGACGTAAAAGCCAATGAAAGGGTTTTGTTTGCGTGCATGTGTAACGCTGGGAAATGTGTGCTTTTGCGAATTGAATATTGTAAACTGGCTTAATGTTTGCTTCATGTTTTATTGTATTTCCTTGTTAATTAAACTTGGGCTTCTTGTTGTTTCTTTACTTTTACAATTATTTTGAATATTATAGGATTTTTAAATATTATTCATTTTTTTTTTTTTTTGGAAATTAATTTTTTTTTTTTGCCTATGTTTCTTTCAAAGTTGAATTTTTATCCGACCGTTTTGATGATTTTTCAATTATTTAAATTTTATTTTATTTTATGATCAAACTTTTAGTCTTGTTATTTTTATAAAATTGATACAGTTCTGTTGAATAAAAGATCAATGTATATTTTATTACAAGAAATTTGCACTAAAAAAAAAAGTAAAAAAATGTATCGTATATTTTTGTGGAAGTTTTATTAAAACTTGTTTAAACATTTACTGTTAATAAAACTTTTTTTCAATTTTTTTTCTTACCCAGCGTTATATTTTTTCTTTTAATATATACAAATATTAAGTAAATATTATACATATAATAAATAATTAGTGACGATACTACAAATAATAATATAATTATTTAATTCAGAAAATTAATAATTATACCCTGCGGATATTTTGCAGGTATATGTATAAAAATAAAACATTTATAAGAATCAACAATCAAACTTTCTACATAGGCGGTTCGAGTTACCTTGTAGTTTCCAATCAATTCAACCAAGCTAGCTAACCGCCGTTAATTTTTTTCTTCGTTTATTAATAGATTACAGCTGAACAGTTGTTTAAGCGTGCGTTATGCGCGTGCAAATATTATGATTTATATAATCGAATACATTTTTTTTATCTTTATAATTAGTTTTTTTTTATTTTTTGCTATCTAATAAATAATAATAATTAATCTCTAACGACTTTAAGCCCTTCCTTAAACATTATAAATCATTGTTTTTTTTTATTAACGAGCATAGATTTACACTGACGTAATGAATTAACGAAGTTAAAAAAAATGCAAACTTAAGGCGTATAAAAAAAAATGCTTGATCGAAATCAAAAAAGAAAATTAAAGCGGTTCTTTCAAACTTAATCCATTTCCTGCCTTGCATCATAATTGGATTCCCATTGCATTTACCCGAGTAGTTTTGTGTCATTTATAACGCGCGGAAAAGAGCGCTTCGTATAGGAAAAGAGAAAAAAAAGAGCGAGTGTAAGAGAAAGAGAGAGAGAGAGAGAGAGGGAGAGAGTACTCGTGCCGTCAAGTCCGGGTAGCAGATGTGTATCTGCACGTGTCTATACATAGTAATAGGTACCAGAATGAGAAAGAAACAGAGAACAAAAGAGTAAGAGAAAAAGAAGACATCGTTTTCCCCGAGAAAGAAAGAGAGAGAGAGAGAGAGAGAGAGAAAGAGAGAGAGAGAGAAAGAGAGAGAGAGAGAAAAAGGGATCGATCTCAGACTGGAATTGTCGTTGTTGACGTCGCCGATGTTTCTCCTCTTTGTTTTCTCCGCCCTCGGCGTTTTCCTTAGCTTGATAACCCATCCTCCTTCTTCCTTCCAAGATCGGAATTTCCACTCACGTGCATTGTCGTGGGCGCCGATATTGGGATACGCTGCTGCTCTATGCCAAGTTATGTGATCGCGCGGGGAACGCGAGCGCGCGAAAATCCTTCGGCTGCTTCATCTGATTGGGCTATTTTGCGCGGCGGGATTTTAGTTTTTCTTTCTCTCTCTCTCTCTCTCTCTCTCTCTCTATATATATATATATATATATATATATATATATATATATATATATATATATATATATATATATCTATCTCTCTTTCTATCTATCTCTCTCGGCAAATCGTTCCGCTCGTAGGAAAAGAATGAGAAGGAGAAAAACGGAAAAAAAAGGTTAAAGAAACTCATTTCTGTTCTTTCTAAGTAGGTCATTTAAAAAAATGCAAATCTTTAATTAAATCTGATGATTATCAGATCACTTTAGAGAACACCTTTTTTTTATTATTTTTTTTTTTTTTCATTTTTTTGTGAAAGTGGCCGATAAAGACAATCACGGCTTATCGTTTATATTCAGCTTCTTTCTTTAAATTCATTCGTTCAATTATTGGGATTCCAATAGCTTCGAATTTTTTTTTCTGTTTTTTCTACAGTTTAACAGTTCAGATACTTCGATGTTTTATTAATTAAATTTTACTTTCTATGAGTAAATTAATCTTTCGTTTTTTATTTAGAAGTTAAATTTAAGGCAATGCATTTTTTAAAGAATTTTTTTCTGTAATAACAAATATATTAATATTAAAAAAGATATAAACGATTTAATTAAAATTTAGTATTTTATTTTCAATAAAATCATCACAAGTGTTGTCTTATCAATTTCATATTGTTAACTTTTATAATTAATAAATATTTAAAATAATATTTACGCATTAGTATATAATTGTATATTATTAGCGTCTATTTTTTTTTCCAAGTAAGAAAATAATCTTTGTGTATGAACTCGTAAAAACGTTTGGAGAATGCATAAATCATACTACCACAAGTGAGTGTAAGACATTTTGTAAATAACTTTAAAAGTAAAAATTGTAAACATAAAGTTTTTTTTTCATAATAAAAAATGAAAATAATGAATAGATTCAATGGTTTAATAACGTTGTATGATATACGTTGACGCGAATAAGCCATAGAGTAACATAATCATTTATTTTATTTGCATAATTTTGGTCTTCATTAAGACCTATCATTAAATTCTCCAAAATAATTGAGTAATAAATCACTGGAATATAAATGTCCAATAAATTTAATGATTTAATATGCTCGTTAAAGGTTATTTTCGTTAAAAGTTTATAATTTTTGCAAAACTTAATTAAAACGTTCCTGCAATTTTAAATATTTTTACATTATTTTTGTTAAGTTTTATGAATACATAATGTTTTTTTCATAACATCATTGCGATTTATTAATCTTTTCGTTTTTTATTAAATGGTATACTTTATTCATTAAAATCATGTACATTATTAATCTTGAAAATTACTTTTTCTCTTTAAAATTATAAACTTTATTTTTGCCAACATATTTAAAAAAAAAAGTGTATCATTTTTAAATAAATAAAATGCAATGTCATTTCATACATAACAAACGCGCAACATTAAAATTATTTAATCCATTAAAAATTTATAAATAACAAACATCATTTCGTAAGCACCATGTAAGAAAAAAAAACCCTTAAAGCGTTATACCTGTTCCGCTGAGATAAGAAAAGACGTGTTTCGTTTTCTTTTTGGGCAACAACCGCAGCGAAGAAAGAAGAGAGAGAGAGAGAGAGAGAGAGAAAAGTGAATTTTTTCGCATAATTTTTAGTGCCTCCGACGTCTTTCATCGTTCGTCCGTCGCTTCATGCGCAAACACATGGGTGAAGCAGCGTCGACAAGCAAACAACGGAGTTAAATGTTTGATTTGATACTAAATCAACAACCCAGTGACGAGCGAGTCTCATCCTTCATCTCATCCTTCTCCTCCCCCTCTTTCTTCTCGATCTGCGTTGCTTATCACGTACACGTAAGTACGTACATACATATAGGTATAAAACCTGTCCCACGGCATCATTAAATCGTTTATATATTCAGCGCGGATGAGTTGCTTTCGTCGTCGTGTCGCGGGGAAAACTTAGGGATGGGAAAAACGGGGCAAAGAGAAGGCGGTATAATTGAAGGGCGTAATCGTGGGTTATTTTTTCTCCCATTGTCTTCACCTGAAATGGTTTTAGCCCGATATATGTGTTGCAAACTGCGTACGCACAACGAAAATATAAAATTCTTTCTTTCGCAGCAGTGGGCCGTGTCGACGCGAAGTTTCGTTTTCACGTGTGGATTTTCTGTATATTTATATTTCTTTGAATGCTTTTTTTTTTTATTTTTCTTTTCTTTTCTCGACTCGGCAGCATAAATTTACAAATTTTATTACAACATATTTGTCTTTCGCATTCGAGTTTCGCGGCATCGCTTTATTTCTGTCTTTTTATTGTTAAATGTTGTTTGTATTTTTATTTCTCAGCTTTTATTCGCCAAAGCCAATTCTCAGGTAAATTATTTACCTTTGAAATTATGATGGGAAAGAAAAGTTACTCAATTTATGAGAATTGCAATAAAAATTACAAATAGGTCTCAAATATCTGTACTTTGCGTAATACATTTTATCTTTTTTATAGCCAAAGAAATAAAGTATTTATTACGTACATTTATATTTTTTCATATTTCAAAAAGCATTATCCGATATAGACGAAAGTATCTTTACTGAAATTTTTCAAGAAAATGTATTTCATGCTCGAAAGAGTAGTCTACAAATAATTTTATGACGTTACTGATCTCGAAAATAATACGCCGCTTAGTAAACTGCTATTATATTATAATTTATAATTTTTCAAATATATACAGTATTATTGAATCGCTTCGCTTTTGCACCTCGAGTTCCTCGACTTTTTCCTTTTCCGCATCATCATCGTTTATTGTCGTTTCTTTCTTTGCACGTTTCACTTTTCTCTCCCTCCCTTACTCTCTCTCTCTCTCTCTCTCTCACTCTCTTCGTTACTCCTCATTGAACAGAGCTACTCAACAATGTAAAATCAGCATAAATCCTGAATCTTCTCGCTTTTCCGTGTCTCTAAAGACGCGTCAACACCGTATAGCATCGTCTGCTAGTCTTGTCGAGATTCCGTAATTTTATTTTATTTCTTGTAATCCTCGTGCTCCTTTGGCACGGGTATTATTCCTGTCTGTCATTTTAAAAATCAAAAATGCACATTATTCATGAAGCGTTAAATTGAAATTCCGGCTTTAAAACATTATCGTTAATTTTATCTATTTTATTCAAAAATTGTTTTTTATATTGAATTACTTGAAATTGAAATGATGTATATAAAAGATGGCAATTTATAGAATATTTTTTTTAGAATTCTGATATTATTCGATTTTAAAGGAAAATTTTTTTGGTTTTATTACTTTAATAAATAAATGAAATAAATGAAATTAAATATTGTATTTTTTATAGATTTTCAATATCGTATAATTTTATCTGATTCATTCTAACTATATGTAAACTACGTTTTATATTCTTCTAATTTTAACAAACACAAATATGTACTAAAAATGTCTATAAAAAAAGTTATAAATAATTTACGTACGGAGTAAGTTACCTAATAGTATTTATTTATCGTAAAAAGAGTATTAGAAAGATATTCATTTATTTAAGTAATTCCAAAAAATGAAGAATTGAACGCACAACATAATTCAATCCAAAACCATTAGTTAAGTAAAATTCATCAAATTAATTTAGAATTGTTAGAGTTCGAAAAAAAGAGCCGAAAAAAATTTGATGAAAATTTGTACATAAGTATAGAATTAAAATATACCTAAAAATGTAATCGCGTTTTGTCCTCGCCATTTCCTCTCCTAATTTTCGCAAAGACCATCAGCAGTTTTCCTTTTTATCCTTTCGCGATTATACCGTTCAACGTTGTACGAAATTCTATCTCGCGCAGCGCACACCTCGACGGCACTCGGATCTACCGAGAATACAACTCCAGCGATGCATTCGGTATACGCTCGCGTATGAATACGACTACGTCTCCATATGTGTGCTTGTGTATACATATGCAAAACCGACGATATTGCGCCAGGGTTGCCCAACGAGAATGAGAGAGAGAGAGAGAGAGTGAGAGAGTGAGAGAGACAGACAGAGAGGGGGAGGAAGAGATAGAGCTAATTGGCCCGTTAATTGCGAGTTGTTAATGAAATTGGGGCCGACACGAGTGTGCTTTTCTCTCTCTCTCTCTTACTATCTTGTTCTCTTGCAGCGCGCACGTTCACGCGATTCGAAACTGACCCTAATTAGGCGCTTTAATCAAGGATTAATGAAGCAAAACTCGCTTCCTCCTCTCGCTCGCGCGAGCGTTTGCATAATTCGGTTCGCCGCGCACTCTCCTTTTATTTTTACGTGTACATGTTTGTATATGTGTGCGTGTATACACACACATACACACACACACATACACGTGGTTGCTTTAAAGATCTGCGCATCCTGATGTGTATATATATATATATATATACACACATACATACATTCATACATACATACATTTATACTTATGCATGCATAAAACGACGATGACGACTTTTCCGTGCGCTCGTTTGCCATTTGCGCGTAAGTATATACAATATACTTGTATGTATATGTATACGTGTGCGGGAGTAATGCTTTACTGCCAATGATACATATTGTAATGCCCCGTAGTTGTGCAAATGTTTGCCGAGCAATTATATTCGGGGCTTTTCGTAAATATGCTGTTTATTGGCTCTTGGGTATATACTACGATGCTCTATGTTTTATCCTTGCGCAAAGTTTTATCGGATTGTTTTACATACATATGGACTTTGCTATTGTATTTATTCTTTATTTCTTTTTAAATTTATTCAGTTCATTGAGATTGATATTTTTAACTGCTATATTTTATTTAAAGTTGAAATAAACTGCCTAATTTATTATTTATTTTATTTTAAAACAATCTGAATGTATTATTTTATAATAATTTAAGAGTGTCAATTTACAGTTTATCACTATGCACATATACATATTTAGTATACCTAGTTATTTCTTTACTTTAACTTAAAATTCGATTATTTGCAGAGAAATAATTATTCACATGATAAAAGAGGGAAAAGTTTTCTTCTTCAAATAATTCTTAATTATTGATTTAAAATATTTTAATTCTAAGTCAACAGTTAAAATTACCAAGTAAGTATTTGAAGTTTAAAATAAATGAAATGAAAAAAAAAGCGTTAAAAAAAAAATAAAATTTTCAATATATACGAGTAAAATTTATGAAAAATGATTTTCTATAATGATTATACTTTAGTAAAAGTTTAATTTACTCAGTCACTGCTGGAAGTATACTACTTCATGTATATGTATATATATATATAAAGTAGTATATTTCCATCCACCGGCAGATGCAAAACGCATGGCGCTCTTGCTCTCAAACGAAAATGAATAAACAAAAAGTTATGGTTTAACTATAAGTATGGTCAGTAATAGAATTTAGTTTACAGGAAACTCCGTTCAAGCTATGAAGTTTTACAACCCGAGGTTTTTAGAAATGAGTTTAAAAAGGACGTAATGCTGGTTTCCAATTTGTTACAATTTTCAGCGCTAGTTAGTACGCGCCGATTTCTCCGCACATACGTGTAATCTCACGGTAAACTTTTCCATTTGAAAACATGCGAATTTGTCCTTTCCGTGAATTTCATCAGGTTGTGTGCGCTAAGTGCCGTATAATTTATTTTTGGTTACTCGATTAGGATATATATATATATATATATATATATATATATATATATATATATATATATATATATATATATATATATATATATATATATATGTATTTTATATGAACTAAAAATATAAAGTTTTTGTTTCAATGTTGTGAATGAAAGAGAAACTAGATTCCCTGCAATTTAAAATATAGCGGAATAAATGCTAAATAAAGTTGTACTGAACATTATGTAATTGACAGTAAATAAAATTAAAAATTTAAAATATATATCTTTTGTAACGTTGACAACTGCCAGTATTAAATCTCGCTAATAATAAATAGTTTTATAAAAAAAAAATTTAATTTAAAATTTTTTATGTAATTATCAAATAAAAAATCTGTATGTATAGGTTAATATAAACATTTAGGGAGGTAATAACAATCGATGTTGTACGATTAATTATATACGAGCATTCTTTAATCACGTACTGTATTTAATCTTCTAAATAACTATCTAATGTCCGAGATATAATGATATCACTATTTTTATTAGAAAAACTTTTCTTAAAGCTTATATAGTACATTCCATCTGAAAATAAATAGAGTACCTAATCACTTTTATAACCACTCCAACATTGTTAATTGGTGGAAAAGTAGTAAGAAAAAAAGAGACCTACATCAATCTCGCTTGAAACTCGTAAACGCGAACTCCTGGAAAATTTTCTCATCAATCGTCGCGACGCCGTAGCGATTGCGAGCTCGCTCCGATCATCGCGATTCAAATATCGACGGGTATGTCGCCAGTGTATAAGCTTAGAAAATATCTCCTTATTCGTATCGAACGCGCGGGCGCGCGACGATCGTTTCGAAAGCTAGCGGGCCTTAAAAATATTGACCCGAAAAGAAAAATTAAAAAATGTACATATGAGAAGCAAAAAAGCTAAGGTAGAGAGAGAAAGAGATAGAGAAAGGATAAGGCAAGAACCCCATCGAATCCTCCTTATAAGCATGGGATTCGCCAAATAAGGAAATCGTGTCCGCGTGTAAAAGCCAGTCTCTCTCGCGGGCGTGGATCCAAACGCGCGCGCTACGATGCAAACACGCATATATATATACACACACACACACACACACACACACGCGCGCGGCGCGGCATATAAATAAAGTCGCGCACACAAGCCGCCCGCCAATTAAAACGCTCCTTATTGAGGTGCCCCTAACGAGCCCCTTTCGACTTCTCTCTTTGCGCGCGGAAACTTTCACTCGCGCCCGTTATAGGCTTACCGCGTGCGCTTATACTTACGCGTATTTCTCTCTTCTTGTTTTTTCTTCTTTTTTTAGAGGGGAAAAGAGAGAAAGAGAGAAAAAGAATGCCCGTGAGTATGTATGCGGATGAAGAAAGAGAAAAAGACTATAATAGGTTGCCGATTCTCTCTCTCTCTCTCTCTCTCTCTCTCTCTCTTTTTTTCACTTTCTATAGCGGGAGGCCGATCACGAATTCGCGAAGAGAGAAGAATGTCTGAAAACGAGCGAGTTTGCACTTATTTACTCGGGAGTGAACGGAGAGGAAAGGAAGCGAATACGAAAGGGAAAATGTATGTGATATCGTTTTTACGAGCTTGCAAGGGCGTAATGAATCCTCTGTGCCCTTAAATTTCGAAATACCAACGGCGTGCGTTGTACTCTCTCTAAATGTCTGTTTTTTGTTTTCATTTTATTTTCGCCTTTATTTTTTTAAAGGGGCGGGGAAATCGGCAATACGCGCGTAAATAGCATACGCGTTTTATACGGAGCATCGACTACCGCCGATGGCTTTGCAATTTTTATTGCTCCACGTGGGGAAGGGGAGGGGGGAGAGAAAAAGAGAAGCGAGTACTGAAAAAACGCGTAAGATGTGAGTGGAAGGGCCGTGAAAAAGATTGAAAAATTGTAAGTTCGCGGGTTGCGCTGCGAAGCTGAATTTTTCAAATAGTTTGCGCTGTCGTATACATTGAGAGAGAAAGAAGAAAGAAGAGGAGAAAACGTGCTAAAGTACGAAAACTTTTTGTTAGCAAATATTTTTTTTTTTTCTTGACAAGATAAAAGAAGCGATGAAATTGATGTAGCTCTTTTCGTAAAATGAGCCGGGGATTGCGGATTTATTCAATAATCTTTTGATAGGTTAGGAATTTTCAATTTTAACGATTACTAATTTTTTGAATATTTTACATTATTCGTTTTACAAATCGATGTGCATCATTAAATTTTATTTAAATTATTCCTTTTACATTTATACGCTTTACAAATGTATGCAATTAAAAATTCTTAATCGAAATTCCAATAATTTTAGTACCAAACAAAGCAATAATTTTATACGTTTTCCTAAATTACTGCTTTGTTTTTATACCGAAGTAGTCATTATTATGTTTGAAAAAATAAAAATTATAAATTTATAAATAATATTTTGTAAAATTTTTTTTTTTTTTTAAATTAAAGACTGCCGTAAGCCTTAAAAAATAAAATTAAATCCATTTCATTTTGCTATAAAGAAATAGTAAAATTAAGTATAACATAGTTAGTAAAATTTATTTTGTGTTTTAACAATGTTTGTAACAACAAAGAAATAGTAAAAAAAAATGGAAATTCATCATCAAAAACATTCTAAAAAACAGTGACATAGCCGGTTTCATAAGATAATTTTCAGTGGCTGCAGAATAACTCGATGATTTCACTCATCGATGCGCATACTGGTGAAAAAAAAACAACTTAGCGCAGATTACCTTTTTTCAAAATGACGCATTGAAAGAATCTCTACGATAAAAAAATAAAAAGGAAAATAAATGACCATTCCAGATTAATCACTTATCGCATATTCATGCCTGCATCAGGCGTTTCTCGGCATACGTCACATTTATTACTAGAAACGTTCGACACCCGACGATATCGCTAGCAGTAACGATAGACGTTTTGTTCACTTTTTTTTTTCAACTCGTCTCTCTTTATACATATATGCAAAATGAAAAAAAAAAAAAAAAAATAGTAAACAATAAAAAAAAAAAAAAAATTGACAACAACACGAACGAATCACACGAGTGAAAAGACGCGCGCGCGCGTGTGAAGGCGGTCAAGGGTGTGAATCTTTTTTTTTTTTTTTTTTTTTTTTTTTTTTTTAAGATTCGCTCGCCGGTGTAAATAATCGCGAACGTGCCGATGAGTAACGTCGACGGGACTACTGCCACATGTGGCTCTCTCTCTCTCTCTCTCTCTCTCTCTCTTCCCCCCCCCCCCCTCTCGCCCCTCGTGAATTATTACTCGCTTGACAAGCGGCGAGTGAACAGCCAATCGTCCGAATATATTTTTCGTTGGATCGTTTGCGAGATATGCAGCTGTTGGTTCAATCTCTGATTTTAAATTTTTCTTATGAGAATTGTTTTTCTTTTTCCCTTTTTTTTTTTTTTTTTTTTTTTTTTATGTGACTGCGTAAAATTTCTCGAAAAATTATAGCATTATTTTTCTTTATCGTTGAGTCTACGTATAAGAAGCAAGTAAGCCTTCAACCTATTTTAAGATTTTTGTGTTCGATAGATCATTTTTAATTATACGTATTAAAAATTAAAAAAAATATGTCAATAAATAAAATAATTTTACATAAAATCTAAAATAAAAAATATCTTTTTATATAAATAAATATTTTTTTTTTAATTAAATATATTCCAAAAATATAATTTTTTATTTATTGAACGAAGAAGATTGAGTTATATGCGATACGCATTACCTACAATGTCACTTTTAATTGAAATCAGTTAATCCAGCTTAGACCTGCAAATTAAATTTACTAAGACTAACGTATCTGAATACATCAATATTACAGCCAGTATTGCTAACGTAAATTAAATTATAAGTTTAACTCAATGTGCATTATACACACGTATATTGTGCGATGATATTTTTAATAAAATTTTTATTAATGTGATAAATTTATTAGGGAGTTCATTTTTTTTTTTTTTTTTTTCTTTTTTATAACTAATGTATTATAAAACGAGGAGATTAGTTTCAATATTAAAGTAAAAAGAGCATAATGTAAATTTAAATATAATTTTCTCGTACCTAGTATATCAACAAAGATTTCTTTAACGGAATAAAAAGTTTAGGTATACATAAAATTTGATATAATACATATACATGCAGTGTATGTATTATATAAAATTTTATGTATACCTAAACTTTTCATTCAAAATTAAGAAACAAATAACATTATTATTTTTATTTTTATAAATATTCTTTTTTATAAATAATTATATAAAAATTAATATAATATTATTATCAAGCGACCTTACCTTTTCAAAAGATAAAAGTTTACATAATAATCGTTTATCCCGTAAAGTAATTTATTCGTTTTATTAATCTTTATAAAATTTACATATCTTACTAATCTTTATTCGTATACTATGAGAAAATTTTATTTAAATTTACATGATATTTTTATTTATTTAATATGTAATAATAAATTAATTAAAAAAAAAAAAAAAAACTAAATTTACGCTTTCTACTTTATTGTTTACTTTAAAATTTTAGGAAATATATTATCGTATAATAGGTTATTAAAATTATAATTATTCATTTAAATTTGTACGACATAATGTTATTAAAATATAGCGTGCCAAGTACATGTGTATATATAATTTAAACACACAATATCGCCATAATTAAAGTTACGAAAAACGAAATTGTAAAGTTACTAATTATACCGTTTAATTTCCGTACTTAAACATTTAATTAATTTTGAACTCGCTGATACCACGCACACAATTTTTCACGCGTGCAACGTCGTCCGCGAATTAAAAACGTTTATTCTGAGAACGAGAAAGGGAACGTCGTTTGCGCAAAAAAAAAAATAAATAAATAAATAAATGTTGTACACTTCAAAGTAAATATACCACTCGACGGTCGGAAAATTTACATCGTTAAAAAGAGCCAAAATCGATGTAATTAGCATTACCGAATTACTTTTTTTTTTTTTATTCTTCGTACGACGCATCGTTAAAAGTTTACGTCGGACAAATGTTTATCCTCGCGCACGTACGAGGATTATTGAATCAAGCAATTCCTACATGTACTAGGATAATTTCGTTTCGTACCTCGCAAACTTCAACTTTTTTTAACGCTTACAGCGAATACATGTATATACACCAAGAATCGTTCTTGAAATAAGGTTTACATGTTTTCTGTATTTTTTTCTCTGCGAGCGACCTATTGAGGTTTACGATAAAAGCACGCATTTTCGCAAAACGAGCTCTTTCTTGGCAAATAAATTATCCGTGACGGTTAAATTAATAGAAATGACGCAACTTGTGTATGTGTGTGTGTGTGTGTATGTGCGTGTATTTGCATTCTGTGAGAAGCGAGGGAAGAGTTTCGATCTTCTATTCGATGTAGAGCTTCGGAGGTTGATGTACTCGTATACTTTAGCAGAAGGTCTGCTATATTATGCTCGTAGTAAGCTTGCAATTACCTTAACATAATGGCAGCGCATATGCTCAAATGATTAGATTACGTATGTCGTTTCAAATGTTTTTTATGAATTTATTCTTTTTCGCTGTACATTTTTTTAACAACGTATTTATTTCTATCTCGATATATTTTAGTATTACACGGATGAATTTTTTGAAGCGCTTTAAGAAGCTTATTTTGGAAATTTATATACAAAAAATACGTTTTGAATTCTATCAATTTATTTTGATCAATAGTAACTTTAAAAATTCGCGATTTGAAACGAAACAAAATTTTGATGCCGTATTTCTTATCCAATATTTACTTTATGTTTTAATATGAAAAAAAAATTTTGTTTTTTCATAAATTGATTGATATCTAATATTAGATGTAGCATCAGGTTTTGTTTTTATTTTATTTGCATCTATATATTTATTTAAAATATGGAAATTGCATAAATAAATGAATGACGAAAAATAAAAGTAAGTAAAGTAGAAACAGTATTATTATTATAAATATTAAATTTTATTAGTTAATGTTTATCAAAGCAAATTGTTTATATATATATATATATATATGAAAATTGTTCTTCAATAACCTTTTTGTTGAATTAATTTGCCGCATAATCAGTAGTTCATAAATAGTTCTCTTTCGCAAATTTAATAAGAAATTAATTTATATTAATAATTATGCTTTGGAAGTCTTACCAGCATGTAATTATATTGTATGAAAATCAAAATAAATCAGAATAATATTGGAATTTGTAATAAAGGTTCTCTAAAATAAGAAGTTTTAGTTATACAAATGAAAATATAGTTTTTCAATTTGGTTCAGTATGTGAATGATTTAATGAAAGAGAAGTTGGATACATCAGCTTCATTTCATCAGTTGTAGATGTAGTAAGACATTGAAATATTTGGGTGATACTGAAAATACAAATAGTTATTTAATAAAACTTTTAATAGAACTTTAAGTAAAAATTGAGTGTCTGCGTAGGCGTTGCAACAGAAATTTCAGTCTACAATGTACTTTTATATCTCCTTCAATTAACGCAACATAATTACAGACTTTAATTTTTCTTAATTCTTACGCACTCATAAAACAGAGAAAAAAGCCTATTGATCCACCCACACTTTCATATATAACCTTCGTACGCATGCATATCAAAAAGAGAGAGAAAGAGAGAGAGACACCCGCGTGTCGGTGTCCGCTACAACAAATCGTTTCGAGACTCGCTCTGTGTTAAGCGAAACGTCATTTTCGCGTCTCTGAATTCAAATTTAAATAATTAATATTACCGTACTACGATTAGTGGCCAGTTCACTTGTTTGAATTTGTTGGATCTAAATCGGTTGTTGGTCTCCATTGAGTACGCATGCACATGTGCGATTAGCAGACTTTAGGATATTTTAAAGATAAGATTGATTTTTTTTTTTTTTTTTTTTTTATTTTGTCAAGTCGAATTCTTAACATTTTTATAGCTTAATCGATAATTGATAGACGTACATGTATATATATATATAAATATATATATATATAGCATATCTCAAAAACTCGTATCATCATATTATAACGAAAATAAATAATACAACTCTACGACAAATCAGATGCTGGAAGCTACTGTGGAAAATCCAAGCGAATAACAGCTATCTATACGTAGCAAAATTTTAAATAAAAACACGACGAGAAGCTGTTCTTGCATAACGAAAATAAGTCGATGTCCGAGTTCACTTATCGATAATCTAATAAATCTTGATATTACGTTTTACTTCGTAAGTTGTTACAGTACGAAGGTTTTATTTTCTTTTTGCTTTCGTGTTTATTCTACTGTGAGTGAATCGTCAACATTACGTATTAATTTTTAAATGTTCACATGTAATTAAATAGCTTAAAATTATTTATGTATTACTTGTTGAAGAAGTATTGATTAATGAACAAATATGTATCATATTTTTTTATAATAGTGACACCGAGTTACAATAGGAGCAAATCGTTTGTAGTATTTATTTTAATTTATTACTTGAGGATTAAAAAAGTTTGAAGGTGTTTAATTCCGAGTTATGGCATAATTTTTTTTATAAAAATATTACGGATTTATCCAACTTGCTTATTCGTAATAAAATATTATTGTACTAAATCCGTTAAAAGTTTGATAAGAAATAAAGAGAGAAGGAAAAATTTGAACGGCGTAATTTCTTCGAAATTTAATTTCAAGAGATTATTCATTGTTAATGATAATTATTAAAAAAAAAATTTTATTCTCCAGTATTCGCATAAAAGAAAATGACAATTCATTTAAAAAAATCTAAACCGTAAAGTCTTGAAAAATCTTCGGATTAACCGATGAAAATGTCCGATACTCGTAAAAAGTAAATTATCATCAAGCGAAACACGCAGCAAAAGTAAACTTTGAAAAAAGGTTACTCTAAAAGTCAAACGTTACCGAACTTCGCTTTTAAAAGCTTGTAGAAAATAAATGTAATAAACGGCTGTTCGTAATGTAAAGTTTAAAATAAAATAAAAAAATAAATAAATAATACAGAGGAGTAAAGTGAGAACGTAGCGTAACGAAAATAGGAAGAGACTGCTAGCTCAATGAAACGATTACGCAAGCAAGTAATTCTCGCGACGAGCGATGTAGATTAGAAGGTCGCGCGCGCGCGCGCGCGTTATGTGAATATGGTATATAATACACACTCGTGTATACACGCGAGTGCCGAGTCAGCCGTCTCAACGTCGAGGATAGACGCGTCGAGCATCGCGTGTGTACTATTATACGAGTATATGAGAATATGAACATACGCGTATAGTGCCATATGTACGGCGTTGGCAGTTGTCGAGTCGGTGCTGTTGCTGCGCCATTACCTCTTTGCACTCGCGCTTTTAGAGGGACTAAGAGGAAAGACGCTTTGCGTGTACAAGAGAGAAAGACAGAGAGAGATAGAGAGAGAGATGTAGTAGATAAGAGGTGAATCTAGTGTACGAAAAGTATCTGTAGATGGTAAATGCTGATTGAGATGGAAAAAGGTACGGTTGATATTTTTACGGGCGTAAATACTAAATTACAATTTTTGCGCTTTTAAGACGCACGAACTACTCATTGACATTCGCGTTAAAAGACGCGTTGATGTGATATTACTACATCGTCGTTTTATTACACTCGATATTTGTTTTATGGATAATCGAGCCTTACGTTTGCTTTTAAATTGTGAAAATAATTTGTTTTATTATCGTTTAATTTTAAATGATAAGTCTTCTGTTTCATTGCGACGTTATTTACGTATTTCATTGTGAATCATTAGTAAAGCGTGGCTAACTTTTCAGTTAAGCATTTTCTTTTGTTTCTACCTAGTTGAATTGTAGTTACATAAAAAAAATAAACAATGGATATTTCCATTTTTTTTTTTTTTTTTTAACCATTTTTAAATAAACAAATTTATTTTTATATTATAAAAATAGTATCGATTAGTCTGACAATAAAACACAAAGAATATAATGAAACAATTTGCACAATTAATTTTGCTAAACAAAAGCGCATTATTATTCGGTTACAACGGTTGTGTTTTGATCAGAATTTCATACTTAATAGATACGATTCAATTACGAGACTTGAAATGCAGGAGCTTTTGAATATGTATACGCTCGTTGTACTAATTATATTATAGTTGAAAATTTGAAGCTCGTACGTTGAAGGCATCGACAACATTCTATCTCGTGAAATTTAACGAATCGCGCGTTATCGAAATATGAAAGCTGTTTAATATATCGGTGAGGTAAAAAAAAAAAAAAAAAAAAAAAATTAAATTTAAATAAAACGTCGATGAATATAACGCGTAATTTTTTTATTTATTATTTTCCATGAAATTAATCGTTGCCGATGAATTTTTGAAAAGTCAATTATTTTAAATTCATAATTTAATTGTATAATTTAATTTATTTTTTATAAGTCCTCAATGTTTTATACACCGGATATATTTTATAATACCTTAGGACAATGTGAGTTTATTTAATTAAATGACAAATCAAATATTTTTTAAAGATCTTTGTTATTTTTATGAAATAATATTTATTTATTTTCTCTTTTCATAATTAAAATTCTAATGTGTTAATAAGTTTCTTATAAAAAATATAGATAACCTCAAGTTAATACATTAATATTTTCATTAAGTTAAGCGATGTTTATTTTATATAAAATTGAATAATTCCTAAAGCTATTACTAATATCTAACAAAAGCAGCTTGTACGCGAGTATTATACACAAGTCCCTCTTCTCTCGATATTCTATTTTTGAAATTCAATCTACTCTTAAGACGTTCGCATCAAAATACGTACAACGTGTACCGACACTTGCGTAACTTTGGCGACACTTTCTCTTTGCGCTCAACTTTGATCAAAATTTCCAAAATTCATGACGAACTTAAGCTGATAAAACTTTAGACTTTACGTCTGTCCTCATCTTTAAGAAAACAAGAAGGCATATATACATATATATATACTATAAACCATAGCCGAGTATCAACGAATTAAACTTCTTTCCATTGTCTTTCAAAATTTTCTTTCTCGCAAAGAGCGCGCGGGTTCATTAAAGCGGATGCTGATTCTCGTTAAACCGTAATAATGCCTTCTCGGTTTCATAACTCGCACGGTATACACCGGTACACGTCTACACACCCGCGCGTACACAGGCTTGACAACGGAAGAGAGTTAGAGAGTGTCTAGGCGAGCGATACGTACTTGCCATGCAGCAAATAGTTGGACGCGCTGACGCCGCTGACATAAATCCTCGCTCTTCGGAATTAATGCCTCCGCACGCGCTCTTCTCTCCAATATCACAATATAACTCTCTCTCTCTCTCTTCTCCTTCTCTCTCCTCTCATAAACGTAACTTCGATATGATCTCTTAGGTGATATAGTTAGAGAATCGCGAGAGATGTCGCAACTCCTGGACAATGCATTAATCAGGTGTGTGTGTGTGTGTGTGTGTGTGTGTGTGTGTGAGTGTGTGCGTGCGCGCGCGTGCACGTGTATATACGCATACGTGTGAATACATATTCTTGTAAGTGTAGGAGTATAGGAAACGCGGAGTGCATCTGTGGCATGTTGACGGGTCTCCTCCTCTTCCCCCTTCCCCCTCCTGTCGTACCACTCGTCACTGTCTACGCCGAGGAGGCGGAGGAGGTGATGTCCCTCGCAGCGTCTCTCGTCCATCATCTTCGGTGCGTACGCTAGACGTTCAACTTCGACGAAAAGCGAAAGCAGCGAATATGTAACGAATCGTCAACGTGGGAGAAATAAACAATGTTTGCCTAGATGGAAACTGAATATTGATATTTGAAAAATGTGGGTTTTATGCTTTAGACGAGCGAATCGATTGCAGGGAGTTTAGCGTTTGAGATTACTTGATTTTTTTTTTGAAGTATGTTGTAAACATATTCGGAATTTATAAATAATTTTTTTAAAATGCAATGTGAATTGCTTCGATTTTTACTGATATTTAATAAATAATTAAATATTCGCTTAACGAATATACACGAAAAGAATACATTAAAACAATGAACTTTTAAATTTATCACACAAATTATTAATTTAAAAAATTTTAATACTTAAGTATCGATAAATCTTTTAGTGTTTTCTTGAAAATTAATGTTAAAAATAATCAATGGTTAAATTTTTCACGGCAAATCGTATAATTCATCTGTAACGCAACGGTATTTCGGATTATGGATGTAGGAGGATTATACAAACGAGTTTCAAAATTGATAACGAAGTGATGTACCGAAGTACCTCGTTTAATAATCTCATATTAAGTAATTTGTATAATTCTCGAGTTCAAGCGATATAATGTTTTGCGTCAATGCATTTCAATCACATAATGATTAAAATGAAATGGACATGGATTTTAATTTTATTATAAAGTAAAATTTTCTTATTTTAATGCAGATGTTTAAACTATTCATTTAATTTTTTACTCAATCAATTGAAAAAATAAATGAAAAAAAATGTTTATTATTTTAGTAGTGCATCGTAAATAAGATATTTTTATTTAAAAAAAAAAAAAGGCAAGGCCAAAGTTTCACGTTTGACTATTGTGTATGATAAATTTTTAATTGACTGTGTAAATAATTTACAATGAGTTTTTTTTTCCCGTTTACGTTTGAAACGTAAACAGTACCATATTTTATTTAACTTTCATAAAGTGATATTTATCTTAAAAATAGTTTATGGATAGTTCGACACTAGATAATAGAGTCCATGCCTTCTCTCTACATCACACAAAGTAGATTACAGGATTTTCGCATTAAATTTCAGTGGTAATCGATAAATCAAACAATCGCCACATTTCACGCGAAAATTTTGAATGTTTCTGCAACAATTTCATTGAATCATTTTCTAGTTAAGAATGATTTGATTATTTTTATAATTGATAAAATACTGCGTTTACAATTTTATTTTTTATTTTAATATTTTTTTTTTTTTTTTTTGTCTTTTTTTTCTAGAATATTTACCTATTTATAATTGAATTTCTTATTACTACTACAAAATCGATCATTATAATTAGTAACAAATTTTAGTCGTGACTATTTATTATCATAATTGAATAAAAATGTTTCTATTAAAATTTTGTTGAAAATTTATTTTTAACGATTTAACGATAAAAAATATTTCCTTCAAACTTGATTGAAAATTTATTTTTCTTTCTTAAAATGGCTGTACAGACAAGATTAGTTTTTCTTTGTGTATGTGTTCTCTTTCCAATTTACGAATACGCTTCGGTTTATTTAGAATAGAAGATGTTTACGCTACATAGTTCGATGACATTCTAAAAAGCGAATAGAATCTTATTCCAATATAATACCCAAAAATTTTCAAATAGTTGAATTTTTTATTAAACGTTCAAAAGCAGTTTAAAAACGATTTTTAATTTCAAGATAAAAAAAATAATAATAATAATCGCTCATACACCGCAAATGTAAAGAAAAGTACACTTTACATTGAAGCGTAGCTTTTATATAAGGCACGAGAGGCGTAAGTATAGAATCGATAGCGGCAGGTATAGCGGTCGAGATATCGGAGCCCGAGAGAAATTGTGTGTACTATATATATATATATATATATATATATATATATATATATATATATATATATACACACGTGAGTGTATATGTATGTGTGTGTGTATATCGCATGTACCTATATACATATAACTTTTGTACGTATACATGTATATGTGAATAAATATATCTATATGCAACTTTCACTGTATTATTCGCGGCAATAGCAATCAAGCGGCGTCTATTCAAAGCACGTCGCCGAGTCCGGGCAGTGGCGCTGCTCGAACTTAATTGAAATTGAAACGAATAGACAGAGTGAGTGAGAGTAAGAGATAGAGTAAGAGATAGAGTAAGAGAGAGAGAGAGAGAGAGAGACAGGAGATATTCTTCGTTTTCTGGGTGAACTCGGATTAATGAAAAGTTTTGAACGCGATTTTTTGCATGAATGCCTGCAGACGCCGACTAAAAAAGAATCGTTTGTTTCTTCTTGGAGCGGCGATTTTCTTTTTCTTTTTGTTTGTTTGCTACTTTTTTTTTTTTTTTTTGCTTCATCGATAGTTCGTATTGAAGAATTGGAAAAATGGTGTGAAATATTATATTTTGAAAGATTTCTATTTTATCGTTCACAAATTGTAGATGAAAATTTATTATACAATTTATGTATATAAATTGATTCAATTGAAAACTCAAAAATTATTAAAGTACTTTTTAATGTTTGATCGATTCATTTAGATAATTTTTAAATTAATTATTTTATCAATTATTGATTTACTAAATATGAAAAAAAAAAGTTTATTTCATTTAAAAGTATATAAATAAAAAACTGATTTAATAGTCAACTATTTAATTATTTTAACGTCCAGTTTATTTTATTTTTAACCATTATGTCCAATTAACATTGATGTGTCAAATTAAAACGAGAGATAATTTTTAACTTCGTATCCCAGTCAGTCGACTGAATCTAACGCTGCTCTCCGATAGGCCGGCTAAGCTCTAATGTAAAAGGATTAGTTCCGGAAGACATATCAAAACTAATGTCTTTGTTCCAATGACCGAAGAGCCTCACGTTCGCTCACACGTGAAGAGGTATAATCGATTTACGCAATTACTCGTCTATAGAATTGTGGCAGTTCAGGTGCACCCACACATCTACAAACGCATACACATATAACGTATCGTCAGTACAATGCGAATATAGACGGCATAACTGTCCTCATCCTCCTCCTCCTCTTCCTCTACTTCTGGTTACTACAATCAAAATGTACAATTTCAACGATAGAGAGAGAGAATTAGAATTCATAGAGATGTGTAAATTAGAATTTAATGTTTAAGTAAACTCGGATTTAAGGACATAAATCTAATCGGGCTATTGGTTTTTTTATTATCGAATACAATTTACGTTCTACTTTCGTCACAACGCGAACCATCTATTTTTGGAGTTTTACCGAGATGTATTTAAATTAGCGATGAAAATTTTTTGAAAAATAAAGAAACTTTAAAAAATAATTTTAAATTTATTGAAAATATCTGTTAGACATTTTTGAGTTTATAATAAAGATTTTTTTTAATAATAAAACTTATAGCAGATGGTTAAAGTTATTTAAAAAAATATTAACATGAATTAAAATTTTGTACTCTAATAGTATCTAACGATGCGTGTTTTTAAAAATAAACAGATAAGCCTGACAACGTTCTCACGTCGTATTACAAGATAACGACGAAATCCAATATGTCTTAATTCTATGTGGTTAAAATGCAAGTTTTTCCATAATTAAAACTAATCACTTGTCTAATCAACTATTTTTTTCTTTTTTTTTTTTTTTTTTTTTCAAAGCAATATTAAAGCAACAAGATATTTTTAATAACAGAAGCTAATCACAATATTCTTTCTCATCCGTCACATTAACGATACCCGACGCGGCTTTCGATATTCCTAATAACATCCAACCCGATCAATCTAATCTTTGGATGAATGTACTAGAAAGCTACTTTACCTGAGTGGAAATCTAATTCCCAATGCGCTACTCTCCCTGTTATAGTCAATCCCCAAGTGTCTCTTGTGTCCGAGTCGTGCGCGCGTTCGCGTCTGCATACTTCGGCTCTCGTACTCTTGCCGTCAATCATGCGGCATAAATATATTGTGTTTAAATTTTGGAATGATGTTTTTCTCTTTTAATTTCGAGTGATAATTTTTTTTTTTATTTATTATCTTTTTTTTATTTATTTATTGTTTACGGCAATTTATTAATGTATAATTAATGTATTACTTGAAAATTTATGTACGAAAGGTGAAAAGTATGTTTGTTGGATAAACAGAATATGTATATAAAATAGATTTTAAATATTTTTTATTGCAGTTAGATAGATCTAAAAAAGTTTATAATTTTATGCGATGGAAATTTAAGATGGCTGCTTTTAAATTCCGCTTTCTAATTTCTTTTAAAATATATATATCGGATTTATTTCTAATAGTTGCACATATGTGATTCAAAAAATTTATAAAATAATTAACGATAACTTATGAAAATCGTTATAAAAAAAAAAAGAAGTCTAAATTTATACAAACCCAACGATGATAATAATGTTCCCTAAGTTATTTAAATTTATTCGCAGTTCTTGTTATAAATATATATATATATATATTTACATCCGAGCTAATAACCATACAGTAGGTTTGGAAATTTAATTTTTGTTGACACGTCTTTACACGCCATTCAAAAACTTAATTCGCTTTCGGTGACGCGTCTCACGTCGTGGAAAAGCCCTGATTGAGTTCACGTTCGTTAATGTATTTTTCGGGTTTTCCAACGCCCGTGAGTAAAACTCTTCTCAGATCGTTAATTTTTATATACATACATACAATTTCTTTCCTCTACCTTATACCTGAGAGAAAGAGAGATATAAGAAAAAGCAAAACCTGTGCGCTCCGCTCTTACAAGTACTTCGTGAAACTTGCCGGAAAAAGATTTCTTTATTCTCAAATGCGGACGGAAAAATCCTCGGAGCGAGATTTTCAGTCACGTAGGTCAAAATTACTCCTCCTTGTTTAGGGGCGGGGGGGGCGAGGGGTGTTAGCTAATCACCTTGTTCTCTTTCTCAATTTGCAGAAGAAGTTTTCTCCTTGACCTGGGAAGTTACATCTATATACTATTGTGTATGCGTGCAGTAAACAGAAAGAGAGAGAGAGAGAGAGAGAGAGAGAGAGAGAGAGAGAGAGAGGGCGGAAATTATATTTAAGACTTAGCGACGACGATGACGATGACGACGACTGCGACTGCGACTACCTGTTGAACGCTTCGTCAGTAGAGGCATTTACTCGTACGCTTTTGTGACACTCGGGCTCGGTTAAGGATTTCGTTTTTTTTCTTGTAGGTGCGCATGCACGAGAGGCGTGATTTTTATTTTAACGAAAGCTCCGGGATATATATATATATATAGGTATAGTGCTCTATTGTTCCGAATATTTCGAAAGATGACAAATAAGTGCTTTAAACTGTTGTTTTACTATTTTTCTTTTTAATTTTATTTACTAATACATGATACGTCTTGTCATTTAATAGGAGTTTTTTAATATGAAATAAAAATAATATTACGAGTAATTGGTGTTGTTAATCTTTTAAAATTAACATTGAAATAATTTAATTATATTAAAAGGTTTTTTGTAACTAACCTATTTGTTTATATAATTATTTTAATAATTATTAATTTATTTATTTTTATAGTTGACACATAGAGCACGGACAGTTATTTTAAAGTGATAAATGTTAACTTACAAATGTCGAATTGTTTGATTTTTTAAAAATTATACTACTTCATACATTTATCTAGTCATTCAAACAAATCTTTTTCTTGAAAACCCTCGAACGTTGAAGTATCTTCGGATACATTTAAATGTACAACGTAAAGTGAAAAAAAATGTTGTAGACCTCCCAAGGAGCAAATCACACCTGAAACTTTTTACATCGAACCTTCGTCCCCTTTACCTGTCTAAAATTCCCCACCTAAGTCTTACCATTATTGTCATTGTGTTATTCAAAAATTTCGAGGCCTTCGTCACGCCTACTAACATAAATAACATTTTCGAAAAATTTCCGTGTTTTCTTATTAAATACACAAATATCTTTTTCAAATATCATTTTAATTTATGTTTAATAATGGCTACGAAGCATATTAGATATAATTAAACGATTTTTTTCTTCTTAGGTAAAAGAAAATTTATGCTTTTCGAAAAATAATCACTTACTCATTTGTAATATTTCATATTAAGAATATCAAGATAAGGTTGTTGTTGACATTTTTAAAATTGTTTTTTCATTACGATATCTATAAAACTTCTGACTACAATCAAGCAATTTTAGACTTAAGTCATAATATTTTATTTAGCAAAAATTTTTGAAAACATTTCTAAAATATTCTAAATATTTTTCTCTTTCTATCATATAATATACGACTTCCCTCCTTTATAATGTTATAAATAGACGATCCTATTATTAAACACGAGTATTTAAGAAAAAAAAAAAAAAAAAAAATGAAAATTATTAGGTAAGGTAAAAAGATATCTTTATTACAATGGATATTGATTTTTCAACCTTTACAATTATTACAATCCAAATACGCCACGCGAAATACACAATTCTCAGTCAACGGCAAAGGGAATCTACGAAGAAAAATGTGCATTCGCTTGAAAGGAAATCATTCAGCATGAGGCTTTGTATATCTATACAAATTATATAGACGCAAGAGAGAGAGAGAGAGAGAGAGAGAGAAATAAAGAGAGATTCCACCTTTCTTCCTCGAAACGCTTGAAAGAGCCGGCATTGAACTCCGGACTCGAAACAGCTTAGCGCCACTTCTCTTCTTTTTCTCTTCTCCTTTTTTTCTTCCTCATTCTTTGTACTACATCGTTTTCGGCTATGAGCTTTTTTCTTTTTCTTATTTTACGAGGTCTCTCTGTTCATGTAGATATATATATATATATATATATATATATATATATATATATATATATATATATGCTATGCATTTACGTGTAATCGTGAGAACACACCGTGATCTTAAGCTGAATAATAATTCTGCTTCCTCTCTGCCTTCCTTCTCCTTCCTTATTATTATTCCTTATTATTTTGCTCTGTTCGTTTGTTTTTCTTAACCATTTGCTTCTTTTTCTTTTTATCGTTATTCAATCTATAATCATTTTGACGTAAACTTACAATTAGCTTTTTCATCTGAATATAAGAGTAGACGCCGTCCACGATTTGAATCAAATTACTCGTTTTTACCAGTGTACCAGTTTATAAATAAAATTTATTCGATAAATAAAATTTAAATTTAACATTTGCCGTTTTATATTTTTCACGAGGAGAATGAGCACCGATCGTTCAACTAATTTCCATCGCTAAAATTTCTTGCATATTATTTGCCATTCAGGTCATTGAAGATACGTTCGCACACACACACACGCGCGCACGCACGCATATATATAAATTTACTTCGGGGATAATACGTTGACGAAATTCATTGGATTGCAAGGCATATCTGCAAGAATATCTGCAGCGCCGTAATTTCGTCAACGTCGTTTAACAATTAACGATTTATTTGAGTGAGATTGAAGTAGGCGTAGACCGTCGACAAAAGGTAATTAAATTCCAGCTATTTTAAAAGTAAACAGCCAATGCCATTTTCAATTGGATTCGAGAGAAAGAGGAAAAAAGAGAGAGAGAGAGAGAGAGAGTAACAGAGAAAGTTTGATTTATTTTAACGTAGGACAATATTTGATTATTTTTAGAAAATTTTTTGTTTTGTTCGTTCAACGACATACGATTCACGCGTATAATAAAAACATTTTCTTCGATATTTACATAGGTATAATTAAAAAGATTCAATTTATTTAGTTTATTCTTATATAAAAATCATGTTATTTATTTTTAATAATTTATATTTCCCTGAATGAATCATTACATATTGAACAATAACGAATTGGGGAGTTAAAGTAATGTTATAAATAACGAGCGATCAAACATTCAATTTAATATCGTCATCACCTGTAACGGATGATTTTATGAATCCATTAACGAAACGTATTGATATTATTTATTACATGTTCCGAACGTGTAATAATTTCAATATTATCCTTCTTATTATGTGTATTTTTAACATGCAGAATTGCATTTTGAATTTATTTACATTGCGTATTAACTAAATGCAATATAATGCTTCGTCCAATCAACGTAACCGAAAGCGTTACCGAATTTTTTCACAATAATCGATCGATTATCATGCGTTTATGTATGAATGCTTCGTAAATTTTGAATAAGTAACGTGCAATTTGATTAACGCAATTTTAAATAAATGAAATATACAGATTTCAATAACGCAATGTCATTCGGCATCTAAAATACATAAAATTGAGATAAGTTAAAGGAAATATAAAAGAGAAAAAAGTAAACAGAAAACGACGAAAGCCAATATTCTATCAACTAAATTCAATTCTCGATCAGCATAATTCACGTTATCGGTCGATCGTCCCTGGACATTTTTTATAGTCTCACGTTTCTCTCTTTTTGTCTCTTTCTCTCTCAAACTCGATTCCCCATCGCGGCACACCTACATCCTTTTTTTCCCCGATTCCCTCTCACATCTATCGATAATTCCCACACACCAGAGGTTTGCTCGTTTGCCATACGACTGCTCTCTCCACCCATCGATTGACCCCGGGGAGTTGGTTTAACGCCCCTCTCTCTCTCTCTCTCTCTCGCACGCACGCGATCGCACAGAACTCCTCCCTTATTTACATGTAGTAAAAAATGTTTACAAGACGTTCCCTCTTTGTGCGCGCGCGCGCGCGCGTGGAAATCAATTTTGTGAAAAGGTTTACGCGGCGGTAATTTTCGAAATCGTTGCAAATATTGATATTACCGTGATACTAAAATTATAGAGAGGAAATCGATAATTTTAGCTTTCAAGCGGCGCTAGTCTTATATTAGGAGAAGTTTTAAACTTAATTTAGTGGATATTAGTCAAAGGAGTTCTTGAATTTTTTAAATTTTATTTGCATTTTGAGTCAGTTTTCTTAACTTCTTGAACGTTTATTATAAAATTTGCTTTAGTATTTTCTATGTAGAATATTACTCCGAATTTAATTATTTTGCAATAAAAAAATTGTGACAATTATTTTATGAAATATTAAGTTTAATATTAAAATGCTTGTTCTTGCTCTGGTTATTATTTTGAAAATTGATATATGTGCTAGACAGTTATTTATTCAATATTTATTACATATATTCTTATATTTAACATTCGAAATTTATACGTAATAAATATATGGTTGAAGAAATTATGATATAAAATCAACAATATGGATATTTTTTTAGAGATTGTAGTGAAAATTTACAAGAAATCGTTTGTTCTTGAAATCTACAGTTCTGCAATAGTAATTGTGTTAAATGCAAATATAGTAAAGTCAGAATATTAAGCTTCATTATTATACATTCTCGAGAAAAAAAATTTAACCATCTATCCCAATCGCTAAATCTAATTTCACTATCACCCGCTATTATAGATTTTCATCGCGCGGGACAAATCTCCTACTCTAAAGCCACAAAATGTCAACCTGTAAAAAGAGACGATTATCCCTCATACGAGAGCTTACGGCTTACTAAAAAGAATACTCAAAGACAAGATACTCTTACCATAGTTCTATGCTGTGCGTTAGAGCAAGTCTATTAACGATCCCCGATATGTATACCCAACACACCTCATCCTCTCTCTCTCTCTCTCTCTCTCTCTCTGATTCTCTTCCTGCAGTATCATTTTTACCTCCCTCGAAATCCGCTTATGAACGACTCAATAAGGCGGGGCTTATCGCGCGCGCATTTGCATGCGAATGGCCATTTGTCGATAAATGAAAGAAAACCCGAGGAGAGGGCTTCAAGAAACTATTGCGTTAGACGTATGCATATTTTATACGGATAGTTACGTGAGCGCTCGCGCGTGTGGAATTAACGTTATTTTCGTTTTTTTTTTTTTTAAGACAGCACGATGTTTATAATATATGTTTGGAGAGCTTATTCGAGGCCGGAAAGTCGTGTCTCGATGTCTGAATTACGTTTGCGCTTTTTCTCTTTTTGTGTATATACTCAACGTTATTGAGCACTTGAGCCTCATGTAGCAGAAGGTAATGTTTCTTTAAGCGCGAATAGTTTGGGCTTTGTTAGTACCGATTTTTTTAAATAAGAGTAAGTGTTTTTTTTTTTTTTTTTTTTTTTTTTTTTTTTTTTTTTTTTTTTTTTCGTGTATGTTTAGGATAGCGCTTGTAATTTGTAAAATTATACTCTTGATATATATTTTTATTGATACTATTGTAAAATCAGTATTTACAATTAGTTTGGATACAATGAATGCATACTTATTTACAAAAAAGTTAAAAATTTTATGAAAATTTATAATGAAATACATTTGGATACAATACCATGTTTTAAATTTCGGGATATTACGTTCACGAATATAATTTTTAGAAACCATCGCGCAGTGCAAAGTTTCAAAACTTAAGTGCGGTCAGTTATTTTTAATTTTATTTTTAAATATTTTGCTTTCAACTTCTTTTTTTTTTTTACAATTCACGTCAGTTGCTTAATTGTATTTTGCATAAAAGTAGTAAATTTCATTATTCTTTGACGTAGATGAACGTACTTTTGAATTCAACAGATTTTATGACACACTGCTGTAAAAAAAAGCTCAAAAGTTATTCGAAAGCTAATGGCTTAATAAATTTGAGTTAGTTTCACGAATAAATACAATTACATAGTTAACATGTACTGCTAAAAGCGAATTCCCAAAAAGCAATAAGGGAATGAAATAAATTTTAATTGGACTCCCAAAGTTGAAATCAAAATTTGTTGGAAAATTAAATTTTCATCTAAAATGTACGTTAGTAGGAATATTCTAATTTATATTTTTCTCGCTTGATGAATTTGAATAAATTATTTTTGAATTTTTATTACATAATTCAAACTGAATTATTATCATTGTACAGAGAATGAATTGATATGAAGTCCATTTAAACAAGATTAATTAAATTGTTACCTTTTAATTAAAATTCATTTTATTATTATATTTTATAATTTTTAATCAACGCTATTTTCCTTAAATAAATTAATTTATACTTTTTCTCTTTTTTCAGGTAAGGAATAAACCATTTAATACTTTAATAACCGATTAAAAATTCCAGCATTTTAATCTAATATCGGTAAGTTAATAATTTACCATCCAGATAATATTGAAGCTTTACTTTATATTTGTAAATTAAACAGCATCGAAAACATAATTAAAAATTTACGTAAACGAGACATCGACGAATCCGCGATATTTACGACGATTATAACTCATACGGTACTCGTAAAATGTTCCTTAAAAATAATTCACGTCTCTCAAAACGCTCCCATTCTTACCTACATTAGCATCGTTCATTCGACACGGCAAACGTTTAATCCGCGCACTAACAGCTCAAGATATTCTCGTTTCGTTAATGTATTTTCCAACGTTGTGTAAATTAGCGGGATATTCATAATAAATAATCCTCGCTAAACTTACAACACAGCGCTCGAGTGATATTAATAAGTCCCGCGGGCGATTTTGCGATTGGCTTAATTATGCCGGCGACTTCGTTCGCTCGTCTACTCGTAATACTCGCAACGAGATAAGACGCTGGACGTATGGACTTGGATTCGATCGCTCCGTTGAATTTATTCCGTTTTTCGATTATCATATATAGCGGACGCGTGTCGCTCGAACGGTTTTTCTCTTTAATCTTTTCTCTCCCTGGCGCCGTTCCTGCAACCGGACGGATGTGTTTGAGTCTCGTTAATCTTGTATATTTTAATAGAGTTAGTCAAGTTTGCTCGGAGGTTTATTTATTGCCTGAAATTGTAATGAGGATTTCTTTTTTTCTTTTTTTTTTTTTTTTTTTCTGTTTGTTTTCTTTTTATACGGTTTTTACGTAATGCGCGCGAATTCAAACCTGTTTTACTCGACGTAATTGAAAGGCTTGCGTTAATGATTAGCTGATCTCGCCCGCGCGATCGTTCGTACATTAGAAAATACATTTATGTATAAAAAAAAAAAGTTAAATCATGACTTTGGAAATTATTGAACTGTCGTATTAAGAAATTATTTAATAATAAATTATTTTAAGATATATTCGTTGATCCCATTCGTTTTAATGTGACTACTACTACTTTAGCTTTATTTTTGTTTTTAAAGTTTCCTTCTAAATCATTAACGATAATATTTTGTAGTTTCAATTAGAAAAAATAGTAATGATGATGAAAAAATCGTTTCAATAGCATAAAAGCTTTAAAAAAGAAAATGAAAATATAAACTGTAACGCATAAAAATTATTTTATAAAAATTATCTATTTTATAAATAAACCGAAGTTATTGGCTAATTATAAAAATGTGAAAGCATAATTTGTATTCGATAAATTTTTTCAATCATAATTTAATGATATACTTAAAAATTTAATTGAAAATTAATATAAAAATTTATTTTAACGATAACGGTTTTCTCTAAATTTCAAAAATTTGCTGTTAAATTATTTGAAAATTTCGATAACGATTAATGATACAAATAAGTTTACTTTTATTTGCCATTTTCTCAATTTTTAAGTATTAGAAATTTTTTATTTCTTTAGAAAGTTTTGATAATTTTATGATAACCTTATAGCCATAATTTTTTATAAGTATTTTTAGTAGTTATTTTATTGCTAAAACTTATTAATTATAAATATACTATATGAACATTTTTATAAATTTATAAATTGTTAGCATGATTATAGTATATAATAATTAGATCGAATATTTATTAAAATAAATGTTAAATAGAAAACTTTAATTTTTATATTGAAAAATTTCAAAAAAATATACATTGCTAGCTAAGAATTCGTGATTTATCGCTCAGCTAAAATGCACTTTAAATAATTCAAGTATTTAAATAAATAAAATTTTACATATAAAATATTTATTATAAAATTATATAGAATTAGATACGATAGTCAAGATTATTAAAATATATATTTTGATGTCACGTTTATTGCATTATGAAAGTACAAATTACGTGCGTGTACATAAAAATAAAAGTCGAGAGAGATAAATTTTAGCATTAAAGAGAATTGAACGTACGCGCTGATCAATCCATTAATAAGAATCAAAGCTAACTCGTTTGAATTATTAAGGACTTATATAAAGTTATATTTCTTTGAATGACACTACGATATTTACGGTCATGATTAAAGCAAAAAGTTTAATTACTTCAGCAAACGATGAACCTTGCTGATATCCAAGAATTTTTTATCACTTGAGTAATTACAAAATAATAGTTTGTATTTTTTGTTTGATCGGATGTATACACCGCTCAGAATATATAAACTCTATGATTTTTATAGTAGCTGAGTATTGGATTTAGAATCGATTTTATAATTGGCACTGAAACTAATGGAGTTTCAACACCTCGTTTTAAACATATAGTTATTGGGTCATATACGAGTACTTTTTAATTTAAGATGCAAATCTAATCTATGTATAATTTACACTGAAATAAAATATATGGTATTGTGTATATAATTGGAAAGAATTTAAAATTAAAATTAAAACATAAACAAATTTTCATTCGAATTATCGCTCAATTTTATGATGCGATAAAATTATTTTTATAATTAAATATATCTTAAAACAAAATTACGATTCTTTTATCAAAAGTATAAATATCCTAACTATTATCAGTTCAGTACATTAATCAAGAATTTTCTTCTTTAATCTCGATTCTTCTCGACCCTCGGGTAAATTTTTTCTTTTTCTTTTATTCTTCTTTTTTTTTTTTTTTCACATTAAAGTATACCCTCGCACATCTCCCGCGAGCTTTCTTCCTCACATTTTCAGAACGTCTATAAGCGCAACTCTCCGTGGCGGCGCACAATAGAGAGTACGCCGATAGAGAGCAGAGGGAACAACACAATCCAACCTCGGCGGCGGTGGCGGCGGCGGCGGCGTCGACGACAACGAGTGATTGTCCTCGATAAACCCACGAAGTCACGATCGCGGTGTATATATACTCTCGTCCTCTCTTTTCCGCACTATTTTTCGCCTCGCGATTTTCTCATGAAGGTATATGTATATATATATACATATATGTATAGATACTGGTATTCGTCGCAGACTGTGTTTTCCATTCGATGGAATATAGGCAATCGCGCACACGTCCCCTTTTTTCTCTCTCTCTCTCTCTCTTTCTCTCTTTCTCTCTCAATCTTTCTTCGACATAGAATCGGAAATGGAGCGGTACAGCGTGATTGCGATCGCGCACGTGTGTGGTTATTTCTTCTGGCTTGCTTGCATTTTTTTCTTTTTTTTCTTTCTCCCTTTTTTTTTTTTTTTTTTTTTTTTTTTTATTTCACGACTCTGTCGTCGTTCTTTATTTCTTTCGGTGCGCTTGTCTTTAGCTATTTTACGGCGTTTACCGCGTCGCAGCACGAGAGAGAGAGAGAGAGAGAGAGAGAGAGGGAAGCCACAGCAACGCCGACGACGCGCCTCGGTATATAAATCAATGCGATTGCGCGCTCGCGTATATCGTGCGCGTGACAAACTTAATCCTGGTTTTTTAATGGGAGTTCGATGAAGAAGAGGCTTAGAAAATACGGTTATTCTTATTGAATAATTGATATCAGGTTGTTTTTGCGTAAATAATTAAAAATATGTATATGCATTGCTATCCAAAGGGTCAATTATTTTTTTTTAATAACAAAATTTTACTTTGTAATTGATAATAAAAAGTAATTAAAATAAATTAATTTATGTTTCAGTTATATACAAAATTATTATCACAATTACATAAGTACGAAAATAGTAGTTAATTAAACAAAAAATTTTTTTTATTCGTTCTATTGGCAAGCTTTAAGGAAAAATTTAAACGAAAATTAGTTATGCTCGACGATTTTTTTACTTTATATTGCCATGTAGCAGTGCATTTGGAAGGCGTAAGGTATTTTTTAGTGCCTGTGTTAACGCTGCAATAACATTGTACTCATGCAGTAAGAACGAATAATTTTTATCAACGCACCGTCAAATAAATAAAACGTAAATTATTTTTTTTTTATTGCCCTGCATTAAATACTTACCCAATTATAATGTAAAATTTTTTAACGTTAGAAAAATAACACAGTTGTTATTATTTGAACAGACAATATTCAAACGAATGTTTTAGGATTTTTTATTATTGAAAGTTACTGAAATTGTAGAAGAAAACGTTGTTATTTTAAATGTTTTTAAATCTATATTTTTTCAACGATAACTTATTTTACTTCAAATTATTACTGCATATTAAAAATTAGAATTCGAATCTAACGACTCAACTATTATTATTTTCAAGAGTTATTAAAATTAATATTAATTATCATACGAACACCATTAACAATAAAAAATTACAGTCTTAGCTTCACAAGGATCGATGAACAAATGTCACGTATTAAAAAAAAAAAATAAAACTCATCATATATCTATCATATATCTATTTTCGAATCGCAGGTATAATAAGTCAGGAACACCTGGAAATTTATTATCACACACGCTTGCGCACGCGATCGCCGATGCAAACAAGTTTGAAATTTTATCCGGACTCTCGAGCTTTGCCCCAATGGCGAATGCAAATGCTTCTCTGTACGTACATGCGTGCAAGCTAATTTAATTGGACCGAATGCCAGTTATAACGTAGACGTAATAGTGGAAATATGAGAGAAAGTTGAGGCGTAAATTACACCTCGCAGCGCGGATACGCACACGCGTGTGTAAATACGCGTTTACTTCGCGCTCTCGAGTGTTTTCGGAAATCGTAACATGCGTGCGGCCGTGCCTGCTTTGTGTGTCTTGTATAACACACACGGAATCTATTTTCGACTCGCTCGCGGATATTGAAAATCAATCGTCGAACGTCGAGATTTTGTTTTATCGTTATTGTTTCTTTCGGGTCTTTAACATCTCAAACTGTAAGAATATAGTAATTGAACTGTTGAACTGCTTTTAGAGAGTGTATTAATATCTTAGGGGTTGCTCGAATTTTAATGCATTGCGTTTATTAAATAAGTCTTTTTTAACCTTTGAAATTTTATGGTATTTTCAATATTTGCTAAGGATATGTATACTTAGCATGCTTTGTAAAATGCTTTTCTTTTATTTTTTGCGATTTCAATTCTACTCTATTTCAGAGAAATACTTAATATCAGTAAGTTTTTTTTTTATTGGTTCGAGTATCTTTCTATTCGAAGAAAACGTTATATTTTTATGAAAATTTGTTAATAGAAATGTTGTTTAGTTTATTTTTTCGAAAGACATAAATTGAATGTAAATATTAAGATTTTGAAATATATATTAATTTTTTTTTCGCCGATATGAAGATAAAAAAATGGCATGAATTTTACTTGAATTGAACAAATAAATAATAAATATCAACTTAAGAAATGTAAAATTTTATAAGCTGTTTTTGATAAAATAAGAATTTCAACCTACCCTCGCGTATCAACATATATTAGAATACACATTCTGTATTCTAATATACATCAATTTAGTTTTTGCTGTTAAATCTTATACATATATACATTTTTTTTTATCGTTATATTTAGTTAATATTATTTATTACATAACTTACATTTTTATTATGACATAATAAAAGATTTTTTAACATAAAGGAATTTCTATTAACTTTTAAAATTTAATAATGCAAAGGAAAATAATAATTAATATAATACAGATAATTTTTCATTTTATTTTTAATATATTATTCAACAAATTAATGAGGAAAATTTCTAAGATATGAATGATTTCTATAATTAATAGATTATATTTTATTTTATTTTTACAATTATAAATATTAAATTTAATAAAAGTATCTAAGAAAAGACAATAAAAATTTAAGTTAAATAAAATTTACATTTATTATAAGCTTATTAGGAATAACAACTTTAAGTCCAAAAAAAAAAAAAAAAAAAAACTTTTTTTAAAACATTTGACTTTTTCCGAGATGATTAAACTCGGTAACAAAACCGGTCGTTAAACGGTGATAAAATTCTTTCATCTCTCTCAAAATATATTGGTGGGCATAAAAACCATTGGACGTCAATATTGTTCAGTTCTACAATTAAATGATTGTTAGTCTTCAACTGTTATTGCAACGATAAAAGTTGGAAAAAGAATCCGCTATAAAATATTACTTGTCGTCGATGAGAGAAAACAAATTGAACTACTGCATTATTCGTAAAAACGATTGTATTTTTATCGTATGGATATACTAAGGACTATTTTGATGCAATATATATGCAGCATGCAGTATACAAAACATATTGAGTTATTTCTAAGTGAATTTTTATTTAATCAAAATAAATTTACATTTAATTGAGGAGATTTAATAAATTATCAAGTTTATCGAGTATTTTAATTTTGATTTGGTTTAATTAGTCAATGAATACTTTCGGTTAACAAATATTTGGAATGTTTATTTTGAAATTGATGCGTCAACTTTTTTTTGTTCTAGGAAATTAGTTATATAAAAAGTTTACACTAAATTTATCAGAATTTAAGTGACACTCTTTCGTGGGTAGCACAGGGTTGTTAAGATATTCATGCACTCCTTTGTAATTAAATCTTTCTATCAGCAAAATTTCAGCTTCTTAATCTCAATAGTTTTTTACGATATTTTTGCCTGCACAGAGCATTCAAATATATAATTTTATATAAAGATAATATTATCCCACTTATTCTTCTGATAAGGAAATACAATTATTGCATTATATATATTTATATTAATATTTAAAAAAACCATCAAATCGTCGTTTAACATTGCATGAAAATAATCTACGACGATACAATATTTTCGAAGTATTGCATTAAATTTTTCACAATTTATAAATAAATAAAAAAATCTTATGAGTGTATTAGCGTACAGTCGTTGTTGAAAAAAAAAATTCCAAAACAAAAAAGTACTCGTAAAACGTTCATCGCAATATCCGTTATACTTCCCTTCGGTTACCTCAGCAAAGCCATAGAACTACATATAAAAACCAACCTCGGCAAAAATAATGAAATCGTTATTACATCCTTACAACCGTACTCATAACAAGACAATATATTCTCCGACAAAAAAAGAACGGGAGAAAAAAATCCCCAAGAAACATCATCGATGCTGCTTTACACAGCGTTTAATATACAGCGATACATGAACAACTCGGCGAAAGAACGAGAAAAAAAAGTGCACTCCTACATAATGCCAACGGCGAGGTTAAACTCACCATCATCGTAGTAGCATTGAGTACGTACGAGTTTGTACGACGTACACCGAGGTATATCGTGTACAGGCTACCATGAGAGAGAGAGAGAGAGAGCGGGAGCTTTTGTATCCACTTAGACGAGCGTGCAACGGCAGTAGCGAATCCTCTTACGTTCGTGATGCGTATATCTCGTCGAAGCGATCTCACGAAAGTGAGGCGTCGCTTAATGGGAGGTTGCGCTTTTTGTAAGTGCTATTTTGCGTCAATATTTACAGAGATCCGGTACTGTCTTATCTTATCGACGTAAGCGAGAGAATAGTTTGCGATGTAGCATGGGACACCGCGCGGATTTTCGAGGCGTTGTCGCATGCACCGGTAAGTCTCTATTTATACACGCGGAGATAGAGGAGCTAGGATCGTGACTCCCGAGGTGCATTATTAGTCGCGGCGTTCCTTTCGCACGCGCCTCGTCCTTTATACGCTCAAAGGATGCGCCGTCGTTGTAAACGTTGAAAAAGTATCGATCTTTATCGAAAGTAAAGGACGAGGTAAAGCGGTTCTGTTACTTTTTTTCTTTTTTTTTTTTTTGCTAAAACTAAGAAAAGAAAATGAACTTTTCTTTTTCTAATTAAAATTTATACAATGTCCGTTGTTATGTTTCGAAACAAAGCCTCGGGCGATCAAAGAAAAAGATGATTTATTTTCATTCGCGTAGATAAAAGAATACATCGCGTCGATGCTATTGTGTCAATATTGAATTATTATACCTATTGGCGAATGTCTCTATCGGTTCGTTTGTCGATGGTCAATTTAAGCTTTCTATTGGTATCGATTGAGTTCCTATAGAAACTCGGGCAGTCTTAAAATTGAAGCAATGAAAGCGAATTATTGCGTTGTAATTTTGATACTATATTATCCAATTTTAACTATTAATAAATAACTATATAGTTTTTTACTTTTACAGTGTATATAAATTGTAAAAATTTAACATTATTCAGTTGATGATTAAATCGTAGTATAAGTTATAACAATAATTGTTGCTTTCAACAATAATGTTTCATCCGCGTTGATGACTAATAAAAATAACGGCAAGTCTATTCGCAGCATAAACTACATTTCGTGTAACAATTATCTTTAACAAGATGATTCAGTGCAATCTAGCTTAACCGGGTTAACGTTACTTCATGTGCAAATTTTAGCTTTTCTTCCATACATCAAACCTGTTGTTTAAATGACGAGTAAAATTGAATCGTTAAATATCGTTTTCAATTAAAGAGATTCTCTCAGTACATAACTAATCAATGTAGTGTAGGCTATTACGCGTGGTTAACTCACGTAGTACGAGGTATATTTGTAGATTTGGCAACATAAAACTATACACAGCTGTTTATTTTAAACTCTATAGAATTTAAAATTTATTTATACCTGTAAGCTTAATTGTGACGTTTTAAAATAAAAAAGAAAAATGAGTGACACCATTTAAAAGTTTTTTTGGAAAAGAAAAAGGGTGACAGAAAAGGTGTATAAAAAACGCTTACAACAACAAAAAATTGGAAAAAAACAGAAATGTGTACGGTATTAGAAATGATGCCCATAACATATATATATATATATAATCTAGTTTCAATTTAATTTCCATTCGCGTCACCGACACCCGCAATATCCTCCGTCGTTCCATTTTTGTCATCCACCGGATCGTCGTCGTACTTCATGCGTGTGTCAAGCGTGCTCTCATTTCGACTTGGATAATGTCCGGTTGGAATCGAGAGCACGCAACTAACTACGCACTAGGGCGCGAGAAGACGAACCTTTCAATTTGCGCAATAACGACGACGTACACGACAACGTATACGACCAGAACTGTGCCAGTTGCGTGGAGCTTAGCTCAGCTGACGATAAAATGACGTCTTTGCCTAGAAAAAGAGAAAGAGAGAGAGAGAGAGAGAGAGAGAGAGAGAGAGAGAGATGGAGATGTAGATGCAGAGTAACGTAGAAGCTACAAGAAGATAGAAAAGAGGGGAAGGAGAAATAACGACTATGCAGATTGGCTTTAAATTGGCTAAGCGCTCGAAGCAAAGTAGCATAAGGAACAGAGAGAGAGAGAGAGAGAGAGTGAGCGTAGAGAGGTAGTTCCATCATGTTCGCTTATCTCTAGATCGCGAGTCTCGGTACGGCGGGCGTAGGCTTTAGCTTTAACGAGAAAATTGTCTGCGCGACGTAATCTGGTCTTACAATAAGCTAGAGAGCCACGGCATTTCCGCTCTCCTTCTCCTCATCTTTGTTTACCCCCTTTGTCTTACATACACGCGCGTGTGCATACATGATCCTTATTGCGACATAGTCTCTCCCTCTATCTGTCTCTCTTCTAAATTTGCATCTTTTATCCGGCGCGCTCGTTCCCTGCGCGTTCTCTTGTCTTTTATCGCCTCGGGTCCTCTATTCAGCCCTTGCTAAAGGCGGCTAATTGAATTTAAATTGTAATTTAACCCCGGCTGCGTGTACATACGCGCGCGATACGTTGATATATGCGTAAACATACGCTTGTACGGATTTTGTTTGGTATATGTATTGTAGCTACCTGTACGCGGAAATTAAGTAATATCGTGGCAAAATGTGCGAGTTACATCGATGATCGGAGCTTAAATCGATTTATCGATAAATATTATTGCGTTAACCTTGAAAGCAATTGTTATTAGCTCTAGATGAGTTGCGTTATATGCGTATATACGTTTATTTTTGCGGTGTGAAACGAACTGGAACGTAATAGTAGTTGCTGGAAATTCGTAGATAATTTTAGCGCTCATGTATTAGTTTCATATACACACACACATGTATATATATAAGCTTTTGCGTAGCTATAGCTTTTGGTTTTCATATACACATATATATGTATAAAGCTCGAAAAGTTCGGTCGAGTCATGATAACTATCCTCGTTAACACCAAAGTTAGTACATAATGATCTGACTATTTTCGCGTTATAGCTAATTGTATTTCACGTGTTATGTGTGCTTCAGCGTTATTATTGTTTATGCCCGCGCACATTACCAACATTCAATTGCGCGTATTTATGGCATTATTAACATTCTTTTCAACGTTTTAAAGTAATGGATAGAGGAGAGAAGTCGGTTTAATAACGATATGCTGGAAAAATAACATTTCTTTTTTGAACGAGTATACGAGTACATAGGTAGCTAAATGAAAATGCATTTGTTTTCGAGAGATAACTTGACTGCATAAATCGTTGATTGGTTAAGGGGGGAAATCACAGTAGCACACAAAAAAAATAGGCATATTTTCGGGAATTAATTTTGGCTGAATAAAAGTATCAATCGAAAATCTGTAAAGTAGGTTTTATAGCAATACTAAAAAAGTACAAAATGTAATTTTTTCAATAAAAAATATTTAAAAATGGCGGCTGCGCAGCATATGCCCCAAGGCGCCTATTTTTGAAAGCGTGTCGATGGCCGAAGACGTAGACTCCTTAATTTTTGACCTGGAAGAAAAAACCAAAATTTTTTAGTTTTCATGTAACAACAGCTAGCGAGCTACGTAGGATTTTTTTGATGTATTGATTTTTCACAAAATGTTGCATGTTTGAAAATAAAGTTAAATTTTTAACAAAAAAAAAACGCCATCAAATTTCGATAAAAAAAACTAAGCCATATAAAATAAAAAATCCTACGTAGCTCCGTGGAGAAAGATATTTCGAAGCTACTGTCAAAATTTCAAGTCGATCGGTAAAGATTTGCTCGAGTTATGTCTTCGGCGAGCTCAAAAAAAGTGGTTTCGAGAAAAACGCGTTTAAAGTTTTAAGTACTGAAAAACCATATGAAAATTTCATATACCTCTAATCTGCAATGCCTGCACCGTACACTTTTGCCGTGTTCCATCATTTGGTATATTATTTTTAAGACCCTAAAGCACCTTTTAGGCGAAAAAAATTTTTTTCAAAAAATTGAAAATTTTACTGTGATTTCCCCCCCTTAATTGGTGGTTTCTGTACGTTTACGATTGGCATTATTTGCACCTGTTTCTTGCAAAAAAAAAAATAATAAAACTTTTAAAACATGCAAACGTAAAAGTTCATTTTGATTTATGTCATAAAATTTTCAATTTTTACATAATTTATTCCATCAGTTTTACATCAACATAAAAATTAAAATAATAAAATAAGTTTGCGTATCAAAATAAAATCCAATGTAAATTAAAGTAATCAGTATGTGAAAATAAAATTAAATATAAAAGTATTTCGTAAAAAAATTTTCTCTTAAGTTTAAAAACATAACAAATGTTTTAAAGCTTCATTATCACAAAAATTTTTTTTATAATACACTCAAACATTTTCATGAAATGATTTAAATGATTGGAACATGTAACAGACAATTGGTACATTTATAAATAATAATTTAAATTTATCTTCTAACCATGTAGAATATTTATTACGCTGTAACCACATTCGTTTAATCGTAAAATTCAAAACGCGTTTCCGAAAGAAGAGAAAAGCCTCTCGTTGCGCTTATTACTCTTCCACTTTATTAATCCGTCGAGGGTCTCTTTTCCTTCAAAAACTGACAGTTTATAATAGATTAATAAAAGCCTCTCAATATTAACCGCAAGCGCGCAATCGTATCTTTCTCGTAGTTTCACGGAACGATGTTTGGGGATAAAAGCCGCGGTTACGATTGCGACAGCAGCTGTCATTTATGGTTGCGCGAGAGCTTTTCGTCATAATGAAAAGGCGACGCCACAGCTAACGGATCGATCTCTCTCTCTCTCTCTTTTTTCTCCATTTCCACAATTCAAAGGGAAAAATAACGCGATAGGGTAGCGTGACCGACTCTCTACACTGCACAAGAGAGAGAGAGAGAGAGAGAGAGAGAGAGAGAGTGAGTAAGAGAAGAACGGTAAAATCATCTCCGAGCAAGTGCCGAGCGCTTTTTCTCATTTGTCCGTGTATGTAACGCTGTGAAAAGGCAAAGAGCGAGCGAGAGAGAGAGAGAGAGAGTGTGAGAGCAACGATCCATAAAACTTTACCTCCATTTACCAACCGGACGGCACAAAGTGCACGGTGAGCGCACTTGTAAAGTTACGGTAGCTCGCGCGAGATATTTTCTGTTGAGTTTGCGCTTACGGAAATTCACTCGCGGTGGATTGTCGCTTCAAACCTCATAAAAGCCCATACAAACCATTAATACGTACACGAACCAAACCTCTCGAGTGCCTTAGGGGGTTGTTATGGATCGACGATCGCGTAGAAAGTTACCGCGTGGTATTAAACCGCGCCTCGACTGTTCCCGTGACTTTTCTGTTGCTGGTTCTTTCACTTTTATACGATATTTTCGTGCGGTATTAGTTATTGCTTTCTTTTCTATGAAAAGATTTTTGTGAAGATGTTTTTGAAAAGTGCGAGAAGGTTACTGAAGGGTTTTCTTCTCGCGATTCTCTTCGTGTGCTTGGGTTCGTTTTCATGTGGATATTGTGCAGCGCGTGTGGAAGTAGACGTGTGATAAGTATTTTTTTATGGTACATTTGCGATGACTCTTTAAATTTAAATTTTTTTTTCAACGGATTCTTAATTTGCTATTAGAATATTGGAAGTACTTTTAATGCTAATTGATATTAGGTGGGCTCGCGTGTTTCGAAACTAGCGCAGGTGGTTCTGCGAAAAATTTTCTTCGGTTGAAACGAACGAAACTTTAGAATACACCGCGACTAAATTTTTGTTTTTACTCTTTATGTTCTAAAATTTAGCGTTAATAGTGCATGCTATAAAAAGGAAAAAATGGGTATTCGAAGCCGTTACCAGTCATGCGAAGGAATCGACTTCGGTACAGTTTGACCCTTCGATGCCAGGCGCTTCTTCTTCGAACGGAGGAAATCACGCTCGCTCGCTTATAAAAAGTACTCGGCTTCGGTACAGCCTGGGCCTGGCGTGATTAGATAGAACGCTAACCGTTTCTTCTCGCCAGAATCGTCGGCTTCAGTACAGCCTGACTTCCCGGGAGTTTAACTTGAAAGCAGGGTTAGATTTAATAAGATAGGACTACGATCCCAGGTCGACTTCGGTACAGTCTGACAAAACAGTTATCGTAGTATAGGAAAGGGTTAAGGTTGGAAAGAAATATTGGAAGTAGGTTGGTGATTTTAACTCTAATTTTAGTAAATAGATAAATTATATGAATAATAAAAAAATTGATTTAGATTAAATTTTACGTTTAATTAAAATTTTAAAATAATACGAGTTGATTTGGGATAATAATCTTAATATTATCGGTTATATAGAAAATTTTCAAATACAGAAATTTTTGTCAATTAAAAGTTTTAATATAGTAAAATTTTTAATATAGCAAAGTTTGAATTTAGAAATTAGAAATATAGTAAAATTTTGAATTTAGAAAATTGAAAATAGATGCTAAGAAGCAGGGCTTTGAGGTTGCTCTGAGCGAACTCGTGGAGGTTTCCTCAAGAAAAACCGTCTAATGCATCGATGCATCAGCTTTTATACTCGCTAGACCGCGAGATTTTTGGCGGTTGGAAAAACGGCGAGATGAATTTGGTCCAATCAGAGCATTTTCTTAATCTTACCCTTAACCTTTGTAACATTATATAAGACGTAGGAGTACGTATACAGCTGTGGAGGGAATAGGTCACGCCTCCGTTTATGCATTCTATGTGAAAGAGAGAGAGAGAGAGAGAGAGAGAGAGCGTCTATGGTGTGTAAGGGAGAGAGAGAGAGAGCATTATCTTTCTGTCTCTGTCGCTCTTATTGGCGAATACGTCAATTTTCCCTTTCTTTCCCATTTACAATTTGAAATTAAATTTTAATAATAATTCTTACTAAACTACATTATTTTAATATTTATATAACTAAAAAATAGTAACGAAACTTATAATTCGATATCTTTGTATTTAAAATTATAATTATATCTAAAGAAAAGTAATTACATAAAATAGTTAAAAATAACGTGTATATGTTAAATCAAATTCGCTAGTAGTTGGCTTAAATTAAAATACAAGATGAAAAAATATAAAAGTAAATGAAAATATAAAAACAAAAGAGGTACATAATAATTTTGACGGTAAACATATTTAGTAAAGTAATTAATAAGTCCGAAATAAAATAAGTAATGCGTTGATGCATTATTAGAGAGGGTTTGAACATCAGGTAGTTGACATTTTATTATTGCTTACGGGCGGCTCAAGTGATTAAGTTTATTATACATATATAAAAATATTATGCTTCTAACGGATATTTTTTGAATGGTTCGTAAGCCATCGTCTATCTCTTTTGATTTGTCAAGTGCTTGGCGCACGTGTGTTCGAGATAGGCGTGCATTCCGAGGGAAATGTAGCCGAGATTTTCTTTTTGACTGAGTTTTAGAACGTTTGAGAAGAAAAAAAAAATTTTTTTTAAATCGGCTAGAATATAACGGGATGTAACATAAAATTTAGATAGAAATTGATAAATGCATTTTTATATTATTTTTCTAAACACAATAAACATATCAAATAGTTGATTCAATTGAAATTTTAATACACGTTTTTCGTTTATATTATTTTTTTTTTTTTTTTTTATTCAAAGCTTCAAATCTCTATTGAGATTTATTTGCCATACATTGATTGTTTATCATTTTACAATATATTACATTTTTACAGTGTTAAAACTTTTATATTACAATTTTTAAGAAACTTATGAATATACATACAGGCATTAACATTTGGTTCGACGAGTAGTGTATTAATATTGCACGGAACCTTAATTTTACATAAATTTTGTAAATTGTACATAAGAGAGGTTCGCTCTATATCGAGTAAAGGGCAATTCCAAATAATATGATTCAAATCTTGTCTAAAGCCACAAGGACAGCTCGGGTCAGAAATTATATTAATGCGATAGAGAGATGCTCGTTTATATTTTGGTTTATGATTTAAACATTTACTTAAAATTACATCTCAAAATTTTAATTGTAATTTTTTTTTTTTTTTTTTGAAATTTGAAACTTTGAGTTAAAAAAAATTAAAACATATTTTTAAAAAGTTCTAAAAGTACCAATATAAAAAATATAATTTTTTATGAGCAATTTAATTTGTGTTATTAGTTTGATTAAGTTTAATGACGCATTACACGCGAACAGTTACCGTTTTCTTTAATTAATCAGCCTCATTTCACGAATATAACGAGTTACGAGAATATAAAAAGCAAACTTGTTACACATTAGGTATATAATGCATCGATATTTTGTAAAAATAACGAAGGCTATTAAATATTCTTCGACTCATACATCGACAATTTTCATTAACGTTTCATTTCAAGCCTAACCGTTCATTGGATTTAATATTTTTTATACTTTATTTAATTTTTTATACTTGATTTATTATTTAATTTTTCACTCGATTTTCGTTTACGCATATCAAGTAAAGAATCAATTTTTATATTAATTTATAAATCTTCCTGCGTTTGGTAATTATTATCGTCGAAAGTATTGCATTACAAGGAAAGAATTTTAATAAAGGAACAAAGTGTTTACAGATCGTTTGTGGTACATGTCCTTATAAAATTTCAAAGTGCCAAAATATAGTAGGAAGCAGCGCTTCACATTGCATTCTCTAACAGTTGGACACGATTCTCTCTGAATTTGATACCGCGCTCGTTTAAAATCAGAGAGAGCGAGAGAGCGAGAGAGAGAGAGAGAGAGAGAGAGAGAGAGAGAGGAAGAGAAAGGAAAAGGAAAAAAATGCAAGAAGATATAAGCAATACGGAGCGAGACGGAACTAGCTCCATGTGGGCTCCCCTTAGTTAATAAGCGGGTCAGACGCATTAGCGTCAGTCCGCGGCTCTAATTGAAATAATTGATGCGTCGTTAGTGCACTGCGGACTTATAAATCTCGCGCTGCACACCGCTGCACTCCCCGATCGTGAGAGAGCAAGAAAGCCGATTATATCGCCCGCGCGAGTACACGGACAGAAATGACGACTCTCCCTGCTATCGTCTTCTTGTATCTATATACACCGGCAAAAAATCGAGCACTGGCTAGGTATATAGCGTAACACGCGCAGCCAAAAACCCGTGAGCAAGTGCAAACATGATGGTATCGCTTGCGTGTGTGCGTACGTGTGCGCGTGTGTGTGTTTGTTTGTTCACAATGGATAATCCTTGTTATATCGCGAGCGAGAGAAAGAGAGAGAGGAATTTTCGCTTCATTGGCGTTCTCAATTAGATTTTCGATTTTTTTAACGGAGTTTATCAAGATTTTCTTTGGCTTTTTTTATATAAATTTGGTGTTTGTTGTTTAATTAAGTTATTTCTTTCGAAATGAAAAAAATAAAACTAAAATCAAAGTTTCTGGAATTTTCGTTCGTTTTTCGATTTTTTTTTTAATAACAGTCAGTTGATGCAATTTTTCAATCCTATATGGTTATAAAAATTAATTTAATTTATTTTTATTAAACAAAAAGTTCTGAATGTTGATAAAAATTACATATAAAACTTTACAATCATTAAAATTATTTATTGCAGTCAATGTTGAAGTATGATGACGACAATTTTTTTATGAATGCATTTCCTTTTCATCTACAATAAAAGGTTAATTGTTTTTAAATATCATAATTTTAAGTGAATTGCTTTTGTATCAAAAACAGTCGGTTTAAATTTTATTTTATTTTATTTTATTTTTATAAAAATTCAAACGATAAATAAACGTTTTATACAATAATTTAATAAAAATAAAGTCGAGCCAATATTATTTTGATATTTATATGTGCACAAGATTGTTGTTGTTTTAGGAATACTTTATTTACCAAAAGAGAAAGCTTTATTTTAAAATTTCGGATATATATTTACACTTTTAAACCGAAAATAAATAGAATTCGAGTTGTAATATTGTTTTTAATACTTTTCATCGATAAAAAATAATTAAAAAATTGCCCTGTTATCTTTAGTCTCTTTATAAAAGTATAAAATATACACATATAAAAAATAACATGAACATTTCATAGAAATTCGACAACGAATAAGCGTCGAATGCATCTATATTAGATTCAATTTTCAGTTCGAAATAGAGAACCTGTAATTAACATTTTGTGCACTTTGGCAAAGCACATGCAAATGTAGTCAAACGTGTATTCGACAGGGTCTCTCTCTCTCTCTCTCTCTCTCTCTCTATTTCTCTCTTGTATTGAGATGTAAGCGTACACCTCTTTACGTATATACGCTTGAGTTTACGTTGTTTTGTATGTATATTGCCGAACTTACATATGTATATATAGTTCTGTCAAGCGGTTTCACAAGAGAGGGTATATAAAGAGAGAGAGCGAGAGCGAGAGCGAGAGAGAGAGAGAGAGAGAGAGAGAGAGAGAGAGAGAGAGAGAGAGAGAGAGAGAGAGAGAGAGAGAGAGAGAGAGAGAGAGAGAGAGAGAAAGGAGATAGTGGAAACCTAAGGAGAATTTTAGAGTTGTGATATAGACAAAGGAGGGAAAAAGAGAAAGAATTCTCATAGTCTTCGAATTTCAAAAATGGAAGTTCGAACTCCCTAGTGTCAAATTCGATTGTTCAAACCTTTCGATTCCGATGCCTGCAATTTTTTCCGACTTCAATGACATAAAGTCGACTCGGTAATACTTTTTTTTTTTATCCGTTTGAATATAATACTTTCGAGAAATTTTAACATCCAAGTGAAACAATAAAATTGATTATAAGTTTTCTCTTATCGAATGTAATCGACCGAATCAGTCTTATTTCGATTTTACATTTTTTATTACATTTGACGCGATTAATAAATTATTTATTTTTTATTCTTTTATAGCGTTAATATTATTCGACATCAAAAAATAATTAAATTTTTCATTTGTAAAATTTATAAATGCGAACGCGATATGAAAGTAGCTTGTAAAACTGATGTGTAGAGAAATTATACAAAAATAAGTAAGTTATATTTAATGTATGAGAATATCTGCTCTAAAACAAATTTATTCATATAAAAATAATATAATTTATTAAACTTGGGTTGAGTTATTTCATTAGAACAAAATTCACATGCATTTACGTAATGCATATGCAAGCACGAGTTTCCTTTAAATTATAAAAGCAATGTTAATTATAGTAAACAAAAAAGGACACGATAAATTTTGTATTATCGCTGAACAAAAGAAAATTTACATCTCGCGAAGAAATTTTGTAACATAATTTGATTGCGTACATAATAAAACGTCTATTATCAACGTTAACTTGTTATCGATTATTTATTATTTTTTTTCTTTACTTTTTTTTTTCCTTACATTTTATTTTACAGCACGGCCGCAATTAGGTTCCGTTTCGTAACAGTAGATGATTGAAGATTAATTTCGAAAAAAGCTCATTCGAAAAATTAAAATCTCGTAGCCTTAAGTAATCCCGTAATTGAAAAAAGAAGAAAACAACATTCTTTTTCTCGCGTAAGACAAGAACCATTCCGCGTAAACGCGAGCGCAACATCCCATTACAATTGTTTCCGCGCCCCCGATAATTGTAGGTTGAAAATTGGAGGTAAAATAAAGTTGATGATTTAATCGTCCGTTTAAAATTACATTTTCTTTTCTTTTTATTTTACGAAATTTCTAATTAACGGAACGATTACGAAGGTACGATCACTTTGGTTTTAAATTTGTTATTAACCTAACATAATATGTCGTACGTTTTATCTGTATATTATATTTTCGAATTATTTCTTTGTTTTTTCCTTTTTTATACTTATTTTCTGCTTTGCTTTTGCAGCAAATTTTTGTTCAGTTTTGTCAGTGTTACAAATTTAATTTAAGATTTTGTTTTTATGTTATCAATTTACATACATTATCTTATTTTCAATAATAGATCTCGAATTTTGCATTGCTATTTTACAACGATTTATTAACAAATAATTTTTTTCAAAATTATCATTTGAATATAATTCTAAAAAAATTTTTTATTTTAATTTAATTAAATTACACTTTATCACCAAGTTTTACTTTTCAAAACAAAACGATAATATTTTTCTTTTAATAAATAACCTTAATCGCAAAATAATTTCGTTCTACTCAATTAAATGTATATAATTCACCAAAATTCGTAACCTTACTCTCCATTATATCGATTACATATTGTTCCACGAAGCATCAAAACTAGTAATTTTACTCGTACGTTTAGTGGCATCACGTCTGGTTTTCCGAGTACTCTCGTTTCGTGGTAGCTTTCCTCCGTAACTTCTTCTCTCTCTCTCTCTCTCTCTCTCTCTCTCTCTCTCTCTCTCTCTCTTTTACGCAGTGTGGCACAATCTGTGCGCGCGCTCATCACGTCGGCGCACACAATAGCCAGGACTACGGCGCGTGTAAGCCAGCCTTCTCTATGACCAGCTGATTATCTTCCTTTTGGATCTAATTAAGTTCCAGCCGCTCGGTTGTTCCTCCCCCCCCCCTCCTTTTCTCTCTGCACGCTTTCAGCGTGTATAAGCTCGTCTTTTCACTATTATGTATACGGAGTGCAGGTATAGTTGAGCTCCTCGTCGTACAAGCGCCTTGTTGCTGGATCTTACGATCGCGGTGGCTATACGATTTCGTGCGATTGGAAATTTTCATCGTGTCCGCAAGTTTGTAGTATATCTTTGTGAACAGATTTAAGCTGCTAGGTGTGTATATTGGAAGAATTTATTTCTGTTTAAAAGTAAATATGTGACTTTTGGTATAGTTTATTTGTTACGTTTGTTTGTTGAATTGTTGGAAGTTTAATTTTATTGTTCTTTTAAATCTTTTTGTGTAAGGAATACAATAACTAAACTATGCACTTTTACAGCTTTTTTATGAGCAATAAAGTAAAGACATTTCTTTTTTTTTTGATTAATAAATTTTAATAATAAGCGTTAACGTAGTAAAAGATAGTATACGTGCTGATGAATTTTTTTAATCTATATACTTTCAATTTAAATAAGCAAATGATTAAATCGTACTTTTATTACAAAATATTAACAATATCTCCAAATTCGCAGATTATGTTAATAATATATTTGTTTTACATTAGTGCACGTAAATTTTCGAGGATAATTGTTAAGTAATCAGTACACTCATTAGTTTCATTGAAGTATATGTACAACGCGTAAGCATTAAATAATAAAGTAATTTAAAAATATTCATAAAATTTAAATGCGAATAAAATATATATAAAAGTTAATAAACAATATAATCTACAGCTTCATCGTATACCAGAAACGGATTTTTAATTCACAGTTTCACGAGGCATTGAAATGAAAAATCGGTAACGCGAGCTTTACGCTCTGGTCGCAAACTACCTCGCAAGTATCCAAATTTCTAGAACGTAAATAATCTTTGTCTCCCCTCTCTCTCTCTTACTGCCTCCCTATTCTCTCACTCTCTCTCTCTCTCTATCTCTCTCTAACTCTGAGCAACTAATACAATAAGGAGGATCGATATTTCTGATTTTCAAACAAGCGATAAATCCGCGTGATAATTTCGCGCCAATCTCGCGCGCTACGTTATTGATATAATCCGAGTAAAACTGCATTGTACGCTCGCGAGATAGTAAGGGAGAGAGAGAAAGAGAGAGAACGATAGAGAGAGAGAGAGAGAGAGAGAAAAATCGTTGCACGCATGACCGTGTATAATTCACCTTAGCAGCAATTTACTTCATTTACGTTTATTAAAGGACGACCCGTACGGTGTAAGCAAACATTTGATTCCTCCACGACTCGATTATTCAACCTGTCGTACGTGTATACGTTTATGTGTATGTGTGTGTGTATTTGTTCGCTACTCTATACACTTACCGTTGATTTATGTTTGTACACGTGTGCGTGCATTGTACGAGTGCACGATACTTCAACTTGGCGCGTTAATCGCTTTTACATAGCTAAATCGTGAAAATCTTAGATTGGATGGTGATCAATTTTAAGCGATTGCATGAAGTGCAATTTTGTTTTAATGCTATTATAAATATTATAGACTCAAGACAATTTTTTAATTTTAAGAATATCAAAAGTTAATTAATAAGAAATCTTATTATTAACTTAAAATTATATATTATTCATAAAATTAAATAAAAAGTACTCATATAATTAATTTGCATTTTTTTTTCTTTTTTCAAGTATTTCATTCGATAATAAAATCTTTTAATCTACAGTAATAAAAAGTTAACTAAAATAAAAAATCCAAAATATCTAATATAAAGTATAGCTAAATAAAATTTCCAAAAAATCCCGCAATTTATTTGAAGGTATTGCCACGAACGTAGCAATAAGCGAAATCGTAATTCAGGCACTTAATATGCAAAGACATCGGTTCATTGCCATATATTAAAATAAAAGGTAAAATGTTCCCTTTAAATCGCTACTGCAACGAACGACTAGAGAGAGAGAGAGAAAGAGAGAGAGAGAGAGTCTCTTAAATAACGAGAGATCAGATTGTCGGCGTCGGCGATCCCACCATCGACGAGAAAGAGCTTATCTTTCCCTGTCTCTTTCCCCCTTTTCTTTTATTCCGCTCAAGAGGTACTTAATAGGGATTTCTCCTCTTCTTGTATGGATATACGTATGTAATATCTCTTTTGTATCGTTTCATATGTAATTCATTCTTTGGATTTCTTGTCATTTTAATTTGTTGCATGTATGATCGCCTTCGAATCGGTTGTGCATTATTTCTTATTTTGTTTTTAAATTACAATTTATATTTTATTATTAGACTTCACATTATAAATTATATAGTATTTAACAGAACAACAACAAATAAAGTTTTTAATTAATATTCATCTAATAATCATGAATAAAATTATGGATTTAGTTTTTTTTAATAATAGAATGATTTGTAGAAAAAAAATTTGTTATTTCCGGTTCATTTATCATTCTAGTATTTTTAAAAAGTTTTTCTTTAATATTAGCGTAAGTAAGAAAAAAAAATACATATTTCAGCTGATAAATTTTTTCTACCGCTGAAGAATAAAGATGTTTCATCCCTTATATAAGTAAACAGTTCCTTGTATGTAAAAGATAAATTATGTGCTGATTTTTATCAACTTCAACTTTAAATTACATATTCGTGAAATATAAATAAAGTAAAAAAAAAATTTTTTAATAAGCTTTTTATTTTTTTTTAAAAATGGCTAAAAATGAAAAAAAAATTTTTTGTACTAAAACGAAAAAACCAATTCCATACATCCTTTTATTAACGCAGTAATTAAAAAAAAAAAAAAAATAAAAACGTGAGGCGCCTGAATTAAGAAATATGATTTTACGTCACATTTGTAGACCTATAAAAGTGCTTCACGTTTATTCCATGAAATCTCAGAAACAGAATTTTCTCATCAAAAATCTTTATTTCTTAATTTATAAGCGTTCCGCGCTTTTATTTTTGCAACTTTGCTGCATTAATGAAAGTATGAACAAAATTAATTTTTTCTTTTTAGTACAAAATTTTCTTTTTATAACTTTTAGCCATTTTTTTTTTTTTTTTAATAAAAGTGTATTTTAAAATTTTTTTAAATTTTATTTTAATCTTTTTAGTCATATTTTTCATCCTTTTTAGAATTATTATATATTACTACTGCTTGAGTAATTAGTACTCGCCACACAGTTCGATCAAAATTTAAAATAGATACTACGTTGAGGTTATAACCCACCGAACGTGTAGTGGCATTATAGATAACTTACTATTCTACGAAACTATAAGTAAAAATTGAATATAAAAACAATTTATTTCACTATAAACAATAACTATTTTGAATTGTTAGGTCAGATTTATATGTATGTATGAAAAATTTTTATTTCTCACACTGTCAGCAAGTACGTTAAAAACGGAAGACAAAATTTGAAAGTTTAATAAAAGCGTATAAAAAAAAATATTACGAATTTGATAACAGATTGATTCGGCAAAAAAGTTTTGTAATGCATACTATTTATAAACTGAAATATAAAGTAGTTAGTTTAAGAAAATGATTATTGAAAGAAATTTTCTTATTATCTTAATAAAATATCATGTTTTAGTAGATAACGATTTTTTGTATTAAAAAGTCAATATTTCAAATTCGTAAAAAAAAATGTGAGTGAATCGGATTCGTACTGTCAAAAGGAATTGAATTACTTTGATAGTTTAACAAATGATACTTAAGTTGTAAAGGTTTTCTCGCGTAACTAATATTATAAGATAAAACACACGCTTGCTAATTTTCCTCAAAATTCATGCAAAAATTTATCAAACGAAATAGAGTAAATTTTTTTTTTTATTTTTTTTTAAATAATATATAAGTTTAATGATATGTATGTATAAATATGTTAAATACAGAGAATTTCCATAAACGAAACGGAATAACCTTCACCAATTTTCATTTTTGCCAACGAAATTCAGCTCGCTAGGTTTTATCAGAGCTTCCTCGAAAGTTCAATACCATCCATGTAAAATGAAATACTTTATTCTGTTTCTGATAATCATAAAAGTTTTTTTCATATCTTATTTCATTCGTTATTTCTCATTTTCTTTATCATCCTCTATCTTTCTTCGGCTTTTTCTTTCCTTCGTACCTCTTACATCTTTCTTATATACCTAGTTTCTATAGCGTTTCTCTTTGTCCGCTTTTTCCGTTCTTCCTTCCTTTTTTTCCATTTCTTTATCTCAATTCTCTACTATCGGTCTTACTTTTATCCTTTCATTCTTTCTCTCTTTCTTTCTTTCTCGCTTTCTTTTCATTTTTCTATTTTTTTTATTTCCTTTACATTCTGTTGTAAGGCGTTGCCCAGGTAACTGGATTAAGCCCTCTGGGGGCATCTTAGAGCCCGTTCGGAAATTCACCGGTAGAGGATCACGTAACGTAGTTATCTTCTATGTATATACAGAAAGAGAGAGAGAGAGAGAGAGATAGAGAGAGACCAAGAGAATGTGGGTTGGACAGTGCGTAGAGGATCTACCTGATTGGGCGGATATTATGAACGAAAATCGTATTCCCAGTGCGCGGATTCGCGAGAGAAACGAAAGAGGGAATTGACGTTTTTCGGTGCGTTTTATCTTTGCCAAAGATTTTTAAACATGCCGGGAGAATTCCTCTTTTTTTTTTTTGCATTTTACCGAATTATTGTAATAGCCTTTCAATCGTCCGCATTTTATGAATAATTAATTATTTATTACTTCGAAATAAATTTTACTTTAATTTCGAGAATTTCGTTGAAGAAATTTCAATGCAATATTTAACGTATTTTTAAATTTATCATGTAGATAATAGACTATTATACTCGTTTAATATATTCATTTAATAAATGTAATATAATTTAAAAAAAAATTGTTTTAAATTATTTATCAAAATATTTGAAAATAATGGATTCGTTATATTAAATATTTGTTTTTAAGGGAAAAAATGTACGCAATCTATAAATATATTTGAGGAGGGTCAAGTATGAGAAAATACATTTTATAACTTTTAGCGCGTAAAGATAAAAGCGCTTATCTTTTTACCCGAAGGTTCAAGAATCGATAGTTTGAGATTATGATGTTGGATATTTCATGAGGCAACTATTACATTATTTTATTTATAAATTCAAATTCATTAATAAAATGGTAATATATCTTTTTAGAAAGTATAGCGTAATTAATCACTTATTAAATTATTTATTATAATTACTAATAAAAAATAGCATCATTTATTAATAAATATTACAATTACCATACTAATACTATTTTTCAAATTTTAATGCATATAAAGAGTATGTACAAATAATACATATAAAACAGTAACAGAATTAAAATTTATCAATTAGATCCTATAAGACATAGTTCATACTTTTTGGCATTTAAATCAACAACCGTATAAAACTCAATAAATTCGTGATTTTATTTTTACAACCCGACGAATCCTTGCATCGTCCTTAGTTAAAACCACGTAGGTGCTGTTAGTTTTACCGATACTAACTTCTTACATTTTTCCAGTCAATAGAAGAACATTAATGCTAATAGCGGGTGACCGTTGATAGTTCCACTCGCTGTCTAATTACTCGGTAAACGTCGAAAAGCTAACATTTACTCTGTTTCATTCTCTTCCTTTTTTTTTTTTTTTTTCTATTTTGTTTCTTTCAAGCGACTTGAGCCAAGGCGAATACGTGATGGCATCTATTTCTACCGGTAGCGAGGGGAAAGAGGAAAGAAACGCGTTTACCTCCGCGAGCACGTCCTCCGCGTTGTTGCTGCGTAAATAAGTTTATGACCAGAGGACCGCCAAGCGTTTACGTACGCTCGTTCTTACAGTTTTTCTTCTTCTCTTTCGTTTCTTTCCTTCTTTTTTTTTTTTGTTCTGCATAGACCGTTTCAGCTTGTTGTTTTTCTCCGCGTGTGATGTTTTCTATTCAGTTCTTGTGCTCTGAGAATTTTCGTTCGAAGGGGAAGAAAGAAAGAGTACGGTACGAGTTCTTCCAGGAACGTTCGCTTTGATTTTTTTTTTTTTTTTTTTTTTTTTTCATGGCGGTGGTAGGGTTGAGAAACAAAGACGCCGCTTTCTTTGTTACATGTGCTCGAAGGTAAAGATGAAAATTAGAAAAGATGAAGATGTGATAGGTTTCGTGTGGTTGAAAGTATTGAAATAAGTTTTAATTTTTAATTTAAAAAATTCGAGAATTTTGAAAACTTTGTCTTTAATTATTATTGTTTTTGGATAAATGTACATTGCTTTATCTTCTAAATGCTGTTAAATGTTGAATATAAGATTTTTAAATATTTATAAATAATATTTTTTAGTAGGAATAAGGTAAAGATATTTAGAAAATTCGTGCAATGATTTATTGAAAAACTTTATTTTAATTAAAAAAGAATTTTATTTTACATTTATTTTTCCAATGGGCAATCCACTGAACGCGCAAATTCCAATAGTTTCCCCCAATCAATATTGTAGAGTTGCGGTACTAAAGAGTAATAGCATTAAAGGAATTTTGTATTATTTTTATCTTAACGAAATAAAAGTTTATATTGATAAAATAATTCATAAATAATTCAATAAAACATTACAATATATATATATATATATATATATATATATATATATATATATATTTTTTTTTTATGTATGTCTAAAGCTTTAAAACTAATTTTTATGAATTTTGTTAAAAATATATTTAATTATTTAATAATTAGCAATGCAACAAATAAATGTCAAGTTTTAATCAATTTGACTACCGCAACTTGTCCCGACGAAACAAAACAGCTTCAATTCCGTTTGTAGACTCGCGGCAGTCGAACAATTTTGCAAACAGTATAAAACGATTTTCTAATCTAAAGCGTAAAGCGAAAACACAACTTTATTTAATGTCTAACAAAGTGCGTTAAATAGTCGTCACTCGCTCACAAAATCGACTTGACTATTCGCACTGACCGTTCACCTCTCCACAAAGTAAACAAAGCGCCTCGTATTCACTTGTCGATTTTCCAACCCTTCCTTTTTTTTTTCTCACTATTTCAACGCCGAAAATTCAACGAGGCAAACTAGCAACACATGAACGCGCGATCGAATTCGCAACGAATGCAGCTTTCGCGTAGCGATTCTCTGCCCGGCGATTCTTTTGTAAAGCGGCAATGCGCGCGTTACTCTCTCTCTCTCTCTCTCTCTCGCTCTCTCTCTGTATATATGTATACGTGTATTCAAATGTTGAAACGGTTTACGTGCGCGGTAAACCAAAGCGATCAAACGCTGGATGTGAAAATATTGTTTGCACGGACTTTGTTTTGTACTAGCTAATGCGCGTGCTGGAGTTACTTTTGCGGTCCCTCTATTTTCTCTCCTTTTTTTTTCTCTCTTTCACTCTCTTTCTCTTGTTGATGTAAAGTGACGATTACTAGATTTTTCGGTCGATCTTTTTCTGCTGTATACGAAAGAAAATATATTTTCCCCCTTCATTTGCGAAATGATAAAATATTGCCTTTTTCGGATTTGTTTTTCGAATTTTTTTCTTTAATTAAATAGATATTAGTCTGTAATTTTATTGTTTTATCTTTAATTTATTAAAATTTGTTATTTAATGATGAATTAATATTTAATATTTTCATCATCGATTAATTTAATATCAAAATTTTAAAATTAAAGGTTTTTTATATTCATTGTTAAATTTTTCAGTTTATTTTTGAAAATATTATAATATTAATAATAAATGTATCCAATCAAAGTGACGTTCATTAATGATAAAGAAATAAAGAAATTAATACTCTCTTATATAATTTTATTACCTTGTTGAATTGCTTTGAAGATATTTTATTGAAACGTGTTTTTTTCCAAAATATAGCAGAATCTTAGATAATGAGCTCTTGTAACAACGTGAATTTTTGCAACTTATCGAAAAATTGCGATAACAACAGTTATGTGTACAATTTATAGAGATATGTTTGAACTTGAACAAATTCGTTCGATAATTCTTGTTTCGAACAATGAGATTTACTATAACGCGGAACTTTTACAAAATACATAAGAGTTTTTTTGTAACATATTACTTCTAACATATGAAATAAGATAATCCATTCATTATCATTCATGATTTGATATAAAAAGTTGTTTCAATTTATATATATACATATATATATATATATATTTTTTTTTTTGTAGAAGAAGGTATTTTTAAGCTATAGTAATATTACGTAATTATATTTCAAAAATTATAAATTAAAAAAATAATCCGTTTGAAGTTTTTACCATAAGCCCCAGAATGTTTAATCTTAATATTTCATGTGTATAAAAAATGCGAAGCTTATACAAAACTGAAATACATATATTTGGCACGTTAAAAATTCTTTTTTAAATATCGCAAGCTCATTGTATAACCTCAAACGAGGTATCTCAAACTAACAAGGTCGCATAATCCACCTCAAGCCGAGTGTATCCCCAACTCCTGAAAATCACGCAATAAATCCACCGAAAAAAAAAAGAAAGAAAAATAATCTAAGAAAACATCGCGGAACAAGTAATTTCCTCCGGCTCTTTTTCGCCGAATAATATCACGCGAGCCACGCCGTTACGAGCGTATACGCGCATTAACCGAGCGTTGCACATTTGTGTAAGGATTAGCTCGGGAGAGTTAAATTCATGCTTCGGTTATATATCCGCGGCGTTAGAAGCGCAGGGGCGCAATTTGCAGTAAGCTTTCGTACAAATGGCTAATATAAGGACGCCGCGCGGTAAATGTATCTTCTGTACATAACAGTGTATACCCTTAACGGTCTCGACGATGTTGGCGGTCTGAGTCGGTCGCTCGAACGTAATAACTCTCCTTCGTCCTTGTTATTTTCCGCTTTTCCGTATGACGCGTTCAAATTTTTGCGCTTAGTGTGTGTGTTTGTGTGTGTGTGTGTGTGTGTGTGTGTGTGTGAGAGTTTGCGTGGGTGTGTATTCCTTTGATTATAAATGGTGTATACGCGAGCAGAAAATTCTCTAAAAATTTTGTGACTTTGGGATTTCAAGAGTTGGAAGAGTATTATGGGAAACTTTGATGAATATTGTTGAGTTTATCGCATACGGTAAATTTTGAAACTCTATCGTTAGTTTCCTAAAAGCTCGTTAAATTTATTAAAACGAAAGTAGACAATTAATAGTGAAAATTAATAATAATATTGATTAATTGTGTACGACTAATTATAGTTATTTCAGCGCTAAACAAAGGAGAGAGTCTTTAATCAAAATATTCAAAGTTGTAACGAGTGTTTACATCTTTTAAATCCACGATTTATTACTCTCATGCTCGATGTAAACTTTCGAAACTAATTTACAAAAGTTTCAAAATCATTTTTTTTTTTTCCCGAGCTCCGGAATTTTCAACAACTCTCCAAATTGAAACTTTCTTTCCTTTAAATCATAAAAAGTAACGACTCGTAACTATAACCAGACACACGCCGTTCGCGCATTAAGGAATCAGCGACAGCGAGACGATTAATTTAATATAAATAATCGTCGTTGGTGAGGATACACATCATCCTCGTAAAGTAGAATAGTATACACACAAAGCTTGACGAAGAGGTGTTAACGCGTAACCGAGAGAAAATGCGCGATACATAACTCCGCGATTGCAGCGTTCCGCCTCGTTTACTAGACGGTATAACTTCGCGTGTATAATCGTTTTATACCGTGAGGCTATCTCTTTTCATCCTTGTCTCGGTCGACTCGCTGCACCATAAGTACACGAGCAAGCGAGTGCGAACGAGTGAGTTACGTCTTATTTCTCACGCTGAAGAAGCTTCCTTCTTTGTTATACTTTTTTATTTATCTTTTTTTACCCGTGTAGTTAGTCTCTCTTTCTCTCTCTCTCTCTCTCTCTCTCTCTCTCTCATTCACTCACTCTCTATATCACAAGCTCTCAGCACGCGCTGCTGCGTGCTACATACTTTCTTTCCTTCTGCGTTGCTTGCTTTTCAATTAAATTTTGATATACTATGCACCAGGCCTGTACGAGGGATGTGCGTGCGCGCCTTCTTGGCTGTAAATTCCGCTGCCTTTTATTGTCTTTTGTATTAAAGTGTTGCTCTCTCTCTCTCACCCTCCTCCTCCTCCCTCCCTTCCTCCCTCCCTCTTAGTAACCCCTAAGTTTATCGTTTTTATTTATTTATTTTTTTTTTTTTTTTTTTTTTATTATTATTTTTCAAACGGAAAGATTTTTAAAAAATATGTTTTTGAAATGTAATAGTTTTCCTTTTTTTTTTTTTAACAAATATTCGGATAGTCAAAATACTTTTTATTTACAACCGATTTTTTAAATGTATATTATAAACTTAAATTACACAAAATAATTATTTCAAATAAATAGAATTCTTAGGAATATTTCAGAATTAATATAATTATGAATTTTGAAAATAATTAGCAATTAAATATCATTCATTTTTTATTTATTCAGTGCAACTAATAAAACTGAAAATTAAATTTTAAAGTATATTTTGTAAGTGTAATTTTATCTTTTGACGATATTTTTTATTAAAATATTTCTATTAGTTATTCACAATTTATAAATAATTCTATACCTTTCAATAAGGTTAAACACAATGAATTCATAAAGATATAGTAGATGATAAATGTTCCTTTGTTTAATGCAGATGAAAATCTTAATTTCATAATCGCGTAATTACAAATAGCATAAATTTTCTTCAAAAAATTTTTATCGTAAGAACATTTCGTCGATTCCATTTAAGAAGAAACTCGTGGATTAAAGCTTTTTTTCAAATCATGTCGTTCACAAAAGGTCGGACGAAAGCGCGAATTTTACTGCTGCAACGTAGGAGAAGTAAGGCGACGAGAAAGTGAGAAAGGGAAAAAGGAAAGAGAGAGAAAGAGAGGAGGAAGAGGATATAGTACGAAGCGTGAAAACTCCAGGAGCTTCTTCTTCGCGAGAGTTAAGATCATCAATTAAGATAAAGAGATGCGAGATCGCAGATGAGAGTGGAGTAGGGCAACGCTTTGCGCTCAATTACAGCTTTTAAGTGACTGCCAAGTTCTCCGTGTTCTTGGTGTTCGACAATTTATTAATTATGGATTATCCGTTATTCACTTTCCTCATTCTCCTTTTTTCTGCTTGCGCTACTTTTGCGAAAATGGAAGAGGTATTTAAGCCGTTCTGATAATTACCTAGAGATTAAACTTTTTCTTTTAACGAAGTTTTCTTAAAGAAGACGTAATAAAGTTGTGACGTTAATTTTGAATTCAAATTGAACAATGTTATTGGACATTACGCACGCACGTTAATGATGTATATATTACACGCAAACGTTGCAAAAGTTTTTTCTAAAAAAATAAATGTTTCGCGAAACGAAAGAATTAACTAATGAATTTAGATTTTTACCAAAAGCTCTCCGATCTAAATTCGCAACAACTGGAATCCATTAATCATTAAAATTTCTCTTATTCACAATTATTTGCTTTTTATAAAGTGATTTTCTTTGATTCTAGGCATATATATAGGCTTTGCCGATCTGCATGCAAACGAAGCAATGTGTAATAAATGCCCACGCAACGAAATTAATCATTTCTCGCATAGGTGAATTCGAGTTTATCTTAGTTTTGTTTCGACTGTATATTGATACATTTGTTTCACACGGTGTATATGCCGTTTCTCTCCGTTGAATTTTGTATTTTCGCGAAGCGATAAATTAAATAAAGTTCTAAACAAGTTTTGTATTACTAGTTAGTGGAGTAGTTGGTTCATGCGAGGCCTCGGCTTGTTCGACGATGTAGTTTTTCAATCGTTCGGAATTTCAATCGAATTTATACGCTGCTTTGAATTTGTTAGTTTTTCGCTAATTGGATTAAAAAAATTCTTCGTTATTTAAAAAAATGCTTTTATCAAAATCTCGAAATGTAATAGCAATAATTATTAAAAATCTGTAAATAAATAAATAAATGACTAATAAAATTGTGTCTAATAATATTCAGTAGAGAAACGTTAAATAATTTTATTGATAAAAATATGTGCACAATTTATCACATTTTTTATATCCATCAAGTTAGCCCCGCCATTTTGTCTTTTTTAAAATAAAAAAAGTTGTGCTGGATTATGCTCAACTTGTGCCATAGTGTACCGTAAATGAAAAAAAAAATTAATTTCGAAAATTTTGATTTTTATGGCCAAAATTAATTTTTCGAAAAAATTTAGCCCCGCCATTTTGTTTTTCACGGAATATAAGAGTTGTGCTGGATTGTGCTCAATTTATGCTATAATGTGCCGCAAAAAGAATGTATTAATTTTTATTTTTAAAGACAAAAAATCTCATCGTTTTCGAAAAAAAAGTTTAACCCCGATCATGAAAATTATAAAAATGAAAATTAATAATTTTTATTTACGGCGCATTATGTTATAGCACAAGTTAAGGACAATTCAGCACAACTTTTTTTTTTTTTTTTAAAGACAAAATGGCGAAGCTAACTTGAATTAAATCATTTGTTTCATAATTTCGATTAATTTTGATGAAAAATCAAACCTAAATTAAATCAAACCAATTATTAATTAAAAATTTATATTTTTATAAATTTGTTTACTTCTAAAGTCAATTGTATAATAATTTTGTATTAAAAACACTACAGTATCTAGTATTTAAAAAATAACTGATATATCTCTCTTATATTAATGATATTTTAATAAGAACTATTCCAGAAAAATTGATCGTTTTCTAAAATACTTTCGTTCAATTTAATTGATAGAAAAAAAAAAAAAAAATAAATAAATAAATAAATAAATAAATAATAGAAAACACACCTTACTCTTATAAGGAAAAGAACATTTTTATGATTTCCTTTACATCTCTTACTTTAAAAATTTTCCCCTCTCATCTTCTCACGTTCTTCGGTCTACCTTGTATCTTCCACTTAGCATACATCTAATCCTATTCCTTTCTCACCGCTTGAGGTAGAGAAGTACATCTACCCGTGTCGGCTTAGTTAATATGTACGCTAGAGCTGTACGACTTACACGTGCGCGAGCCAAGATTTTAACAGTCAGACACAGAGAGCGCGAACTCGTACATTTCGCATCTTGGGCTCGCGTGAACTGTGTCGTGAAGTTTCAAGAGGGATAGAGAGAAAGAAAGAGAGAGAGAGACAATAAATAACTCTAGCCTGCCCTCACTCTTTCGATTATTTTTCGATTCAACTTGTTGCCCGCGCGACTGAAACGGTACGCTTTTACTGCTGCAAAGATTAACATCAATGATTTAATTATACTTGGCTGGAAGCTTACGATTATTTCGTTTGTGCATTATGAGATTGGAGCCTCGATTGTTGCAGCTGTTTCTTTTGTTTTGCATTCTGCAAAAGCTCTTGCGAGCTCTATAGCTCTTAATGATGCGTTTAATTTGAATAAAGCAGAATGGCTCTCTCTCTCTGTATGATTTATAGCTTTAAATATTTCTTTTGTTTCGCGTTGCATTTGTCTTATTGTAGCACGATTTATATCATCAAGGAGTACAGTATGCTAATCAGACATTTGGAGAAAGATAAATAGATTATTTTTTATTTATTTTTATATCACTTTTTAGTTTCATTGATTTATATTAACTTCTCATCAATTATAGAATGCGTTAATAATTTTAAAGTACTGATCATATTTGAATGAATTTCAAGCTTTAATTAAATATTATAACTTATATAATTCATCATATTATCTGCGCCATACTAATAAACTTTTCATATTTTTTTTAGGTGAGTACGCTATTTTATTAATAATTGTTCAAATCTTGTAAGTATTTTATATTGACATTTTGTATCGATTGATTTTTATTTATTATATTAATTAAATTAATTTATAAATCATACGCCAGCATGATTGACTTAACTATTACATATTACTAAAATAAAATGTATGATATAAGATATGTATTAAAAAAATGATTTACAAATAGAGCAAATTTATGATATTTGGTAAATATATTGCAAAAAAGTTTTATTTATATTATATGTCCATTAGGAAGTGTTTATTTTATTTTTAAGAATAATCTATAATTTAATATTAAAAAGTTAAATTTAAACTTTATTGTACAATATCAATAATATTCACACAAAATATAGTACTTATAGGTATTCTTATTTTGTTTATTTACATATGAGCTTTGATGTATTTGTTACCAAAAGTCTATTTATAATTTTCCGATTCATTGGGTAAAACCGAGAAGGGAAAACAAAAGAGAAAAAGAAGACAAATTTCAAATTAGCAAGCGACGCTTTAATTCTCGTGGTATGACCTAATGACCAATAAAACATTTCGGAAAATTAATCCAAATCGATTAAGCGCGTTATATAAGCTGGATATCGAAAACCATAACATCGGCCAGCCTCGAAAGTGCGGTCTGTTAAGTTCACCGGAAAATAAAAGAGAAAAGAGAGAAAAAAAGAAATTGCAAATCGAAGTCGAGTTTTCTTTTTCAATTCGTTTCCTTCGACGATTTCTTCATGAATAGCAACATTCATCAGATATTCCACGTAGACTGTCAGCCGATCAGAAACAGGGAAACTGCATTTCTGGAGCCCATTTCTCGACAGACTATCCGAAACCGAAACGGAGTAAAACCGATGAAAAAGCGAAAGTATAGAGAGGTTGAAATAGTGCAAGAAAAGCCAATTTGAGTTGAAAATTTGTGGCCTGTAATGTGTTTTACCGTAAAAGACGTAAGATTAAAGGGATGGGTAAATAAATTTTTTTGTTTTTGCTTATGAGTTTGTTATTTAGTAATATTTCAATATTAATCAAGCCAAGTAGGAATTTTTATGGAGGAATAATATGCCGATATGATTAGAATTTTATTTATTTTGCGATACCCATTGATTGTAGACTTTTTATGTGCATCATTGCATCGTTCGTCATGCGTTAACACAAATTAATTTTATATATTTTACAATAGTATAATTAGAAGAATTATTAATTAACCATTTTAAAATATTTCTAAATCACCGATAACGTTTAAAAGGTATTCTATAGTAAGAAAAATTAAAATTAAAACTAAACATCCATTTTAAACGAAGAAAATATCAAAACAAAAACTTGTTTAAGCACATGTCGCCACTTATAAAGACACGATAAAGTCATGGCAAAGAGGACGAAACCAATCCAAATTCTTTATTCGCTGCATTTTTCATTCTCTAATTCTCAATACTCGAACTATCATCGATCGTCGATACACTTTCCAGGCACGAAAAACTTTTCTCGGCAGTTGTGTGACTGATGGTAGCTTATAAACGCGCGGTGTAACACGGTGAATTCTGTATTTTTCCTTGAGGATCTTCTTGAGCATTATCTATATACGTATGTACATATAAAGTGTACATCGACGGATGACTGATCGACTTCTCTCGATGTTTCACTCGCGCATCTCGTTTCATTAAAAAGCACATTAATAAACGCGGTGTCAGCACAAAAACATATTTAAGTCGAAGAACTTTTTTAGTTTAGCGCAAGCGCAACATTCTAATTGATTTTACATTTTTTTTTTTTCGATTTTTCGTTTCAAATTCCATGCAAATTTTTTATGTTTTCTTATATTTTGCATTCAATTATCGATTGCATATTTTGGTTTTAAAATTTGTGAATAAGAAAACATGTCGATATAAAGTTTGGGGGTCGAAATTGGAAGTTAATGTCGCGCATCGAACTGGATATTTAAAAATTTACAATCCATTTAACTGATCGACTTGAGTTTTTATTCGTGTTACAATCTTTTTCCAGTTTTAATTAGCGAATTAAAGAAGAATTTATTAATGGAAAAGTCTATTGCTTTTGAATGTATTTAAATAGTCTAAATAAAAAAATGTTATGTAAATATAATAAATATATATATGTTAAATATTTAAAATATTAAAAACTTTATCAAAGTCATTCTTGAATTTAAATACTTTTTATTTATTTAACCTTTAAAACTTTCTGCACATTTGTTTTGGCTCTACATTAATTTTAAATTCATGATTTAAGTGAGTATATACACGTATATTTTTAGGCAGTAATATTTCGTTTTGTTATAAAACTTTCAATATTAATAGATAAATTTATGTATAAAATTTATGATAAAATTTTTTATTAATTTTCAAATAGACAGAAATTTTCAAATTGCAATGTTTAAGTTTTCGATAGATTTGCAGTTGCATTTTTCTAACTTTTTACAATTTCCACTCGAAGAAGTCATTCGGTTAAATTAATTCAGTAATGATTTCATCTGCATCGATTTATTGCAACAATAAATTTGTTTAAATTGTAGTTAAAAATGTGCTTAAATCAATAAAATAATTTTCAAACCTTTATGATGCCTTCATCCAATTGTTGAGTTTACAGATTTCATTTTTAATTTTTTTTTGAAGTTTTCCAAAAGTGAAAGGGTTGGCTCGAATTTCTACACAGTTTATAGTAGTGGATAATTCTGTTATAAGATTTGCTTTGAATTTCACTTATTGCCATTTATTACGCATAAATGTAAACATTCGTTAGCACAAACAGGATTATAGATTCTAGCTCTACGACGATTGGAAACCAATGTACATTGGTTTTTAAATTTAACTTTTTATTGCATAAGTTTTAAGCTTTCATAATTTGTTTAATTGAATTGAAATTGTATGCATCGCGTGAATATATTGCAAAATATGCATTTGAAGTTAAAAAAAAAATAAATAAATAAATAAAAAAAATTAATATAACAGCACGTCTAACTACTCGTGTTAAATTTTCATTTTATTAAAAAGCTGGTATGACGAATATTTTGCTGGAAAGCAACGCGTAATATTTACATAAGGCTTGCTCGCTAAACAAATCGATTTATTCAAAAAGTTAACCGTCTGCTTCACCTTAAAGTGTTTCGTGTTGAAGTAGTTATTATTTGTTATGCATTTTAAAGAGGCTGCGCATCTCCTCTGAATGCAACTTTGCGATTATAAAACTTTTCGAATTATTATGTGCATAACTGGGCGCAAGTAAAGTCGCGCGGATAAAGTTGACGGTCAAAAAACTTTCTAAGTATGGGTTTATATTTGCATTTCAGTTCTGTGGTATTTGTCCTTACGACTCTTAAGAAGAATTTAATCGCTATGATTAAAGGGATGAAAAAAAAAAAAAAAAAAAGAAGAAGAAGAAGAAAAGAAAACGACAAGGAACTAAATAAATAGACTGTAATAACTTGTTTTTGTCTGTAATAAAATGCAGAATTACGTCTGCACTTACTCTCTTTGCTTTTAATAACACAGAGTCATGCTTATGGTTAATCTATGTACAAAAAGTATTTTAATTTAATTTTTCACTGAGTACTTTTTTTAAGAGATGTTATCATATATAGTGCAATTTTGATTAAAGAATAATATTTTTAAATAAATAAATTGTTAAATCATATGAATGTTTATTATTATTTTAAAATTACTTTAGGAAATAATATTTATTTTAACTTTTTATAAATTTTTACTTACGAAACTTTTAAATTACCGGGAGCTAATCTCACAGCTATAAATCAAGGTTTATTAAGGACATTTATAAGTGAGTAAGTCAGAAGAAGCTAGAAAATTCTTAAATCAGTGCCCTCAGAAAAAAAGGACAGGAAGAGATAAAGAGAGCGAAAAAGAAAGAGAGAGAGAGAGAGAGAAAGATTGGCAAAAAGTAAAGACGAGGGAAAAAGATTTCCGAATGTCTCAGCGTGATTCAAAGAACATAATTCATTCGCTTTCTTCATCGATTCCGTATTTTTCTTTCTCTGTCATTCGTCGCGTCTCTAGCTATTTTATTCCTATTTCTCATGGTTCCTTTGTTAAAGTAAAGCAGAGGCATTATCGATGGCTCATTTCCGGCTTGAATAATTTTTCTAGAGATTCATTTTATAAATGCATTATAATTTTAAATGTCTAATATTCATTTAATTTTTTATAACGTTATTTAATAAGTATGAATTTTTATTGTTTTTGTAATTAAAAAAAAAAAAAATATCGTATGATAATTCTTGAATTACAATTTATTCTTATTGAATTTAAAATAAATTTTAAAATATTTTTTTTTTTTTTTTTTTTTTTTTTTAATAAAAAATTTGATTCATATTTGTATGAAAGTGTCTCTGTACTAGTTGTTGAGAATTCAGAGAATGTATACGAGCAAGTTTGACTTTTATGAATTTAACTAAACAATTATTAATTAATTAAACTATTAATTAATTTAATTTTTTCTGCCAGCTGTTAAGAAAGGTGTACTCATAATTTGTATAAGTATCTGAGCTATAATATTTTTATTTAAGTATGAAATAATTCAATTGAACATATATATAAAATAGTTTCTTAAAAATTAAAAACTTTATTAAATAATTATTTTTAAATTTCTCATAAGATTTTTCGGATTATTAAAAGTACAATTTTTTTGTGATTTTAATATTCTTCAAAGTTATTAGTAATGTACATTTTTTAATAACAAGCTTTTTCAGAACAAGCTTACATTTACATATATTAAAGGACGCGTTTATTCTTTCGTTCAAAAGAATTTAATCCCTTAAGCTAAAGAAGTATGTGAAAGAAAATTAAACGACGTAAAATTAAAATAAGTATAATGAAAATAGGCTTATCCTTACAAATTCTTGTTTAATTATTTCCTTAGAACATTTCGTTCGAATTTAAAATCCAGATCAAATTTAAAAATTGAATAATTATATTTAAGCCTGATAAACAATTGATTTTTAATAGAATATGTGGCATAATTCAATAAAGAATGCTTTAAAGGAATTAAAATAACTTAAGAATTAAAAATTTAGTTTTATTCAATTTATATAAATTCACATAACTATAATTTTAATGGGGTCGAGTTTACACGTGAAATTTCTTTATAAAATACTTAACATGGTAAACACTATTATCGGTACAAAGGTCAAGTAAGTAATTTTTTAAATTTTTGCGTTTCTGCCTGTCTGCCAGTACGCGAATGACACGAAAACAGTTGAACAGATTTCGATGAAATTTGATACGCCAATAGTTTTGTTTTTTTGGCTCAGCGTATAAGATACGTTTCATCAAAATTTTTATACCGAAAAAAGAAGATACTCTAATTTAAAGTTTTATAACATATGTACCATACGAATTTGCTGCCACAACAATATACTAATATATTATTATTCTTATATATTATTATTTTAATACATTATTATACTAATATATTAATATATTAATATATACGGGTGATATAGCTGGTTACAGCTAGTGATTAATAAAAACACTTGATGTATTTTATCTGAAAATTACATACATACGTTATAATATATATAACGAACATTTATAAGTGACAGTACCAACGAATAAAGCAAAAAAGTTCTTAAATCTGTGCAGTATAAGAGTAAGAGAGAATCGAGAAAAAGAGAGAGCGAAATCCGAGAAAGAAAAAGATCACTTCGTGAATGTCACCGCGTGACTTGAAGTACATAATTCATCTGCTTCCTCTATCGATTTTGCGTTTCTTTCTCGCTTTCTTCATCCATGTCTCCACCTATTTTTCTCGCACACTTCCGCAGTCTCTTTGTACGAGAAGTCTAACGACGCGTCTGATGGTTCTTTTCCGATTCACACAACGCATATACATTTGCCCTCACTGTCTCTCTCTCTCTCTCTCTCGCTCTCTCTCTCTCTCTCTCTATCCCCTAAATGTATTAAAATCTAAGAAGTTGTAGCTCCTTGTAATCTCAGAGTCTTCTCATATTTATCTCTGTTTAATTTTCTCTTCTATTGTCGTAGTTGTACATTTTACGCAGCTTTAATTATAAGTTTAATTTTTCATTTTATTTTTGTTTTCATTAAAAACTTTGAAAGACAAAAAATAAATTATGAGTAAAAAGCATTTTTATAAATAATGTTTTTAACTCAATTTTTAATTGATGAAATTCGAAAACACTTAGTAAATTTTTTATTAAATTAAAATTTTTTTAACTGTCTTCTTACTCTCCTCCACCGTAACTTTATATTTTTATCTCATTTTCTGCTTTCCCATGTCCGTTTGAATGCCTAAAATTTTTCAAATTCTTTTTTTTTTTTTTTTTTTTTCTTAATTTCCAAGAACTTAATTCTTCTAAGACATTTTGCAATTGTCCTGAAAGAAGAAAAACTTTTCGCGTGCGCGGTTATTCTCAGAAATTGTAATTTATGAATTTTAATCCAAGGGAAGGTGTAGTGCGTTAGTTTGGAAGCTTTTTCAACGGGGGAAAAAGAGCCAAGGAGCGTAGCTGACAAGGATTTTAATTTATAATTCTTCAGCGACGTTGAAAACTCGGTATAATCTCTGGAATCTCTATTATTGTCTTGTTATGTGGGGACTTTTGATTACATTATACGCCTGGAACGGAAATTTCCCATTGTTGTTATACATTCTGTGCAACGCTAACTTTTCATGATATTATTTTAGAAATTATTTGAATATGTTTGTTTCGTTACCTCATGAATTGCTAAAAATCTCCGATGCATACAACGTTGCATTAAATTTTCTATTAAGATTCTTTTATTATTGAAATTAAGCGCGCGTTATCCTGTAAAAATTCGTGCACAATTTTTAACGTTGTATGTTATATTACCTTACATCTCAGATGTTAAGCATATTAATGTTCCATTTCAATTGCTTTCATTTTGCATTGTTGAAAATAAATATAAAGAGTAGAAAAAGTGATGCGACGGAGATGAAAACTTCTCTTCGGGGAATATGGAAAAATGTACATTGGTTTAATATATGCTGAAGAGTAACGAGTGCGTGAAAAATTCAAAAAATGCAATTTAATTTTGAGTACATAAAAATTGATATAATTTTTTTTTTTATTTATTTATTTTAATGTAAACACGAAACATTTTTTATGAAATTTGAAATAAAATGTTTTTAATGTAGAATGTCAAAAATTTTAAAATAACAATTGTTTGAAATAATTTTTATTTCAAGTTGAATGACTATTATTTTATATAATACTATTATTCGCGATCGCTCAAGATAAATAAATCAATGCTTTACATCCGTTCAATGTTGCGTAAAATTTTTTAACAAGCATTGATCGATGCTCAATACGTTAAATTAACACACGGCATTGTCAAAAAAAACTTTTCGTAATTACACCTTTGACGTACCTGTAATTGCTTTTGCGCGTACAGCATTTTACAACACTACCTTTTTGTAAAAACGACGAAAATCAGTCAATGAAAACATTACAAGAATAATAATCAAAAGCTATATAACAAAAGAATTTCGACATTTATTCAAACATTATCGTTTCGTTGCAAATACGCTAAAAACACGCTCGTGTAATGAAAATTCTTTTTACGAGTTATATATATACACGTTTACTTACCAAAAGCAATAGCGGAACTCGCCTTTTCTGCTTTCAACGACGAGATGAGCTGTGTCTTTTGTCTTCCCGACAGTTCGCCATGACCCTTATCCATGGGCTGCGGTATACGCTCTTTACTAGCCAAGCAATTGTCGCTCCTCTTCTTTTGAGTCTGTGCACCTTTGTATATTGACCTCGCGGCAGGTTTGATGAATCCATTGTGTAAAAATAAGTTTTTCGAAACGGTATAACTACACGCTCACATACGCATATGTACCTGATGCTGTGCAGGTTACGCTGTAAGAACGTTTCTTGTTGATGATCGGTAGACGTTTGAGAATTCGTTTATAAGATATTGAAAAAATTCGCTTTTTTTTAATATTCTTACATTGTGCATTGTAGGTCGATAAAATTAATTGATCAGTTAAGAAATTCATGCATGCCAAGCTTTGTAAACTTACTGCATATACTTTATTCCATTATAATAGATATTTTTGTAAGAACTTAATTTTTAAAATCAATATTCGTTTAGAAGAATATATAAAAAATAACTTCGTAAATATTAAAATATCAATTAAATACATTTTTCATTAATACCATTAGAATATTATTCTATACATTACTTAATTATCAAATTGAAAAATCTTATATAAATGAAAAATAAATTCAATCATAAATCATACGCAAAGGTAATAAATTATGATAAGTCCATTTACTTGTCGCATCCATACCATGCCAATTGTTTTAACGCGATTTCCATGTTCAGAGAAAAACCAAAAAAGAGAAAAAGAGGTAAAAGTAAGAGTCGTAGTAACGTAAGAGATTCTCCACCTAAAAATTCTACCGTCCTATCTTTATCTTTTGTATACAAGCTAAATCTCTTAGAGGAGGATTATTTCTCTTACTGTAAATGGACTTTTATTATAACACAAGTAGAGCTGAAATTATTTTATTGAAATAGAATTCTTTTTTATAATAATGAATATTTTTCTTATTACGCGTATAACGTTTTCCTTATCGAATTTAACTAAAATTTATTTTAAAAAATGTAATTGTTAAAAATCCTCATTTTTTAAAAACATTTGTTCGATTTATTGCACTATAAAGTACATCGCTCAAGTTTATTTGTCAAAAATTACAATTTACAAAGCAATCGCTCATAATGTACCCATAAACTTTATGATTAAAAAAAAAAAAGGAATAATATGTCTCAGAAAACATCGGCCATTCAAATATAATCTCACATAACGATTCTCAACCGTCCGTCTCGTAAAAATGCTCGTCATCCTTGCGAGGGCGTATACCTCGTTCCACTTTCACAGCTTTGAAGCGCATCGCAGCGAGAGAAACGCAACCGGCGCGAAGAACTTGATTCTCTTCCGAGTATAAGAGAGAGAGAGAGAGAGAGAGAGAGAGAGAGAGAGAAAGAGAGAGAGAGAGAGGAGAACTCGCGTGTCTCTCGCTCCGTAGTATAATCACGTTCCTTTTGTCCTTTCGCCGGATAATTTACGCCCAGCTATACTGCGGACGCGTACGCGCTTGTGCGTATGTATACGTACGCGCGCGTGTGATCATGTGGGCGGTTCTTCGAGCGTTTGTTTTCTTTGTGGCAAGAGAGTGAGAGAGAGAGAGAAGATGATAAGGAAAAGCTTCGGCGAATTATCTCGAAGAAGAGAGCGAGAGCGCGCGTTTGCATACAGAAACGTTCGGGGAGCCACGGGGCGGCCTTTGTACGGAAGCCCAATTATCTGTGCGAACATTTATCATCGCTCGTTATATGTTGTACAGAGTAATTACGCGCATGTTAATATAATTTATTATACGTTTAATTGCGTTTTTCCTTATTTTATTTTTTATCTGGCGTTTATATAATGTATTTTAATTAAATATTCATATACTGCAGAAATTTATTTTATCCTGTGAATGCAGAGATTTTAACAAAGTATCAATAATTATTCTACGCGTACGAATTCGTTATAAAGGACGACGCATTATCCTTGATATTCATTATATATGATAATATAGTTTTGAACTTTTAATGGATTTCATTTGTGAAATGAATATTTAATTTATTAACTTTGTCTACATTTACGTTGTGTTTTACGCGTAACGTAATTCGTTTGATACAAATTATTTCAAAATATTAATTATTTCATAACATTTGATTTCATTTATATTTTTAGAAATTAATAAAATACAATTTTAGTTGTCGCTCTGGTTTTAAATTGTAAATTTTGAATTTAAAATTTAGTTTATCAAGTTATTATACAAAGATAATTGTCACGACGCAGTTTTGCGAAGGATGTTAAAAATAAGATAATTTTAATTGCTTCTTAATAAATCAAATAATAATAGACACCATTAAAAAGTATAAAATTGTTCGTTACCTTTAAATAAATAATAAAGCAGTAATGACGATAAAGTATCAAGAAAAAATATAGTAAGTATGTTGTTTAGATTCACGATAGAAGTGAAACTTACGAAAATAATTGTTTTTAAACGAATCTTGTCGTTGAAAGATTACATTTTTATATTACATTGTGATAAATTTGATCGAATCTTTGAAATTTTGTTGATCAAATTAACACTTTATTAACGTCATTTATAATTACCATTTATGGTATGAAGAATTTTTCTATACGAGATATCCGCGTTTATTTCAAACATTTTTTAAAAATCTTTCTAAAGGAATAAATTATAATTAACACTGAAATAGTTAAAAAAAAACTATTTCATTATTAATATATCCATCACATTCGCTTTCGGAGCTTCCAAAACGAAAAATGCCGATGATAAAAGTTCTCCGCGTTATAGCGGATTACCGTAACCGTGAAATAAAAACTTTATCAACTCGTACGAAAATTCAAAAAGAAAACTCATAAGTGCAGTTAGCGTTGAGATCGTCGACGTATAAACGGTAAAAAAAAAAAATAATAACGCGTTCAAATATTATAGATCATAGTCTGCTCATCATAGTTTGCTAATATTATATAATTATAGAAAAGCAGTAATACGTAACTATTATAGTAACCGATTTGGAATGCGGCGTTCATATTTTCAGAATTGATCAAACATTTACATCTTCTCTAAATATAACAAAATTGATAATGAAAGTGTTATTCGTATAATTAAAAGGTCAAAGTAAATCGATTAGAGGCGTTACCGAGTTTGCGAAGAACATATATTTGTTTGACGCAATTAATATTGCAAAAAGTTTTCTTTCTCTCGCTGAAAGAAATTTCTCTTCGTGATTTATTCTTATACTTTTTCAATTATCAATTCAATATAGGATACAACGGAGCTTTATACGATATTCAAGTTTCTCTCGATTTTATAAATCATATAATGAATGCTTTTGTTATTATTATTTATAGATATGATATATGCCAACCAGTTTTTAATTTATCTCGTGATTAATCGAATTCTACTTAAAATTTTGCATTAATTATTACGCCGTTGTTCGTTCAAACACCGATACACCTAATTTTTTTTTTTTTTTCATTCGCGTATGTATACTTTTTGAAACATAGCGCGCACGTACACTTCCGCTATGTGACTTTTCGCAATCTTATCTGTATTATCTCTTACCTGGGTTTTTCCTATTCTCCTTTTTTTACTTTCGTTGCAAAGCTTTATTTTATACGTTCATTTGATTATGTGTTAAACTTCTCTTAATACTAGACACCTATTGAGTCCGGAACGTGAAAATTTTGATTGTTATAATTTTTTTTTTGTTCAATTATTTATATTTATATAATAAAAACATATTTATACTTTTTAATAGTTTTATTTTTTATTTGCACAAACAATAAAAAAATTAAAAAGCAAAACAATCTTATCCACAACAATGCATTTTATAAATTTTTCTCTAATTATGACAAAATTTATTAGTCTCATTCTATAGCATATATATAAATAACTTCATATTTTTAATTTAATATTTATGGTATTTTTAAATATTCATTCAAGTGTATCGATTTTCAAAAATTGACTTTGTTCTATAGTTGAGTTGAAAATTTTAGATTTAAAGTAACGACGAAAGGGCTTACGAAATGATGTAAATAAAATTAATTTATCAGCGAATAAATTTGCTAATAATCAATTTCGAACAAAATTCGCTTTCATTTACTTCAACGGCATAAGCTTAAACCAAATAATTTATTCCAATATTTATAAAACCTTAAAAAATAGAACAAGTGATATATATCGTCTAAGGTATTCAAAAAAGAAAAAAAGGCAATCTGTATTGACAAATTCACCAAAGCGCCCGAGCGTATGAGGTAATTAAAAAGAAAAAGGAGCCAAGGCTTCTTTATCAGAGCCGAGCGTCGGTAAATCCGTGCGACGCCATCTTATTTCAGTACAATATCGAAACTTTCCAGAATGACTGGCTTAAATTTTCGACATTTATTTAATTATTTCGTCGTCCTTAAGCGCTTGCGATTCGTTTGGAATCGCTGCTACATTTTCTTTTTTTACTACGCTTGATAAAAATAATTTTACGCATACATAGTTTTAGAATTGCTAAATGTTTCGACATAGTTTTTCATCATATTTGCCTGAGAATTATTTTTAAATTAATCAAAAATACGCTTTGTTGCGATTTTGAAAACGCAATTCACGTAAGACTATGATTAGGCATGGAAGTAGAAAGTTTGAACAAGAATAAGAGTAACGAGATGAAGAGCCGAACAAAGAGAGACAATTGAAATGCCAAAAAAAAAAAAAAAAAAAACGCATGCGATCGTCACATTGTTATTACTTTTGTTCTACGAGAAAATAAAACCATTAAAATAAAAATTACTGCTTTTGGGTATCGTAAGTATAACGCATACATGTATCAGGAATAAAGAGAGGGAGAGAAGTAAATATAACTGTTAATAAATGCACTTACATCGCGTATATAATTTGTCAAAGGGTCAAGAAATTGTATTGATGTAAATATAATTTTTTATTCAATGATATCTTGGCAATTTAGCGTTAAACATTACATGATGCAGACACTTATATTAAAATGGACACTTAATAACTTTATTAAAAGGAATAAAATTTTGCATAAATGAATAGCTTAAATTATCAACAAATTTACACGGAATTAAAATTATTTCCACCAGCCCTCACCAACACATCAAAATTTTATCGAATCGATAACTCGTTCGCTTTCTTTAAAATTTCTTTTTTTTTTTTACCTCTTTTTTATTCTTTTGTAAACTTCATCTAAAACATCTTTATACATCACTCGCGAAAGAGCTCGATACATACGTACACATGTATATACCCAACACGAATAGCCGACGTCGTATAGCGGCAGTTGCCGCTCGTAGCTCCGTGTGTCTCTCCTACTCCGGCTTGAATATTACAGTAGCAGCAGTAGGGTAGAGACCGAAGAGCCACCGGCTCGTGTATGTACACACGCGAGAGCGAGAGAGAGAATATAAGTACGATGTCCGCCACGAAGGTGTGCAATGGACACGTTCTATCCTCGAGTAAAAGAAAGAGAGAGAGTGAGAGAGAGAGAGAGAAAAAGAGAGAGTGAGAGAGAGAGTGACTGAACAGTGAGTCTCTCAAGGGGAGAGAACACTCGAAAATTGCCCCTTTGCTCTCTCGGAACTTCACTTTTAAGGCGGTTGTTAGAGCGCTGAAAAATTCAACGCGACCGCCGCGCACTACCTACGCCAACCTGGATCCATACATCGCGCGCGCGCGCGTGTGTGTGTGTGTGTGTGTGTGTGTGTGTGCGCGCGCGCGCGCGCGCGCGTATGTATCGCGCTGTACGTAAGGGAAAGATGAAGAAGGGTACGGGAGCGACGACGGTGAGCTTGATTGGTTCTGTTTTCCAGCACAAAAATCGAAGGCGTGTGCGGTGTGCGTCGTCCGAGTGAAATGTTCATCGAGCTTTTAAATACTTAATCCTCTCCCATAATGCTCGCTGCTTTTATACCTTCGGCTTTTCCCTTTTACTCTCTCTCTCTCTCTTCCTCGATCTCCTTTTTCTATCCTCGTTTTCTTTTTTCGCAACGGAAGCTTTGTGTTTTTAGAAAATCCGAATGGAAATAAGAGAAAATTGAATAAAAAGAACGAGATAGTGGAATTTTGAATGTATTTAAACGTTACTTACGCTCGTAATGTTTGATTTTATATATATATAGTAAAAGTATACGTAGTTTCTAAATTGGGATTTTATTGGCTTTATTCGAATTAATTTTTTTTTACTGGAAAATTCTGAAAAATTTGTTTATAAAGAAAAGTTTATCGTTTCGTTAGATAAAGAAAAAACTTATTCAATTTTCATCAATTGTTAATTTATTTTAGACATAGGAATGGCTAAATTATTTCACAATTTGTAGAAACGTCTTGGTAATAAAAAGTTCCATAAACTTCACTCTTAAAACTTTAAAATATTGTGAGTTTCTATTACATTTGAGAGTTTCGATAACTTTTCCATCTATTGGTTTTCAACTATATAGAATAAGATAAATATATATAAGTTAGAAAACTTGCGTGAAAAATCAAGTAAAATAAACGTATATCGATAAAAATAATAAAAAATTTAATAGTATTTATAAAAATGTACAAACAAATTTGAATTTTTAATATTAAACTATATTTTATTTAAAAATTTTTTATTTTACTTACAAAAACATCATTTTTATTATACTTAATCTTAAAATTAACATTTATACTTTTTCAATAAAAATTTAAATTCATTAAAATATTATTCCATTAGTATATATTCTTATGATAATTAATATTCTAAAAACTAATTTTCATTAATTTCTTTCTACAATAAAAAGTTGAATATATAATATTTATTTATTTGTTATCCATACATGAAATTATCATAATAAAATTTGTATAACTATTTTTTTGTCTATCTTATTTTTTTATTTTGCTAATAATAGCTTACGAAGACATTATAATAATACTTATAAAATAAAAATAAATACATTATGGCGCGATACGTATCGTTGATTACATAAATACTAGTATAGACAATACTTACCGTCGAGGCGTGACGTATACAAAATTTAAATTCAAAATAAATAATCCCAGCGAAGCATTGCGCGACGCGTACAGTTGGTCATGCCATTTAAATTTTTTCTAACTTTACAATATCGCAAGAAACAGGGTAACACGCGGCTTATGTTACTTAACTTTTGAAGTTGCGTGCCTTTTCCTCCTATTTGCGCTCTGCTCCCCTCGGATCGGGTGCTTAGCTTGGCGATATTCGTCCACTTCTGTGCCTTTCTTCTGTCGATGACGGTCAACGTCCAGTCTCTCTCTTCCAGCTTGGATTTTTCTCGATCTTTCTTTTATTGCCTTGAGGGAGACCGTTGAATATTCCAGGAGTGGCGGTCAGAGTTGCTTTGCTCTTGGTGGTCCGAGTGAGAGAGAGAGCGAGACTTCTGCTTTGTCCTCAACACATTACCTCGGAGGCAATACACTAGTGCTCCAATATTTATAATCGCTAATTAATATTCAAAAGTAAGGATTTTCAACCGTTACATATAACTAAAATTTATTATATAATTGCAACTCATAATAATTAATCGATTAGGTTAAATATAAACATACATCGATTGATAATAAATTTTGTGCAAAAAAAAAAAGGATTCCATAAAGGAAAAAAAAAGAAGGTCTCCGATTTAAAAGAGTATGATAAATTGCTCAAACGCGGGGATAATTAATTAAGTTTTCTGCTTTAGCCACTTGTATGTCTCATGAAGTTTGAAAGCGACACCTGCAGCATTCGCGCACGCAATTCGTTCATGCGAGAGGTTGACTTTCGATGTAGGCATATCTCGATATAAGTTGTTAATGCCTTTCGAATGCGGATATCGTTTCGTTGACGTTGTGTTATTCCTTGGATTTATTACAACGATATTTTCTATACCGATGATTTTATTTTGTGGAAGTTTTAGTTCTTCAAAAAAAAAAAAAAATATTAATTTTTTTGTACTTTAGTTTTTATTTTATGTATAAATGTTTAGTCTTACAAGTATTAAGTCATTTTTTTTTTTTTTTTTGTTTAAGTAAATTATATAGCAATGCACTAAAAATATAAATAATTCTTATAAAAATTTTAAAATAAAAAAATAGAGATAATCCATCAAATATTTAAATCATAAATTTAAAATTTTCTCATAGTTAAAACAAAAACTTAACGTATTTAAAAAATTCATTGAATTTTTCCTAATTAGTTCAATTATTCGCAATAGGTTTAAATTGATTATTACTTTTAATAAATTTAGCAATAGAGCGCTTAAAGAAATAAAATTTGAAGCATTATATTTTAATAAACGGATTTCATTAAAGGATCGGAAGACTTTCTTGTTAATTATCCGTAATGAAGAAGCGTTCAATTACAGTAAAGTGCTCAATTAAATGAACCAAAGCAAATTAATTGCAGAAGGAAAAAAAAATCACTTTTTAACTAGTTTAATTTTTTACTTTATTTTTTTTTTTTAATTTATTTATTTTCAATGGATAATCCAAAAGTATTTTTTACATTAATTGATTTCTGTTATAAATTTGGTCGTTATTTTTAATTTCGATATTAACCAAAAGAGAAAAAGCACGCTAATAAATGTTGTTTTTGTGACTAGCCGTATACAAAAGTGAGTATTAGTTCTTTGAAGATATTTTCGGTAAAAAAAAAAAAAAAAAAAAAAAAATGCATTTACTAATGGCTTTTTTTCAAAACCAAAGTAATACCGCTAACGCAGTGTCTTTATGGGTTTGAAGTTTCCAATGTTGGAGTTCAACGAAATTTTTTAAAAACTATTTTTATTTAAAATTTATATTTATATTTTTTTAGTCTTAGTATTTTATAGAATAACAAAATATTCAGATACGGATTTAAATATATAATTTGTACATTTTTAGCAGCCTTATTTAAATGTCAAAAATAATTTCTTTGTACTTTAACGTTGCAAATTTTAGACCCATGTGTCTTTAATATTAAATAGACTGCGGCAAAGCTATGCTTTTTTTTACACTATTTCTCTTTTCTTTTCTCTCTTTCTCTTGCTGATTCAAAGTAAGTTATCATTTCTTTTTATTTAGAATAAATGAATTAAAAAAATCAATGTTATATTATGCGCTCGAAATATACACTCGAAAATATTCAAAGAAAATTTTTCTTAATCTAAGATTGAAGAAGAATTGATTTGTTTAGAAAAATATAATTTTAAGTTGTGAAATACTTTCCAAAATTAAATATCAATAATTTTAATTCATGCAGTGTTTTTTAATACTTGAAAAAAATGATATTTTTTGAAATGGTATAGTTTATTTAAGGATTTTTTCTTTTTTTATGTATTTTAATAAATATTAATTATAACAGTAGTTATTTTCTTGTCCAGCCTATATTTCTCAATAGTTTTCGAGCATAAAAATTACTAATCAAATTTTTTGATCGACATTGTTATTATTTTTAGTATATTTTTGTAATTATTCATTGCTATTCACTTTTGTTAAAAATCCTATATATTTTTTTCTCCATGAATAAAATTGTATCATAAATATTGTACAAATTATTACCATTGTGCATCATTCAATAAAAAATTTATGAATTGTCCATAAAAGTCCCGTTATAAATACACCCAGCAAACGAAAGCGACGCTCGAAATTTCAAAAACGCATATCCACTCTAATGTCGATGATTGTATATGCATATTCGTATGCACTCGCTTTTCTTTTGGGAGGACAGCGCGCAATTTTAAATATGTACAGCCAAAAAGTTATCGAAAATATCTTGTTTGAAAAGCAAAAAAAAAAAAAAAAAAAAAAAAAAATTAACAAAGCGAACACGCGGTAACACCACTCGATTTCGTAACAACTTATAATGGCCATTGAGGATTAAAGTCCGTTTTAATTTTTAATTTATTAAATTATTTTCAAAGTACAGTTTATAAGAAATGTTTTCAGCGTTTATTTTTAACGCGTTAACGAAGGAACGTTTGCATGATTAATTTTTCACATTAAAATATTACCCTCGAATGTGAATTTTTTATATGAATTTTTCAATTAAATTAAGTAAAGTAAATGTATAGTGAAAATGCTTGATTAAAAAAATTTTGCGAGAACGCTGTTGTTATAAAATATTGGCTCTTACGATTATTATTCTATCGAGAAATTCAGAAAAAAAACTTATTGCTTTGATTTTATTAAGGAAATTTATTTTGTCGATAATCCTAGTCAAAAAATAAAATGCAACGAAGACGTAAAATCTCCGAAATTAAAGTTGTATTATTAAAATGCAAGCATCCTTTTTCTCCGCTATTCTAAGTAAACAATTACGACGCATGGTTATTACAATTACGTGCAAACAATTTAATAACGATCAAGCGCTGACGAAATCGTCTAATTGCGGCTTCCAGACGAAGAAACATCTGCATTAATCGTTATTACACAAATTCAAGCGCCTCGAGGAGTTCACAAACACACACAACTTGATCTTTCGTCCAACGAGCAAATTTTCATTCCCTTTTCTCTCTCTCTCTCTCTCTCTTTTGAGAAAGGTGACAAATAAGACAAGCTTACGCCGGAAAACGTATGAAATTCTATCGCAAGAAAGAGAAAGAGAGAGATAGAGGGAGATAGATAAAGAAAAGCTCTCGCTTAGCAATTAGGAGCGAGCATTTCCCCTTCGTGCCATCCTCATTAATGGAACCATCGATCGTTGCTGCTTAAAGAACGACGAGCAATTAAAGAGGCGATTATCGGGGTCTCGCGCGCGCGCGCGCGATTCTGTCTCCACAAGTATGCGTAAGTGTGTTTGTGTCTGTGCATGTGCGAGTGCAAATTCTCTCGAATCCGCGAGCGCGATAAATTTCCTTCTTCCGGCGTCTCTCTTTCATCGGTTCGCCCGCGCATGCATACGCATAAACTTGTATATATATATATACCTTCTCGCGCGCAAGATCCCTTTGTTTTTTTTTATTTTTTTTTTATTTTATTTTTCTTACTTCTCGTATCGAGTTTCGATTGAGCGCTCGGCTATAGCGCGCGAGCACGGCGAGTTTACTATCGACATCTCTCTTGGTCATATAAATCGAAAAGCTGACTGGTTGGTGCTTCGGATGCTGAAATATTGTTTGCTCGGTGGAATGAGATCGGAAAAGGAAAAAAATCTTAAATGCCATTTTGTCTTTCTACTTTTTTACATTTGCCTTTATTCTTATTTTCCTGATACTTATAAAAATTATGCGATTGGCGTTATTTCGTTTTTTTTTTTTTTTTTTTTTTTTTTTTAGTTATTTCACTTTATCGCGTATTATAAAATCGATATACATTTCAATAAATTTTAATGTTTTGTTTTGCTTTTATTAATTTATAATTAAACCTGCCGTAAAGCAATGACGATTTAGAATTATAATTTTAATTTTTCTAATAAAATGTCTTATTAAACTTTTGCAATTTTGTAACACTATTTCATAAATATTAAAAGTAATTGCTTCATTAGCTTTTAAAATTTTGTTGAGTTTCAACTAACAATTTCATATTTTTTAAAATTTTTCAAGAAATCTATTTAATTCATTGAAAAATCAGCATATTATTTTTAAATGCTGACTTATACTTATAATAATTGCACTAATTTTGTTGTTGTCGCTAAATCAATAAAGTATCAATTAGGAAAAAACCCTTCTTTTTAAAAAACAAAATTTGTATAAACTACACACTTTGAACAACTTTACTAATTAATAGAGGATGCGTATTAATAATTTGATTGTATTCTATAATAACGTAATCCTATTAAATAAAAATAAATGATTATAAACATAGAGATATAAAATATTGTTTCAAGTTGATGTTGTACATAGTTTCCAACGTTCAACATTGCGCGCACGATGGGTTATATCCGTACTTGTAAGTGTAGGCGACGTTCGATCGCTGCTTTCACAAAATTGGCTCATGGTTTCATCTCTTAAAGGCAAAATAAAGCGAAACAAAGCAAGCTAAATTACAAAAATAATGAACCATAAAGATTCAGAAAGATAATGAAAATTGAAAAATTACGTAAGGTTGGAAATGATCGAGAAGAGAAGCTGTAATAAACATAAAAGTACGCAAAAGATATAAAATAATGAAAAAGAAAAAAAAAGTATTTGAATAATTAAGATGCAGATGCGTACGATAAGTGCAAATAACAAGTTAAAAAGAAGTACATTCAAAAATAAATAATAAATGGAACGAAATGCTCGAAAAAATTATAAGTTTTAAAATAATTTTATTTTATGCGTATAAAATTTAAAATTCTTATAACAAACAATTTTATTGAAACAACATTCGAATATTTATTAAAATGTTATCGTAAACTATTGCTTAAAAAAATAATTTCCTAATTGAATATATTATATCATGAATTCAAATGAAAATTATTAATAGTAATGCATTTTTATGCTACTTTGTATAGTATAATCACATTAAAATTCATTGAATTTTTATTCGCAAAACATTGCAATATCTATCATACATATATCAATTATTTTAATTCTATTGAGCTTACAGAATCTTTTCTAGCTATTAATCATAAACTTCATGCATTTAGATTGACTATTACTTTGATCCTTTTTATGCACCATTCATTTATTGAGTTATAATCTTTATATGAGACTATATTCAACTATAGAAAACACACGCTATATAAATTATAATTTATGAAAAGTGATTTAATGTATTATTTTATGGAAATACATTGTAATCATAGAGATATATCCAATTTGCAATAACAGATAATTAAAATCGTAAAGTTTTAATATATTTGCCAAATAATAAACATCTAAAAAATATTTAAGAAAAGAAGATAAAAACAATAAGGAAAACAAATGAAAACAAAGTTTATAAATTCAATGAAATAGGAAAATTAATTTGACAAAACAAAAGAAGAAAAATAAGAAAATAAAAAAAAAAAAAATATAACTACCGTTTACTTTTGCCGAAGTAGATAATACACTATAAAAAATAAAACATTTTACTAAATTGAAAAGGTCAAAAGAAAATTGATATTACTAGATTTCATAGCGTAAAAATTTTACGTTTTTAAATAAAGCTCTGATTGTTGATGCTTCAAAATTAATAATTAATAATGAAAATTCTATTATTAATATTATTGTTTACGTTTCTTTTAAATTGTAAGCTTTGAGTATTAAATACTTAATTTTATTTATTTATGCATAATTTTTATTTATACTTGCCAATTTTTTTATTGATAAATAGTAATAGAATAACTTTCATGTTTCATTAATTTTGTTAAATTATGAAAATAATAGATTTATATAGATATGTTAACACGAATAAACGATAAATATAGACCATTTTACTACCCCATTTATAGTGATGGTATTTAAAAGCAATAATAAATCTAGAAATATTTAAAAAAATAAATTTAACTGTTTAAAGATACAATATCTATAAAGCAAATAAAAGTATTTTATTGTGAATTAATTTCATTTAATTGTATCAAATCTTTTATATAAAAAATTAATTTGCTAATACAAACTATTAAATAAATTCGGTTTACACTCGATAAAGTTGATGCGCAATACAACATTTTTTACTTTTTTTTTAATATATTTAGTTTCAATCCATTCAATTTTTTTTTTTTAAATTATTCGTTTTAATTGTTTTGTATTTTGTTTCTCTTTCGCGATGAATAAAAAGCTCTTTATCTTTATGTACGCGAAAAACGAAAAATATAATTCTTTTCAGAGCAGTCGGGATAATATTTTACTTTTCGGAAAAATTTTTTGTCCGAGATAAAACGAACAATTTCACTATTTATCGCGAATTTTTTTTTTATTTTGGAATTCGAACATATCAAACCGCATAAGTATTTATCACGCGTTATACCAGGCTGTTCAATAAGTTTTGCGGTTCGATAAGAAAAACACAATTTTATGGTTTGAAATACACTTTATTGTTCAATATAGTCTCCCTGAACATCAATACACTTGTTCCAACGAGATTCCAATTTATTAATTCCATCCCTGAAGTCAGAATCTGGAAGGGCTGCAAAATATACGCTTCCACATCTGTTATGACCTCATCATTTGATGAAAAACGCTTTCCACGCATGAATTGTTTTAGGTCTGGAAACAGATGGAAGTCGCTAGGGGCCAAATCTGGTGAATACGCTGGATGCTCCAACAATCCGAACTTTAATTCATGGATTTTAGCCATTGTCAAAATGCTCTTGTGACACGGTGCATTGTCCTGGTGAAAAAGGATTTTTTTCTTCTGCAAACCGGGTCTTTTTTCACGAATTTTTTCAGCTTCAGCTGGTCTAAAAGGTTACAATAATATTCAGAATTTAATGTTTTACCAGTTTGCAAGTAATCCACAAATAAAATTCCTTTCGCATCCCAAAAAACTGATGCTAACACCTTCTTGGCCGATTTCTGGCCAATTCGAACTCGTTTCGGAGCCGAAGAACCAGGTTCACACCACTCTTTAGCCTCTTGTTTTGATTCAGGATCATGGTGATAGACCCAAGTCTCATCCATAGTGATAAATCGACGCACAAAATCCACTTTATCCTTTCGAAAACGCTCTAAATGTTGCTGAAAAAGTCGCATTCGAATGTGTTTTTGTTCCATTGTTAGCGAATGCGGCACTCATTGTGCACACAGCATTCTGAAACCCAATACTTCAGTCAAAATATTGCTTACAATGCCCAATAACATGCCTAGTATATCTACTAAATCTCTTTCAGTCACTCGACGATTTTCCAATACGATATCCTGTATTTTTTCTACGATTTCTGGTGTTGTTGCTGTTTTTGGACGTCCTTGTCGTGGATCGTCTTCAAGGCTTGTACGACCACGTTTAAATTCAGCAACCCATCTTTCTACTGTACTAATTAAAGGCGAAGAGTCCTTATACACTTTCAACATTCGTTCATAAATTTCCTTTCCTTTTAAACCTTCCAAAAATAAAAATTCAATCACTGCACGATACTTGATTTTTTCCATTGTAAAAAAATACTGTGACACGTCGATACTAAATATCTTATAAACAAAGAATGAATTGAAAGAAAAATTTGAAGAATCAAGAAAAAAAAAGAATGAAGAAAAAATAATTTAGGCTAGTAGCAACACTCTCTCTTATCGAACCGCAAAATTTATTGAACAGCCTGGTATTTGCTCTCTTCCCTTTTCTTTTTCACTCTTGATCTCTCCCTCTATTTTCTGTTTCTCTCTCTCTCTCTCTCTTTCTCTTTCTCTCGATATTTATTATTTCGTTGATATATTTTTAAATACTTAAATCTGGCATTAAATTAATAAAAAAAAAAAGAAGATCGCATCATTTTTTTGTGTGCGGAAGATAAAAAACAACCCAATTGAAGAGATTAAAAGGAAAAGAAAGAAACATTGACAAAAGTAGGCAGTGATTTGTCGTAAAATACAAAATCCCCTCTCTCTTGTTTGAATACAATGCCGTTGCTTTCATTTTTTTTCTAATACATCTGCAGTAAGCGTGAAAAAAAGAGGAAGGGGAAAGAATGTTTATTTTTCCTTTAGATCGCGATGTATAGTATAATACAATTTTTTCAACTCATCGATTTCACGTCAGGAACAACACAGTCAAGAATTCGTTCTGCGATATGCGTACTAACTTTGATGCATTTGCTGCAATTCTCTTTCAATTCTCATTTGTTATTTTTCTTTTTACTGCATTTACTATATGAATAACGTCAACGTTTTTGATTTTTTATCTTAATCTGTCTGTCTTTCTTTTCCCTTTTTTTTCTCATTGCTGCACTTTTGGCGCAAGTGCTTTTAAGCCGTTTAACGTATTCTTTTTTTATTTAATTGATATTTGCGCTTTGATTGAAATGCACTCGGGGATTGAATAAGTCATTTATTTAAGCAAGTTATACACGTTATTAAGATTTTAAAAGACTCTTCGAAGCGTCTACTGTGAAATAGATTCACGAACTAAACGCTTTATTGTCTAAAGAAACTTTTGTATTGAGCTGAAAGTTCTCTTAAAAGTTGTATTTAAAGTTTAAGAAAATTACTGTTATTTGAATTTTCAACTGTTGAATTTTTATATTTGTAACTACTTAATGCGGTGTACTTTAGGAGCGCATAAAAGTTACTCATTAAAAATAATACATTCAATTTTTTATACTGATATAAAAATTTTATTTGAAATTCTTTTTGAATGGGCTATAATAATTTTTTAATTCTTTATTTTTAAAACATAAACTTTATAACTTTTTCAAAACGGCGAAAAATTTAGTCTAAGAAAGAATAAGAATTTATATAATCTGAGAAAAATGTTAAAGAGCAAGGTTTCTGAAAAAAAAAAAAAAAAAAAACAAATAAAAAAAATCCCGTAGATTAGTCTAAAATAATTTTGTGAATACCCAGAACCCTCTAAAGTTTCCGCTTGACATAAAATATAGAAAAGAAAGATTTTCGGAATGAGAAAAAAACTCACGAGAAATGGGTTGATAACCCGAAAGATGAAAATATTAAGAAGAAAAAAAAACGAGGACGATTGTTGCCTCTATTAGAAATACTTGAAAAGCTGGCCTTTTTAAAGTTTGAAAGTTTTCTAAAATGAAAAATTTTCTTCAAGATTAAAATAATCGTTATATATTACGTTAACTTCTTACTTCTGCAAAAAATGTTTGATAAATTTTCTTTTAATCTTTCGTAAGATATTTTTATTGTTATGCAAAATGCAGGCGTACACAAAGATTTATCTGTAGAATCGATTTTAGTTTAGCTACGTTTTGTGACGATCAAATATTTTGCTTCTAATTTATTCATTATCATTTTGACAATAGTATAAAAATTATAATCATTAAGAAAGTAGTCTAAAATCGAAGATAAATAGCATTAAATATAAAATCATTTTTTAAATACGCTTTTACAAGTGAAGTTAATTATTAGACACTGTATAAGGAGCTTAAGTTTTGAGTTCGATTATATCAAAGTTCCGCAAAGTTACTCACCGCTATTGTTAATTCAGTACTCGCGGGTAAAACATTCAGCGTAATTAATTCGAGCGTAAATATCCAGTTACGTTTAAATTTCGATATAAACATCTTGAATATTTTCAGAAATTTAAGAGCCGAGATTTAATTTACGTCGGCACTTTATTTTCATCGCAGTTACGAAACGCGCACGTGCAGTGGAGAGGAAGGGAGGGCTTCCTACGCTTAAGTAAAATGAACTCGCGTCTTTCGAGTCTCTTCCTATCCATTTCATTTTCAATTCTTCGCCTACACACTTAGATAAATGCGCGTAGTGCTCGCGCGCGCGCGCACAAGCAAGCGAGCGAGCTTATAACGGCGCGTCTTTTCACACCCGCGAACTTGTACGCGCGACGTTCGTTTGTACAGTAGTAATGTAGGAGTAGAAACGCGCGAGCGAGCGTTTGTACAACTGTAAGTCGTTGCGACGACGCGCTGTATATATATACATATATATACGACGCGGAAATGCGACGACGCCGTGCGAACAACAAAAATACTCTCTCTATTTGTATATGAAGGAGGGAAACTTGATGGAATGGCTTCGGCATTTTTTTTTTTTTTTTTTGTTGATTTTCAAGAATATTATTACTTGCAACAGAATTTAATAACAATGTTGAAGAAAATTACGTAATATCTTGATTCTAAAAACTTTAAATTTCTTCGAGTTAACAACACTTAATTTTTCGTACTGTGTTATTAATTGTTTGTAAAATCTATGTAGTGTTATAAAGCAATATACATATATATATATAAAGCCTTTGAAGTTATGCAATTATTTATAAGTAGTAAAACCTTAATTCTAAGTATCATTCAACTCTAAGTAATTTATAAATTTTAATCCTATTAAATTTTATGCCAAGATTTAATACGTATTGAATTAATAAAGATATTTTACAATGTAGAGTAAATATATAATTTTAACTCATAAACGAATATATCTAGCATTCGAAGACACAATAAAAAAAAATTTGTATACACAATCCTATTATTTATTTACAAAATTAATTCGATTAATCAAATATAGCTTCAAAACGTAATGGTTAATCAATCTAATACCTTTTATTTATTCAATTTTAACATTAACGCTTTTCCATATCCAGGAATTTTCTCTTTTTCGAACCATTTTCTATTTAATGAAGAAAGCTTCCCTTTTTTCAGCGCGGATGTTTTTATTACTGTTCATAACGGTTATCTTTCCGAGTGGACGAGTTTAAAAAAAAAATTTTGTTTCGTGAGAGAGAGAGAGAGAGAGAGAGAGAGAGAGAGAGAGAGAGAGAGAGAGAGAGAAAGAGAGGGGATGTATGTATATCCCGTGTGCTGTCCGTGCGCGAGGCGAAACATTTTTTTTTTTCCATTTCTTTTTTTCTTTCGCTACACTGCTAGAAATTTAAAAAGCAACGGCGACGACGACTACGACGACGATGAAGCTACCCCCTTGACCCTTTAAATTTACGATATTGAGTCGACAGGGAGTTGTTGTAGCGTTCGTTCGATACAGCGCGAATTTCGCGTACGTTCACCTTGTACCTCGAATAAATGAGATTCCCTGAATTTTTTCACGCGCGCGAGACTTTTGAGGGTTCAATTTTACAGCGCAGTTTCTCGATGTACAATCGTTTTAATTTTTTTTTTTTTTTTTTTTTTTTTTTTTTTTTTTTTTGTACGGTACTGAAACTGAGAAAATTAATTTTCGGTAACTGTTTTTTTTTTTTTTTCCTTTTAAATTACTGACCGCAGATTCGCAAGTTTCATTTTTAGAAGTTGGATTGTAGTATCGCATTGTCATCTCTTTCTTTTTTTACGAGCTTGAGTTCAACCTGCGTATATATACACTAAGATGAGAATAAATTTTGCATAAATGTGAGAAATAGTTACTCGAGCTATGGATAAAGTTTACTTATAAAGAAAATGAAGCTTCACCAAGTCTAATGGATTTTCCTTTGTAAAAGAGCACTTTCAGGATAATTATTATTTTTTTTTTTTTTTTTTTCGGTGTAATGAAGATGTTGTCAAGTTTTCTTCACTCTTTTGCTAAAATGGGGAAAAAAATTTACCAAGTATGATATTATTATAAAGTTATCGAATAATTAAAAGTATCATTAAAATAAAAATATTTATTCTTTGTTATTAGAAAAATTGAAGGGTAAATTTATTTTTTATTAAAAATTTGTCTTATACAAGATTATTTTTTACGCACAGTGATTATCAAGTCATAATTTTATGTAAAACGTTGAATAAATTGTATGCATAGCGAATCTCCATCAAGTTAGCCTATTATAAAAAAATTATTAATTTTCATTTTTAAGCGAAAAAAATCATCGTTCTCGAAAAAAAAGTTAGACCTGATTATGAAAATCATAAAAATGAAAATTAATAATTTTTTATTACGGCACACTAAAGCACAAGTTTTGAGCACAATGCAGAACAACTTTTTTTTTTTCAAGAAGACAAAATGGCGGGGCTAACTTTATGGACATGCACAGCGATGGTTTTTAATATAAAAATACTTCCATAGATTTTTTTTACTATTTTACTATCTTCTTGCTGTTAATTATTATTATTATTATTATTATTTTTGATACAAAAGTATGCAATACATTTCACGAATGTGCTGTTTATTATAATGCACATTAATTTGCTTCTGTATTTCAAAATATAAAATTAAAAAAATTCATTTTATTATTTTTTAATAATAAATAATAATAATATAAATAAAAATTATTTTATTTTACTATAAATTAATTTCAATTATCAAATTCCCTCAATCATAACTGTCCTTTATTAATATATAAAATTAATACATACAGGTTTAATTAAAATATACGTTAAAATATAAATAATAGATTATTTAAAATTTTAAACAATTTTATTAATTTTAAATATCGTTAAGGTATTTTGTAATCCGCTCTGTACCACTCAATAATCGATAGCACATTAAGCTTTTTCTTTCCGTTCGTAGCTGCAAAAAGAAAAAAATTTTTTTAAATCCTTTCCAAGAGAATTTTTTTGCCGAGTTCGGCCGCGCAATATTCGACTGCGCTTATAGCACACATAATTCGACAGTAATAATAAGCAAAAGAAAAAGAGAGGAATAAAGAGCGAAAGAAAAAGAAATAACGAACGGAATGAAAAAAAAAAAAAAAAGGGAAATGAAATCCGCGCCGCATCAAATCGAAAGTAGAGGTCTGTGCTTGATAATCACAGGCTTCCCTTCAATTTTCATCTAATCGTCGAGAGCTTATCCATCTCGAGTGCTCGCATACCCACATACGATTATTCACACGTATATATATATATATATATACATATTTCTACACGTCTATACGTGAAATTCGTCGCGTTTTCTTCTGCTATCTACATTTTTTTCCTTTTTTTCAATAACTACGAAGCGTGCGCGAATTCTATCCCTTTCTCTTTCTCTCTTTGAATTTCATTCAGTAGAAGGTGGAATCCTCGGTAAGACTTCGTACAGGCGAATGCAATTTCATACGAAATAAAAAGAATAAGGGAGAAAGTAAAAAAAGAAGCAGAAGAGAAAGAGGGAGGAAAGGACTAAGTTAGTATAGAACGAGTGTATTTATACGATAACCAGTAGCGGAGATAATGATGCAGAAGAAATGTTCGATAGTAGAGGCTAGAAATACTAATCGTCCGTTAAGAGAACAATTAGCTGCGTGTTAGTATGTTAATAAAATTCAAAAAAGAAAGATTTCGTTTTGATTTTGTTTGTAATTCAATTTTAAAATCCTATTTTTACCAATAAAGTTGAGCTAAAAACGTATTTGTTTGCTTACTCGCGATTTAAACCATTCAATGAAAATATATGTTGAAAAAAAATTGCGTTATCGAATAAATTTTTTAAAATTGAGGTTAAGTTTAGAAACGTTTTATTAAAAAATATCAATAATATATGAACAAAATTATAAATTATAGAAAAATCATTTTTAATATTTTTATTTTCTACGAAAAATTACTATTTCTTCATTTATTATTTTTTACGTCATATTTTTTAGAGTTTTTATTAATTGAATCCATGATAAAAAATGAGAAAAAACATTACTAGAATTTGATTTTTTTAATAAATAAATACAAACATTCATAACTGACATGCAGTATAATAAGAATATTGCAAAATAAATTATTATTTCCTTTAAAATTATCATTTTTTAAAAATAATTCTTTCAATTGATTAATTGACACGTTTATATATTTTTTTAAATACAGGTTAGAGATGTATAAGCTATGTACAAAGTAATATGCTCATAAACAATACTTTTTATTTTAATTATTGTTTAAACATTTAATCAACATCTGTACATACAACTAGCATTAACTAATTAAAATATTTACAATAACAATTATTACAACCTACACATAATTGTCAAACCGGGTTTGAATAATTTTTCCCACTTCTCGTAAGAACAAAGCGAGAAAAAAAGAGAGAATGTAAAAAGAGACAATTCTACCATTGTGTAATACAGCAACAGGGAAAATTGGCCCGTCGCTTTATGCGACTCTGAAATTTGCTCGCGCCACGTCGAAACTCGTTTCGCGAAGCTCTTACATACACACGCCCGGGTTTTCGCGCGGTTTTATGTATATACGTAACACACCAGCTAGAAAGAGAGAACCCGTTGGATTCAATAAGTTCGTTCTTCCTTTCCGCCATTGCAGTCGCCTCGAGCGAAATAAGCGAGAAGTACGTACGCACACAGGGACTCTTTCCTCTACAACAACAACAATACACCGTGGGTATATGTAACCAAAAAAGGTTCTAAAAGTTCCCGTGTGTTTTGCTACCTACGCGAATGGATATTGAGTCGCGTTATTTGCTTTTTTATTTTCCGACGTTATTTTTTTTTTTTTCTCTTTTGCTTTTTTCGATCGGTCGATTTGTTGCGCCGCTCATTTCCCGTTGAAATGCTGCAGCGCGGAATCGTAAGATTACAAACGTCGTAACGTGCAATTTCGCCATCGGCTTAGAGACGTAAGTGCCGATGAAGACGTTTATTTCTCATGTTCTGAACTGATTTCGCGTGACGTCTGCCTCGTACATAGACGTCTTGTACGACGTGACTTGCGATGTATTCTTTGTTTTATTTGGCAATGAAAATTTACATTGCATGTCGGGTTCGTTAAACTTTTGTATTCAAGTTAGTCTTTGAAATTTAAATATTTTGAAGCCATAATTTATATAAATTGTTCAACTTTATACTCTAAATATACATGTATATATATATATATATATATATTTTTTTTTTGAATATTAAATAAAAACTGAAACATGAGAATTATACTTGAAAAGAAAAATCAAATACTTTTTAAAGCTAATAATCGTTAATATCAATCCTGCGGACAGTTATGAAATTACGATCCTTAATAGAACAAAACAAAATATAAATTACCATTTAAACAAAAAAGCATATTTAATAGATGAAGATAAAAATGTAGCAAAACATAGACATCGATTTATCAGCGTGTGAAATTAAAAAATAATTGTAAAAAGTATGTTTTTACAAGCGCACTGATATCCGCGAATACATCGACGTAAAGCAACGAATTCTTTTTATGTCTTATATTTCGGCGTCGACGACGAGAGACGCTTGATTCTTGCTAGTCAGTCGACCGGAAAATATCTTCCAGAAGAAATGCATACATACAGAGAAGCTTCGGTTGCGATAAAACTTACTCGAAGCTTAAAAGCTTAAAATTGTGTAACTGAGGTTGATGTTGTTTATCGGAGTCTCTCGTTTGATTGATTTTCTTTTTAAATAAACTCTTCTCAAAGTCACGTATTTAACCACGATTTATCATTAGATAAGATTTTACAAATTTGTTTTGATGACGAAAAGAGTTGAATGATGTTAGAGACTTAAAACTGCGCTTGAATATTTATCGGTTGAACTGCTTTTAAAGTAAATTATTTTAGGTGATATAAAAAGAAAATTATAAAGTTTTATTTTTCAATAAAAATGAGCGGATCGTAAAATCGTTGGTTGGTAAAACTAACCTCGAATAAAGTAGCGCACCGGTTATGAATTCACTTTATTCACTTTTTCGAGCATTTAGTATAATGCATTACCGAGTTTTTTGTAGTTGGTGAGAAAATACTGCAGCTATTTACATTTTTGTGAGTAAAAGAGTGCGCCTGACAGTATAAGTGGTCGTAAATGTATATTCTTGAAAAATACTTCCGTTAATATTTTCTTTTGTTTAAAAAAATTGTTGGATTGAAGCAAAAATAAATCTATTATATTTCGTTTTTGGCCTTAGTTTGTAACATTTTGTACATATTGAGCAGTAAACTAAAATTTATAGCTGTACGTGCTCTCTCTCTCTCTCTTTCTCTCTCTCAAGGGTCAGCATAATGACTTTATTATTTTCTACAACTGAGAGTGTTTTTCTAGCACAGATGTTTGATATCTACGTTCTTTTTCTGCATTTTCCTTTTTCTAAAGGTATATGGCGTTTTAGTTTTTAATCTTTTTCTGGCTTTCATATCAAAAATATCTTGCTTACTTGCAACATGATTTTAAATACAGCTTTTTATTTTTAACACCGAAACTGCGTTTATTTTATTTATTTAATCCATTTTCAATAAAAATTTTAAAAAATTAAATATTTTCTTTCGCGTGACTGCAAATATTGGGTTTAAAAATATCACATCTATACCGATATATATTAAACGTTTACCACAAAATTGTATCAGTAATTGACTTAATCGCATTGAAATTCCAATTGTATGTAATTGCAACTTCAAACAGCAACAATTATCTTAGATGAAGAAACTAATGCCTATAATAGAATTTCATTAAATGAATTCGAAGTCGTCGTTTATTTCTCTTCGCTTTCGCCGCCGACGTCGTTTCGCCGAATGAATCTTCTCTTCACAAGCCGGTTAATATCTTTCCATGAGCGCGTTCTCGCTGTGACAAATATTATAGAGTAAGAGAGTGAGAAAGCGAGAGAGTAGAGAGCGAGCGCGAGAGAGAAAGAGAGAAGTAGAGAGAGAGTGAAAGAGAGAGAGAGAGAGAGAGAGAGAGAGGAAAAGGAAGGGAAACTAACGGTGGAAAGTCGCTCAAGCGATCATGTAATTAATTCTCGCGAGTAATTACACCCTTCCCCTAAGTTTTATTGAGTTCCGCCGTGCTTGCGTCGCTTCTTTTGAAGTATTCCTCAAATTCATTTCATCGCATCGACAGAGTTAAGAGAGAGAGATGAGGGGAGAAAGTTGTGTAAGGGTTGGACACATACTATACACATCATCCGGCCTTTCATCTTTTACCTTTTCTTACGCACTTCGCGCAAAGTGCACGGAAGATTTTCACTCGAGGAGATGCCAGCTAAGAGAGCGGCTTATTGAACTCCGTAGGAAGAGAAAGAGATAGAGAGAGAGAGATAGAGAGAGAGAGAGAGAGAGAGAGAGAGAGTGAAAGCTGAAAAAGGAAGAAAGCCGTAGCCGTTCCGTTCAAAAAGAAGACAGAGCATCTCGTAGCCAGAAACCTTATATTGAGCTTTCGTTGAGCTATTCTCTTCCTCTATGTCGATCACTTTTCAATTCCTTTGTTTTTTCTGTTGATCTTTTTCCTTCTTCGCTCTTTCTTTATCCATTGCTTTACTTTTACTATTTTCTCTCTTTATATATACGTATTTTTATTATTAGATCATCGCTCCTCTTTCTGTCTGTCTGTCTGTCTCTCTCTGTCTGTCTCTCCCTCTCTTTATCTTTATCTTTCTCATCTTCTATACTATAGCATACTTTCTATTATTTGGATTTGCGCGTTTCATAAGTCTTAACTTTACGCTCCAATAAATCATTCGTTATTTGCGTTTACTTTTATTTGCAATATCTTAGATAAACGGTAACTTTTTACTTTTAAATAATCGCGTTAAATCCATTTTTGTGACTTGATAAAACGTCATTGTAAAACAATTTGAATTTATAGAATTTATTAAATTTTCATAAATCAAAATAAAAGTTAATGATTAGTTAGTTTAATTCTTTTACAATAAAAGTTTTTTCGATATGCCTTTAATTTGCTGTTAAAAAATGTTTGAATATGTATTTCTTACGTATAAATTACAATTATTCAACTTTTAAATAAATTTTCATTTAAGCATTTTCAAAAATCAAACATGAAACGTTGAACACGTAAAGTACACTTTTAAATCGATAAAACCAAAAGAAAAAATATATCCTTTAAAATGTACACTGCTGCTAGAAGTTGAAATCTATATTTCATAATTATACTTTTAACATATATACATTCAATAATAAGAAAAGAGATTTTAAAAGGAGCAAATAGTAAAAAGAAATTAAGAAGAACCAAATATTCATCTCAAATAACATCCAGGCGATGACGAAAATTATTCCTCAGCTTCAAAGAAAAATGCAGACTTTTGCGTATTCCCTAGCAGTTTCCTCCTTAAACCAAGTTCGACCGATGTCTAACTCTATCTCTTCCTATTTTTGCTGTTTTCTCTCTCTCTCTCTCTCTCTCTCTCTCTCTTTCTCTCTCGTGACTCGCTTAGTCTAGCTTTTTCCATTCTTCTTTTGTTTGCCATTTCTTTTCTTTCGGCCGCCGTGTATGCCCCTTTAAAAGTAGCTAGTGCGTGCACACACTCGCTTGGGATTTCGTCTTGCACGCACTTTTCTTCTTCTTCTTCTTCTGTTCTTTATTTGGTTTCTGGGAAGCCCGCGTGTACAACACCACTGCCGCAACTTTCGACGCTGCGTTCTCTCTCTCTTTCTCTCTTTTCAGTCGTTCCTCCCTCGCACTTCGTTCGTACGTTGCGAAATTCGAGAGCTATATAGCTCAACCCGCGTCACTTCCGCGTTAAATCGTTTCCGCAACCTCGATTCTCTCACCTCACGACTTTGTAAACTCGAGTAATTCTTTTAAGAGACGTACTTTACTTTTCCCGTCTGAATATTGCCTTTTATTGACTTTGAGCTTTATCTTTTTGATCGTTCTTTTGATAATAATTTATCTTTTTAATCGTTTTTATAGTTGTACTCTTTTTAAATTTAAATATAATTAGTTGGAGGATACTTTTCAATGTGTAATATTGTTTAAAATACAATATTTATCATATAAAAAAATATTGTTTAAAATGTTAATAAAATAGTTTTACTTTTATTTCGTCGTTATTGATACATGTTTATTTATAAATTTTGAGAAATTGCTTCTATGAACGTAAAAAATTGTACAACGTTAACAAGGACTTCTTAACATTATTTAAAGTTATTTTAAGAATGAAGGTCATATTGATTTTGAACTGCAGCAATGGATAAATAAAGCTTATAACTATGTACGAGGTAAAAGAATACTATTATCTCATTTTAAAATTAATCGAGCAATTGAAGCGACCTTAATGCAAGCAGTAAGTTTAGCATAAAAAAAAATATAGTTTTTATCACACACTTTGTAAATCTAAATAAATATTTAACTTATTCAGAGAAGTTTTATAAAAAAGAATAACAAGAAACTTTAAGCATGATGCAAGTTAGACTAATATTTGGATTAAGATGTAATTGAATTGTATGTTATTGCATCCTACCCCATAAAATACGTGCTAGTGGTATCTCTCAATATTCATATTTAAAAATAAAGATATATAAAGAAATTCAATAAATTAAATATAATTATACTCAGTACTCAAATCATTCTTTTAGTGCTATCTGTTTTTAATTAAAAAAAATGTTAACTTTTTAGTTTTTTCCACCTTATATATATATATATATATATATATATATATATATATATATATATATATATATATATATATATATATTTATCTATTTATTTATTTATTTATTTGGTGTATTTCATTATTGCTTGGAGTTGCAAATCACTTTATTTTAACAAATTAATTAAAAGCCAATCAGATTACTTGACGGTCAGGGAGACTGAGCTTGTAGCGTAAAAGAATAAAGAGGCCGGACTTATATCGCAAAACAGAAAAACAAATGGGGATCGATAACAACGTGCGGCGTTTATTCGCTTACGGGGATAATACTCAAAGCGTTAGGCCTCGCCGCCGCGCGCGCAAGTAATCCGACTCCGTCTATCCGAAAATCCTAGCTAGTATACAAGCTCAGCCTCCCTGACCGCCGAGCAATCTAATTGACTTTTCATTAATTTGTTAAAATAAAGTGATTTGCAACTCCAAGCAATAATGAAATACAACAAAATTGTTTCAAAGGTTGCATTCCACAGAGTGGTGTGGTGAATGAAAATACGCTCACGTTATATATATGAGTATATATCCTTCCTCGCTTATAATTTTATACCTCGAAAAAAAAGTTCGTGATTTTTAACAGAATTCTAAAAAGAAGAGATTTTTAACTCGTCTGTAAATATATTTTTTATATTCGTTCGTGCATCCTTTTTTTTTTTTTTTTTTTTTTTTTGAACCGATCTGAAAACTTTTTATACATTAAATAAATATAGATATAAAATAAATATAGATCCAAAGTGGTCTCATTTAAATATAATATAAAAAAAAAAAAATACCATCCCTAAAGACGGAAAATTAAGGGTTTAAATTTCGTATTGAACTTTCGTTTTAGTAATTTAAAAAAATTGAAGAATGAATTGAATTAAAGTAAAATAAAAACCGACTTGAAAATTAATCTTTATATTTCTACATCTAAGCAAAAAATGTTAAAAATGATACTTTTAACTTTTTAGTTCAAGTGTATATGTAGACTAATTTTAAGTCGATTTTTATAGTTCAAAAATTGATTTGATATTGTAATGCTATCTCCAGTCTTGATTCTTCAATAGCTTAGAAACAATATGAATTCATTGCTATCCCTTTACCGCAACAATGAGAATTTGACTAGGAGTGTCTCAAAAATTTCAAGAGTCATCAATATTCCCACGAAGTTGCGTGCGCCACCATCTCAAGACGGATCATTTCCTATTTCGGAGTAATTGAACGTTGAGTCTCACTTCGCCTTGAGCAGGTGAATTCCCGCATCTTTCGCCATAGTAACAATAGAATCCATTCCCTTCCTACGGCTTGCGCTTTCGATTCACCCCTTTTGCTCAGAACACTCTCGCATTCGCGTGCTCTTACTCTCTCTCTCTCTTTCTCTTGCTCTCTCGCTTAGTAATTAACCTCAGAGATGGTTAAGAGCCGATGTCCTTTGATACTCGTCGCTGCAAGGCGAGCAACCGGAGAACGTGACCTTCGTCGATGAGGAATCTCGTGCGCCACAGATCAAGGAGCTCAGAAGACAGAAGTTAAGTACCGCCTATGGTACAAAGGGACATTAATGGCTGCTTCACTTTGTATGAGATTGTTTTAAAATTTCGCGATAACAAGTATTCGAAATGAATGTAACGTTACTTTTCGGCTTCGAGCTGAAAAAGTTTCGATGGTTTACATATTTATTTGAAAAATTTTCAATTACTCATTTAGTGTGAAAAAATATATAACGCGTTATTAAATTATTTAATAGGAATGTGAGAATATCATATTTAAAATAAATTATTAAATAAATTATCAATATTTTATACATTGCACTCTTTTTAAATAAAAAAAAATAATTTTTCTTTTTTTAGGTTAAACGATCTTCAACAACAGGAATAATCTATCGAGTAAGTTTTGTTTATATAATTTATAGATAGAAAAACTTTCAATGATTAAATATTATTAAAACAAATAAAAGTATAAGAAAAATTCGAAAGGGGTATAATTTCCTTTATTCATCACGTGACGATGATTGAATAAAACTACGAAAGAGTTAATCGGTAAGAATTCAGATAAGAATCTTTCTTAAAATTATCGACTTACTTTTTTTATCGAAAAACACCTCGAAGCAAAAATTTAATTTTTGAATTCAGAAAAAAAAAAAATATATATATATATATACATATATATATTATATTTAAAAATTTTTATGAAATTTAATTTTAGCTTGTAAATAAAACATTATATTTTCAAAAATGTAGCGAATTCTAGATTAATTAAAATATAAATTTTATATACAAATGTATTTTACCTCGGTAATGAAAAAAAATAACTAATAAATTAATAAAAGTTAGAAAGGTATTATGTATAAATAATTTTAAAAACTTAAAATTAAAATTAAAATATTATTTTTAGAAATTTTTATAACATTTTCATGAGCATATTTTAAAATTTTAAATTCATGAAAATTTGATGTGAAAAGAGGAAACGATAATTTTTAATTTCCCTTTAAAATCATTTACTTTATTTAAAACATCCATCTGTACAAGTAAATTTTACGAAAATTCATTTCGAAAAATATAATACTCGGAAATATTGAACGATATTCACACACTTTTAAAAGAAATCTTATACTTTTCCTTTGCCAAAAAGATAAAATAAAAATAAAAAAAAAAAAAAAACATTTCCATTCGTCTTTTACACGAGACAACGGAAACCACGAATCAGAAAAATTTTTCAAAGCCACGTCAAAGCAATTCTCTTTCAACCTCCACTTTATTCTCGCCTCCTTCTTCAATCCAACTACTCTCTAAAATATATTTCAAATGGTAAATTTACTAACGTGTAAAATCGCATAAGTCGAAAATGTGTCTTTTTAATACTTACCGAGTCAAATCTGCGCGGTGCGTGTAAACGCACATAATGTAAAAAGCCTCGGATTTGTATTTTATCAGCCTTGGAAAAGTATTTTCTTACCCTCGTTGAATTTAATCCTTTTTGTTTCTCTCCCGTGGTTTCCCATCAACATTTACCGCACTTTTCTTCTTGATGATTCTATGGATGATAAAATTCGAAAATGGAAAATGAAAATTTATTTGCGGAAAATTTACCTCACTTTTTAATGTTTTTTTAACTTTTGGTTAATAAAAACTATGGAAAAGCAAATATCCGTGTCGGCTATTTTTCTTTTTTATTATAAATGCAAATGGAATTATATTAAAAATGAAATTATTCTGTTGCATAAAAATCGTCTGTCGACGTTACTTACTTTGGTTCAACGAAAATTTATATAAATAATAAAATCTTAAGGTTTTCCAAAGTATAAGAGCATTTTTTTATCACGATAAACAAAGAGGCACTTGAAGTGTATTCTTTTTATTTAAAAGCAAGATTCTCGCTTCAATTTTTTTTTTTTTTTATTAATAAGTAATACCTCGGTTTAATAATTAATATACACTTATCGTGTAAATAAATAATTACTTATTAATTTTTAATATTTTAAATATAATTTTGTTTTTTTTTTTTTATTGAATTTTTGAACGAAGACACGTTGATAAAAAGAAGTTTTTAGTAATTTTAGTTTAAAAAAATGTGACTTACTATTAAGTAATATTAAAAAAATCTACTATATAAATTACACATTGTAAGAGCCGTGGCCGATAACAAAATAATTATTCACGAAACAATAAAATATTACTTCTACATTAATCGTAAATTTTCAAACGGAATTCGTAATCGCGTCGCGTAATTAGCAAAATCTATAAAGTGAAATTGATTGGCGTTAAGTTATCGAGAGAAGTGATTTGATGAATTTCCCTTCGATAATCTAATTACGATCGTTCAAGTATTTACGGCTCAGGTGTCCCTTTTTCGAATGTCACGTGCGAATGATCACAGGTAATCCGTTTTACCGCGACGTAAATGTGCACAATCAAGTGGAATCAGCGCTCGATCTCTTTGTCTCTGTTCTCGTGTGCGTGTACCCCGGATCTTCGTGACAAAATGAGATTTCAATCGGATGTAAATTTGATTGTTGTTGAAAAATGTTTTAATCTATTTTATATTAAATACAAGTTTAATTTATTTGAAATGTATCAAAAATTTCTTACCATATCGAATGTTGAAAATCATTCAATTACAAGTTTTTTTTTTTTATATATATCGAATAATGGTTTCTATATTTTGTTAAATTTAAATTATTTTGTGTTACACATTAGCTTATACCAATATATATGGATACCAAAAGCGATCAGCGGAACATTTTATATTTTTGAAAAAAATAAAAAATAAATAATAACTTGCAAATAATTCCGATATTATAAACGATCATCTACAATATTAATTGTTACATACCTTGTATGCATAGATATTTTGATAAACTTTGATCAATTTAAAAAATAACTTGATATTATGTCGAACTTTTTTGAATTCTTTATAATACAACAGAGATATCAAATATCTGAGTATTTGAAGATGAAAAAATATTACGTAAAAACGTAAAAAAAAAAAAGAACAGGGAAGAATGAATTGCTCTTGTTATTTGTCATTATTAGCAAAATAAAAATCAATCTTTTTTTATTTTTTCCCTTACATTTAACTCGTCAACCTTAATATTTAATAACCGCGTAATAATTTAACAAAAACAAGTCCTTCGGCATCTTAAATATAAAATTTTCTAAGGGCTTATTTAACGATTACATCGAAATATTGGTTTTCTACTTTCGTCTTAGTACACATCAAAGATATGTCATTTTATTTTTAAAAATAGAAACGTTAAAAAATAAATAAAAAAGCGAAGGAAAAAACGGCAGATAAAAGATGAATCAAAGTAGAATGAAGGGAAAGGACAGAGTAGATGAAGAACAGAGTAAGAGAGAGAGAGAGATATGAAGAGACGAGAGTATTGCACAGAGCTTTCGTTCTTGATGCAAATGCACTTGATAGAAAATCCATAAGCCTTGGCCGTCTGCTGCTGCTGTTACTCTGGTATCGAGTGCACTCTACAGGTTTTGCGGTACATAGAACGGGTGAGAGAAAGGATAGGAGGTAGTCGTTCAGTCGGTCGGGGGTAGACGGAAGTAGTGACCGACGAGAGAGCGTTTGTCCCGGAGCCAGGATCGAATATGTGCTCTCCCTCGACGAAGGCGAGTGCTGATGGTATTGTTGCCGCGTGTTATTCGCTTCCCCTCTCTCTCTCTTTCTCTCTTGCTTTTACCTTCTGCGTCATACGCCTTTCGTGTATGTATAAATGTGTATGTGCGTCAGCGCGCGATGGAACGTTTTAAAGGATATTATTTCATGAGATATTGCATTATCTCGTGTATCTTTGCTTTTATTATTCCTCGAACGTATACGGTTTGAGAATCTGTGCAGTAATTATATGTATACTATACGCTTTGATAAATATTTACCGTTGTGTTATGTGGGATTCCTTCACTTAAAATTTTCATTCGTATCCACACTTCGAGTATTTACTTAATTTATGTAATTTAGCACCTATTATTATTTTATTCGTTACATATATTTAAATAATTTGTTGGACTTTCAATCGAATAAATTAATTAACTACCTTTTATCATTGAAGCAATATTTTCAAATTTTTTTATTACTATTATCTTTATTAAACGAATTTTCAATAATAGTTTAACGATAAATTTCTATTATTTCACCAAATTGTGTACTATTATGCTCTCTAGAATTTACCTCGTAAACTAGATTGTCTGAACATGGATATATAATTCAAACGATTTACTCTCATTAATATATACTTTATTATAATATTTATTACCGTAATTACGGAAATAATTTGAAATTTAAAATATGTTACAAAATTGTCGTTTTTATAATAAAGATCAAGAAATTTTTATCTTATAAAGTTCAATTCAACGTTATAGATAAAAGGTTTGAACTTTTTTTTTTTTTTTCGTTAAATATAAAATTGGTGGTTGTGATAGATTCCATAACCCAAATGTGTTAAAAGGTATCGAACGTACATTTTTTTTTTTATTTTTGTTCCGTTCCATTCGAAAGAATAAAACATCGCGACACATTGAAAAACCATGACAATTCTATATGTGTTCGTCCATATTTCACTGATGACTTTATTTTGGTTTGCGCATCTCGCGTGTATTTTGTCCAGCGGAAATAAAGCGAAGAAAAAACGGAAATTAGAGGGAAATGGAAAGTGTAAATATACGTGTCTATTATTATTTTTTTTATTTCTTTATTTTTTTATTTTTTTTTTCCAACAAATATTCATTTTTTTTGTACATATGCACACCGTTTTATGCAGTCGTCATCAATTTACGCAATTTTATATACATATTTTATTCCGCTTCAAAGATTACGCATTGCAAATACATATACGTCATGGAATTTATGCTTTGACAGAGATTTTTCTTTATGGGCATTACGTTTACTTTTGTTAAAAATGTATCGTTTTTATTGATTAGTTCATTTAAAATATAATTTGTTGATATCATTATAAATATTTAGATTTGACGCATGGCGAAGGAGGAATTCGAATGGATTATAATTTTTTCTTTTTCCAATAACTTCCAATAACCATCGGATATATTTTATAATAAATGTTTGGTTTCCATTAAAAAGCTTATTGACGCTTACATTATTTTTATTACAAACATTTTTAAAAAGCATATAAAAAATTAATTTCAACCTGATAAACGTGAAAAGTTCAAAGGTAAATATTTTTACTTTTTTCATCATCTTACATAAATGGAAAGAAAGTTGTACATTTGTTAGTCGGCGAGTTACCAAGGTAATGCTTATAAATTTATAAATATAAATTGCCCGGCTGAAACTTTTTAACGCACAGAACAACGTCGGCTCATCTCGACTCTATATTTTTCATCTCTCATCCGCACACCTCCTTTGTCTCGTCCGTGCATACACCCATACGCGGGTAAGTAGACAACGATCCCGACTGGAATATAACTCGCAACGCGATCTTTCCCCGTGAGCCGTAAACACACATAAGTTTAATACGTACAGCTCGTATACCTACCCTCGCAACAGAATCCATAAAAAAAAAGAAAGCTCCTCGTGTTATCATCGCGCGTCGACTCAAGAAAACTCTCGCGTGCATGCTTATAGTCGGATAGAAGAAAAATTCTCGTAACCAGGCCCGAGTATCTCTCTCTCTCTCTGCATCTTTGTTAAAGCAAGCGCTCACTTTTCGCTTGGAATTTTCAAAAGTCCATCCGCGTCGTTTAAGCTTCCTTTCTCTCCCGCCCCCACCGTCGCGGTTGCACACACACATGTGTTAAGGAGGTGTAGGGTTGGATATATCATTTTACGAGTCCCTCGTGGCTCCCACTCTCTCTCTCTCTCTCTCTCTCTCTCTATGTCTCTCTTTGTGTAAGGTACGGTGCATAGTGGTAGGAGTATAGGGCGGCTAAAGCACCGGAGAAATAAAGCCGAAGAGAGGGATGCGCGCACACGGACTGGTGAATAATGGGCCTCGCGCGACTCGCTTGGTTAGCTATGCCGTTTCTCTCTCTCTCTCTCTCTCTCTCTCTCTCTCTCTCTCTCTCCCTGGTGGGAGAGAAAAGTACGAGAAAGGTATATATATGTATAAATCCGCAGAGAAAGAGTAGCCTTGACGAAGTGCCGCTCCGTTGGCTCTGTCGCGACGCCATGAGGAGAGTCCATGAAGAAGAAGCTTGACGAAAGGACGTGCGCGCGATTCGCCCCTCGAGATAAGTGCTAAAAATATGAACTCAGCTCGGTTTCTGCTGTTACTGCTGCTGCTGGTGCTCTTGCTGTTGCTGGATGGAATTGCGCTACATATACGTGCACATCATTTTGGATCTGTCTGCTGCATTTTATTATGTAAAATAATGAGATGAAGTGAAAGACAGAGAGAGAGAGAGAATTATCGTTGCCAGAAAGTGGATATCATTGACTTATACATGCTGTGTATCGTCTGGTTGATTTAATAGCTTTTCCGTTTTCTTTTCTTTTTTTTTCCGTGAGTTAACTCGCGCTGTTCACACGCGGTGTTGCAGGTATGAAATATTGAGCGACCCTCGAGGATGATCGCTCGGCGACGGAATTGAGACAAATTGGGTCTGTAGGTGTTAGAAGAGATGTACTGCGATAGTCTTCCATTTATCTATCCAATTCTAAGATTGCATGAAAATTTTATGTTTGAATGTTTTTAATATTTAATATTATTTATGAGTTTAACATATTTTAAGTATGAAATCGACAAAAAGATATTTTTATGTGAACGAGATAGTTTGTTTTATTAATATTTTTATTAAAATTTTACTTCAATATTTCAAAAAAAAATTAAAATCTTGCAGCATTTTAATTTTTTAAATTCTCTATACTTTATTTATTATAATTAATTTTTATACGATTATTATCAAGCATATGAAATTAAAATTAAGTTTTGAAAAAAAAATTATCATTTATTAATGGACATTTTTCAATAATCCTTGCGAACCTTTCGTCAATGAATATTAGGGATATGTAGTTAAAGTAAATAATCTAAATAAACAGTTTAAATGATTCTTTATCTTCACTTTGAAAAATTCATTCTCAATAAAGTTTAGCAATTTTTATTGGAGAGTAATTTCTTTTCTTTTTTTTGTTTTCAATAAATAATTTAAATAGTCATTTAAAAAAACAAACCAATAAAAAGTGAATCAGTTATTTGAACAATTAGTTTCGTATCAGAACTCTATTAACAAATAATTGATCGATCGTTATCAAGTATATTTAAATTAAATTTAAATTGAAATATATGAAAAATAAATAAATTGCATCACATTGTACTGGTCATTAATAAATACTTTATTGATTATTGTGTTTCACCTTTAATGTATCTATAATTTGTTATTAGCGGATTCATTCTGAGTCATATAAAATATAGTGACATAAAATATAAAATATATTTATCTTTTTTCTTACGTTGAAATTCGACATCTATAATGATAATCTGAAAAATATTTTTTTATGTAAATATATTAAATAAATATATTTTAATAAAATTTGAAGATTAAATGATTTAACAAAAATTTTCAAAATTCACGCTTTCAATTTAAATATATTTCAAAATTGCTAATTGAAATGTAGGCATAATAATGCAAGAATTTTAAAATAAATTATCTTATCTATATATACTGAAGGAGGTTATTACACACAAAATTGATTCCTGATAGAACTGCATTTGATTATGCATGCATGTGCTCTTTAAAATCAACAGAGAACAAACATCTAGGCTACATAGCAGTTAATTAAAGTTTAATTCATAATGTATTTATTCGTTAAAATTTATAGAACGAGTCTTTTTTCAATTTCGGCAAAACAATAATTTTATTCCAAAACGTTTAATATCGCAAATTTTCTTTTATTTTATAATTTACATAATATTTTTATTTTACGTAAAAAATTTTAATTTAATTATATATTTTTAAATACATTTATATAAAAATTATTTATTTAATTTATAATTTAGTACGGTATTATTAGTTTGTTTTTATTGTTTAATAAATATTTGGAATGAAAAATTTTTGAAACTATGATAAATTATGATAAATTATATTCGTTTATTTTACATCGATTACGTTTAAACTTATATTAATAAAATTTAGGACGATGTTTTTATCGATTCTAAAGAAAAGTTAAGCAGTAATAAGTTTTGTTTATTTACCACTAATGGAACAAGTATTAATAAGTTCTTAAAGTTTTGTTTGTTCATTTAAAATAAAGTACTTATTACATTGATTAAAACTTTTCAAACAAAACAAAATATATATATATATATATATATATATTTCATTTCTTATTATAGCACTTTTGTTATCCTTAAATATTTATTAACTTCTATATATTATTTTTGTATAAAAATAATTTTTTTTTTTAGTTAGATATTTTAAAAAAAAGGAGAAAAGAACCGATTGATTATCGAATAACTGAATCATTTGATAAACAAAATTAATTATATTCATAAAACGTGCAATTGATATTTAATGTATATTTTATCAAAATGTAAATACGAAAGATACAGTAATTAATGTTAATTTAATTATTCAAGGTGTCATTGATAATTCTGCACGAGTTATTATTATAAATTATCGAAATTGTTGTTTATAGCCGATTAATAATGTTGTAGTATGTTAATTTCTCGCGTAAATTTCATACGCAATATATAAAAAAGGACTCTTAAATGATAATAATATCCAATAATACTGGAATAGATTAAATTTATCAAGTTGCGCAACGAAATACCGTGAACTTAGTTTAAAATTCAAATTTTTCAAAAGTAATTCATTGATCAATTTCGTTGCGTGTAATTTACAATAACGATCTTTATAATATCAATTAACAAAAATCGTGTTTCATAATTTATTATTATGTAATAACGTTTTTCCTATTATCATTATCAACATATAAAGATACATTAATCTGTTTCATAATTGAAACACCGTGTTTAATATTCATCATGCTTATTGATTCACATTGACGAATCGGTAAATATAATAGTTAAAATTTAATTACGTGATTGAATTATTTTAAACAATAAGAAGAAATAATCGATTGCGATGAATGCAATTTATAAAATATTTGTTAAACAATTCCAACCAAGAAATGAATGAAAAAGAAAAAAGTTTTTTTTTGTAAATCTTGATATAAGTTAAAAAGTGGAAAGTTTTCATCAAACTTGCGCACAATAATTTAGCAGAAGTAATGCGTCAACTCGAACTTTTGACGTTAAGTTTTGGTACAAATTCACATGACAAATTTTTAATATACTTTTGTCACTACGGTACTACGGTTGAACTAACATGTATTTTTGAAAAAGTTTCCTAATGTTTTTAAATGAGAGTCATTTAAACTTTTTTTTTATGATCGATGCGGATTAAACAGAATTTCTTTTTACGCATGATAGATACTCATCATATGCAAACTTTCATTCTTGTAATTATTAAATAAGTATTAAATTATCATATCGATGAAGTATTTACACTTATAATACGAACCAGTTGAATTTTTTAAAATAAAAGTAGGATTTCATGCATAAATTGTATTATTTATTTTTAAGAGAAGTATTGTTTTCTATTTTAATAAAAAATAAAAAAATTTAAATAATAATATATACACAATAAATTAATATTGTATAATACAATACCTTCGAAAATTGAACTGTACTTTATTTGTCCTTTTTTTCATATCTCAACAAGTTTAGATTTCATTGTATTTCTTTTCTTTTTTATACTTTCATTATTCCAGAGAAAGAACAATATGATAAAATAACATAAAACTCCGATACATAAAAAACTGACATTCTTTTATGTATATGATATATATTTTATATGAATATAAAAAAATTTTCTACAAATATGTACAAACAAAAAGTAAAAACAATTCTTTAATCTATTTCGATAAATTCGACTTTTACAATAAAATTCATTTTTTTTTTTTTTTTTTTTGTTTTTTTTTTTTTTTATATCTAAGTACAACTTATGGCTCAACTTTTTTCATGCAATTTTGTAAGCTTTATGCAATATTTTTATAATAAGTAAACTGCTACTAAGAAATAAATATCCTTTTAAAAAATATCAACAAAGAAAAAACTTTATTAAATTAAAAATGATTGAAAATAATAATGTATTCATAATGTAATAAACAATTCCTTTTCTAATTTTATTTTAAATTATAGATATGTTTAATACTTATTCGTTAATAATAATTATTCTCTAATCTAATCTAATAATATAAATGAATTATTGATTTGTTTACGAAAAAATAATTCCTTAAATAAAATTTTTAATTTAAAAAAGCTCATGCAATTGTGCTTATATATTGTTCTATATTTCATATAGTTACAACTATTGTTTTTAATTAATCGATATGAAACTCGCGTATCTCAAACATTATTAAAAGAAATAATTCGAGAAAAAGAGAAGTTTAATCCACAACTATCCTAAATTCTCGCAGGGCTAAACCACACGATATATATTATCCACAGTTCCTTTACCACAGATGCCTATACGTTTCTTGAACCTTCACCAGAAGCGAGATTTACTTTTATTCCGGCTGTCGCATCCCCGTTTCAATCGTTCAACGTCTCCTCCCACCAAAAAAACGAACTCTGATCCATTCTCACCTACATTACTGTACTGCTTCCATATTTCCCCCTGGCTCTCTCTCTCTCTCTCTCTCTCTCTCTCTACACATATCTTCGATTTAGAATCCACTATATATAGATCTTCGCGGCGCTCAATAATACTCACTTCCGCGGTACACGGTCTATACACTGTGAATCTATTCGTCAGGAGGGATTTACGATTGAAGGGTGGGCGAGAGTGGGAAAGGAAGAATTTTCTCGCGCGCATATATAAGAAAGTAATCTATAGATGAACGAAAGAAGGTAAGTTGAACTTACGACCCCGTCAAAAGCCTGGGCCTGAGCGCGAAGGTGAGAGAATTCGAGAGAGAGAGAGAGAGACTTTCCTTCTTTTTCAAGACCGGAAAAGGTGGAGAGAAGAAAGCCGTCCCTGTTTGAGACGGCATTACCCCCACTTCGACGGTTTTTGCGCGTACCACGAATGCACGAATTCTCTATCCCGCTAGTAAGAAAGCTCGTTTTAGTCAGATTGGATGCCTTCTCTTTTCCTCCTCCGTCTTCTCTTACTCTCTTGCAGCCGCCTTCTTCAACCTTCTCTCTTTGCCTCTCACTTTCTCGTTTTTTTCTTGCTCCCTCTCATTTACGTTTCTTTTTCTTTTCTTATTCGAGAGCGTTTATCCGGCCGGTACTTCCTTTTCCTTGCGAAACGAGAATCACTCTTCTTACCGACTCACGCTTTGATACTTTCTCCGTCTCTCTACCTTGACTTCTCTCTTCACCTCACTGCATCTCTTTTTCTTTTATTCTCTCTCTCTCTCTCTCTTTCTTTCTTTCCATTTGTTGGCTCTTCTATCGCACATTCTTTCCATCTTTTTCTTCGGAGGTGAAAGAAAGCTCGACTCTACTTTACTTTTTCATCCATGCTTGCACATTGGATATATAGAGATGAGAGAATCGCGGAATTAGAATTTCTCAATTATACGCCAGAGCTTTGTGTTTTTCTCCTCTCACGGTCGCGCATTTCCATTTATTTCGCCTTTTATTGTTTGGCTTAACCTGCTTCTAATGTCCTTAAGAGATGATTGTGATGGAATTTTTATGTAAAATAGATTGACGTACTGGCCCAGTGGAGAAGAAATTTATATATATATATATATATATATATATATATATATAAATTTTTTTTTCTTCTCCATTCCCGGAACTGCGTGCACAGACCAGAAAATTATAAAAATGCAAAGATTTCATTTTATTACTCATTCATTAATAAAGAAAAAAAAAATTTTTTAACGGTTACACTTTTACAATGTTTAAATATAAAACTTATTAAGACTTTGATATTAATTGTTATTAAATTTTTTTAAATTTTGAATTAAAAATTTTCCAAGTATTAGTTGAATACCTTTATTATTACAAATAAAAAGTGACAGATTTGTGATTTACAATGTAGTAAAAAATCAATTTTAGAGCAGTATTAAATAGGAAAATAATAAATTATTAAAGATTATATAAATAAATCAGTATTTCTTTGGATCTATTATAAGTTTGCAAAGACATATTTTTGGAATAGAAAATTATGGTACATTATCAAAAAAAATGATCAAATGTTTAACGTTGTAACGATTGAAAATCCTTACTTTTGAATATTAATTAACGACTATAAATATTGGAGCATTAGTGTATTGCCTCCGAGGTAATGTGTTGAGGACAAAGCAGAAGTCTCGCTCTCTCTCTCACTCGGACCACCAAGAGCAAGGCAACTCTGACCGCCACTCCTGGAATATTCAACGGTCTCCCTCAAGGCAATAAAAGAAAGATCGAGAAAAATCCAAGCTGGAAGAGAGAGACTGGACGTTGACCGTCATCGCCAGAAGAAAGGCACAGAAGTGGACGAATATCGCCAAGCTAAGCACCCGATCCGAGGGGAGCAGAGCGCAAATAGGAGGAAAAGGCACGCAACTTCAAAAGTTAAGTAACATAAGCCGCGTGTTACCCTGTTTCTTGCGATATTGTAAAGTTAGAAAAAATTTAAATGGCATGACCAACTGTACGCGTCGCGCAATGCTTCGCTGGGATTATTTATTTTGAATTTAAATTTTGTATACGTCACGCCTCGACGGCAAGTATTGTCTATACTAGTATTTATGTAATCAACGATACGTATCGCGCCATAATGTATTTATTTTTATTTTATAAGTATTATTATAATGTCTTGGTAAGCTATTATTAGCAAAATAAAAAAATAAGATAGACAAAAAAATAGTTATACAAATTTTATTATGATAATTTCATGCATGGATAATATATAAATAAACATTACAACGTATTATTCATAATAATTTTTTCCAAATTTTAATTTTTTAAAAATGTTTTGCCGAATTTTTAAAAAGGTCCACTTTTTTCTTTATAATATCGATTTTTTAGATAACAATAAACATATTATCTTTGATATTCTTTATTAAAGACTAAGTTTTTACAAAGCAATATGAAGTTTTAAATATCAGTATTTTTGTTAAATTTATTTAGCTTTATAATTTTTCGTTTAATATTTACCATCATGATATATTTAACAATTTATTCTCGTAAATAATATTTAATACTGCAATCCATTGAAATATAAAAAAAAAATCGTATTTTAAATTATTACAGTAACTCATTAACAAATTCTTTCAGAAATTATAAGATTTTAAATGTTAATATTGACGCTTTGCTTCATGCTATTATAAGAATTTTAATATGTAGAAAATTTTTTTATAGTTAACCAAAATTATAGATACTTTTGTATAAATCCACGCAAATCACAAAACGAAAATAGTGGAAAATAAAATCTTTACCGTTCAATTCGTTATACATACATATAACCTTCGGCATCTGCTCATTAATTTTTCCCTCTCATTATTTTCACGATTCGAAACTTTTTGCACAAGCTCCGCGTAAAAATTATGATAACTTGCGATAGCCGAAAGTCACTTGGCTGACTTTTTATAACGACATTTTGGAGAAACCGAAAATCTAGTCAAAAATCAAAATCAAGCTTTAAAGTTTTAATCAATTTGCAATTTACAAAAATAAGAGCCAACACTTTTTGGGATATCAAAGAACTTGGTCAACTTTTCTTTCTTTCAAATGACATACTTGTACGGAAAATTCGACTAATAACTTATACATATCAACATATGTCCAATTGAATTTTTTAAAGCAGTTGAAGAAAAGTTTGATACATTATTTTACACGCATTTTACGCTTTTTTTTAAAATTGCGCATGATAGGATTTCACGGGTTCGCCGTTTTTCGTAGCTTTTACAGGGCTAACAAAGTCTCGTGAAACTTTTCCCAACTCTTATGAAATTTTATAGACATCTTCGTGTGAAATACTCGAGACTCTTTAATGCTAAAGCAATTGAAAAGCACCATCTCGAAATTCATTAAGATTTCTTGCGGCTTCGTAATGATTTAGGGATTATTTGTCTCTTCTTATAACGATCTGAAAATATGAAATGTGAAACATTATACTTTTTATAATTATCGTTTCCTGAAATAGTTTATAATTGAGAATATAAAAATTTAGATAAATTAAAAAACTTTATTATACAATTTTTTAATATTATAGTTTTCATTATTTCTATATATTTACCCAATTTCATGTCAATGACCTATTATATCATAATCTATATAATGTTTTGCACTTTTAAATCATAAAGCTTTTAAGTATATAAAATATTTAATTTTGTATAATAAGTTTATTTTACGATTTCCCCTTGTGCTTTTTATTTTTTATTTACCATTTATTTCAATCGAAATATCTTATTGATACAGTCTACCTTACAACAACAATTTATTCAAACAATCACGCCCTCTTAAAAACCTATCGAACCTCGAAGTTAAGAGTAGAACCAAATCTCAGACTTGGCAATGACCAAGGAGAAATTCGTCTTTGCTCGAGCAGATTTAACGAGATTAATTGCCAAGGAGGAGGTAAGTTGCGGGATTCGTGCATTCAAGTGGCAGCTCGGATCGTAGAGGAAACGAACGCAAGACAACAATCGCCCAAGAACTCTCTCTCTCTCTCTCACTCTCACTCTCCTCGTTCAAGGCGGAAAAGTAGTAGTCGATGTAAAACAGCCAATGGCGGAGAGAGAGAGAGCAGCTCATGCACTTGACGCGATCAGGAACTAATCTAACTTGAGCACAAGGAGGGCTAATAGAAATTTCCCCGCGTGACTTTAATAAATTTAAATTTGCCTATGGCCAGGGAGAGACTCATCCGCGAGGGCAAAGTACCAACGAATCGACGAGGACGCCTTCTTCGTGGCTTACAAATTTTATGCTCCTCCTTCCTTATCGTTTCTGTACCCGCGAATTATGCGCTTCCGTGACCTTCTTTACACAATGCTGACATTGTGTAATTGCTTTTACGCGCGACTTATTTTCGCTGGCTCTCTCTCCCTTTTTTTTTTTTTTTTTTTCTTGTTCGTATTCTCTTCTTTTTTCCGCGAATTTATTAAAACCATCTTTTTCAAATCGGATTTGAATATTGAATCTAAGAGTTCTTTCTACGGTAAACATTGCCGTTCTGTAACTTTTATAGAAAATGTAATCGAGTTTGTTTTATATTTATTAAGGTATAATACTATTATATTACATATTTATTTAAATTTCTTTAATAACGTTAGCAATTTTTTAATGAAAATGTTCATTTTAAAACTATACATTGCTAACGGTCAATTTACAAGCGCATCAAAATAGTAAAAAATAATTAAAATCAACTTTGTTTGCCATAATAATTTTTAAAATATTTTTTTAAAAAATATAAATCTTTTGTGTTAGCAAATAAATAGATTTAGTTTATTGCTTCTTTACCAAAGTTTCACTTTATAGATTATTTTACGCATTGCGAATCTTTTCAAAGCATATTTCATTTCAATGAATAAATATTCATTAAAATTTTATCAACATAATATGTTGTTTATAAAATTTTGAAGTTGAATAATTTATGCACGATTTCACATTACATTCATGAAAAGCTTCATTGAATTATGAATATCTATGCAATACCGACGATTGATAAAATATTAATCAAACGATAAAATGTAGGTATTAAACTCGTCGATAAAATTCAAATATATAATATCATCATAATCTTTATTTGATCATTAAAATTATTAAGAGCAGAATCAGTAATTAGTGCTTCATTTAATTATAAATTGTAACGAATTTACAATAATATCGCTATGATAAATTTCATTCCAAGAATTCATTTTATGCACATTCAAACGTTATGTTAAAATCAAAGCGGAATATAACTCCGTGAATCGTAAAGATTTCACTTTTTAATACGTCAAGAACAATTTTTTATTCATTTTAACGTGATGTATATGTCATGATTGCCTGTGTAAAAATTTCAACCGAGATAAACCGAGCGAAACCAACATTCCAAAGTCCTGTGTATCGCAATCGATCTCGTCTCGAACACTTCTTTAAAAAAGAAGGAAAAATAAAGGGACGAGAGATAGCTAGAGTAAATTACCGGCACTTTCAAAAGCGGAAAAAGTGAAGCAAGATATAACTCCTGGCAATTTCTCCTCTCGGTGTACGAATTGCCTGAAAATAAATCTATATATATATATATATATATATATATATATATATACACACACATATACATACATAGTAGGGGTCAATCTCTTAATTTTCCCGCGATGGAAAGATATCGCTTCGTCGGCGTTTCTTTGTCGGCAAAGGGTCACGCGTATACGCATATATATACATATAGGAAGGAACGAACAAGATTTAATGAAAAACACCGACGGAAATTGGTGTGGAGGGGGGGGGGAGGGGAGGTTCTCAGCTGCTGCGAGTCACGTATGCAAATTGACTCGGTATGTGTCGTTGAAAAAAGACGTGTAGAATTTAACAGTAGGCTGGGCTCGCGCGCACATTTGTCGTCGGTTTTTTTGACGATAAAGCTTACTTGCCTTCGGGCTTTATTATCCGGTTTTGCATTTTGCTATGTGTATGTATTTCGGAGCGAATCGAGCGAGTCCTATATGGCTTTGATTACCCCCGCGAGTTACCGAATTAATTCCGTTTAATTGATTGCGGATGAGTGTTTCGCGTCGTTTCGTTATCCGCACACCGATCGTATACGCAAGCCCGAACGTACGAATCGGTTATTGAAAAGTGAACTCGCGCGTTAGTTCCGCATTGTATCCGCGAGAGTTTATACATAGATTTTATCATTAACATCCAGCTTATAAAAATGGCTTTAATCATGTGCCAGTGTTGGGTACTGTATTAGGATGAATTTTTTGTTTACTGCAAGTTTTTGTTTTCGAATCAAAATATATTTTTGTAAACCAAATTTTGTATACATTATTAGCTTTTATAATTCTAGTTATTGTTTATGTTGTATGTTAAATTTAAGAGCAACAAAATAATAAAAAAAATAAATAAATAAATTTTCATATATAAATAGTTAAGAAAAAAAAAAGCAATTTATCTGCTCTTTCTGAAAACGAATTCTCGCAATCACTTGTCGAAGGTGAAAAATTTGCATCGCGTCGAAGTGCTTCACCCTGACGCAGCAATTTTCCCGCGACAGCTTAAAAAATTCGCGTAGAATGCAAAACCTTGACAGCCAACCCTCTCTCAAGAGTAAAAAATTCTCTCTTTCTCCTTTTCCCTCTCTCTTACTCTTTACTCTTTTTCCGACTCTTCTGTACACGAATTTTCGAAGCGATGCAAACCTTCCGCTGTTGCCGCAGTATCAGTACTAAATCAAAGAAAGATCTAAATCGCCGTGCTAGAGTAACTACTGTGCCTTACCAAGAGAATGATAGAGAAAGAGAGAAAGAGAGAAAGAGAGAAAGAGAGAAAGAGAGAAAGAGAGAAAGAGGGAAAGAGAGAAAGAGAGAAAGAGAGAAAGAGAGAAAGAGAGAAAGAGAGAAAGAGAGAAAGAGAGAAAGAGAGAAAGAGAGAAAGAGAGAAAGAGAGAAAGAGGGAAAGAGAGAAAGAGAGAGAGAGAATAAGAGAGAACGATTGAGAGAGTAAGAGAGAGAAAGGAAGAATGAAAGAGCAAGAGAGAGACAGCAAGAAAGAGAGAGTGAGCGAGCAAGAGATAGAGGGAGAGAGAAAGAGTTAGAAAGCATGAGAGCAAGAGAGAGAGATAGAGAGAGTGAGAATGCGGTGACCGCAGAAATCCTCGGGAATAAACTACGTCTGGCATCGACATCGATATTCCTCGGCAAGGAATTATCCCTTATTCTCTCTCTTTCTCTCTTTCTCCATAGGATGATACATATTTCACTCCTGTCGCAGTTGAAATGCTCGCATGTCTCCAAGCCTCTTCTCTACGTTCTTTCTTTTTTCCTCTCTCTCACTCTCTCTCACTCTCTCTCTCTCTCTCTCTCTCTCTCTCTCTCTCTCTCTCTTACTCAAATCGACTTCTGTAGATTTTACTATTACGTCCTATCGATGTTTTCCGCATTGTGCATTCAGTTATATAGCTACGATGCTGATAGATTCCCTTCATTGTTGATTTTTGTTCCTATAGTTTTGAAATCGCTCGCGTGGATTTTGATGCGCTATCGCTACCGATTTATTGCATCGAAACGGAAACTGTCATTTCCTAACGAAAGCAAACGGCATCGGCGATAAAGGGATTTAAGTATGATTAGCTATAAAATTTATAGTTATTTTACAAGATACTTTAATTTTATATTGCGTGGAAAATATTGATGAAAGAGTTGAAGTCAATATGTTCGTGTAAATAAAGAACCGATAGTTATTTTTTATTTATGATTGTGAGTTTATATTTGACGATTGTAGATTTGTGTAAAATAAAAGTGTTCTTCGAATAAAGAAGTGAAAAGTGTAATATTTCACTGTTCTAAATTATTTATCATAATATAATTGCCATCTCTTAATTATAATTTAATCATTTTTAATAGTATAAATAAAAAACTATAAATTTTTTAACTTCAATGAATGCATTTTACAACAACGGGTTTATAATCTATAAGAAAAAAACAAAAAGTTTTTATAGTGTTACATAAAATTTACGTTAATCTAATTTATCGAATAATAAATTGCATCGATAGTCCAATCCTATGTGCACGAATATTATTTCTTTCAATAACACACAAAACAATAAATTGAAGAGGACCTCGCTGAAGATCGCCGACTCTTCGTTGTAATGAACGCTAGACCAGTCGACTCTGTTATAATTTCTCGCACTAAAATCCGATCACGAACGCGGCAAGTACCCACGACGCAATAAAGGAAAAAATGAACTGAAATAAAGGAAAAAAAAACGCGGAAAACAAATATAAATAAAACACGCGAACTTTCATTCAAGATTGAATAATTTATTGAAATAAATTTACTGCTACACCCATTTACTGCTACACCCCACACTTCTTTTCCTCTCTCTCTCTCTCTCTCTCTCTCTCTCTCTTTGTCTCTTTATCTCTTTATCTACCTAAGGCTGTGGCTGCTTTCTTCTCCTCTCCGCTGCTGTCTCACCTGCTGAACTTTTTCTTCCTCTAACACAAAAAAACCAAATGCTTATCTCTGCGCTTCTCTATTCTTCTTTCTACTCGTATTCTCTCAACTGTTCTTTTCTACACTCGCTACTTTACTTTCTATTACTCTCTTTATACTTTACTTTGTTAACTCTACTGTATATCATTCTAACTTGACTTCAAAACGGTAACTAATTAGAAAAAATTTATTGAAACGTTATTTAATAAAAAATTTTAATAATTAAAATTAAAATCTGATTGGACAAAATTTTGACCAATAATTAATTTGTTTTAATTATTTCCCGGTAAGTGCTGCCCTCGCGTTCACTAAATTTTCCGAAAATCAGTTTAAAATTCATATTGAAATATAATATTTTATTATAAATACGAATATAATATTCTATTATATTTCAATTAGCTCGGCTTAAAAGTTCGACAATCTCAGTGCTTCGCAGTTGTAAACAATGCGCGACATCGCACGCACGATTTCCACGCTATGAGCGCTCGGTATAATCGCCGATCGCCGGTCGAGCGCAATCTCTCCCCTCTCTCCGCGCCGCGTGTACGTAGTCTCGACACCGGTTCTCCACATCAGCTTGCTCTTCGGAGAGCACGCGAGTGCGCGAGCCCCACCCCGTCGGTTAACGCAATGGCTGACTGCTGTGGCTGGCACAGCGTCGCGATAGTATAATGAAAAACTGTAAATTATAGCAGTTTTATATATACACAATTCCACCTAATTGTTGGTTTAAAAAATTTAAATAAAAATATTCGGTATTTTTCACCGTTATGTGGTTTGTATTTTTGAAAAATTTTTTTATTTTAAACTTGAAATCTCTATTTTAAATAGGTATATATTTTATATTTTTTTATATTTACGTAACCTAATTAATGAAATTATGTAAATGTTTGAAAATTCACCGTTTTTAAAATTTAACTCATAAAAATAAAATTATTTAAACATAAAAAAAGAATAATATGGTAAAAGATTTATTTTTATTAATTTCACAATACAAATTGGTTTTGGATTTCAATTTTTAAGAGAGGAAATAGAACTGGTTTAAAATTTGGTTTGTACTTCGCTCATTTCATACCGATTAATTTTTTTTATTAAATAGTTATTTTAATTTTGAATCAATTCACGCCATTATTTTTTAGTATTACCTTAACGTCATAAAAACAAAACCTGTAGAAATCAATTTTCATTTTCAGCGAATTAAAGTCGGAAATTATGAAAACAAATTATTTTTTTTTTTTAGATCGTATAGCGAAACAATAAATGTACGATAAAACGATAATGATTTGAGCTTACAAGAATTTTAAAGAGATCATTTGGTCCATAATATTTTTTTTATTTTTTACAACCATTAAATCCTCTAATTATTATTTACCTTACCTTGATGGCCTCTTTCTATCCTCTCGAACGAAATTAAATCTGCAAACATTTGCCATGACCGTTATAAAAACATCGATGATTACGCAAACGCTCGAAAGCAGCATTTACGTATACACAAAAGTCACTCGAAAACTGTGTATCGCAAAGGGGAAAATGCCTCACTAGCAGTTGGAAAGATAAGAAGCCCAACGAGCCATATCTCGAGTAGTATACCCACAGCTGCAGAGCTAAAGCTTGCCAGAGGGAAAAGCTGACTTACTTTCAAGAGTATAGCTCTATACATTTCCTTTCTCTCTCTCTCTCTCTCTCTCTCTCTCTCTCGATGCAATCCAGTCCAATATTTGTGCTACGTGTCTCGTTGGCTTATTGCCTTTATAATTAGTCGGCTCGTCTCTCTCTCCCTCCTCTCCGCAACTGCAGCATGCATTCTCGCGTTCTGCGGTCTTGCGCGTGGGGCGATCACGTTGGGCTAGCGGTTGCCTTACCCTCCAAAATTTCACCGAAAATGTAGCTGGAGTATAAGGGTATATATATATACATATCACGAGAACCAAATCGCACTCTCTTTCTCTCTCTCTCTCTCTCTCTCTCTCTCTCTCTCTTCTCGTTCAAGCTTCTCATTTCGGCAGACTGGGTAAGAGAGTTGCCGCTGTCGCCACCGAGTTGCGGTACCCGACTTAAATATTGACTCCCTGCGCGCGGAATAACTATCAGGTCATTTCATCGCGATGTCATGGATCGATCGATGACCTTCGGTGTTTACGGTATTTGGTCTGTGCTTTCCAAGCGTTCAAAATACACACGACGGAAATTTTTTTTTTTTTTTTTTCAAAAAAAAAATGTTTTTGAGGTAAAATATGTTGAATATTTTGTCGTTCCCGTTACGACATTGTACAATTATGTATATAAACTTTTTGTAGTTTTTAAATTTTCTTTGAAAATTTTCTTACGTAAAAAAGTTTAAGGACATCAAGAATTGTTTTAGTACAGTATTTTATTAACTTTTTTTTTTTTTTGTAAATTTATACAAGAAAAAAATATTGAAAACGAATTTCAATATACAGTTTAAAATAAATTGATTTCTAAGATCAACAGTGTCAATAAGTGAATGAAAGTTTTAGGAATAAATTTATTTGATGAATAAGTACTTTTGTTTTATGATTAAGAACTTTTTATGCATCATAAAATCATAATATTGTTTTAAATGGTCATTATTCGAATTTTTCTAATACACAATTTAAAAAATTTCTAAATCAGATATAATTTTTTAAAAATATAACAGCAGATTAATTAGTATTTATTACTTCAACAGTCATTTTTATTTAATATTAATGCAGTATCATTTTTACCAATATTTGAAAACATTGATTCTGTAAATATTTAATCAATTAATAATCACGCATTGCTTAATAATTTAACCGCGTTGATTTATTAAGACTAATGTTACAGTATGTCATAAATGTGTCAAAATAGCAAGAGGAGCGAGAGTTTAGGCACTGCGAACAAAGTGTGCTTAGAGGTTCAAGATTTAGCAACGATTTCTGTTGCTTTGTCATAAGTTGCGTAAGCGCTGTTAGCAACAAGTCGTCGAGTCGAAGAATTTAATTCCGCGCGTGTTTCCCCCCCCCACTCTCTCTCTCTCTCTCTCTCTCTCTCTCTCTCGACGCTTTGCTCGTGCGAAGTCTTTTCAAAGTTCGAAGACGCGTGAACAATAAAAGTTCAAGCGCGAAACTTGAGACTACATCGCGCGTCTATGTGCACGTGGTAAAGCGACGTAGAAGCTAATATCTTGCATCTTATATGTACTTGGCGAAAGAAACAAAGTTTGAATTTTCTATAGCGCGTTCTTTAAAAATCGCTGCAAAATTGTCCGGTGTTAGCTTTGACGTTTGAGATTGTTTTTCAAGGATAAACGAGAAATATTTAAATTTGTAATTTTGTGCAGATTATTTTTGCTTGATGTATTAATTAAAGAGAAAGTTAATTTAATTTGCAAAAAAATGTGCCCTGTAAAATTTAATTTTTGAGCATTTTTTTTTTTTTTAAATTATTTTATTTATCATGCATATCTTTTACATTGGTTTTGATTATTTGTGTTGTGAATAATGAAAATGTAATTATAAACGTTGAATTGTATTAAATGTTCAATATGAATTACAAAAGAAAATATTTGTAGTTGTATGAATATATGAAATGTTTATTTAAAAAAAAACTGGAATATTATACGTATAGAATAAATAGATTGTATAAATACATAAAATAAATAAATAACATTTTACATATTCGTATAACCATAACTTATTTTTAAAAAATTATTCATTTTTTATTGCTGATTTAAAAAAAAAAAAAAAAAATATTTACAAATTATGAAAATAAAAAAAACTCAACGTGATTTTCAATGTTAAAAATTTCTAGAATTTCTTATAATTAGTTTGCAGTATGTAATCTTAACCATTTAAATGCGATATTTACACCCGTGCATCTCACATAATACCAACCATTCTTTTCCTCCAACTTGTCCCAGTTCCATTACTGTCCACCGGCCATTTTTCATCTTACCACATCCTTCCCAACGCCGAGGCGCATAAGTTTCGTCGATGTGTGCCGACTTTATCCTTCTTTCCGATTGTATTTCCGGCTCTTTTCGAGGTTCGCTTTTTTTCGAACGCACCGTTACGAAGAATAATTGAGTATGCATCGGCATCCTATAGTGGAGGGACTAAGAGGGAAGAGGGCAGATGTTGCCGCATTCCTTTATGCGTGCGGTGATATCTCGCGCGCAACCGTTATCGGCTCGATTTCTTCCTCGCGTCCCTGACTAAGGCCATCTGGCTATTATTTCTCCGCCCTTGCTCTTAATATAAGTACGCGCGCGCACGCGTGTGTGTGTGTAATACACGCACACGATGTGCTACGCACATATACATGTACATATATATGTTCTACGTCGCGTTTGCGTCATTCTTGGTTATATTTGTTCTCGCGCTTTAAAGAGCTTGTAAAATTTATGCTCGCATGAGTTATATGATGCCACGGCCGTTTGGAAAAAGTATTTTTTATATACTAGTATGTATAATAGATTATCGTTACGTGATGAAAATTTTTATAACGAGCGGCGCAAGTATAATCTTTTGTGTATAGGCCGTTTTCGAGATATGAAACATACAGTAGTTGCTATTCATGTGGCGTATTATTTTTTTTACGAACGGTGATTTGTTATCGTTATTATTATTATTATGTGAACAAATAGTGTGTTTTGATTTTGATTGATTATTCGCTTCACAATTAAATTGCGACTGTGTAACTATTGTTATTGACTTATGAAAATAAATTTCAAAAGTATATTTAGTTTTTTCATTTTATATAATATAATATAGGTATTAAAAATTATAAATGTATTAACTTTTTAAAACTAAAAATTTCAAGTAAATAAAAACGAAAAAAAGTGTAAGAATGATTGTTAGATAATTAGTTTATAAACTTAAAACAATTTAAAGTTTTTAGTTTTAAAAATAACAATGACAAAATGAATGTAAACTACATTTTAATTTTGTTTGTATTTTTATAATACGTCGAGAAAAGTGTGAATTTATTCATACATCATCGGCTCGCTTGCGTCTATCAAAACATTACAATATAATTATCAGTTCTTTTTCACTCTCTGTGCATAGCTGAACGATTTGCGGTACACGAGGTGTGTTCAGAAAATAACGGGAATTTTGAAATTTCGCGGGTTTGGAGAGTCCGATTGTCAAATTTTTTTTTTTATTCTGTTGGTATACATACCCTTGAAGTATGATACAATTTCCAGCTATATTTATTGTTTACTTTGTCAGTGGCAGCCGCTAAGGTTAGACGTGTTTTTATGAGCTCGGCAATTCACTTGCTTTATTTTTTGCTTCGTTTTCTTGCTTCACTGCTCACACTTCATTGCTTGTTCGTGAATTTTTAGCCAAAAACGATACTGTAACGATGCCCCAGCGTCCATATTCACCAGACATGGCTTTGTGTGACTTTTTTCTATTTCCAAAAATAAAGAGAACCTTAGAGGGCCATCGTTTTACGAGCATAGATGACATTAAAAGCGCATCGCTGAAAGAGCTAAAGGCTATCCCAAAGATCGAGTTTCAGAAATGTTTCGAGGATTGGAAGAAGCGCTGGCACTAGTGCATAATATCTAATGGGGACTACTTTAAAGGCGACAACATTAATGTAGACGAATAAATAATTATTTTTTTAAAAAAACGAAAATTCCCGTTATTTTCTGAACACACCTCGTATAGCCTCTCCTTGGCCAACTTTATCAGTCTTATTCTTCTTATCTTGTGGCAGCGTTGTAATAACGAATTGCGGCTCTTTCTCGGCATTTTTCTCAAATGCGCCATTGAAAATTTATATAGATTTTGCCGTTACCATCTTATCGTCAAAGTCAGCTCGCGATGTTTTCTTTACTCGCGACGTATTCTTGAGCCTCTTAGATTTTAGTCGTATTTTTTTTCGTAAACGAGTGTGTAGTGGTTTTTATTCGAGTGCGAGATATTTAATGTCCATCAAGTTAGCCCCACCGTTTTGTCTTAAAAAAAAAAAGTTGTGCTACATTATGCTTAACTTATGCTATAATGTGCCATAAAACAAAATTATTAATTTTTTATTTTAAAAACAAAAAATCATCGTTTTCCATAAAAGAAGTCAGTCCCGATCATTTTGTGTTTCACAGAATAAAAGAGCTGTGCTGCTAAGTTTAAAATATAAGACGGCATCACACATACGTATATAACGTACGTATACAAACGCTGCACGTATACATGCTATAAGAGTAACAAAGATGCAACGAAAATATAACAATATTCTTTACTATAGCGAATACGGTTGAAATAAGTAAAGTTTGGTGCATGCGTTTACTAAGAATGATAATTTTTTGTAGTTTTCAAAATAAACGCAAAAAACTATGATTTTTATGGGGTTTTAATTATTTTTCCCATGAATATCAAATTTCTGACAATTTCGGGATGCCAGATACAGTCTGTCAAGTAAAAGCGTGGTCGACTTCACCGACAGGTAATGAAAGATTTTGCTCTAATTCTTTCGCGAGCCGATAGAGGGAAGCTTTGCCCTTGATGCATTCTCAACAAAGATTCAGTTGTCGTTGATCTTTTGAAAGAGAATCACGTTAAACGCCATGAGTGCTAAGTACGCGTCGCGCTACGAGGCTGTGTTCCTTTGCATCCACCCGAAAGGTCCCAAAATGTCGCAATCAGCGGCTGCTAAATATATGAGAAAGTCGAAGGCATTTGTACAGAAGTGAATACAGCGATATAAAGTGGCTAAAAATGTCGATGATTTACCAGAACGTGGCTCGATAGGAAAAGTGAACAAAAAAGATGAAAAAAGAATAGTGAATCTTTTTTCGCGGAATCCTGCTTAAACACTGCGGCAAGGACAAGCAAAATTAATGGCAAAAGGTTTAGATATATCCTACGAAACTATCCGAACCCATCTTCGTACTCATCATCTGAAATGGCGCAACACAATGAAGAAGCCTCTGTTGACTGAAAAACATGTGACAAAGCGACTCGCTTGGGCGCATGAGAATATTGATAGAGATTTTGAAAATGTCATTTTTACTGATGAATGTTCTATATGGGCACGTTCTGTCCTCACGCGAGCCTGGTCAACTTCCACCAATAGGCTTGTTTAGCGGACCGTAAACATGGAATAAAGGTGCATCTTTGGGGCTGCTTCTCAAAGAAGGGATTCGGCACTTTGCACCTCTTTACTGACAACCTAAATGCCGAGAAAATGATAAAAATCTACAAAAAGGCTTTACTGCCATCTGCCAAACGATGGTTTATCACAAAAAATGAAGATTGGATTCTACAGGAGGACAACGATCCTAAACACCGCAGCAAGCTCTGTAATCAGTGGAAGACTCAATCTGGCATCGTTACATTGGATTGGCCGTCGCAGTCGCCCGATGCAAACCCTATTGAAAATGTGTGGGCATATATTAAACGGAAGCTTCGTGGAAGACGCACATACACTTTGAAGCAGTTGTCTTACGAAATTCGTCGGATCTGGAGATCCTTGCCACTAGAATACGCCGTCAAATTAGTAGAAAGCATGCCTCGGAGATGCCAGGCAATTATCGACGCCGGTGGTGACTGAACACATTATTGACCAAATTGCATCATTGTTTGTAATGTGTACAATGTATATATAAATATGAAAGTTTCATCAAATAAATTTTTTTATAAATTAACACGACCACGCTCTTACTTGACAGACTGTAGTATCGCAATTTGCCGAGTTGAATCATGAGGATCTAAATAAATACTAGCCAGCACTACCAGTACTCGCGGATCTATCCTTTCGATCGTCATTATTTTGCGGCGTTGCCATAATTTTCGAAGACCTTGCCTGTCACGCTGTTCAATTCTGAAAGTAGCCCTATCATTCGGGTGATGATGTCTTTCGGAAAAAACGTTCCCGATATAATCGTACTGCTGCACGATAATTTTTATGACATTCGCCTAAAATCAGTAAAATTTCTACAATTTCGTTGAGTGTATAATTAGGCATGTTTGTTCGAATTGTAATATAATAAATAATTTCATACATAGGATAGAACAAAGAAAAACTATTAATAAAAACCTTATGTAGAAAAAAATTCTAAACGAATAAAATTGAATAAATCAGTTATTAACTTTATAAAAAATCTTCAATTTTACCTCGCTTCGCTTGGCAAATCAAACTATTTTCCTTTTATGCTTATCGCATAGTATAGTTTTAACCAGTTAACTGTGTCGCTTTGTTTGTCAGTGCGCATATCTGTGTGTCGTGAAAATTGAACGATGAAGAGTATAGTCGTGAAGCGCAGGGTAAGTGTCGCTGTTCAAATATTGCATGAAACAGATACGTTTATTTAATAAAATTGTGACTTTTATTCTATGTATACTCATAATAAAAAAAATTCTGCCATTTTTCCATGACGAGTATACTCGTCAAACACAGTTAACTGGTTAAAAGGATTTATATAGATATTATTTACTTTTTAAAACATATCTATTTAAAAATAGATATTATTTACTTTTCATTGTTATGCAACTCATAATAAATCTTGGCGCATGTGAATAAAGATAAGATAACTAGATAAGATCGCTAGAAGTCTTTATATGCGATTGGATATATATAATTAAGCCAGTACAATAGTTTTTTCAATGCGAAAATTAACGTTGACTATAAGTACTTTATTTAGTAATTCCTAATTCAATTAAAATGAAAATTTCATTAGTACTTTTACTAATTGCGATCATTGCACTGCATTGGACTAAGGTAATTATTTTCTTTTTCTTTATCATAGACATAATTATTCGTGTTAATGTTTAAATTATACTAAAAGATCGAATCGATAAATTGTTAAAGTTGAAATCGATAATTAATCAGAGTTATTAATGTTATTTATAATGTTATGATACATTAATAAGAATTATTTTTATGCAGCCAATAAAGTAAACAAAAATGAAATATACCAGGAAATTAACTGCACGATAAACAAATAAATAACACACTCGTAACTTTGTTAAACTTGCGAGAGGAGCGAGAGTTTAGGCACTGCAAACAAAGAGTGCTTAGAGGTTCAAGATTCCGCAACGATTTCTGCTGTTTTGTCATAAGTTGTGTAAGCGCCGTTAGCAACAAGTCGTCGAGTCAAAGAATTTAATTCCGCGTGTGCTTCCCCCCCACTCTCTCTCTCTCTCTCTCTCTCTCTCTCTCGACGCCTTGCTCGTGCGAAATCTTTTCAAAGTTCGAAGACGCGTGAACAATAAAAGTTCAAGCGCGAAACTTGAGACTACATCGCGCGTCTATGTGCACGTTGTAAAGCGACGTAGGAGCTAATATCTTGCATCTTATATGTACTTGGCGAAAGAAACAAAGTTCGAATTTTCTATAGCGCGTTCTTTAAAAATCGTTGCAAAATTGTCCGGTGTTAGCTTTGACGTTTGAGATTGTTTTTCATGGATAAACGAGAAATATTTAAATTTGTAATTTTGTGCAGATTATTTTTGCTTGATGTATTAAAGAGAAAGTTAATTTAATTCGCAAAAAAATGTTCCCTGTAAAATTTAATTTTTGAGCATTTTTTTTTTTTAAATTATTTTATTTATCATGCATATCTTTTACATTGGTTTTAATTATTTGTGTTGTGAATTATGAAAATGTAATTATAAACGTTGAATTGTATTGAATGTTCAATATGAATTACAAAAGAAAATATTTGTAGTTGTATCAATATGTAAAATATTTATTTAAAAAAATACTAGAATATTATACGTATGGAATAAATAGATTGTATACACAGTGCGTCCCATGGAAAACGGAACTTTTTCAAAACATCGATTTACATTGGCGCCGCCTATTGGTGGATGTTAGCAATGGAAAGGTCCATTCTTAACTGACATCCTGTCAAAATTGTATGACATTTGGTTCAATGGAAACCAAAATATCGCGCTCAAAGTGACAGTGTGTTTGTGGCATCGTTCGAAAAATGAACTTCGAACAAAGAGCAAATATTAAGTTCTGTTTTAAACTCGGTAAATCCTTTACTGAGACGCATAATTTGCTGAAACAAGTTTATGGCGATAATTGTCTATCCCGTACCAGAGTGTATGAGTGGTATAAGCGGTTCCAAGAAGGTCCTGAAGACATTCAGGACGACGAACATCCAGGTCCTTCGAATACCGTGGTTACTCAAAGTAACATTGAAAAAGTGCGTGAATTTATAAAAAATGAGCCAAAATCTTCATTGCGATACATGGAAATGAAATTGAATATGTCCAAAAATTCAATTTATCGCATTTTGACCGATCATTTGAATCTACGGAAGGTGCGTGCACGCTTTGTTCCACACAAATTGACCGACTACGAAAAATTGCTCCGAATTCAACATTGTAAGGATTTGATTTTGAAAGAGTCAAAAAAGGACCCAAACTTGAAATATTCAATTGTGACTGGTGACGAGACATGGTGTTTTCAATATGATCCCGAAACCAAGCGTCAGAGTGCTGAATGGAATGGGCACCCAACCGAGCCCAATCCGAAAAAAAGTCGTCCTGAAAAGTCAAAAGTGAATACAATGTTGATTTGTTTCTACGATACGGACGGAGGGTATTATTCATCGTGAATTCGTTCCACCTGGTCAAACGATTACTGCTGTGTTTTATCTTGGTGTTATGAAGCGTTTGCTCAGCCGTATTCGTCGTGTGCGGCGGCCACAATACCGTGAAAAAGGGAGCTGGCGTTTGTTGCATGATAATGCCCCGTGTCTCATCGATCGAACTTGATCACGGATTTTTTTATCAAAAATTCCATTTTAACCATCAACCATTCACCGTACTCGCCGGATTTGGCTCCGTGCGACTTCTACTTATTCTCCAAATTGCACTTGCCTATGAAAGGAAAACGTTATGCCGACGTAGAGGCCATCCAAAGAGCGACGACCGACATACTAAAGTCGATGGATAAAAATGATCTCAAAAACTCATTCGATATGTTAATTGATCGTGCAAAACGTTGTATTGATGCGGAAGGAGACTATTTTGAATAAAATAAATGAGATTTGCCGGAATATTGAGTTTTTGTCTTTATTTTGAAAAAGTTCCGTTTTCCATGGGACACCCTGTGTAAATACATAATATAAATACATAACATTTTACATATTCGTATAATGATAACTTATTTTTAATAAAATTATTCATTTTTTATTGCTGATTTGAAGAAAAAAAAAATATTATTTACAAATTATAAAAATAAAAAAATTCAACATGATTTTCAATGTTAAATATTTCCAGAATTTCATATAATTAGTTTGCAGTATGTAATCTTAACCATTTAAACGCAATATTTATACCCGTGCATCTCACATAATACCAACCATTCTGTTACGTCCTCGAGCAAAAATCAAAAAATTTTTCCGCTTTTCTTTTCTGTCTCTTCGTAGAAGAAGTCTTACGAAGGCGATTTATCCCTACTCCCTCTTCGAGACTAAAAATAGTGATGCGCACATGTGCACTATAATGTGCAGTCTAAACAACGAGCGTAGAGAAAAACTAAGGATACATAGATGCATTTTTTCCTTTTTCTTCATTTGAAAATTCAAATTTGTTTAACTAATTTATGCCAATTATTGAACCTAAAACAATTTATCGCCTTCCTGATATTTTACGTATTTTAATAGAATAAACTTTAATTAATTCTTTTTATAATAAAGTTTAATTTTACAAAAATAGATTATATTTTGAAATATAAAATATATCAAAAATATAATTGAATAATATTAGTTAAAATATAAGAATATATTTTGAGGTTATGTTTAATAATTATGAATAAGTTATTGTTAATACTGATATTAACTAAAATAGAAATTAAATCTATAATAAATATAATTTTATCATTAATCTAATTTAAGTTTATCTTTAATTACGTTTCAAGTTATTTATTAATTTTTAATTATCTCGATGTTTATTTTCAATTATTAATTTTAATTTTGTACATACTTCTAATTTTATAAGCATAATTTTAAAAATACGCTTAGAACAATTTTAATAGTATATATATTTGTTAATATTTAGTCATTATTAATATTAATAATAATCCTAAATAAGCTATTATTATATTTAGTTTTAGTTATTTCTTTTATAATTAATTTTAATTTTACAACAGTTTTATAATTTTTATACGATAACCTAATTTTACATATTGTTATTAATAATTTTAAAATACTCGCGTATAATTTTTAAGAATATTTTAGCTTATATTTTAACATAGAGAAGAGAAAACGCATGAGTGGGAGAAATTCCGAGCATACTCATCTCCCTCTGACCTATATCATGCTTTCTCTCTTCTACTTATTCTACGTATGATGCGAGGGCGTGACTTTCTTTCCGCTCGCGTTGCGCAACATTAAAGTTTTAAGGTCAGGGTTAGAAGTAGGGAGGAAAACCTTTTTTCTAGACTTTTCATTTGAAGTTTTCTAGCCTCACCATACTTCTATCTCCCATCTGCGTCTTACTAATGGGCCTTAAGGGCCGATTTTTGTATAAAAAGAGCGAGTTTCTGTAAATCGATAGCAGTCCTGACGAGCTTCGGCTCGAGACACTTGCTCTTCTCGTCCCGAGCAGCCCATGTGCACTCGATCGAGGCTTTTACTAAATTCAAAGAATGAAGATACATTTAAAACGAAATTTTTCGATTTTCTTTTCCTAGTTGAAATTTTCTAAGTCTAAATTTTTCTATTTTCAAATTCAATTTTCGACAATTATCCAAGTTCATTTTTCTGAAAATTTTTCAAGTTCGTTTCAATTTTTAACGTAAATTTTTCTAAGTTAAACTAACATTATACGAATCTCTAACTCAAAATCCTTGATGTATCTGATTGATTCCAACCTTAAATAACAATCAGTTTTGTTCCTGATAGCTTCCGCTAGTTGCGTGTAAACGCTTCATCATGCTTGCTTGTTACGTTCCATCTTTCTATTATACTAATATGTTTCTATTATCTTCGAAATTCAACATTAATTTGACAAGGCAAGTAAATTGAGCCAGGCCATGATGGTTATCGTTAATTTTAATCCATTTTATATTTTTTCTAAAACTACACGGTTGCAGTCGTCAAGTAAATTTTAGTCATTAATAAATCGCCAAAGTTGAATTTTCGCTCTGCTAGCCCGAACTATTGCGAAAAATCATAGGTTCAAAATAACGCCAAACCTACGCGTTAATTAGTTTAATTTATTGCGAATTAAACGAGTACAATAAAAAATTAAAAGAGTGACGTAATAGTGCTCCGTGTGCTATTCCGTACGTCACAATTTTCTTCCTCCAACTCGTCCTAGCTCCATTACGTTCCAAACCGGCCATTGTTTCTTCCTGCCAACGAGGCGCATAAGTTTCGTCGATTTGTGCCGACTTAATCCTTCTTTCCAATTGTACTTCCGGCTCTTTTCGAGGTTCGTTTTCTTTCCGAACGCACCGTTACGAAGAATAATTGAGTATGTATCGGCATCCTATAGTGGAGGGACTAAGGGAGAAGAGGGCATATGTTGCCGCATTCCTTTATGCGTGCGGTGATATCTTGCGCGCAACCGTTATCGGCTCGATTTCTTCCTCGCATCCCTGACTAAGGTCATCTGGCTATTATTTCTCCGCCCTTGCTCTTAATATAAGTACGCGCGCGCACGCGTGTGTGTGTGTAATAGACGTACGCGATGTCCTACGCACATGTACATGTACATATATATGTTCTACGTCGCGTTTGCGTCATTCTCGGTTATATTTGTTCTCGCGCTTTAAAGAGCTTGTAAAATTTATGCTCGCATGAGTTATATGATGCCACGGCCGTTTGGAAAAAGTATTTTTTATATACTAGTATGTATAATAGATTATCGTTACGTGATGAAAATTTTAGGCCGTTTTCGAGATATGAAACATACAGTAGTTGCTATTCATGTGGCGTATTATTTTTTTTACGAACGGTGATTCGTTATTATTATTATTATTATTATTATGTGAACAAATAGTGTGTTTTGATTTTGATTGATTATTCGCTTCACAATTAAATTGCGACTGTGTAACTATTGTTATTGACTTATGAAAATAAATTTCAAAAGTATATTTAGTTTTTTCTTTTTATATAATATAATATAGGTATTAAAAATTATAAATGTATTAACTTTTTAAAACTAAAAATTTCAAGTAAATAAAAACGAAAAAAAGTGTAAGAATGATTGTTAGATAATTAGTTTATAAACTTAAAACAATTTAAAGTTTTTAATTTTAAAAATAACAATGACAAAATGAATGTAAACTACATTTTAATTTTGTTTGTATTTTTATAATACGTCGAGAAAAGTGTTAATTTATTCATACATCATCGGCTCGCTTGCGTCTATCAAAACATTACAATATAATTATCAGTTCTTTTTCCTTCTCTTTGCATAGCTGAACGATTTGCGGTAGCCTCTTCTTGGCCAACTTTATCAGTCTTATTCTTCTTATCTTGTGGCAGCGTTGTAATAACGAATTGCGGCTCTTTCTCGGCATTTTTCTCCAACGTGCCGTTGGAAATTTATATAGGTTTTGCCGTTACTTTCTTAACGTCAATCAGCTCGCGATATTTTCTTTACTCGCGACGTATTCTTGAGCCTCTTAGATTTTAGTCGTATTTTTTTTCGTAAACGAGTGTGTGGTGGTTTTTATTCGAGTGCGAGATATTTAATGTCCATCAAGTTAGCCCCACCGTTTTGTCTTAAAAAAAAAAAAAGTTGTGCTACATTATGCTTAACTTATGCTATAATGTGCCATAAAACAAAATTATTAATTTTTTATTTTAAAAGCAAAAAATCATCGTTTTCGATAAAAGAAGTCAGTCCCGATCATTTTGTGTTTCACAGAATAAAAGAGCTGTGCTGCTAAGTTTAAAATATAAGACGGCATCACACATACGTATATAACGTACGTATACAAACGCTGCACGTATACATGCTATAAGAGTAACAAAGATGCAACGAAAATATAACAATATTCTTTACTATAGCGAATACGGTTGAAATAGGTAAAGTTGAAATAGGTGTATACGTTGACTTAAAATGATAATTTTTTGCCTTTAAAAAAAAAAAAATTTATAATTTTCTTTTTACGGCACATTATAGCATAAGTTGAGCACAATGCAGCACAATCCTTTTATTCCGTAAAAAACAAAATTGCGGGGTTACATTTTTTCGAAAAATGAATTTTGGCTGCAAAAATCAAAATTTTTGAAATTTATTTTTTATTGACAGCATATTATAGTACAAATTCAGCACAATTCAGCACAACTTTTTTTTATAAGGGGAGTTAACTTGATGTACATAAAATATTAGTCTACCCCAACAAAAGCTTCAAATACATATCAAATAATAGTAATTATTGAATATGCATTTTTTACGCTAATCACATTTAAAATGTTTAATATAAAATATGAAATGTAACTGAGTATTTAGTGATATAACTATTGTTTATCAGTGATATTTTTTTTTTTTTTAATGAGCAGATCGAAGGTAGAATTCTTTTATCATGTGAAAACCATGACTGGTATTGTCATAATGAAAAACGAGCTAAAATGTGCGAGGTATGATGAATTTTTATTTAAATTTAGTAAGTTTGCATATAATCTTAATATCATGAAATGCATTTTAATTTCAGAAAACGAATGAATGTTTTCCATCGACTACTTCAGATGATTCCATTTTTATAATTAATTTAAAAGAGACGAAAAATTCTAAATTAGAGTTGAAACCAATTGTTAAATTTTATATAAATGGTGTAGGACGTCGTTAGTTAAATTTTTTTCCTAAATAATAAATTTAATGAAAAATATTATACGAATAATGTTGTTTATTTACTGTACATTTTTTAATATTTAGTATAAATTTAAGTTAATGTATCAGACTGAGAAAAGTTAGGAAAAATATTTATGAAAGTCATAAATTTTTCTAAAGTTTAAATTATATAATTATATTATTTATAGAAATACATGATATATTAAATAAGTTTAAAAATCATTGCTATTTTGTATACTTAGTAAGTTAGATATAAAACGTCGTTTAAAAACTGTCTGAAACTATTGATTTGCCGTTGGATTTTATTCAATTATGGATATTATATAAAATTATTGTAGGCCGCGACTTTATTTGGGTACCGAATCTGCTTCTCGGCTGATCATGGGGGTTAAGTAGCACGCTTTCATGATCGGTTGCATGATTTTTTTTCCAAAGAAAGTGTTAATAAATAATTTAATAATACTTTAATAAATATCTTCTTACGAGGAATACGAATCCGTAATAAAAAATATAGATTCCCATTTAAAAAACTAAAGCGTACTTCGATTTAACCTTAAAAATTAACCTGAAAGTCAAATTCAAGATCACTGTTGTTTGACCCTACAACTTTTGTTTCAAACATTTTTTTTCACAACGCATTGTTTTCAAGATTTTTGAATGGTTTGTTTAAAATGGGACACTCTGTACAGTCTGTCAAGTAAGAGCGTGGTCGTGTTAATTTATAAAAAAATTTATTTGATGAAACTTTCATATTTATATATACATTGTACACATTACAAACAATGATGCAATTTGGTCAATAATGTGTTCAGTCACCACCGGCGTCGATAATTGCCTGGCATCTCCGAGGCATGCTTTCTACTAATTTGAGGGCGTATTCTAGTGGCAAGGATCTCCAGATCCGACGAATTTCGTAAGACAATTGCTTCAAAGTGTATGTGCGTCTTCCACGAAGCTTCCGTTTAATATATGCCCACACATTTTCAAGAAGGTTTGCATCGGGCGACTGCGACGGCCAATCCAATGTAACGATGCCAGATTGAGTCTTCCACTGATTACAGAACTTGCTGCGGTGTTTAGGATCGTTGTCCTCCTGTAGAATCCAATCTTCATTTTTTGTGATAAACCATCGTTTGGCAGATGGCAGTAAAGCCTTTTTGTAGATTTTTATCATTTTCTCGGCATTTAGGTTGTCAGTAAAGAGGTGCAAAGTGCCGAATCCCTGCTTTGAGAAGCAGCCCCAAAGATGCACCTTTATTCCATGTTTTACGGTCCGCTGAACAAGCCTATTGGTGGAAGTTGACCAGGCTCGCGTGAGAACAGAACGTGCCCATATAGAACATTCATCAGTAAAAATGACATTTTCAAAATCTCTATCAATAGCGAGCGATGCGCCCAAGCGAGTCGCTTTGTCACATGTTTTTCAGTCAACAGAGGCTTCTTCATTGTGTTGCGCCATTTCAGATGATGAGTACGAAGATGGGTTCGGATAGTTTCGTAGGATATATCTAAACCTTTTGCCATTAATTTTGCTTGTCTTTGCCGCAGTGTTAAAGCAGGATTCCGCGAAAACAGATTCACTATTCTTTTTTCATCTTTTTTGTTCACTTTTCCTATCGAGCCACGTTCTGGTAAATCATCGACATTTTTAGCCACTTTATATCGCTGTATCCACTTCTGTACAAATGCCTTCGACTTTCTCATGTATTTAGCAGCCGCTGATTGCGACATTTTGGGACCTTTCGGGTGGATGCAAAGGAACACAGCCTCGTAGCGCGACGCGTACTTAGCATTCATGGCGTTTAACGTGATTCTCTTTCAAAAGATCAACGACAACTGAATCTTTGTTGACAATGCATCAAGGACAAAGCTTCCCTCTATCGGCTCGCGAAAGAATTAGAGCGAAATCTTTCATTACCTGTCGGTGAAGTCGACCACGCTTTTACTTGACAGACTGTAAAAAGTGTAATGTACGGATACATTTTCTTTTATTTAGCTTTAGTAAGTTTATGTGTAATCTTAATATCACGCAATAAATTTTTATTTCAGAAAATGGATGAATGTTTTCCATCGATTGCTTTCCGAAATTCCGTTAAGATGATTTCTTTACATCTGCCGTTTGATGGTCCTGTTCACGAAAGGCTTGAATATTTAACTGGTTTAAAAGTCTTAGGAACTTCGTAATTAACAGTGTTTTTTAATTTTTGTTATATACCTGTATTATGTATTAATGTAATTACTTTTAATAATAATTTAAAAATATAATAGAAAATAAGAAAAAGCAGTTTAGTTTTTATTTCAATTTTCAATAAAATAATAAATATTTTAATTAATAAATTATGTAAATATATTTTTTACAAAAAACGATTTCGAAATTACATTGATTAAAAATTCACATACAATAACATACATGTATCGAATTCACATACATGTGACGAAATTGCGCATATACAATAACCATTTTCTCATTAAACTCGACGGTTATCGAACGAATTATGTTTTCATCAATATTATTTATACCGCGTCACATACGTTTTCGTCACCTTAAAAACAATCGCCTTGCGTGTAACAGCGCACATTACAAATTTCTTGCGCTCGCCTATACACAAAACATGAGCCGAGAGAAAATCAAAAGCAAAAACGCACACGGGAGCCTGCATGAAAAATGAATTAAAAAAAAAAAAAGAGTAACTCACGCTAAAGGGAGAGACCGAAACGAAAGGTGCTGGAGGGAAATCACACGCGCGCTGTGTGTAGCCGGATATAGCCGATGAACAAAGCAAAGTTGGCGCGTACGCAATATAGGTAAAGCATTTGTATGCGTGTATGTTAGTATGTAGGTAAGGAGGTATGCACGAGTACGGCGCCTCGAGGGATTTTCTTTCGGGATTTACGAAGGAAATAGAAGGCATGAGAACAACGTCGATGATGATACACGGCGAGAGTCGAACGTATCGGAATGAAAGAAGAGGGTGTGAGCTTTTACTTACAAATGGTGTGTTTGTATATATACACATCGATAACCATCTTTGGATATTCTAACGGAGTTGTATCCTTTTTTCAGCTTTTGTTCCTTCATTTTCTTTTTTTTTTAATTTACGTCGCGCACGTGTTCGGATAATGTCACGGTGAATTTCATAACAGATGTGCTTTTCACGCATCGGGTATACGAGTAGTTCTCGATGATAAAATAAAAAAAAGAAACGAAAATTTGAATCTCAAAATTAGCTTTTTGTACTGCAGCTTGCATCATTTTTTACCTTTATCCTTTACTAACTGCATGACGATTGGAATAAATTAATATATATGTATGTATATATATTCTACGAAAAATAAAATTTATAAAGAATCGATACTAAATTCAAAAGATAATTATTCATGTTAAATATTTTTGCTTAGTAACATATTTATGTTTTTACTAATGATTCAATTTTTACTATTTTTTTTTATAAAATAATAAAACTCATTGCATATTGTCAATTTTTAAGAATAATTAGGTTTGACAATTTCTTAATGATATTATTATATTATTTCCAACAGATTTTTAAAAATAATAACATTTGCGTAATTTTCTAAAATTCAAGCATCTATTTATGTAAATTTTAATAAAAATCGCATAACATTGAGATTCAATTTTCTACGGTACCAAATGCATAAAAAAAGGATTTTAAGTTCCTTTCGCGCACTTCACTCCAACCCCATAAAAAAAAAAATAAATAAATAAATAAAAGGACAATATAAAAAGAAAAAAAATCGCAAAATGCGAACCACAGTTTTATCATCACTATACGATAAAGATGAAAATCGAAACAACATCGATAACATACATGTATACTATAACAATATTTTACACAAGTTATAAAAATATTGATGATTATTATGGACACTGATAATTTTTAAAACTTAATAATATTATGAATAATACTGATAGTTAAACTAGCGTATGTAGAAGTAAAAATTTAAAACTTTATTCTATTCGCGATTGAAGTAATTTTTGTCGAAAAATAAATATTTTCTGGCATCCGATCACACTGTATTTTTATTTCCAATTTACGAGCCATGTTCGTATTTACGAAGTGTATTCAAAAAGTAAAGTGACTTTCTATTTTTATAAAAAAATATTTATTTATTCATCAATATTCATGTTGTACCCTTCAAAGTATCTATCAAACCTCTCTCAGATATAATACTCTTGTGCCAACGCTTTTTCCAATCCTCGAAGCACTTCTCATAAGTACTTTTTGGTATAGCCTTGAGCTCTTCCAGCGGTGCAGTTTTTATTTCTTCAATCGTTGCAAATCTTCGTTCTTTTATAGATCTTGTCAGTTTTGGGAACAAAAAAAAGTCGTAGGAGGCCAAATCCGGTGAATATGGTGGCTGAGGCATGATTTTGTGTTGTTTTTGGCCAAAAAATCTCTCACAAGCAACGATGAATGAGCAGGTGCATTATCGTGATGCAAAAGCCATGAATTTTTTTTCCACAATTCCAGACGTTTATTTCGTATTGCTTCTCGCAAACGGTGCATAGCTTCAAGGTAATTCTTCTTATTAACCGTACGACCTTAAGGTGAAAACTCTTAATACACTACGCAACGGTAATCGAAAAAAACAGCGAGGAAAACTTTGACATTTGATCAAACTTGGCGTGTTTTTTTCAGTCTTGGCTCTCCTGAATGCTTCCATTGGGACGATTGAGCTTTGGTTTCGACGTCATAACCATATACCTATAATTCATCACCAGTTATGACCTTCTTGAGCAAATCAGGATCATCATTGACGTCATTCAAGAGCTCCTGAGCGATGTTCATGCGATGGTTCTTCTGATCAAAATTAAGAAGTTTCGGAACAAACTTCGCTGACACACGTCTCGTATCTAAAAAATCCAATAAAATTGCATGACACGAGCCGACCGATATGCCAACATCCTCAGTAACTTCTCTTACGATAATTCGACGATTTTCAAAAACAATTTTCTTCACAGCTTCAACGTTATCATCTGTTGTTGATGTGCTGCGACGTCCAGAGCGAGGTTCGTCATTGGCATGTTCTCGGCCATCTTGGAAGAGCTTGTACTTATAAACATTTTTTTTATTTAGAGCAGACTCACCGTATGTCACTGTCAACATTACAAGAGATTCAGAGCCCTTGATTCAATATTCTACACAAAATTTGATGCAAATTCCTTGCTCCATTTTTTTATATCAAATAATAGAAAATCGCCGAGCACACTAAAATACGTTCAACCTTTTCATCTGCCAAAAACAAACTAAGTATGCTATACACTTGAAACTGTGAACATATGTTCGGGACATTGTACCAACACAACAACAAAAAATCGATAATCAAATGTACGTTGCCCACGCAATTTGAAAAATCACTTTACTTTTTGAACACACCTCGTACATCAATAAAGTATATTTTATATTTACTATTTTATATATTGTTTTTTTTTTACAGTCATTTACAATCTAATTACCAAAACGCGAATATATATATATATATATATATATATATATATATATATATATATATATATATCGGAACCAGAACAAATTGCGACGTCTTCTCGAAATAAAAGGCACAATGCGTATGCACACACATGCACACGCGCGCACACAGTAATATTTATACGCGTATCGCACCTGACGCTACGGCGTACATATTTCCTCGGAGTATCGAGCCGTGAACTCTCACCTCGTAATTTAAAAGATTCCATGCAGAGACAGAGAGAGACGTAAAAAATAATTAAAAATAAATAAAAAAGAGAGGGAGAAAAAGAAATACAGAATTGCATAATGAATAAAGACATTTTTTAATCGTGCAGCTTTTTTACTGTTAAAAAGTTATATTATAATTAATTACGATATTTTGCACATTAATTACATAATTACATTCTGTAAAAATTTTTTTATTTTTTTTTTTACGAGTACTTTTTTTCGCTTAGTTAAACTTTAAATGAAAATTATTATAATTTAAATCGTTTAATATGAAAAATTACATCAGTGTTTTAAAAAAATGTACGATTCTTCAAATTTTACAATTAAATTTTTCCGTAGAAGTCTTTTTTTATTCATCAAAAAAAATTCATACCATAAATCAAATCGCCGTCTTTTGAAAAATAGTTTACAAATAGTATATCGTTAACTAATCAAACACATTCATCAAAATAGAAAAGAATTGCTCGTTCGGAAAAAAAATTAAAGAAAATAAATTAAACAAAGAGGGCGATAACAAATCAAACGCAATTCAGTTTATTTAATCCTCAATGTATTATGTTCAAATAAAATGTAACCCGTAGTATATATCATGTCGCCATGTTTGTATTACATAATATACGTAATGCATTTTTTTCTACCCTTCGTATAAATATTTGAATGAATACGATTTAAAGACGAAGCGCTTCTTTATTCACGAATAAAGGATTCGTTTAGAATCGCGAACAACGAAAAGGGTAAGTAAGCCGAGCTAATGTCACGCCTTTGCGCTGCTGTTTTATTGCGTCCTCTATTTTTTTCTTTCCTTCTTCGTTTCTTCCCTTTCCCCTCTCTTTTTCTCTCTCTTTAGGGAGCTAAAAAACCTAAACATTGAAAATATAAGGGAGAATAAAGTGCCAAAAAATACTCGCACACAAGTATATTAGATTTAAGAATGGGGCAGGTTTAATGGGACGAATAGTGTATTACTACTATTGCTTACATATCATACTTCATCTGTCGTTTCTTATCCTCGCAATGAAGTATCGGATGACGCTAACGCTAATGCATTAGTGATTTATTTTACAATAGAAAAATGTTCCTTTCTTACTGCGTTTACACGCTACTGTCTACACGACGTGGTACAGATGCAATTTCTGCGAGAATCGTTAGAGCGACACTTTGAAACATTGATTGGCTGTAAAGTTGATGAATAAAGATTTACGAAAAGATTACTTTATCGCACGAATTTATAACTAAGAAAGATTGAGTTGTATAACTTACGCTTTTGCGCTTGATTAAAAATTTTAATAGAATAAGAACGACTTGATTGGTCGGTCGAGCTTTGAGGTATCTATTGGATCATAGTGCCAAATAAATCTGTCCTTGTTGCGTGTAGCTCGTTTAGGCGTTATTTAGGATTTGCACGACTTTAATAAAGTTAGACGAATTTTGTTAAATTTTGATTTAACCTGATTTAAACACTATTAAAATTAATATAATAATTTTTTTTTCGAAAACATTTATGAAATTCAATTTTAATTAAAGAAAAATATTGTGCACTTTTAAACTACTAAAATGATTATATAAATCATTATCAACAAAAATATTTATTATAATGATACAAACGCGTATTTAATTTCAATAAAATTTAAAGCTAATATTAAAAAAAATAATATAAAAAAATTATTCTAAAATGGTAAGACACTTGCGTGTTGAAATCGTAGAAAATGGAGTTATGATTTTCCACGTGTAATTATATTTTATTGCATTTTAATCTTATATAGATACGTAAAATTAATAAATATTCAAAAGTTTGAAAAAAATGTTTATATTTTTCATTAAATTTAAATACTGAATGAAATTTAATAATATAGAATAATTTTTATAAAATAAAACAAAAAAAATTAGCTTCAATAAAATTAATAACTTTTTAATAATAATTAATAATTTTAAAAATTATTTATTATAATAAATAAAAATAATAATTTTATAACAGAAAAAGAAAGTGATTTGTTTAAAAAAAAAATTACTCTCTGGAAAAAATCATTACTTACAAAATTTAAGTTTAAAAAAATTTTTTCCGAAATACTCGAGAATACCATCAATATTACTTTTTATAAAAGATTGTAACTGGAAACTTTATGAGAATAAAATATTTTTCAAAATGTTCAATCCCCTTTAATGGATTGCAGATTTTTTATTTTTATACAAATTTTTATCCGCTTATTTAAAATTTGGTAAAGGTAAAACAAATAGTTTTACCTTTACCAAATTTTTAATTTTGTATAATTCACATATAAAGTACTTTTATCGAAGTTATTATTATTAGAAAAATTAAAATCATGGATTTTTTATAAAAATTTTTTACGTAAATAATGATTTCCATTTTTTACGTTATAAGATGACATTTAAATTTTAATTAATGTTTTTACATTAATACAATCACTTATTGTTTTAATAAATTCATAGATGTTACGAATGAGAGAACATGAGAAGAGCAGAATAAAAATTCGCGGCGAAGTGGGGAGAAACAATAACATAGCAGTGCGACGCACACATCGCCGCATATCGATGTATAGTTAAAAATCGTAAGCTCCGCCAATTTTTGTTTTTTGTTTTTTTTTTTTTTTTTTTCCAAGGCTCGCCTAATCGATCGCGAAGAATCTGATTGGCTGTTAATTTATTGTTATTTAAATAGTAACTAATTCACCGATTTTAACGTAACAAGGTTTTTTATTTATAAAACTTCTCTCTGCATCCGGCGTTATTAGTATTTTAAACGCCTAAAAAGACACGCTGTATATATATATATATATATATATATATATATATATATATATATATACGCGTATATGCGTTTTTCGCGGCAACGACTTCCGCTTCAATCGATCGGTGGGCATAAGTAGTCTCCGGTCTAACTATTATATGCGTTCAGCTTATAAGCGCTAGTATTCATGTGGATTTTATATCTTTAATACCAAATATATCGCATTTTGAGTGGTATAATAAAATTAAATTATTTTTCAATACTTTGTTTGCGAGATATCGATTTAAGCTGCTGCTGTTTTGGAATATTTTTTTATAGTTAATCAAATACAAATTTTAATTAATAATTTGAATTTCATCAGCTTTAATAATAAAAATAGCATGAGGATGAAAAAATTAATCGAACGTTTTATTATTTCCACATTCTTCTTAAAAATATTCATTCATGTATTAATTGAATAAGCAAATATAAAACAAAATGTTAATGTTTCCAATAATGTATATTTCTTATTTATCAAACTTATTATTTCTAAATATATACGTTAATATTTTAATAAAAAGAATAAAACTCAATAATCAACTCATCCAACATACCGTATTAAAAATCGAAACGGACGAACGCCCAAAGTCAAATCGTAAATTGAAATTTCAAACGAAAAAGGTGAAATTATCGAGGAAGCGAGAGACGGTACTTATAACAAAAAGGGGGGAGCGAAATCTTGATTAACCCTCCTACCACTTCTCTCTCTCTCTCTCTCTCTTTCTCTCTCTCTCTCTCTCTCTCTCTCTCTCTTTCTCTCTCTCCTTTGTTTTGTGCCCGCAGAGTTTTTCTATTCCCGAACGGTTTTGTTTAAAATCGCTCTTTTTCTCTTTCATATGAATATGCGATGTCGAGGGCAAAACTATATTGCCGCGAAGTCGAACCACTTTTTTGCGCGCATACACGCGCGAATAAGTCTTTACGAGTAGATGATACCGTCTACAATCATTTTTAGGAACTAAAACAAGAAGCGGAATTCTTCGACGATTGTCGCATTTAGTCAATCGCAACGTAAATAGAAGCATAGAATAAAAAAAGTGAGATGTCTATCAAGTTAGCCCTGCCATTTTGTCTTTAAAAAAAAAAAAAAAAAAGTTGTGCTGCATTATGCTCAGCTTGTGCTATAATGTGCCGTAAAAAAAAATTTATTAATTTTCATTTTTATGATTTTCATGGTCGGGGTTAATTTTTTTTTTTCGAATTCGATGATTTTTTGCCTTTCAAAATGAAAATTAATAATTTTTTTTTACAGCACATTATAGCACAAGTTGAGCACAATAAAGCACAATCCTTTTATTCCGTGAAAAACAAACTGGTGAGACTAAATTGATGGACATAGGTATATACGTATTTTCAGAGTGTCTTATTTGCTGGATGTTGTTTACCAATTGTACAGTAGTGAGAATTTTTGTTTCTTAAAATATGAATGCATATAAACACTGTTTTCTTTCAACGTACACAAAGTATAAAATATAACGGTAAAATTAGTATTGTGCACGTATTCATTTTACTTCGTAGAAAAAACCAGAAATAAATATTCGGCAATTAAAACTTCTCGAAAACTTTTACATTATCATATAATATTTTCGTTTTGTCACATACGCCACACTTCAAAAACTTCTTTCTTTCTTTTGGGGTTTTTCCCTCGCGTAGAACCTTTTCTTTTAACATTTTATTACGAGTACTTTATGACTTTAGAGGGGCAAGCAAGCACTCGTACGTAGAATTATAATCCTGCTATGCTTTCAATATTTTCGGATGTATGCAAGACAGATGCAGCTCTAGCTTTTACCGAAACAAAGCATTACTGTTCTTTACCCCTACTATCTTTTTCTGAGATAATGAGTCGATTGGCGAATGTAAGAAAGGTCAGTCTATGTTGTAGAGTCTATCGACTACGATCACTTGCTTCTCGCAATCTTTCGTCTTTTTCGACGCTTAATCTCCGTGAGAATAAAATTGTTCGTACTTACGTGAGCTCTAAATTCATTTTTATCATTTACACATTAAACAATACTATAACTATCACACTTCAACACATTAAAATCATTTTTTTATACAAATAACATAATTTTCAAAGGTTTTTTACGCCCTCGGATTTTTTCCCTTTATTCATAGAAGCCAGTTTAATAAATTAAATTTATATTTTCAATTTAAATTCAGTGTATATTTATTTTTTAATTAATCTAAATTAACTACGGGATCTTCTCCATGTTGGAGCAGTAGGTTTCGACTGCACACCAATGTTAAAAATTTTTACTAAAATACCTAACTGCTTTTTTTTTAAAAGTTTCCGGTACTGACAGAAAATAAAGAAAGAAAATTGTTCGAATAAGATTTTTTATATGTTTAAGTAGTATGTGCACGGTTTAATTAGATGTAAAAGTTCTTGCGACTGTGTATTAGCATAGTAGCATTGATTAACAGGGAGTGAGTGAGTTACTTTCGAGATTGCTTTCACACCAATCTGTCTAATTATGATAATTAAAACGTAATTGATTGTTGTAAAGGTCTGAAACGTACGAGTAGATATTACTTTATTTACATTATATGTGAAATGGTTTGAATTCTCTAAGAAAAATTTTTTAATATAATTAATTTGTTATTATTATTATTATTTTATTTTTATCAATAATGTAAAATAATTTTAAAAATTAGTTTTGTTTGGATTTGAAACAATTTTTTTTAATAATCTTTGGGTTTATAATTATCTAAATAATAATAATGATTCATGCATTCAAATGTTTATTTTTCTTTTTTTTATATATAGAGTATAATACTAGGCTTTTGCTATTATACATAATATTAAAATATACACAAAATTTGTTGCATATAACAACAAAATTGCAGCTTCCTACTTGTCATCGAAAGCTTTTATGAATAAATCGTATGACTTAGCGTTAGCATATTAAAATAACGACGCTACAATTCATTCATATTTATCACCGTAAGAAATCAATTGTCGAAGCAAACCTCGTCAAATGAGATCAGGAAATTGCACTTGTGATATACTACGTTGCGCCAATGTTTTACAAGATTAGGATGTTGCTTTAAAAATAGTTTATGAGACGGTTTTTAATATTTAAAAGCTACATTTTTTATGAATTACAACAGTATTAATTAATAAAATATTGAATTACGTTTGAAAATAAAAAATTTACATATTTTTTTTATTAAATAAATTTATAAATAAACAAAACTTAAATGAGAGAAATTTTATTAAATATTATTAAAATATTTAAAGTTTCATGTAGGATGCGTGAAAATACCACATAACAGGTGTAAAGCAATTAAAATAGAAATTCACATTTTCAAATAAAGTGTCATCTATATAAACCCAAATAAAGAAAACTAACTAAGATACATACTTCGTCGTAGACATATTGAGCAATATAATTCAACAGCGAGTAAAATAAAGTCAATCAATTCAACGACTAATTTCCCAAGCGCTTCGTTATTCATAACCAAGGCAACGTCAACGCAATAATAACCCGCCTAAATTTCGATAGACATACGAAGATGATTCATCCGCGTATATACGTGACAAGAGACAGAAGGTAAGAGACAGAGAGACTCGCGCATATTGCGCATCGAGAGACAAGCGCGCGAGGGTGGGATGTAACAATGGAAGCTCTTGAAGCATCTGTTTCCGTCTCTCTCTCTCTCTCTCTCTCTCTCTCTCTCTCTTCTCGGGATAGCCTTGGTGACATCGGTGCTGCTGACGATGGCCGGATAAGATACTGCGCCGTGTGTACGCGGGCCACATGCGTGCGCGTGTTCGAGGGATACTTCCCCCCCCCCCCCCTCGAGTGTGCTGGAGATATAGTCAATCGGCTGACCCGTTGTGATTGTATCGTTGGTGTGATAATGGTGTCGATGATCTCACGGGAATATATATTCGCTTGTGTGTGTATAGAGACGTTGTTAGGGTTCTTAACTTTCTTTCTCTTTCTCTCTCTCTCGCTCTCTCTTTCTCTCTCTCTCTCTCTCTCTCTTTCTCTCTTCATCTATGTGTTTACTTACGTGTGAGCGCTTCTATGAAACGCCGTAACAAAGGCTGACTTTTTTCTCCAACGCATGCCTCGATGACAGCCTTTCCCCTCTGTTTATTATACACCGTAGATACGATGGGTTTGATTGTACGAGTATCGTTACGTCGTTGAAATGACGATCAGTTTTGAAGTCACGCTTTAATTATAATTTTGTTTATGCTCTATCGATTGTTTACATTGAATGATACGAAAAATTATAAATAATATTTACAAAATTATAGCAATTCATTAAAATACTTTTCCTACATAAGTAAAATTACTTAAGTTTTGTAGATTAATTTTATTCTGTAACTTTTATATACAGTAAAATAATCGTCTTAGGTTTATCTTCGAACATATTTTAACATCTTATTTGCAACTAAATTTTAGTTATTTTATTTTCTTTCGTCCGATGTACAGTTAATATTTTTACATTTTTGTATTAAAATTTATTATTTATAATAAATAAAACATTTTTAAAGTAAATATTATTCGCAATCAATTTTGTATTAAAATTTATTAATTTCACCATTACTGCAAATGTAATGTAGATATTATTTATTTCCGTTTTTTACATCTTACTCATTGCGTCGTTAATATATTTGTTAAATAAACAAAGATGTTTTGCTTTTTGATGGTGCAAATTTATTTTATTGGTTTCGATTAAATATCAATCGTCTTGTGATTACAATTTTTACAGTATTAAAAAAATTAAAACTAATTTTAATCAATTCTATTTTTTAAAAAACTTATTAACTATATTTATACAAAAAAATCAATTTATAATAATAATTGTGAATATAATATATCCTTTTTCGTATATAAATTTAATAAAATTATAATAGTACTATCAAGTTATCAAACTTTTATTAATCTAATACTTTATTTGTTTTAGGCGCAGTAGTTTGGGTTTATAAACTTTGGGTAAGTACTTCTTTTCCTACATAAAAGTATAATAATAGGATGAGTATACTGTACACGAAAATAAAATGTTCCCTTAAATGTTTAAATAAGAAGGTAACGTTTTAAAAAAAAAAATTGTTGGAATAGTATACATAATCGCTTTCGATAAAAATGAATAATTGTACAACTGCAATCTTTTCAATAATACATCGCATGCAATTTTTACACACAAGTATCAAGTACAATCGGAAAAAATCTCATTAATTCTCCCGAAACTTTATCGTCGAAATCTCAAATTCCACGACCTACATGATATGAAATTCATCGATCTTATCAACTTTTTTTCTCGGCGTCAAGTGGCCTCGAGGATAAATAAAGCGCAAGAAAAACTCGCGGAGATAAAGAAAATATTCTCGACGTGCATCGGAAACTCAAACAATCTTCTCTCTCCCAGAAGAATTTTACCGAGGGAATTTAGCTCGCGCGCGCGGTATTCTTTCCATCCCGCGTAATTTCCGGCTTACAAGACGACGACCGTGACTACTTGGCTGGTTGAGCAAGAGCGAGAGAGAGAGAGAGAGAGAGAAAGGGAGAAACAGAGAAACTCTCGTGTAACAACAGATGCGCACTTCGTCGTACACCGAATGCAGAAACGGAAGCCGCGCGCGAACGCAAGATGTTGGTAGGGAATATAACGCCTCGACTTTTGAGATGCGGTTTTACAGCCGTACTGCAATGAGATGAAATTGATGTTTTTATGCTTGCGAAAACCAATTTTGATTGTTACGCGTACATTTTCACGCTTGTTTTTTTTTCTCTTGCGTTGTATTGTCTGGCAGTAGGTGGTATATTTTTTCGATTATTTAATTAAAAATGCTTTTGCTTGATCGATTTAACCTGCTATTGCTTAATTTAACTCATAGAAGTGTTACACAATATATTCAGTTTGTTACTTTGGAGTTTTATTATTAATATTTTTAACGATACAATTGCTTTAAAATTATTACAATTTATTAAAACCTACAAATCTTTATCGTATTATTTGACATTGTATTAATAATTTATTAAAATTACAGTTTGTAACTTAGAAATTCACTTTCTAGTGTAAAACCTCTTATCACAAAGTAAAAGAAATAAGAGAAGAAGGAAATGTAATTTTGTTAAGTGCGATTATTTTCTCTTAAAATGAAAAAAAAAAAAAAAGAAAAGAAGACCGTATTATAAGCGTGAAGTTAGTGCTTGAAGCATTCACTTTTCGTCTTAGTTTGCTTGAACCGTTAGATTCTTAACTTCCATTATCTTAAGTTACTTAAGGTAAGTGTAACGCAATCAGTTATTATGATAAAGAAGACACTTTTGTTACGAGTCGAAGGCAAAATTGATGTTTTCAATTAAAACTATAACTTTGATGTTACACAAATTAATTTAACTTGAATAAATTTTTTGAATATTTTCAAACATCATAAGCTTTGATTAAAATATAATCTGATCTGTTGGATAAACTCAAAATAAAATCTACATTCTGCGATATAAATACAATGCTATTTTAGCGCGAAGACAAACTTTGTTTTACACGATAGTTTTGTCGAAAAATAAGAAAAAAAAACCAATTATCAGCATGGACTATTAAACGCACATTGGCATACTAAATCTTAAAAAGGACATTTTTACAATAAAATCGTTTAACCTATAATACGCCATGTGGAAAATACAGTCCTCGGAGAAATTCAAAGTCCTGTGCAAGCAACTCGGTGATTTGGCGCAGGAAAAGTCACCCCTTCCCTCTTCTCCCACTTCCCAATTCTTCCAGCACAAAGAGGACGTAGGAGGGAAAACGAGGCGAACGTAACTAAACCGTTCCCTCGGGCTTTAACGTTAGAAATTTAGCGATCGGCCGCGGCGACTTTCGTGAGGGAATTTTTTTTTATTTTTTTATTTTATTATTTTATTTATTTATTTATTTATTTATTTTTTCGTTCAATCCGAAGTCGTAGAGTTGCCGAAATTTCGCTTACAGCGCAAGCGCTTGCGCGTTCACACAGAAAAGCTTGTCCGACAAATTAATCCGCTTCGCTCTCGGTGGCGCTAGCCGTAAATTAGCGTCGGAGCTCCACGGTGACAATAAATTGGCCGCCGTTAAACTCCAACCGGTAGGGCACCGGCAGTTGCAGCCCCGGCGGCGAACAGCTGTCCGGGGTTTTGCGCAATCAGCGGCCAAATTGCGTAGCGCACGTGCGAACAAGTTCTCTGTTTTTCCTCTCTTTTTCTTTTTCCTCCACTCCCTTCTCCCCTTTTCTCCCCCCCTTTTTTTAACATATGCCTACTTCCCTCTTTTCCTCACTTTTTCACTTCCTCTCTCTCTCTCTCTCTCTTTCTCTCTTTCTCTTCTTCTCGCTTTTTCGTTCTCGTACTTTTTTTTTCTGGTCAATGGCTCTCGCATCGTCGCTTTGATGGGTTGGCTTTGCCGCTTGCATTCGCGTATTTTCTTTCGTTTGGAGTTACGTGATCGACGAATCGATGCGAAGTACGAGTAATTGCTTTGCGAACGTTTGTCGGCTAACGGTGGAGGAGCAGGAACCTCGTGGAATTCGTTGGAAAAATCAATTTTCGACCAAACTTTTTTTTTCGTCTAGACGAGAGAGAGAGAGAGAGAGAGAGAGTCGTGCACGAAAGTATTTGCAAAAAATGTTTGAAATAGTTTCACGTATTTTGGTTTTATTGTTTTGACTTTTATTTTAAGGAGCTCGTAGATAAAGTACCATTTCGCATAAATGCGATAATTATTAAATAAACTTACTTTAAAATGCTTTTAAAAAAAGTGTGCACATTTATTTCGGGTTCTTATTATTTATCAATAATTGAATTCAATTTTTTATTAAATAATATTCAAAAAATTATTCTGTGACTCTCTCATGTTAAAATAAGCTATTTTAAAACTAACGTTTGTATCTTTTTTTAATATTTCATTTACGGCGAATTTCGACATCAAATACAATATTAAATTTTTCTCTCGCGTTCTAAATTAGCGGTACACAAAATGTTTTGTAATTTGCAAGATAATATATGATAATGTTAAACATTTACATGAATTGCATTAATTTCATAAAATATTGGCTACAATGGACAACAACGAACGAACGATTGATTATATGTACGTTGCGGCCTTTTATAACATCATTTAAATTACTATTTTATTATGCATTCTACATTTCTATTTAACAATCTATTATAAAAAGAATTTCGAATTTTATTCCTTTGTGATTTATTTTATAATGTATTGGCTAATTTTTTTTCCACATACGTACCAAAGACTCATTTTGTTACAAAAAATGTAATTCATGAAATGCTACGTATACGAATAAATTGACAAATATTTCTAACGGTAAATTTTGTATTCATGCAATACTAATAAATAAAATAATAAAATGTTATAAAATTAATTTTTCATCTTAAAATGAAAAAAAAAAAAAAATAAGAAAAACAAATTTTTATATTTAGATGTTTTCTGTGCAGGCGACAAAAACATCGCCGATTTAATTCTCCCCTTCGTACTTTCACAATAGACTAGTGTAAGAAGCGTTCGAGGCAAGAAAATTATCTCTGCCAGATTACGCTCGCGCCGAACTAATTTAGGTGAAACGCAAGACAATGGCCACGAGAAAGAGCCACTATTATCCCTTATCCAAGGCAAAATCGCGTTCGAGAAGACTTTTTGCCTCCGCTTTTCTCCACTCTTTCTCTCCGTCTTGCAGCCGTTCGTTTTCTTACTTACTATACTCGTGCGCAATAGGCGGTGACGATAATCGATGTGACGCTCCAAAAAAAAAAAAAAAAAAGCGAAAGAAAGGAAAACCAAAGATACGGATAAAAACGTCTCACGGATAATTCATCAATCGAATAGGGACACGCGACATTTTTGTACCACATGTATGTGAGCGTGTTGTACACTTCAGTATTGAAAAATACCGTCTATTTATACTTTGACTTTTTCTACCTTTTCATCTATTATTTCTTTGCTACCCTTAGAGCAGAAACAATTTAATCTTTGTTACGTAATGGTGGTTGTTTATATTCGCAATGAAAACCGTGGTTTGAATTACGTAAGTTCAAGTAAATATTTTTTATTGCTCTTTAAAACGTGTTGTGAGCTTTTAAAATGTTTAATTGTAAAAATATTTTAGATTTTTTAAACGTTGAACAATTGAAGAATCGTTAAAGTGATTTTAAAATGGAAAAAAAAATTTGTAAGGTATAAATAAATCAGTAAAGTTTAAGGTTAGACAGTATACGCATACATCTGAAATTTATTATAGAGAAAATATTTGTATACTCGTACATCTGTTTTTTTTCATTATTTGATATTTAAAAAATATTTAATATGTTCTTGTAATTGTTCATAATGTTTATTTAAGTTATATATTCAAGTTAAATAAAAAATTTTCAATTGAAAAAAAAAAAATAAAAAAAAAAAACTTATCAAAAGAAATAGTCTCCATTCATTAAAACTTAAAGGGAGAAGGGCAATGATACATTCATCAAGCGAGAGCGCGGATGTATTTTGTATTTACGGCGCGGGACAAGGTCGAGCGCGAGTTCTTGAAATCGAGGCGGACGAAAAAAATTCTGGGAATCGTTTAAAGGCCGTCTCTATAGGGATGCGAACACCGCGCATCGATGAATTAAAATCTTAAAGGCGATAGAAAATTAAACAATGTTGAAGAATTTATTATTCATTATATTTTATTATTGAATAGAATTTATTAATATTACAGTATTGATTTTATACATTATTCTTAGGTAATGCAAAAATGTAGTTTTTTTTTTTTTTTTTTTTTTTTTTTTCTATAAAACTTATGTATAAAATAAAAAATAATTATTCATAAGTTTTGAAATGTGCAAGGTAAAATGAGGAAAATAACTAAAATAAATACTTATTTATTTTGAATTAACTATTTTTATTCCCTTTTTTCGATGTTTTTTCAAATTTCTTTTGTTACAAGAATGTTTGCTCATCATTTGTAATTGTACAGTTTGAATAATATTGTAAAAAGAATACTCTGTATTTTAAAGCAGAACAAATAGCTTATTATTTATGATGGAATAAAATAAATTTAATTTATAAAATAATAAATTTAATAATATAATAAAATTAAATTTTTTGTTGGAATGACAATAATATTTATATACTCTGTGAATCTTACATTGTTTTGATATTTCCAGAAAAAGCACAAATATATATCTGAAAAAAACGATTACAAAAATTTTCACGGATGAAAATTATCGCATCACTTTTTTCTCTCATTACACATTTCTCTCATTTCTAAAAAAATGACATGTACTCCTCATTCCGATGCACTTGGTATTATTTACTTTCATGGCGTTTTAAAATTGATTCTTTTATAGAAAATAGAAATAGATTAATTAATAAAAAGAGTTCAAAAGTTATATCTAAATTTACAATTTTAATTAAAATAATATTGTTGAATACATAAATGAAAATTTACAAACGCTAGCAAAGTTTTATGTAAACAAAGGGGTTGATTTACTTATAATTATTAATACAAGAAAGTCAATATTTATTCAACGTCGAATTTTTATTATTCAAACAATTTAAGTAATAAAATAACTTCTTTTGCATTAACAAAGATTTATTTTAAATTCACAAGTGACCATTTAAAAGAAAATTGTTCAAACATTTGATTGCGCAATATTTTCAGCTTGATAAATATTTATGGTGAAAATTTTATTCGTAGGTAAAATGGCGCGATTCGAATCGATTTTTTTTTTTTTTCAACGAAATTGCTTTATTTTCAATCGAAAACAAGTGGAATGGTTTAAATTTGCGGAAACTCGAAAGCAAGTTTACAACTTTTAAACTTTTACTTTATGTGCAAAATCGCACCTCGGAATGAATTTTTTTGTTTTTTGTAATAACTTTAATTAAAAAAAAAAAAAAATCTCGTTTTAAACTGTAACACGTTGCGATAAATTTGCGAAAAAATTTTAACGTTATATTTTTAAAACAAATGAATAAAGATACTCGAGTTAAATTGTAATTAAAAAATGTTTTGCACTTTTTTAACGTATAATATTATTATCAAAATATAGTTTTTTCTCAATGTGTGTGCTTAAAATAAAAAAAAAAAAAAGAAAGGGATGACCAGTTTTAAAATAAAAGATTAAACAATTACTTTTTGATGCGCTGGTTTATCGTATTTAATTAAAGAATTTTTTTCATTCTTTATTTCTCTATTTACTTTTTTCTGCATATCTGCATTTAGAACAGTTAAACTTTTCGCGAGCATTTATGTTTAAGCTCGATTCATGGTCCGGTCCTCGGAACTTTGCCAAAAACTCTCTCGTCTTGACTAGGCTAAATATCTCAAAAATGTCCTTCGCATATTTAGGTAAACGTGTTTAGGTTAATGGTATCTCAAAATTAAGCAGAAGTATGCTAAACGTTTTATACATACACGCATAATACATAAATATTCATTATATTCATTTTTATTTCTTTGGTTGAATTTAATTTTTTAATTTTTATGCCTATATATATATTATGCGTGTTTTAATGAGTATTTTGTTAAATTAAAATGCTTATATTTTTATTTACATTTTAAACACTTAGAAATATTTACTCAATCAAAATTAAAATAATAAACTAATCATATTTGCACTTAACTACTTATTTAATTAGTAGTATTATTTTATTATAATTTTATTAAATATATTCATTTTTATTATGGTTGCGTTTCAAATTGCTATAATTTATTTTAAAAAATAAAGCGCGTGCGCAGAAATAATTATTTAATTACAACTCAATATATTTATGCATGTATTTATTAAATATTTTGAAATTAATAAAATAAATATTGAAATAAAAGTATAAATTTAAATCCCTTTCTTTTATTATTTAATGTATTAACATTTTTAATTTCTTACGAAAATCTTATAATTATTTAGGATATATATATATATATGTGTGTGTATCTGTAATAATTAAGTGGCTGTTTAAATCAGAATCAATTCAGTAACTCTTTGACAAGTAATTTCTTTTAATAGCTTAATTTCTGTCTGGAAATCTTCTGTTATTTTCAAATTGATGTTACTCAACTACTTAAATGATCAATTTGAATATACGCGAAAAGTAGCATTATTTAATCAATTTCAAATTTGAATTCGTTCTTTTATTCATAGGTATTTAAAATAAGTTAGAAAATGTTAAAAATGTCCTTTTATTTTTGAGATGTATAAAACCAAACAAAATTTTTTATAAATAATGCAAATCTCAAACAAAGAATGATAAACTTTTCTAAAATATGCAAAACTAAAACTAATAAATTTTCCGTTATTTAATTGTAAACATTATACTTGATACAAATCCAAATTAGTTCGCGCGCGAACACATTACACAAATCCTGCGTGGGTAATAATAATCCTACCAATTCGTCCAACTCGTAAAAGTCATAAAAGCCAATAAATACCGTATGCAGAGGTAAATCTTTATAGGTAAAGAATGATAATGATCGTAAAGCATCAATTTTTACTACGTACACACACATATATATATATATATATATATATATATATATATATATATATGTATAGATACAAAACTTTTGAACTCGTGTACAAAACTCATAGAATCTCAGTACGGGGGTTACTACGAGATTTTCTCTCGTTATAAATCCGCGTATATTTCCGCAGAGTCGCGCGCGTTAAAACAGTATCGACTTCAATTTTATCCGTCCGCGCGTGTGACGCTATTACTATACGCGTAACCGGGTCGTGTCTGCGTGTGCATACACACACACACGCACGCACGCACGCACGCACGCACGCACACACTTAGGCACACGTACGCTTTGCAATTGCAGCGATCTCGGCTCTCGATGCCTCGGAGCGGATGGCGTGGGTCGACCAGCGCTCGCGCCTCGTTTATTCGGCTCCGAGGAGCTAAAGTGCGTGCACATATATACGCGCGGGCGCGCGCTACGGTTTAACGCGGCTCTCGGGCGTTTAAGGTGCGCTTACAATCGCTTCGGTCCGTATTTCGCGTGTCTCTCTTTCTCTTGCTCTGCGTACGTGTGTTTGTGCGTGTGCCTGTCTACTTATTCTCTCTCTTTCTGTCCTGACTCTTAATGTGTTACAGCCATGTGTACGTGTTTATAAAGAGAAGGAGAGATTGTTTTGGTTATCGAGCGAGCGATTTATCTCACAGTGGTGCGCCGGAAGCTCGTTGAATTTTTGTGCGCCGGTGTGTTTGATCGCGCGAGCGCGTATCAGGCTGTGTGCGTGTGTCTGCCCCATGAGATAATTGAAAATTTTGGGTGAGTCAAGGCCGTTTTGTCGGATTATGCGCAGACGGGCGCGCGCGCGCGCGCGCTCTCGTTCACGTATACTTACGACTAATCGAGCCGAGCGAGCTTTTACTAACTAATGTTTGATCGTCTAAGTAAAGCTTAAAAGGCCTCGAACGAATTTACGTGGAAATTGATGTTTGGATTTTGTTAAAGTTTTAATTAGCTTTAACCGTCTTTAATTAGCTTTTCTAACAGTTTAATACAACTAACGCGTTAAAGCAAGATTGTCAGCGATCGAGTCTCTTTTTTTTTTTCTGATTTTCATTTTCGACGGTGAAGCCATCTTGTAACGATTTCTTATTTGAAGAATTTTAAAGATCTGAATTTATCGACTACTTGGCAGTCGATCAGAGACACGTTCTCAAATAATTATTCGTTACAAATCTCGGAATTTGAGTTATAAATACTAATATCTAACAAACAATAAGTCATACCTATAATTAAACATGAATGCATTTCAAACAGTAGTGTAAATATTTATTTTTGTATATTACGAAAGTATAACTTTATTACATCAGAAATGACAAAAAATTTGATATAGAAAAATATATTAGGTGTTTATAAACAAAAAGTGAATGCGTATACATTAAAATTTTAATAATGTGTTACATTTTTATGTAATTTATGAATATTAAATAAATTAAAACCTTGAATATATGAATAAAAATAAACATAGTATAATGGTTTTATATTTCATCTTAATTAAGTTATTCTAAAGGAACAAGGAATTAACCACATTTTATTTAAATTTAAATAATAAAATAAAAAAATAAGTGCAAAATACGTTAAAAGCATATTTTCTTTTAAATTCTAACTATTGAAATAAAAACTTTTCATATTTTTCGCAATTAATTTATAAAATAAAAACTGTCTATTATATTAATTGAATACGTGAATCCGGAATGTTTCTAAAAATTTGTTTTATTTCCTATGCACAAAATACTTCGCTATTAATTTTTAAAATTTTTTAAAAACTTTGATTTTTTTTCCATGGTTTTCACTTTTTCGAAACAAATTTCTAATTATTTGTTTGTATTAAAATAACTTTTTTTTTTTTTTTTAATTTTATTGGATAAAATACTTTATTGAATTTAATTTCACATTCAATTACGTTATCATGAAATCGATATTTTAATTGAAAAAAAAAAAATAAAGTATATGCAATCGATATTATTCTAATCCAAAACGAAAAAATTGAAATTACAAATACTTTTCAATTAGTTAAATTGAAAAGTTTAATTTTGGCAATCGCAATTTTCATAAAATTCAATCTAAAATACAAAAGGATATAGAAAGGATAGAAGGGAAATATAAATAAAGAAATCGAAGAAAATCTATATAACGAACGACGAAGAAGCTCGCTGATCCGATTGTAATCGCACCTTAACACGCCATCGAGCAAACTCTCACACCTACATGTGGAGCCGAAAGTTGCCGCGCGTCGTTTCGAAGTGTGCGTATAAAAAGAGAAAAGGAGGAAATACGCCCCACGCGCTCGCTCGTTTATAAGCGAAGGAGAAATCGTGCACGTGTGATCGGCCCACGACGTCGCTGTATACTCGAGGATTTTTCGACGTTAAGAAGGTGATAAAGAGAAAGAGAAACACAACGGGGAAAGAGGGAGAAAAAGGCTGCGAGAGAAAGAGAGCGAGAGATGAATATGGATCACCAAGCGGGGGTCGATTTGCCGCTATTTTTTATCAACGAGCAAGAGGTCCTTTAATATTTTATCGATACTTTATCGAACTTGCTTGCTCTCGTCTATGTACTCTATGCTTTTACTCTTATACTCGCTACTTTATAAGGCATAAATAAGAAAAGTCTCCCTCTTTCGCTATCTTTTAAAATATTAGCCGAATGCGTCTCTTGTGGAACGAAGGCGTGACGTGTGCCTTTATTATACCGAGAGTACTATAAATTATAGCTCTATTTATACGCAAAGTGTACATATGTATATGCGAGGATGAAAAATTTTTCAACTTTATCTCTTAATCTTAAAGTTTACAGTTTAATTTTTTTAAAGCTACATTTCAAAATTCTTAAAGCATGTTAGACCGGTTCGAAAGCTGGTGCATTATGTCGCTTGTGCGCAAATTTAGTATGGCCCATTGTAATCATGATATTTCAAACATTCTTTTGTCGGTTGCTAATAAAATAAGCATTAAAGTTATTTTATTGTATAAAAATTACTTACTAATACTTGAAAACTGAATTTCACAAGACATTTATTTTCGGAATATGTTATTTAATTTTTTAGCATGTCGCATTAATTTCTGGAATTATTTAAATTATCTGAAAATAAATACTGCCATCAATTATTGGATTTTACTTTAAAGGTAACGAGTAAATTTTTCAATATTTTTTATAAATTAATAATTTTTATTGAATTTTATTTTAATTATAAAAATATTTGACTTTTTTATTGCAATATATTGAATACATTTCTTATTCATATTTATTATAGATTAGTAAATACAAAATTTATTGTATATCAAAACGTACATTTTAGTCTACATTATTTAAATGTTTTATAAAAACCATTGATTAAAATAGATAAATATATTTATTTTCTAATACGATATTGAATACATAATTTAAACAGATACCTTGAATAAATTTTCGTAGAATATATGATTAGTTCAAAGCAAATTATTTGTAATAAAAGTGGAAATTTTAAATTTTCATTTAAAATGAATAAATCAAGCAGTACTTTCGAGATCTAACTCTCGCTCGACGTTCAAATTTAAATATTTTATACGTCCGAAAGAAAATATTTGCACCTCATAAAAAAAAAAAAAAAAAAAAAAAAAAGAAGAAACGTTTTTTGAAGCCTCGTTAAGGATAGAAGGAAAAAAGGTGTGTGCCGCGATCTCAGATGAATGGAACGTCTTCAAAGTTTCATCCAAATTTATGGCAAACTACCTTTCTTCTCTCAACTTGCCAAAAAACTTAATCAAACTCAAAGCTTACTAAAATAGAGACAACGAGGATGAGAATAAAGAGGAGGAAGAGAGACAGACAGATGGAAGAGCGTGCGACGAGTCCCTCAAGTCAGGTCGCACGCTCTTACGTCCTCGTTAATGTTGACACTGTTTCGTGCATAAATTCACGCGCTAGTCAAGCCTCTCTAGGTATATTATATACGTATACGCGTATGTATCTATAACGAGTAGTTACAAGCCCACGCAATATATGGAGCGCCCATCACGATGTGTATAAAACGCGCGCACGGGGACAAGAACAAAACCGATCCGGCTTGGTGCGATAGAGAGAGAGAGAGAGAAAAGCCACTTTATCACTCGGTCGATTTGAGCGCGTTTTGATCGAAGGTTTAGCCGCGCGCGCAACTTTGTGACCTTTTGCCTCGTAAAGCCGACGTTTCGCCGATTATTAGTTTATGGGTATGTGTGTGTGTGTATGTGTGTGTGTGTGTGCGTATGCATTCGTGTAGGACTTTTTGGTGCTCTCTCTCTCTCTCTCTCTCTCTCTCGCGAGGATACTTTGCGATAAAATGATGATGGATTATAGATTCAATTTTAAAACTTTGAGGCTTTTGAGATTTTAACTTTAATCTTTTTTTTTTTTTTTTTTTTGCAACTTTTTTTGTTATTTTTATAAAATATATACATGTATGAAATAGCTTTGAGTACGATTAGTTATTAAAAATTCTACTTTTAGAAAAATTTTTCAAATAATAGTTTCGAATATAATTGCTTATTGACGATAAAACTTTTCGTTTATAAAAACATTTTTATTTTTTTTTAAATTTCCAATGTCAGTTGTGATTGGCAATATAATATTTTTTATATTATCATCGCATTCTATTATGATATAACTTTTAAGAGGAAATTTGATCTTGCGAGATAAAACGTAAAATAACTGAAGGGATTTTGTGAGATAACATGTAAGAAATATTTGCATGGTGTGCAAGCAGATGTATGCAATGTATGAAAAAACTCCAGACTTAATATACATGCCACTTACGTGTATTTGCTTTGTTGGACTTAAAATTTCAGTAAAAAATGTTGGCTATTTTTCTTTTCGCACATAAGAAATTTACTAAAAATTTAAGGATTAATTTAAAACAACTTTTTATTATTTTATCTATAAATATTCGAATAGCGTTTTGTTTTTATTATTTTTAATATTATTTTAAATTTAATAACATTATTGTAAAATAATTTAGAATAAAAGAAAAATGATGTATAATAAAATAGTACATAGATATAACTGCATGCAAAAACTCTGCCTTTACAAGTATTTTGATTTTTCTAAAATTTTACAACAAAATATTTTAATTTTCAATAATTGTTAAACAGTTAATTAATCAAAGAAAATCATCGTTTACATCAATAAAGCAGTATCATATCAATAAATCGAAAACGCAAGAATTGGTTTAAAATACAAAAAAAAAAAAAAAAAAAGAACATATTAATTCTCTAGAGAACTAGTCTAACGTTTAAGTGGCCAAGGTAATTTTAAGCTCGCTCATACACAAAGGGTCAAGTAACACTATACCGGATATTAAGCGCAAGAGTGCCTTTGTCATAAGCAACCCTAAAACTCCCTTTCGCCTCTCTGCCACTCTCTCGCTTCACCTCTTAAGATGTCTAGCACACGGATGAAAGGTGCACGTAGGAATTTGGAATATCTCGTATTAGGTAACGCGCTTGCAGTATATCCCCGTGTGTTCTTTCATGTAATTTCAAGCGTTCGCGAAGTAACCTATTGCCGGGGAACTTCAAGCTTTCCAGGCCGCAGCGCCGATACGCGCTCGCGTGAGCTTTCGCATAGGAGGCGAGGGAGAGAGAACCCGCGCGTGCGCCTTTTATCCACACCGTACTTACTTTGCCTTCGACGCACACTACGTTCCTAATTACTCTTGGGCGCCGTTGGCTTGATTTGTCTTGGCTCGCGCGGATATTGGATTTGTTGCGTTCGCGTGCGCAGAAAGGAATATGCCCGCACGGCGTAATTTTAATTAACTTTTGATTAATTTCTCTCTCTCTCTCTCTCTCTCTCTCTCTTTTTCGTGGATATCGCTGATTAATATTGATTTTTGTTTGATTAAAAGTTACGAGTGGTGGTCGAGATGTCAAATTAATTTAACAGCGTGAAATAATTATGAAAGTTATTTAATATTATAAATCCGATCTATATCTAATCTATATAATAATTTATTTTAATATAAAAAACTTTTTCTGCAAAATATAAAAAATTGCTAATCAAAACTTAGATTTTTTTTTATAAATTAGCGATATAATTTTTGTGATAAAATTTTGAAATGCAAGTGAAATACACAGAAATGTGTCAGACCAATACGATAACGATGACAATAACACTTATATTATTTAATAAAATTATAGCTTTAACGTTTCATATTTAAAAAAAAAGTCCTTATAAAAGTTAGCTGTAAAGTTGAATAATTAAACTTGTAAAATGTGTAAAAAAGCAAACTTATAAAATTTTTTTTCATTATCTACGATTATTAGTTTAACAAATCGGTAATGTGAATTTAAAACAATTCACTGCTAAGACAATAAATATAAATAACCAATTAAAACTAAAACTATCAAAACAATTAAGTACGTGAAAGCAAGTATCTCAACCCGTATATCTATGTCCACGTATACGTATGTTCAAACAGGAAGAACGGATTTAATGTAAACGAGTCGTCGTGGTGCGATCTGGCAACGCCCACCTTAAATTAGACGAGAACCCGTAAACAAAAGAAAGCACGAGGAAACAAAAGAAGAATAAGTCCTTATAAATAAAGTCCTTGTCTCCGAAAAAAAAAAGGAAGCTAACGTTCAAATAGCATCGATTTAGCAATTAGAAACAGAGAGAGACAGAGAGAGAGTGAAAAAGAGCGAAAGCAAGAGGGTAAATAAAAAAGATGAAAGGTAAAATAAAATGGAGCGAGGAAAAAGAGTAGGAGGCCCGTATAGCATTACGCAACAGTGTACCAATGATCTTTGCATTCTTAAAGAGAAGCGACCGCTCGTAACCTCGCGCGCATGCAGGAACCGACCAATAACAGCGGTTATGTATACGTATCCAACGCACACGGCGGCGGTAACGATGGCTGCACAGAGAGAGAGAGAGCGGCACATAGGGTCCCTGCCGTATACTCGTAGCTCTGAATGGACCGGCAAGGTTAATGCGATTGGATGATTGGTTCGATTGGCAAATTGGCCGCCGACGTAGGACATTGGATAAATGAGGAAATGGCCCTCGCGTGCGCTCCCGATATACATGCATACAGATACATCTACATATATCTATATATATATATATATATATATAATACCGCTGCTTGGGAACTCGACGCTGCAAATTGATAGCGAAGCTTGCTTCGGTCTAAAGCAAGAGAGAGAAAGAGGTACAGTGTCAGTGTTATTGAGAGAGGTTAGGAAATAACGTGAGTGAGTAAGTAAGAGAGAGAGAGAAATTAACCCTTTTGTCGCGCTAACGAGATCCATTTATCCCGGTAACGATAATACTGCGTAATTACCAATGGAAAATTAAGTTTCTTTGCTTTGATGCTTTGTGGCCTTGTACGATTCTCTCTTCGAGCGCTGCTTTCTCTGTCTATAGTTTAATACACTATGATCGCAACGTTGATATAGTTACTTCTATACATAGAATCTAGCAATGCATGCCGATGTGTGCATCTCTTATATTAGTAATATATTTCCGATGTGCTATTACGACTATATAGGGATAAATTCAAAAAAAAAAAAAAAAATTAATTAAATTTTAATAAAACTTTTGAATTATTTAAAGAAAAGGAATTTGGATAAATTTTTTATTACGGTTGAGCTCTATTCAATAAATATTTTAAAAAGTTGATTATTCGAACTATTTTTAGAAATATTATATTAAACAACGCAATCAATCCAATAAATTCTTCAATGGGTAGAATAAATAACATTGAATGTAATTGAAAAAAAAATTTGGCTTTAATGCGTGAATAAAATGTATTTAACATCGAATTTATTCTTAGAAAGAAAAAAATTAAATAAAATGTATATTATAAGAAATAATTCACATCATCTATGTTAAAGTATTTGAATAATTGTTAATATTTTGTATATCATTAATGCGACGTTTAACGATTTCAAACATTTAAAATAAAACAACGAAAAATGAAAAAGAAAAAAATACCGCGTATACCTTGGCGCGAGAGAGTAAAAAAAAAAATTCGTCATCGTAGACCCATTCGGATAAAATCGCCGTTCTATCGTTTGACCGTATACGAAATATAAAGCTACCGAATGGAAATAAGGAGAGGGAGAAGGTCGTTATTAATGGATTTTCTCGGGCGTGAAAATCCGCGACCGCCGCCGTAATCATTACCGGTGCGCGCAGACATTTCATTTCGACGTTTTTACGTAACATAATACGCGCGACTTTATGTGAAAGGGACTTTACTCGTTTGATCTCTTCTCTCGTAATAGTCGTCGTTCGGGTTTGTTCGCTGATTGGCGTCGTTTGTAATCCCCTGTTGATATTTCAGTCGTTATCGAGGTTACTTAGTACTTATACATATATGTATACCTTCGAAAACTTTTTTTATTTCGTTGGATTTTATTTATCGTGAATTTATGAACTGATTTTATTTGGGTTTATTAATTTTTATTATGGTTTTTATCTATTTTTATTGGTGGTTGAAATAATATTACTGTAATAACATTAGAAATTATAATAGAAATATTGTATTAATAAACTAGACTTAGATGGATAAATTATTATGCAGATTTATATATCACTAGATAGTCTCTTCATAATTTATTAATAAATAGTAACATAAGTTTATATTATTACTTGACATTAATTTTTAAGAAAACTAAAATAAAAAAATTTAAGCATACATACTCGTATTTCGATGACAATTACAAATGTTTAAATAATAAATAATAAAAGTTTTGCTTTTTACACTTAATTGCAAAAATAAATTTCAATCTTTACACTCTTTATCTTCTAAAATCATAATTTTAATTCCCCATATAAAACGCATTAAAATATTCCAGTACATAGTGGTGGCATACGCTATACAAGACATAACCCACCTACTCGAAAACGAAGACATCTTCCGACAGTTTTCTCCGTTCATGAGCAACAGCGGTAGCTCCTCAAGACGTTACAAAGGCACAAGAGCTCACTCGCACGCTCGGGAAATTTAACTTCGAGTCTTACCTCAAGGCTGTTTGATTCGCAAGAACGATAGAGCGCGAGTATTAGTAGTAGTAGTAGTAGTTCCGTGGTTGCGAAGATTCCGCGATCGAATTCGTAGTTGTTTGCAAGAGCTAAAAAGAAAGTAAAATGTTTCTTACTGTGCGTCAGTCGTACAGAGAGAGCTTTTAGAATTCGCTTGAAATGCGTAAGTTTGCATAGGTCACTTTAATGGAAATGATAAGTTTGTTGATTTATTCTCTCTTCAATGATAAAATTTTAAAAATGTTTTTTGATAAAAATAATCTTTTGATGCATGCATACACACACTATTATTTATTTATTTATTTATTTATTTATTTATTTATTTATTTATTTATTTATATATATATTTTTTTTTGTTAAAAATTTTGAAATTTTACGAGTAACAAATTCAAAAACACTTAAAATCACTGGAAGAAAATCAACTCGACGAGAGGAAAGAGCTAAAGTTTATTTTACCAAAGCTAAAATACATCCACAGACTGAAAATACTTTATAAAGATTCTCGTTAAATTCGTTTTTGTCCAATTTTATTTTTTCTCAAATATGTACTCAAGTATATTAAAAATTTGTACTTTCCTTTGAAGAAAAAAAGATTTTAAAATAAATTTTAAAAAAGATGAATAAACTTGCTTTAACATTTACTAAAAATGGTAAAATTTATATTTTGTCGTAATACTATTTACTTATATATTTAAAATAAGAAATTGAAAAAACTTTCAATTTTCTTTCTTAGTAAAAGAAACTTTTTTTCTAAATTTTATAAATATTACAACATTTTTTTAAATATTTTATTTATATTTATTACAGGTATAGTTTAAATACACGCGTATGCATTTTAATTTATTATATAAACATATACAAATTATTTAACTAAAATTAACGTTAAATTTATATAATGCATATTCAAATACAATATTAATTTATAATATATTTATGCATTTAATGCAGATGCACTAAAGTATTAATTTATTTACAATTACTAAAGTATTTATTTATATTTATTCATTAAGCGAAAAATAGATGAATGAATAAAATCCGAAATACCGACGTAATAATTATATAAATCGCTATTTTATTCACAATATTTATTTAATTAAATTAAACAACCTCTCAACTCTCAAGCACATATTATACTCGTACTTCATTATTTGTTACAACCGCATTAAAATCCAAAATCAAAAACACGTAGACCTGAGGTGTAATATTTTTCAATCTGTCATAGTTAAAGCGTTATTCGTAGATTTCACACATACGCGAACCCAGAGAAATACACTTGTCGAGGCATAAAGCCGAGATAGAAATAGAGAGAAAGAGAGAGATAGAGAGAGAGAGAGAGAAACGGTTGAATAAATGAGCGGCTTCTATCCGGGGCTTTTGTATGCAGAGCAAACAGAGTCGCCTCGTGGAAGCGTCTTTTGTCGTCTAGTTCTACACGTGCGCATCTACGAGAGAGAGAGAGAGATAAAGAGAGAGAGAGAGATAGCCGATGAGTCGCTTTTAAAAGAGCCGTGGGATTCAAATTAGCGCGCGTAAATAAACGAAAACCACTCGGATGCGTCTCGTCCAGTCTCGGCTTCTCCCTCTCACCCTCGACATCTCTCTTTTTCTATGCAAGGACTTTCAGACAACTTCACCGTTTATATGAAAATTTTAAAAGTTTTTCTTTGCCGAGGCTTGGGAATAATTCATTGGATTGTGGAATTTTTTCAAACCGAGAATTTTTATAGATATTTTTATGTGTATTAAATTTTCCATTAACATTGCGTAACAAACATTTAAAAAATTTAATATTTTTTAGTATTTTTTTTATATATTATTTCATACAGTCGTCTTAGGTAAGAATTAATTTTATGTTATTTTACGATATTTAAATTGTGACGTATTATACAAAAAATTATTACTTGCCAGTAATAATTTATTTTATTAAAAATTTTGATTTTTAATATTAGTGTATCCCAACATAAATATATTTCATTCTTATTTAACAAACAAACAAAATTTACGATGAAATTTAAATTACGCGTTTTCTAATTATAATTAATTATGCAGAAACTATGCGTAAAGTTCACTTGTTTCATTTCAAATATTAATTAATATAATTAATTATTGCACAATTCAATTATATGAGTTCTTTGGGAAAACAAAGATCAGCGCGATTGTTGACGTAAAAAATAATTTAATATACAGCACATACCAGTGGGAGCATGAAATATAATCAAATATGCGCATTTAATAATTTCGAATTTAAATAAAAGATGAATAAAAATTTTACATAAAAATAAAATCAAACGCGAATCTTATAAAATGTTATAATTTTCCCGACAAGATAATCGAAATGTCTACCGCATGAAAAACTTAAAAGCCCAATAATTCGCCAATAGCTTTACGCGGGATATAAATATGCGCATCAAATACATGACACAGGATATCACGCAGTTTCCGCCCGTACGAGAAAAATATATAGCTCGGACGAGATACGCGAAAGTACCCCGTAAATTCAAGTCCATTCTTAGGTCGGTTACTTAAACGCGCGCCTATCAGCAATCCGGATACGTCGAAGAACGAAATTATACAGCTCGAGATATATACAACACGGCTATTGCAAGCTTTTAATTAATTCGGCCGTTCCCATATTTGTATATACCCGTACTTATCTTCAATTCCGAACCATCGGCGTGCATTGAACCGACCGTTATTTTAATTTCCTGTCTCGCATTTACCTAATATCACACACACACGCGCGCGCTCGCGCAGAGTTATTTCTTTCGTATACTTGCGAATTTTTCTTATATCCTTCGGCCGTGTCCTAAGCATAATAAATTTCATCGCGTCGACATTTCTTTCTCTTTTTTCTTTCCACTATTTCAACCACTTTTCCCCATTTTTGTTTATCTTCTCCCAATATAGAGAGCCCCTTCCTTATCTTTCTTCAATTTTCTACTTTTTTTTTCTGTGACTCACCAAGTTTTCGGTAGTTTTCTTCGCGTTTTTCTTCTCTCTCTCTCTCTCTCTCTCTCTCACGTCCCTTTAGTCACTCCGTTATCTACTTGTAAAACTTCACATTTATATTTTATCTTTTCGTTTGCCTCGCGCTGAGTTGAATGTTTCTGCAACAGAATGAAAATTTAAATTTTTATAATTCTGAATGAAAAATAATGTTACGTCGGCTCTGTCAAGCAAACGCGACTATTTAAAATATATTTTGATATTTCGAGCCTAGACTTTTACGTTTAATAACTAGGGATCGTTTGCCCGCCTGACTCGATTTTTTCTTTTTGTAATTTAATTGTGGTGAGGCGAAAGAAGAATAATTTTAGGATTGAATCACTTCTGCTCCACGAGTTTGAAGCTGAAGTGATTCGGAGAAGGTTTTTGAGTGTCCGCAATCCACGTAATTAAACCTAGCGAACGCTCGGTTGATAGTGAGAGTGAGACAAATAGAAAAGATCTAGAAAATATTAATGTAATTTTAAAAGACGCTTATTCTTTATTTTTTCTGTTTACCGTGAGAAGAGAGATGCGCGTGAGAACCTTGACATTGACGATAACACTTGAAGACATGTATGAAGTTTGGATTTGACGAATTTGGAGATTGAATTTGATTAAAAAGATCTTGAGTGATGAATTTGAATTTGAATTAGATTTTGAATTTTGAGATTTAAGAACAATGTTGAGGTCCTCGTCTTTAAGGAAGCAACGAGTCCTGACTCTCTGTCTGCCGTTCACCTCGCACTTAGGTAATAAAATATTCCACCAACAAAGCAGGAAGGAAAAGGGAGCAAGTGAGCAGGAAGAATAAGGAAAAATTTCAGAAAAAGGAGAAAAAGTGGAAGAAAAAGAATGACAGAAAGAAGGAAGCAGAAAAATGAGCGAAGGAAGGAAGAAGAGAGCGAAGAGAGGGTCTCTCCACTCCTCTTTTATCTGCTCGCTTTGGTTGGCGAGCAAGCGAGGTTCGAAAGGGCCAACATTGCAACAATGAATTTCGTATAAGACGATTTTTATTTTTAACGTTAAATTTTTCTTTTTTTTGCGTTTTAAAAGTATTATTCGTAAATCATATTATGTTTTTCTGGAAAAAACCAAAAAAAAAAGAAAAAATTCGGCAATTAAATAATGGATGGCAAACAAAATTATTTTAAATAAATTCACCGATAACTGTAATTAAGTAAATATTTTCTCTATAATAAAATGTTAATCCGACCATAAAATTAATAATAAGCTTTTAAAAGCTTAAAAAATTTCCCTATAGTATTTACTTTTCTTTTGTATTTTTCATCCTAATTTATTCATCTTATGCTTACGCAATTTCTTTCCCTCTTTGCGTATTTGCATATAATTTACAGCTATTATATTTACTCACAATCGTTCTCCCATTCTCTCACGCCAAGTACGAGCTGTTTACTCCCGGCACGCGCTTGCACTCCTCGGTGTCATATCCATGATCTATCTCTTACCCTTACCTCAACGACTTTCCGATAATGGATATTTTCGGTATAGTAAAGTTTTCATAATTCAAAAGTGATTTTTCCTCGCTGGCTTTGCGCAACTAAAATAAGTCGAACTTTTCTCGAAGAGAAAGATGTGCGTTAGTGGAAAATCTACGTTTGTCTCTCCCCCATCTTCTACTATTTCTCTTCTTTTTTACTTTTTCAATCGTTCTTTGGTGGTTAATGTGGTTGGAAATCAGATTCACCATTGGCGTCGCGCGACTAGGATGAAAAATTTTTCTCAAAACAGCTTAATAACGCGAATCTCTTCGCCCTTAACTGTAAAAGTTTTCGCGCTTTCTTAGCTCGAAAGATTTAAGTTACAAAGTGCCGGATTGCAGATACTTTGATTTAACGTATTTCGAATGCTTGTGAAAGGATTGAAAATATGTTTCTTTATTTTTACATAAATGCGGTAAATGAAAATTTAATAAAAAAAAAAATACTCTGATTTTTATTATACAAACAAGGTAAATTATTAATCATCCACGTAAATTCATCTTTAATTCTTTTTCTTATATATACCATAAAACTATTATTTAAGTTTATTATGATTAACTTTTACCATTGTAAAAACTAATGGAATGAATAAAAAAAAAAAAAACATTTTTTTCAACGTTTGTACTATTATACATCTCTACAACAACAATAAAGATAAAAAATTAGCATATTCTAAAAGCGACTTATCTTAATCTTCACGCATCACTAAAACCATAAAAACAGTAAAAAAAAAAAAAAAAAAAACGAATAATAGCGATGTAACCCGCAGGTAAAACTTTCACACGTACACCTATACTCACCGTAGCTCGCACGCTTGGACGTGAGAGAAAGAGAGAGAGAGAGAGAAACAGAGACGGAGAGGCATTTCTCTTAGTTAAGAGAGAAAATGAGCGTCCGAAAAGCCAATAACCATAAAAAACAAAGCGAACGCAGTCCCGACTCGAGCGCGCATCATCCTTAAAAGTCGCTATGTGCTGGAGAAGCTATTTGTTTACACGCGCACGAGACGCGCAAGTGGGAGTCAAACGTGAATGTACGCGTATATATATATATATATATATATATATATATACACGCATATGCCCCGTCAGTTTTTCTTTTTTACGTACACGCGCCTCTCTTATTCTCTTCGCCACGCGACCCGCCTCTTTCTCTCTCTCTCTCTCTCTCTCTCTCTCTCTCTTTCTCTTTTTCTTTTTTTCATTTGCTTCTTTCTGTAAGCGTGTATATGCGTTGTTTTCGATATATATACATATATATATATATATATATATATATATATATATATTCGCTTTATTGTGTAGGACGTGTATGTGCGTCGTATGGATAGGAGAGAGTGAGAACCACCTCGCCCACGTGTAGGTCACACCCGTTTGATTATGCGTCGGAGAGATGCGAGTATCTTGTCTTCCTTTTACTTCCTCGGCTTATTCTTATTCTTTTTTTACTTGGGCTTGTTTGTATCCGTTATTTTGCTTGAGCTTTGAGTTCTCATATGATACTTCGTTTCTTCGCGAGTACGTTGTATTCAACTCTGTCTCTTTTTCCTTTATACTCGCTCTTTGTCTTTGGCTTTTATATCTTATTCCTTTCCCCTTTTGCCTTTTGTTATTACACCGGCTAAAGGAGTTTTTCTTCGATGTAACCGAGTTTTCCTCCGTTTAAAAAGAAGTTAATTAAAGTTAAGTTTTCTTTCTTTTTTCGCAACATTCTTGATGTATAATTCTTTACAAAGTAATTGCATACTTTTTAGCGATTATTATAATTGATACTACCTTCATTATTGTTTTTAAATTACTTGTTTTGTTCTTTTTAATTTATTATTCAATATATCGAGTTAAAAAATATATTTGAATATTTTCATAACGTATTTAAAAAATATGTCACTATATCTTAAATTTTGTTAATACTGTACTATCAATATTAGTTTTTCAATAACACAGAAAAAAATCTAGTTCTTATAATTTTTTTTTTTTTTTTTTTTTTTTTTTTTTTAAATTAAAGAAGTAAAACAAATTTTGTTTAGGATGACAATAATTTTTGCATATAACACGTACGTTTAAGTTTTTAAATCCGTTATTTATTTTGAAGAGAACGACACATTTTTTTCAACTAATATTGGGCAATGCAAACTAAAAAAAGTAAAAAAGTTTTAAATTAAAGCTAAATAATCAAACTACAATATTCTTATGATGATGTACTAACAAAACCTTTAATAAGTTCATAAATGCTTTTAGAATCAGAAAAAAATTTCGAAAATTTTTGTTTTAATTATAACGTGACATTAGTTGAATAAAATTTTACAAAAAAAAAATTTATGATTTCAAGTGTTTAAACATATTTTTCTTTCTTAATGTTCTACTGTTACTTTTCATGAAATAACAGTATTTTAAAAATCGTTGGATAATTTTGGAAAATTTTATTTTTGTTGAACAGTATCCTATAGTACTCAACCCGCTTGTGAAAATCTTTTTTTTTTTTTTTTTGTTTATTTAATTTTTAAAAAACATATTTTTGACGATAATATTCTTTAATAAATATCCAAAGAAGAAAAAAAAAACAAAAAAATTTAGAGTAGCTACTTTCTTAATACTTACAAAATCATAATTTACAATTTTAAAAAAATTGGTGACAGTTGCGGTTGGCTGGATAAATTTTACTCTTGTAATCGTCGGCTTTGTTTCTTTCTTTTTTTTTTTTTTTTTTTTTTTATTATTCTTGGAGCGTTCTTAATACTCGAGGACTCCTTTAGAATGCATTAGCGTGAAGAAGCTCGGTCTTGACTGCGAGGAAACACGAGAACGTTAACTCTGAGGTATTACTAGATTATGTCTTTTCTTTTCTTTTCTTCGGTGCATTACGTAAAAAAAATGGATGTATCGTGTTAAAGCTGTGAAAGAAAAAGAAACTTCTTTTTCATTTTTTTTTTTTTTTTAAATGAAGTTTTTCATACGTATTCTGATAATTATATCGTTTCAGAATTTAATGTTTTATGAATCTTATGCTTTAAAAATAAATGTAGCTAAAGAAAATGATTTTAAAACGATTTCAGCCTAAAATTTCTCCTTAAACAAGTTTTTAAATATGGTTAAAAAATTTGAAATTCAAATCATCGTAGAAGCTGCTACGTTCTATAAGATAATTAAAAATGACTCAGCGGAAAAAATATTCTCCAAAGGGAAGGAAAAAAGCGAGAGAAAGAGAGAGAGAGAGAGAGAGGGGGGGAGAGAGAGAGCACTTAGCGGTAAGAAAAGGGCGCGTCATAATTTTTTATCGAATCCATCTATTCTCGATCATCATATTCGGTTTTGGATATGTTCGAATGTGTGCGCATATACACATACATGCTATTGATTAAGTCGCATCATGTCAACGAAATGCCCAGTTTGTGTAGCCGTAGGAACATTTAAGCTTGGAGAGTTGCCAGACTTTCGACGGGACATGCGACGGGGAGAGAGTCTTCGATCAGAAGTTCGCACCCCTTTGAGTATTTTTCTTCGCTTTGATTCGAGAGAAATTTTCCCTTTCGTTTGATTCACCAGATAGCTTGTTGACGTAAGGTTTATTCTTTTTACGAGCTCTCTACATCTTTTTATTTTATTCGCCTAGAATAACTAGAATCGATCTTTTTATGTAAACAACGTTTTATAAGATTTTACGAATTTACATTTCACTTCAAGTTTGTTTTGATACGTTTAATAATCTCAATTCATTATTTAACAGTTCTTACTGATATATTTTTTAAATAAATTCAAGACACGCTATAATACCTAGAAGCCAATCTACATTCTAAACACCGAGAATTTACATTATAATTTTTAAAAGAAATGTTCACCCTATCATCGGATTTTTTAAAATTCTTCCGAGTAAATACGCCGTAGAAGGAGAGCGGCAATAGCATAAAAGCCACGCGCGAAAATCCAACGATTTATACCGTCTCGACTATGTTATAAGCGAGAGAGAATCGCACGAAGACTCACCGTTGCACTTTCCTCGGAGCCCTTGGGTCGTTGCCAGAGGAAGTAACGTTGATAAATTTATATTCGCCTGGCTCAATCCGGCCTTGCCGTAGACAGAGATAGAAAGATAGATAGAAAAAGAGAAAAAGAGAGAGAGAGAGAGAGAAAGAAAGTTTTTCGCTATAGCGCGTCAATCCCTCCGCTCGTGCAAGTTCGCGGGTATTTGCTTCGAAATGAGGAAATAGAAAAAGTTCCTTTCCGTGATTCCTCTAATCGATTTTGTGTCTATATTTGTTTGCACGCGAGTGCTCGACCGAGATGAAAAAAAAAAAGAAAAAAAGAAGGAGGCTAGGTTTCGAATGGCATCGCATGTTGATACTTGACGATTCAAGTATCAATTTTAATTGTTTTTTTTTCAGTTTGAAAAGATTTTTCAATTATATTTTACGTAACTTAATATTGAATTTGGTTTTGCGATCCTGTATAAAGGTCTTTGAATATTTTATTTACATTTCAAGCTAAAGATAGTAATAATTAATTAACACTAATTATACAAATTTTTAACCATTTCAATTGTTTTAACCTTTTATTCCGTTAAACATTTTACGTTTTTAAATAGAATAAATTATTGTATTACAATTTTTTATTGTATTCATTGAAACTTTTATAGCAACATAAAAATTTCATATTAATTTAATTAACGAAAAAGTACAAAAAAAAAAAATGTTCTCAAAGTTTACAAAATTTTTTATATAGATAAATAGGAAGGAAAATAAAATGCACTGAAACACGTACATATAATTAAATACATTTTTCTATTCGATTTAGACAAAACTTTATCAACAATTTTTAACTCTCCCCTTTAAACGTTAACTTTAAAAATTTTTATATGCCTTCCAGTTGGAGAAAATTACTTTTACCGCACCACAGCCCGTTAAGTTTATTACCGGTAATAGGTACTTGAATGTCACGAGCTTTCGCGAATGCGCCATATAAGATGTGTACACATAATTTTCGCGGCGAATGTATCGCATAATTTTTACTCTCTTGGGTCGCTTTACACACGTACTTCGCATGCTTTACGCGAAAAATTTAATCGAATTCCACTTACGTAGATAGAAAATAGTAAACTCAGTCTTGAAATTAATGATATATATATATATATATATATATATATACGCATGTGTATAAGTTTATATTTATATAGATAAAATCTATTCTTTGAAAAAATAAATCTAACAAAACGTTCTCTTAAACGTTGTGCGCAGGACAATGACAAGGTGACAACGTGGTACGGCAGCAAGCGGAAGTCCCAGCACAGCGAGCAGCAGCAGCAGCAGCAGCAACAATCGCACGAGCCCGAGTTGCCGGCGGCAGCGAGACACGTTGCCGGTAAAATGGCCAAAGGCGCGGAAAGATTACCGGGGACTAACACGAGGATAAGGACGCGCGACGACGGCTGCTGCTCCGTCAATTTTCTTAAATACGTCCTTCACATTTACAACGTCGTCCTCTTTGTAAGTACATATGTATGTATTAGTACATACATACATACATACATACATACATACATACATACATACATACATACATACATACATACATACATACATACATACATACATACATACATACATACATACATACATACATACATACATACATACATACATACATACATACACACTCTTGTATCACCTTCTTTTCAGTTTTTTTATTCCTCTTTTATATCCCCCTTACTTTTACACCGCACACGTACTCTTCGAACCATTAGACTCGGCACGTGGACTTTACCTGCACGGTAAAGTGCAAAACGAGTGCCACTTAGCCCTAACTCGTTTTTCGTTCTCTCTCCCCCCCCCCTCCACCATCTTACTTACACCTCGCCTCTTTTCCCGAGGGTTTTAATCTCAAAAGTCGAGAAGTTAGCGCGAGAAATGCGACGAAGCGTCTTTAAACGTTCGCCGACCAAATGGATAGGAGACTCGGAGAAGCTAAAGAGGTTGAACTTACTTTTTATACGTGGGCGTATGATAAAAGTAAAACCATAAGGGAGATCGTATACATCGAGTTAGGCGAGTGAAATTTTAAATGATATAGTTATTTTATAAAAAGTTGATACATTTTTTTTTACTCGATATCTCAAATAGGTGAAAATAGTATTATAAGAAAAAATAAATAAATAAATAAATAAATTGAAGAAAGAAGTAAAAATATTTCAAAAGTAATACTCAATATTTACCCGCTAAAAATTTACTAAATAAATAGTATCAAGTAGTTTATCAATTAATAGTTTGAATAATATTTAAAATAAAGACATTTTTTAAGACTTTTAGTAACTTACTCTAAAGTTTCTTTTTAGTACAACTTTTTCGCTTAGGATAAACTGATAAAAATTTTCATCTCGACTCTATATCGAAAAAAATAAAAAAAATATTAACCAAGCGGAAATAATTTCAATTTGCACAATGAGCATCAAGTACTACTATATAAAACTTTAAAAAACAACATCGAGGAAATGGAAAGAAAATTCGTTAATTTCGCTCAAGCCATTCGTACGCTCAAAGTGCGCATTTTAAAATCAAACAGCGGCGCTCTCGCCACATCGCGAGTAAAAAAGCCATGAAAAGCCCTCGAGAGAGAATTGTGGGAATATATACGAAAGGGAGTATAACGAAAAAGAAAGTACTTAACAGAGAGAGAGAGAGAGAGAGTGAGAGAGAGAGAGAATGGCAGGAGGAGGGGAAGGGAAAAGACAGAAAAAAAATAAATTTTGTAATGGCTGCGCAGTTATCCCTTTCATTCTTTATAAGGTTGAAAAATTACATTGGCACATCGTATGCATATATATATATATATATACGGTAACGGGTAGCCACTATTTCGTAATGCGACGTTAATGAACATTGCGAAGAGAGCCGCGGTGGCAGCAGCTCACTGTCTCACAAAGTCGCGGGCTCCGTTCGTTGCATAAACATGCCGACTTTCTTGCTTTCCCTCTCTATCTCTCTCTCTCTCTCTCTTTCTCTCTCTTTATGTTCGTTGTACTCGCGGTCTTGTCCTTTCTTTGTCTTTTTCCGTCTCCTTGTTGAGAGACTCGATTATTCCTCGCACATCTCAAGGGCTTTCGGCGGCAACATCCCTGCACACGAGGAAATTTCTCCTTTCGTCGTTGACTTTTCGTATCTCAATGAGACTCCTGTCTCTTTTCTCTGCCTTACTTTTAATATATTTCTTTCGCTTTTTTATTCCATTGACTTTATCCCCTCTTTCTTCTTCTCTCCTTTTTTTATATACTTTACTCTTATTTCTTTCGCTTCTACCGTGGGACTCCTCGGTAATTTTTCTCTCGCTGTTCTTTTGCTTTTCTTTCTCTCTTTCTCTCTCTCTCTCTCTCTCTCTCTCTCTCTCTCTCTATCTCTCTATTTCTCTCTTGCTACTATTCCATTTTCTCATTTTAATGTTAGTAATTTTTTCTCGTTTATCCTTTTACACTATTGTGCGGGAATTATTCCTATTTTTGCTGCTGTTTTTTTTGGTCTTGCGCTTTCTTTTTTTACATCGACTTCTTTTTAAAAAACCTTTAGTTTACTACTTTAGTTTATTTTAGTTTAATATTAATCATTACTGAAAAATATCGCTATTTTCATCATAAATTTACATATATTGCACATTTACAAAAAAAAAGAGTCCCTTTAAAATTTACACGTTCCTGAGACATTGTGTTTGGTACATTTTTTTTTACATCGCGAAATTTTTAATCTCGAATAATTAATTTTTAACGATTGAAAAAATATACGTTTCCATTTTTAAGCGCTTTTCGTGATCTGATAAATTTAAAAGAAAATATAAATTATATTCATTAAAAAGTTTCAAACGTTTTACACTTTAGTTCAGCATAAATCAATCATATGACGATTTAAGCTGTTTCAGTACTTCTAGCGATAATCACTTCATTAAAGTTAACGTTGCATATTTTTCTTTATTATGGAAGATACATTACACTCGAAAGAAAACTGATTAATAAATGGTTTTAACTTTATTCCGAAATAAATCACAATATTGAAACGTCAAACTAAAACATTTTTTCGACGATATTCGTAATTATAAATATATCAGCTTACATTTTATAAATGATCAAAAATTTGCTATTGAAATATTTGTTGTCATCCATAAAAATTTATTTATGATAACATAAAAAATATCTGAGTTCAGCAAAACAATTATTTTACAAATATCGTCGTCTACATAAATATAATCTTTTCAACGGATATTTTTCGAGCAATAATAATTTTTTAAATAATTTTTCGATTTATAAACGATATCACTTAAAAAACAGAGAATAGTTCTCTCAACATTACTTTTGCATCTATTATCATTTCTTTCAAAAAGAATCCTCCAATTCCAAGACAATTACAAAAAAAAAAACCAAAAAAAAACAAAAAAAAAAAATTATTATATTCCCTTCCACGCTTTCTTCACGATTTCCGTCCTCCCTTTCTCATCCCGATCCTTCCGACCCGCATTCGTAATAAGCCCAACAAAATTCGCACCGACGATTATACATACAGTCGTAGAACCTCGTCGTCGCCACGCGATATTTCTCCTTGTTTTCCTACCTAACAGAGACACCGAGAGAGACGGAGCTTTACGAGTCGCAAGGACTACATCACGGGGAGGGAGGGGGGACGGGAGTTAGCTCTTTATTAGCATTTTATGCGACCTCGAGCTGAATAGGAAGACGGAGTAGCGCGCATAAATTTCGGCTTTTATTTTTTCCAATATCGATGACTTACATTTTCATACCAAAAATAATGGTGTGTCGTTGACTTTTTTAATATAAAGTTTTAAATTTTGCATTGCTTTTTTCTTCGCCAAACGTACTTTTTAATTTCACCAAGTATTTCTTTAAAAACGTATTTTGAAAATCTAATTAAAAAACGAAACGTAATAAAACGTGTACAACGATAAAAAAAAAAATATCGAATCGATTTATGGCCTTTGAAAGGTAAAAAAAAAAAAGGAAAAATCGGAAGCAATCGAGAAATGTAGAAATATAACATTTAGATAGATCATTTGAAATGGGTCTTGCTGGATGTGCAATTGCAGTCGAGAGAGCGAAAAGAAAAAAGAATACGTATATTGTACATTTTACGTGATGGGAATAGCTATGGAACAATAATGTTTCTTGATACATAATTTATTGGATGTGAAATGTTTCTCACGTGAAATGTAGCCGATGTTAAACTTGTATTGTACGTCGTATATCTAAAGGTACAACGGTTAAAAATAAAGAAACGCATCAAGTATATTGGCTTTTTTAAACTTATCGTTATTCCATTGTTTAAATTAAAATCTTTTTGATAAATTGATAACAAACATTACGTACGATTGAGAAGCGCGTAATATTAATATTCAGATTCATTTCATTAAAAATTGATACAGTTTTTTTTATGCTTATCAATATTTTCTTCATAGGAATTTAATTTAATTCTGAGACTTTTGGCAAAGTAACGCGACGAAGAATGTCAAACATTCGTTGTTTTTCGTTAAAGCAAAAAAATTTTTTTTTTTTTTTTTTTGTTTTTATCATAGATTCTTAAGCTTTCTAATTCCATAAAAGTTGGAAAGTATGCGGAATAAAAGTCGTGACGATATAAACCAACATAGTTTGAGAAGTTAAAGTGTCTTGTTAAAATGCTTTTCTCCCTTGGATAAAAGCCTATGTATACTAAAACTATTTACTGCCGCGTTGAGCAAAAATTTTCATTAAATTTTCATTCAAATTTTCGCAAGTTATTACGCGATCTTCCTTTCTTTCTTTCCTTTTTTGTTTCTTTTTTTTTTTTATAAAATATCATATTCATCTTTTCATAAAACATATAAATTTCTTTTTAATTTCTTTAGTTTTAAATTGGAATAGAAATTATATAAAAGTTTTAATTAAAACAAATTCGTTCGCTTTAGATAAAAGAAAAATTTTAATAAAATTACGCTATTTAATTAAATTATACCGTTCTCTTAAAAATTAATGAAAGATGCAAATAAGAGATGAACAAAGTAAACGGCAAATTGTACAAAAGCGAAACGAAAATAAATTTAACGAAAGAAAATGAAACAAATGCATAATTCTTAAAGAAAAGAAAAAGAGAAATAGTCGCGGGCTAACCAAAGCGGATAATTCATTCAAACAAAAAGAAAGCAGGCAAAGATTTTAGTCCATCCAAAGAACCGAGCCAAACGTAATAGAAGAAGCGAAAAAAGATATAAAACAAAGAAAAAAAAAAAAACAAAGATGCGCGCGACGAAACAACAAAGAAACGTCGAGAGACTACACGGTAACGCCTGGAGGTAAAAAACGAAGAAGGGAGAAAAGTCTATGCGGAAAGAAAAAAGAGAGAAAAAAAAAAAAAAAGAAAAAGACAACGGGAAATAGTAAGCGCCCAAAGAATGGTGGTGAGGAGGGGAGGGGGGAGAGTGAAGATTAAGAAAAGAAACGGCAGGAGATAAAAACCGGCGCGCCGTGACGGCACGAGGACGGAAGCTCTCCCTGGTGCCGCGCGATAATTCAGGTTTAATGTCAACGACGCCGTGGCCTTCTCTCGGGCATCTTCCGCGCAGTCTCAACCTGGTGAGAAGCGCGAAATGAGAGAGAGAGAGAGAGAAAGAGAGAGAGAGAGAGAGAGAGCAAGCGACCCCTAATTTCTGATCTTTCTCGTGCTAACTGTAAGCGCGCCATTATCGCACGCTTTTAGAAACTAAGAGAAAGAGAGGAGATGCTTAGCGTAAACGATAAACCGCGTTCGTTCGCACATTTTTCGTGAACGTTTTTTTTTTTCCGCGTGCGCGGATGTCGTCGTCGCAGTTTGTTTTTTTTTTTCTGAAGGCTTTATATGCGCGTGCTTAACAATGCGCATTTATGAGTAAGACGCTCGAGAGAGAAGAATGAGAACAATCAAGATGCAAATTTGGAAGGATGATAATTTGTTCCCCGACTGTCTTCGAGCTTTTGTATCGATATTTTGGGGGGTTTTTTTTTTTTTTTTTGTTTTTTAGATTGTTAGAGTGCGCAAATTTTTGGGTTTTACGTTTTTTTTTTTCGTCTTACGAGTGACTGACTACTTACCATTTTTATTTTTCTCTCAACTTGGAATGATATTTAAATAAACTTAATTTTATAAATTTTTGTTTTATTATGTATAAATTTTGCTTTAAATTATTCTAAAAAAAAAAAAAAAAAATTCTCTAGTTTTATTAAACATCTGCTGGTTCGAATCAAATTTCATTCTAATGAGGCAAAGTCTATTTAATTTTCAAAATTTTCATTTTAAAGTATCACTAACGTACGAGACTCGGCAAATATTGAAGTCTTGATTTATAAGTTCTGTCTTTCCCTTTCTCGCAAAAAACCAGTCTGTCGTAAAAAGAAACTAAATAAATAAATAAAACGTGACACAGACCTATCGCGCGCGACTTCATTATATCCGACACACAGAAGAAGTCCTTAAAAGACGAAATTTTACAATTACCAAACTCCCAAACAGAGAGCGAGCCTTCTTTACGGGCTTTTGTTACTTTTAATTACTGAAAAATAAGAAGAAAAACAAATAAAAATAACGCACGCTCCTCTTGCATTTCGCCAAAAAAAAAAAAAAAAAAAAAAAAAAAGGATACATTGAAAGAGCGAGGAACCATCCAGTCCAATTATGAGGGAACTTGCTTACGTTCACCTTACCTGCACCCCCGTCAATTATACTTCGAAAAGCCCTTACCTTTCATCTCTCTCAATCCTCTCTCTCTCTCTCATCTTAGCATCTTTCCAAACAGTCCATTCGCTCTCATAAAAGACTTCTTCCTTCGAAATGCTCTCGCGAGTTCACCTGGCCTAACTACTCCCCGTTGAAACGTCGCGGTGTATCGGGAGCCAGAAAAACTTAATTAAAAGCCAACAAAAAGCCCGACCAAATGACGCGAGAGCGAGGAGGACTGAAACGCCGCGCAAAAAGAAGCGAGAGTAATGCGCGCACGCGCCCGTGCTCGTATTCTCACGAGACCATAAATTCGCGTCTCTCTCGCGAACTCCTCATTAACCGTCGGTACGAAATCTTTTCCGAGTCTTCGGTCCTTGTTATGTACACAACAGATCAATCTATATATATGTGTGTGTGTGTGTGTGTGTATATATATATTCTTATCTTCCTTCTTTACTACTCTTCGTCGGTTTGAGATAACTTTTTTTAAGTATAGGCCCGTGCTAAAATTTCGATACGCTGCTCTGTGGGTGAACTTGAAATGGCTTCGGTTTTTAACGACTGATAAAAAGTGTAACTGCTCGAATGATTGTTATACATCTGAGAGAAAATTGTTAATTACAAATAAAAATGGAGAGAAAATAAATTTTTTTTTCATTTTATGTTATTATAAATAGAGTAAATATTTAATATTCAAACTGCTTTTATCATTTAATTTTTCTTTCGTACAATATTCATTGAATAAAAATATTAATCTACGAACCTTAATTTTATTAGTAAAATTGAAGAAAATTTATAAAAAGGATCATTTGAATCAATAGATAATTTTAATTACGTATTTAAAGCTCATACTCGTACTATAATTATTCAGAAATCGTAACGATTAATTAAAATTATAATTTTTTATAACCAATAATTATTGATGATTAAAAATAAAATTTAATTTATATTAACAATTGAAAAAAAAAAAATATGTTTTTTAGATTATACTTTATTGTAGTACGTAATTAATGTGTTTTATTTATTTATACGATAAAAGTTACAATTATTTAATTATTCATTTAATTAAAATAACGTACGCAATGGATTGATTTAATCATAAATTGATTTCTAAAAATTTTCGTAATAAATAAAAGAAGTCAACATTATAGTACGTATATGGTAAATTGGTAACGTACCGATACCGTATCAATTCCCTATTGTATTAACCATCTAATCTCTTTTGATGGTACATCGGTAATCAGCGCTCGTCCAACATTGACCCTAAACAATTAACTTTTCGCGAACAAAACAAAAGAAAAAAAGAGCATCGTATATACATGGGTCAAAGGGCGAAAGAACCAAGCGGCGTATTAGCCGTCGTTTATCGGCTTAATCGCGCCTCGTCACCGCCCAATAAACGAGCCGATAATGGCAACAATGAGTGAGAAGCAGCGCCGCAAGAAGAACGGTGTATTATTTGTGTGTGTTAGTGTGTGTGTGCGCGCGCGCGCGCAATACGTAAATAAACACACAGGCTCCCACAACGAACAATGCGATGAAACAATGCGACGGCAATGTGTGTGTGTGTGTATGCTCGAGCGCGATGCGTTTAACATCGAAGTTTCCGGGACGACGCGTTAATTGTCGCGATGCCGTCGACACGCCGATGAGTTTTAGTTTGGACGCCGTGGGATGCTCGGGTTGCGAGAATTCGCGCTGATAATGTTTGAATACTACCTTGACAATCGTGTCTTTATTCGGATATATTTGTTTCAAGTGCAAAGTGAATTCGGACTTTAGAAGGATATTATCGCTTGATGGAAATTGATGGGAATTGTTGCTCGATTTTGAATCGAATTCTCAATTAATATAAAATATAAAAATATTGAGTAACATATCGATAAACGAAGATTTTTAATTAAAAAAAAAAAATTAATTATTAATTGTTTGTAATGTAAAACTAAAATTACTTTTTTTATTAAATTTTAATGATTTTAATGATTATGTTATGATGAAAATAAATAATTTTTTTATTATTTTTTAATGATTTTCATGTCTGTGAAAACACTATTTTATAAATTAATTAAAGTATTTTGTTTAAAATTTTTAAATTATCTGATGTAACATTATTATTAAAACTATACTATTGAATTATACCGACATCATATGTATTACTTTATAGAACTACATTATTAAACTTCATAGTGATTGAATAAATTATTTAATATAAAATGAAGTTAATAAAGTTAAAAATTTTTAAATTTTATAATTTTAAATTAAATTTATATCATAATTTTCATTAAAAAATTTTGAACATTTAACAATGACAATGTATAAAATCTAATATAATCTTTAACAAAAAAAGTCAAGCGGAGCTTTAAAATTAATATGCGCATACCTCACAATCGCACATCCCATCAAACTCAGCGTCGACGAAGATTTCACGTTTAATAGCCTTTGACATATCGCGAATCTCTAATTCATAATAAACGCATTCGCAATCGCGCGATATATCTTGCGCGAAAGCGAGGGAAATTTTCCTGTATTATATAGCGCCGTTAATTTCGCGAAATTTTGCGCAAATCCGCCTATTAAAATCCCCGTCTGTCCGTCCGTCCGGAAAACCAAAGTTAATTTTATTTCGATTACGTTATTAGTGCGCTCGGTAATATCGAAGGGGAGATTATCAAAAATTTAAATTTTTTTCGTGTCTCGCTGTGATTTTTGAGATTATTTGTTCATTAAAACACGCTATTGTTTTCTTCCACGGCCTTTGTAAATGTTAATTAGCTTTCCGCGAGATCGTTAAAAAACAATATCAGCTTTCTTTTCTACCTTGTAATTAAGTTTTAATTTAAGGATCGTTTTATGATACTCGAGCTACTAAATTTAAAATCACGAAAAAATAAATAAATAAATAAATAAATAATTAAAAAATATCAGCCAGCTTTTTGAGCAATTTTGTAAATCGTGATTTTTATATTATTTATTGTACGGTAAAAACTTGTTATATACTTTATGTAAAAAAAAATTTTGTTTAAACAATTTCTAGTCGACAATAAACTTAGAAATAATGTAGTTTTTATTCGTATAATTTTACCATATGAAAATTATAAGTTTGTACATTTTTTGAATGCAAAATATTATTTAATAATTACATTTGTTTTTCTGCATTCATATTGTTAGGTACAATTCATATGTACCTTGAATCTCAACGAATAACTAAAAGGTTAAATTTTACCGTAGATCTGATCTTTGCCTCAAAGCATACGTTAGTATAATCGCGTATATTTGATAAATTACGTTAAGAGCCGAAGGATCAAAAGCTAGCGTGAGAAAATCGTGTAAAATGAAATCGTTACCTTTTTAAAGCTTTAACTTAATAATACCTTGGAGATATTGGAGCAAGTCACGATAATTTAATCAGACTCGATTGCCTTTAACTCACTTGGCGTTTAAGTTAATTTTTTATGCTTTTAATTTTTGCCTCCGATTTTATTTAATTAAACGAATGAGAGAAGACATTTTTATATAAAATTAAAGGATAGAAAACCGAAGGAATAAAATAATAGTTGGCTTTACATTTAAATTAAATCGATAATGATAACAGCGAAGATCGCAATTTTTTTAATATGTATTTCACTGCAATTGTACAAACAATTCGAAAAAGATCAATCTCAAGTTTAAAAAATATGTATATAATGCTCGTATTGGGCGAATCGATCGAAAACTTTCGAGCCAACTTGAATAGCGGTCGAGTCAAGCTCCCCTAACGTTTCCAATGCGTATACTATCCGTATGTCGGAGCGAACGTTAGCGAGTCCGGCCAGCCATGCAAATCCCTTTTCGAGAGACTCATAGCAAACCGTTAGGGACTAAGACTCGCATAAACTCGCGAATATACGCGTAAGTGTACACCGGCAAACGTATATACATATTCGTATACGGCGACTTCCCGTGCAGTATATCCCCATATCCCATGGGAGGATCGAGTTCGATTAGCGTGTATTAGGGACCTCGTCACGCCTCTCGGGCGTTATATACCACACACATCGCGTCTATTTCTCTCATTCCCTAACAGGCAAATCGAATCCACATATATATACGCGTACGCTCGAACAAGTGCGAGCGACACCGTAACTACCGTAAACGTCCCTGGGATTTACGGGTGCGATATGTGCAGACCTCCGCGAGAGAGCACGAGAAAAAGCGATAGAAAGCGATAGAAAGAGAGAGAGAGAGAGAGAGAGAGAGAGAGAGAGAGAGAGAGAGAGAGAGAGCGAGCGTGAGAGGGACTGAATTATACCGAGATTACGTAGTCGACGTTTTTTATTAGCCTACATTGCTTCTTTTATATTGCCGTTGCTGTCTTTCCTGCGATCAGCGCGAGAACCATTTCGATTTCTGCGTAGGTGTGCAGAGAGTCTGGGCGGCGTGAGAGCTGACTTTCTACGTGTACGATTGTCGGTGATAAAAGTCCTTCCGTGCTCGGCTTTATTTTGCGCGATTTAAAATTAATTTTTATCGTTAAAATAAAAATTTAAATTCAAAATCGATTATTTATCTTTGAAGAACCGTATAATTTACAAGTTTTTACTTATTTGTCGTTAACAATTCGATTAAAATAAACATAAATTACATTTATATTAGGTTGCTGCAGATGAAATGGCCGATTTAGTAATAAATTTTTAAACAGCTGTAACTTTTTATAAAGACAATTTATTTAATCAAAATAGGTACCAATAGATGCAACACACTTTTCCCAACGAGATACAAGTACATTTATTCCAGTTTTGTAGAAGTCCGATTTTCTGGTTCGAAGAAACTCCTCGAAGGCATTTTTAACAGCAGCTTCATTATTAAATCTTTTTCCTGTCAAAAAGTAATCCAAATGTTTAAAGAAATGGTAATCTGTTGGTGAGAGGTCTGGTAAATATGGAGGGTGAGGAAGAGTCGCATAGCACAACTCGTTTAATTTTTGGACCGTTGTTTCTTCGTCGTTCTCGATACATGAGGTCGTGCGTTATCATGAAGCAGTATCACTCCATCCCTGTTGACAAGCCTAGGTCGTTGGACTATCAATTTCTGATGCATTTCATCCAGTCGAGCACAGTATTTCTCAGCATTGATGGTTTCGCCAGGTTGCTGGAACGAATAGTGGATAACTCCAACTACAGATCACCAAACAGTTAAACACCATTATTTTCTTTGGATGAAGGCTTGGTTTCGGCATTTGTCTTGGCGCTTCATCGGCATCTAGCCATTGGGCCGATCGATTGCGACGATTATCGTATAAAATCCATTTTTCATCGCAGGTCACAATTCGGTGCAAGAACGGTTCCTTTTTGTTGCGGGAGAGAAGAGAACTTGAAATCTCCATTCGACACGTCATGTTTTGCTCGGTAAGATCATGGATCGGAACCCATTTGTCAAGCTTTTTCACTTTTCCAAGTTGTTGCAAGTGGCGGCAAACTGTCGAATTGTGAACGCCTAATTTCTCGGCAAGATCCCTTATGGTTTGGCGGGGGTCAGACTCCACTAATGCACGCAGCTCGTCGTTATCGATCGATGGTCCTGGGTGTCCACGTGGCTCATTTCCAAGGTCCATATCTCCGGATCAAAATTTTTCGAACCACCGCCGAGTGGTTCGTTCGCTAACTGTATCAGGCCCAAAGGCGCTGTTGATATGCCTCGTTGCTTCCGTTGCGTTGTGCTCTAATTTAAATTCGTATAGTAAAAGTAGCCGTTTTTGATTCACTTCCATGTTCACTTTCTCTTTTTGTTTTTACGATCACTATTAAGTGCAAAACAGAAATGACTCCATAAACCAAGGTAGCAGTATTTATACTTCAATATGTGATATCATTTGCGCCGCCTTGTGCCAACATAATACACTAAAATTGCAGCCAACTTTATGTCATTGTTAAATCGGCCATTTCATCTGCAGCAACCTAATATTAATATTCTTATTGTCAACCGTTATTAATCTAACATATCAAATAGCTTCAAACATTAACGTTAAATTTAAACCTCTAATATTTATCGTAAAAATTTTAATACGGGGTTTTTTTCGTCTTACATCTTTTAACTTGCACGCAACTCGTTACGCAACAAGTAACTTTGCGCAGATGTCAGAGAAGGAGCTATTAAATACGTGAACTGAAATTGGAAATCCCACGAGGATGTTTGCGTTTACTTTGTTGTGGTTACGCGCGCACTCGCGTTGATTTTAGAGCTCGGCTAATTGTTTAGCGTTACTGTTTGGACTTGCACGGAGAAAATTGATGACCTCAATTTGCAAGACTAGCAAATCACTTGCTTATGCTTACAACAATATTATCTGTATTCTATAGCTAGCGTTAATTTACAAAATAAACGTTTCAGTTTAACAACAAAATTTAAAATGGACATGTAATATCAGTTTATAAACGTGTAATTTATTTAACTAATTGTACTTAATATCTTATATAAAATTTTAATATTTTGCAAGAATTTATTTTCATAAAACAATCTACAGAACAAATAATGGTATTTTAAATTGCCAATCTTACCAAAAACTTTCTTCTCGTTGTATAAATCTATTTGGACATTTATAAGCATATTTAAATTACTTATTAAGTCGTTTCAATAAAATTTCCGCAGTTAAAAAAAATAAAATAAAATAAAATTCACATTGCCGCATATAAAATAACAGCTTTATTTCAACCTCTTTTCACGGCATATATATGTGTATATATATATATATATATATATATATATATATATATATATATATATATATATATATATATATATATGTGTGTGGCCCCTTTATAACTAAACTCTTAAAAGTAAAAGACTTCACCCGAGGCAAATAGTCGTCGTTAAAAATTGAACAATCGCGCCCGTATAAAATATATACGATAAATTTTGCAACCATTTGTTATAAAAGCTCCCTCTCTCTTTCCCTCTCACTCAATTTTTTTCACCAGATACGCGAGCACGGCAAAAATACACGTAAGCGTGTAAAGGGAAAGCTTATCGTCACTTCGTCCTCGTCTGACGTCGTTCCACGTAGAAAAGCACAACTCCATTATTCTTTTCTTTCTTCGACAGTGTACACGAGCTCTCGCGTTCAGCATAAATTTTTACGAGAGAGAGAGAGAGAGAGGCAGAAAAAGGAAATAGGTAGCGCGCCAGTAAGAAGAAGCGAACCGACCTTCCGAAAGAGCGTATCGCTATAAAATATGAAAAACCGATTCGGCGGCGCTCAACGGAACGAACGGAAGAACAAGGCGCATGGATATTGAGGTACCGACGACGAAATGACAGTCCGGAGAGAATAAAAGAGAGAGAGAGAATAAAAGAGAGAGAGAGAGAGAGAGAGTTGTTTTATCGAGAATCAAGAGAGAGAGAGCGAGAGAGAAAGACCTGCTACGTTCTCTCTCTCTCTCCCTCTCTCGCTCTCTTTCTCTTCTCTTTACTTCGTTATTTTTCTTTACCCGTGGGGACTGCGTTCATGAAAATTTCAAGGAAAATTTGATGGTGTGATTGATATGATCGCGACTTTTACAACGAAGTTTTGTTACTTTTCGACGTTTGCCGCGAGGCTGTCGGCGGAAAAATTTTTCCGGCACAATATCATCGCTCTCAATGTACCAAATAAGAATATAATTTTGTTTTCTTCTCGTTCATAAAAGACGAAAGAATTTTATAAAATGAAGTTTTCGATTGAAATTCGCAATTTCTTACGTAAATAAAAAAATACTTTAACGTACGTATTTATTGAAATATTATTAAAATTATAATTAACGCCTCGTTGACAAACGTAATTTATTGCAATTCTCAAGGTAATAAAATAAAAATGATATTTTACATTTTACATGGTGATATTTCGCAAAATTTTACAATTTTTAGTTCAAGGGTAAAAAATCTTGAATATTTAAAATTAATTTACTTTTCTTTTAATAAAGAATTAATGATGATTCTAATTTTAATAATCAAAAATTATTATTTTGTTTTATTAATAGCATTTCATTTATTACGTCAAAGGTTTAAAAAAACGTAAAATATGTATTTTATTCTGTAAAAATATCGACGTTTAAATTTCATATTCATTTTATAATTTTATTTTGAAAACTAAGCCGTTGACAATTAAAAATTTTTAACGATGGTAATATACCGGAATGTATTTAATTATTTTAAATTCTAAAATTCATATATTTTAATTAAAACTTTAAATTAAACGCTCATTTGAAAAATATGAAGCAATTTTTGAATCAGCGCACAAACACGATCTCGCGTTGCGTAAACACGCTTTAGAGCAAGAAGCGCCAAAGATTCCAGAGAGAAATTAATACGTTATAATTATTTTAATTTTCTTGAACAAACAAGACATCCGTTTCCTTACAAATCCGTTGAAAGGATTTAACGCAGAGCTCGTCTTTATCTCGAGCTCTGCGCAGCTCGCAGAGATAAGCCGTGTTCGCGTACACGCGTACGCTTGAACTTACCAGTATCGTTGCGTAATACTTAAAAGCTGCAAGGATAATACGAGCCGTGCCGAATTAATAAGGCAATTTTGCGAGCGAGCAGCGTTGATAACGGAAAAAAATAAAACCAACGAAAATAGTGCCCCTGGCGCTTTCGCATATAAACGCGTTATATTTTTTCCTCTTACTAGTATATGTATGGAGCATTTTAAAATCTTGATTTTCTCTCCAGACATTGTAATGTTGCTCTTATTTTTTTTTTTTTTTTTTTTTTTTTGCTGGCGACGTATGGGAAAAATTTTCTAACATGCGCTGTACTGTATGTATTGGAAATTTAATTTTATACGATAAACGTCATATTGCCTTCTGTCGTTTACTTTTTTTTTTGATAAAGTATAGATTTTAGATGAGAGAATTAATGCACTGAAAATTAATGCGATGCTGGTGAAGTGTTTGCGTAATAATAAATAGCAATAAGCGAAAAATGACTTGAGCGAAAAATACGGTGGAATAAAAATAAGTTAAATGGTGAAAAACTGTAATCGAACGAATAAATAAATACAAGTTAAAAAAAAAACATTTATCATGTATATTATTTAATATTGTGCAGCAAATAATACTTTAAACGATTAGCGTAAATACAAAGCGAAATCTTTAAATTCTTTTTTGGCAATTATTCAAATATAGGTATTTAAAGTTTTTTACACATAAATTCCTAACTTATTGTATGATTTTTAAATTAGGCAATAACTTTAATATTTTATTATTGAATAATTTATATAGATTTTATTACTTATTCAGAATGAAACATAAACTTACACTTTAATAATAAAATCTATGTATACTTTTGATATTTGCCGATTTTATAATTTTGACAATCAGTAACTTGTAAACAAATTTTTTTTTTTTTTTTTTTTTACACTACCATGAATTATTTCACAACTACTTCAAACCACTATAATTTAAAAAATAGCTTATGTTATCAGAAAAAAAGTACAAACAACTTTTTATCATAAATTAAAATATTTTAAATCTTATATACATATATATATATTTTGTTTTATCAATGCAAGCACTTAACATTGACGCTGAAATTGTATATGACGATACCATAAAATAATCGATGATAAGTTGGCTGGACGGCTTTTTTTAAAAATTCATATAAAATTATTTACGCTATTTTAATACAATAAATTAATTGTTTATATAAATATTTATTGTAATTATCACGAAGATTATTACTTATACGAACATCGTAAAAATATTCAAACTTTTTTTTCCGAAATATAGTTTCAAAAGTTTTAACAGCATTCACTTTATAAATTATTAAGATGTATCTTATGTTAATGACTTTAAAATATGCGCCATAAAAATTGTCTGAGATATTTTGTAAATAACGGTTAACTGAATTTTTTTAAAGTTGAAATATTTTCCATAACATTGGTTTAATGACATTATGATAGGCGATTTATAGCTTATTTTACGAGTTTTTTTATGGTTACTTAAAAATTTCAAATCATTTGACATATAAATTTTATATTATATTAAAATTTTTTAAGGTAACTTCTGTATTTTTATAAAAACTGATATTAAAATAACATATTTGGATCAAGTGTAATGGACATTTTCATTTCATAATATAATGTATGTTCAGTTATGCTTTAATTTTTCTCATTTAGTCATTTATAAATAATAAATGTTGTAAAAATAAGTTTTTGTTAATATAATATAAATTCAAAAGGTCCATATTTTAAGTTGAAGAACTAGTGAACGAACGTATAAAACAAAATAGTAAAAAAGTGAATGTATAAAAAATACTTTTTTAATTTTTTCACGAATCATTTTAAAAATTAAACAGTATCGTTAAACTTAGAGTTCTTCAAAGGTAAAGAAAAAATAAATAAATAAATAAGAATTAACGAAATACGAACATCTAAAGAACAAGAAATGGTAAAAACTCAAACCCACAGAAAATCAGTAGAAAAAAAATAATCTCGCGTAAAATTAAAACGACTTGTGTTACGATGAAAAATTACGAGTATCGTATAAAGATCGCATACCACCGTCGTTGCGAGAATGAAATAGAGTAAAATTAATAAAAAAAAAAAAAAAAAAATTAAAAAATAAAGAACGCAACGCCCGCGGCGCATGTGTTACGCTTAATCGGTTGCTGCAGCGAGTAAACGGTGTACGCTTGTCGAAAGTAATACAAACTACTATATGTTAGTGTATACTCGCGGTGAAATCTCATGCTAATGGTTGGCGTTCGTTGATCGAAGTCGTTTATCTAAAATCGAAGTAGCCGATGGTACCGGAACACCGTGACTTTTCGAAGAAGCACTTCTTTCAGCCGTTTGTGTTTATGCATACAGGGGCTTGTAATTATGATGATGAGGCCTATAACCAGTGGCCCGATTTTCGATTCATAATAAATGTTATTACTTATTCGTCTCTTATTTTTTAATAATTTATACATTTAAGAGTTACGAACATTTTTAATTGACTGACGTACTTTAAAAAAATTCACGCTTTTGAAATTGTCACTGCATATACGTTATGTTACATTTATGTTACATTTTTTTAAAACTATTGTGATTTATTACTCGGTTAATTTTTCATTTTACCGCAAAAATAAAAATAAGCATTGTAAGTGTACAAAAATATTTTTATTAATTATTTTTTTTTTTTTTTTTTTTTTTTGCATTAGAAGTAAATTAAAATCGATATACCAACATTACTTTTTTACAACATAACATAATTACGGTTTATGTTGCACCGGTCGACTACATAACAATGACAGATTGCTATTACCAAAAATTATCAAATTTTTTTCAGTGGAAAAAGTAACGAACCATTTTCGTTATATTTTTCACAAAAAAGTGTGTAAAAATTCTTCTATTAAAATTTATTTTTTTCATTGAAAATTTCGGAAATATATTCGTAGTTTTCTTTTATTATTATTATTATTATTATTATTATTATTTTTTTTTTTTAAGTATTTTTACCGTTTTAAGATGATCTTAAAATTAATTAATATAAAAAATAGTATAGAGTGAAACAAATGTGAAAGTAAAAGCTTAAATTAATTGAATTACTTTGTCATGTCAGTTAGAAATTTAGTAATAGTCTTAATAAGATTACTACTATCTTAATAGTATTGTGTATTTATTAAAGTGATATTAATATTTATCAAAGTGATTGTTTTTAATTTGAATAAATTGTATAAGATAATGAAAGTGTATAAAATAAAATAATAAATTTAACTTGATAGTAAAAACTTGTTTAATTTAAATTGTTTAATTTTAATTATTAAATTTCAAAAAAAAAAAAAAAAAAAAAATACTTCTATTAACGATAGCGGTAATAATTAACAAATCGCTCCTTTGAACAATTAATAATTTCGAAAGCAAAAATTTCAATCATTAAAACAATTAAATTTGAAAATAATTTATCTATGTTAAGTATAACGATCGTCGTGTAAATTTTCATCCCCCTCATATAATGCATTAAGGAAAGTTCTATTTTCATCTCGAAATTCCGATAATATATTGGCTCTGGATATTGCGCGACAACGAATCATCTATCGACTTAATCGATCACTCGGTAAGTAGGTGGAGATAATTGCCCACAATATCCATAAATTTGGTGGCCGATAGGGAAGCACAACCGTCGATGACAGCGAGCCGGCAATTCCGCTCGCTGCGGGAATTATCTCTTCGGTCTTTCCCTTGGGCTCTTGTGTGCCGCTTTATTTTTACTTTTTTTCTTCTTTCCTCCTCTCTCTCTCTCTCTCTCTCTCTTTTTTTTTTATTTTGCATTCCCCTTAGGTATTTTATTGTTTCTTTATACATTTTAATCGAACCGCGTATGGGGAGTTATTTCTTCTCTTTTCTCTTTTTTTTTGCTGTCGTTTTTTTCTCTCTTATGATTTGCCGTCGCAGTGATTTATATTGTAATGTTAAATTTCTGTCCGCTATACGGGTGCGTTATTAATTGGCTGATCAATATTATATTCGGCCGATTTACATAGCTTTAGGCAAAAGAGAGAGAATTACCATAATAGAATTCTTAAACACTTTATATTTTTATTTCATTCGTTTTAGAATTTATTTTATTTTATTTTATTTATTTATTTTTTTTTAATTTTATACAACTAAGTTGAGTTCTTAGAAGAAATTTTTATTAAGTTTAATTACGTTTAATTAAAACGTTTATTAAAAAAAAGTACATAAATATAAAAAAAAAAAAATTTTATTTATAAAACTAGTTGCAGCCACCGCGGTTTCACCCACTTATACATATAAAAGATATAATAGATAAGTGTCCCGCGACTTCGTACGCGTCGGAAACTTCCTGTCGGTTGATTTTAACGAAGCTTGCCTTATATATTGAGCCAAATAACAAGCTATTTATAAACCAAATTTTATCAAAGTCTCTCCATTAGTTTTTACGTGATTCGAGTACGCACAAACAAACAGATAAAAATTCCAAGAATTGCTAATTTGGACTATGTCGTATTTTGAAACGAAATTTCATACACAAACGCGGTTGGCTAATAGTATATGTACAAATCTTTAAACATTAGTATAATTATAAAAAGCAGATAGAAAATAATTATTTCTTCTTACTCTTTTCTTAATACTTTAATATTTCTTTTTTTTTTTTTTTTTTAATAAAGTTATAGACAACTCTTTCGGCAACCGTAGTTACATAATACAACTCAATACGACAATTCAATTATTAGAGATATACAACTTTCTTGTACATGGCCCACCCGAGTTGTTACTCTGTAAAGCATAACCGTTAAATTGTTAATCGTAATAATTGTTTTTGTTGGCTACCTGCTAATCAACCTCACATAATGATTCCGTTCTCTCTCTCTCTCTCTCTCTCTCTCTCCTGAAACAGCTGATAAATCAGCGCGACATAGCTACTACGAAAATATATAACAGTTAATGGAATTTCATGCGATTAATTTATCACGTAGAAGTAAAACTGGCTGTATTTAATAAAGATGCACTTTAATTTGATTGATAATAATATCTATAAATGTCAAATATTTGGTACAAACAAGAGATTTCGATTTCCATGATATTAAAATATATATAAATTGTAGAATCTGTGGAAAGTTTAAATTAAATGTAATTAAAATATCGAGCCGAATTAAATCGAACGTGAATTTAATTAAACTTTCGATGTAAAAGTTACGAACGTTATTGTCTAGACAACTGGAATAACCTGTTGATTTAATTCCGCGGTTTCTGGCAACACTTTTCCTCTATATCTAATCTTTACGTAACTTCATATTTGGCAGACGTTTTCTTGGCGCTTGCATTTCATTTTCTATCGCTGTATATAATATCAACCGTTAAAAATTCTTTTCTTTGCGCTTTGTGATACATACTAATAAGATTGTTTTTGCTATTTTTCAATAAATTTATTATTTATCCGATATACGATAATATATTTAACGAAATTTTTTTTAGTGCTTTTTACTTTTAAGCTACAATCGTAAATTTTCACATCAAATTGATGAATTACTTTTATTTTACCGACGCTTAAATATTGAAAAATTGATTAATAATGTCTTTTTTTTTCTGAAACGTGTTATCTTCTCATTTAAATATGATACGTTAATTACAATCTTAAACATTTATAAAATAAATAACGATATTTATTTACAATATTCGAGTAAACAATAACGCGTTTACATTACTCGTTTTAAAGTACAGCATAAATAATTAAACTACTCGGCAACATTTGATGATAAACACATGAATACATTTCAATATTAAATAGAATATATACGAAAGCGACGCTAAAATCCGCATATTAATTCAGTTTTAATGAGGCGAGCAAGAAGAAATGAAAAATAAGGATGAAAAAAAAAAAAAAAAAAGGAAAGGCGCGGGCGTCTTCTTACATATATGGACACATCTCGAATCGTTATTCACTTTCGAGCGGTCCTCTCATCTTCTATACCTCTTCCTGCGCACATAACTCCGTTATGCGCGTTAACCTGCCGCGCGAGATGTCTTCGCTCCTTATAAGGCAGCAGAAGGAGATGTATCGACGATATGCTCGGGTGAATTTAGGGTGATGCTTATATTCATACGTTGAGTCGTAAGGCTAAAATAACAGTTTGTGTGTGTGTGTGTGTGTATATATTTTTTTTTAAGTTATGAGAGATACGCTTTATTGTTTACATTAGTTGCGATATTAACGTTAATAAATGTAAGGGATAATGTATTTGAATGTAGTCGTAAAAAGGAATTATTATCTTGAACATTTTTGGTTATTAAAAATGTTTGTTACCTCTAGGTAATTTTATAAAGTTTTATGATTGTAAGAGTAAATGCAAACGCGAGTTCGATAATCATTTAAAAACGATATGGAAACGTTATTATACATAGATATTAAATGCATTTGAAATCGTTATTGATATTTAATAGTCTTTACATAAATTTTATTACACAGAACTTTATCTTATATATGCATTGACTGAATAAAAATGAGACTGTAGATTATTATTAGCATTCGGCATAAAATTAATTTTCAAAAATTTTGAATCAATCGTCATTTATATTATTCGGTAAGCAAAACAATTCAAAACTGTTTCTACCTTTCTAATTCATAATGAAAGAATTTTTAATTTCAAATAGATCGTTTTGCGCAATCGATAAAGGTTTCCGAGCGATCCATTCAAACGGGGTGGAAATTTTAATTAAGGACCGTAGTCCACGTTGTTATTTATGTCTTCTTGATGCAACCCAAAAGTAGGATAAAAAAACAATTTTCGATTGAATTTACGATTCGGAAATTTCAATGAGGAACAAAATTTTCAAATATCGCACCGCCGTAATTTTTTTTTTTTTTTTTTTTTTTTTTTTTTTCTTAAATCGAAGCAATTTTTCAATTACGAGAATGGAGTTTCTAATTGTTGATGCCGTCGAAGAGATAAAATTATAATGTGTCACTTCGACTACGTTAAACGAGGTCTAATGAATTCCTTAATGCGTTGATTTATTTTCTATAACGTGCGGCTTTATTTATTTAGCTCGATGACATGAAAATTAATGCGTGAATTATGAATCTTAAATTCTTTAATTAAGATGGCTCCCGCAAGTTGGGCCTTAGAAAGTATAAAACGCCAAGGGGGGTATTGAATATTTTTTAATTTTTCAAATCAAATTTTAGGCAACGACAATTGATTACTGTTTTAAGAATAAAAAGAATGAAAACTATTATATAAATATGGGCAAAATCAATATTATTCTTTTGTAATCTTCGTTAAAAAAAAACTTTTGTGTTCAAATTTTTTTTATGGCACTCTGAGAAAAGATTTATTATTATATTTTTAGATAATTTTTCATTTTAAACTAATCTCGCTATTTATTTGTGGCCTTAAAAAATTATATATTTTTAAAATTATATTAGCCAAGTTTTAACTTGATTTTGTATTTCATGAAATTTTAGGTAGCCTTCGCTTTATAAATTGCATCCTACAACGTCTTATACAACATCTTATAATATGAATAAAAGATCCACAAAATGATTCATTCATGCAATAATTCTGAGAATTATAATAATGTTGGTTTGTATTAGGCATTTTAACAATTGTTGCAAATTCTAATTATATTTAATTATAATAAAAATTCATCAAAATTATTTTAAATTATGATAATTAGTCAAGTTTTTATTTCGTAAATACGGCTTTACATCTTACGTAAAAATGTTAAAAAATTTCTAGAAACTGAAACTTTACTTAGTTTACTTGGAAGCCATCATAAATAAAAGTCACATTCAACTACTTCTACCAGTGAATTACTTGATTCAAGTGCCAAGTAAATATTTTACCGTGCGAGTAGTTTAGACTTTTTCATTTCACTTCTTTGGTACATTTGCTATTCTAGAAACTTCTTTACAAGTAAAAAAAAATTTTTTTTAATTTTAGTTTATTCGCGCAACACGTAAATATTTTCAGGTTGAAAAATAATTTCAGTAATTTGTTTTTTTTTTTTTTTTTTTATAATAAATTTAACCTTAAGAAATCTTAACTAAAATCTAAACGAAATTAAAACCTTATGAAAAACGCAAGTTTAAAATATTTTAATAAATTAAATATTACGAAAAATATTATTTTAAAAATTTATACACGTACGAAATATAAAACAGCGCAATTTTAAAACTGACAAAAATCTATACCATAGTGGCTCAAAGCAAAATACACAGAATAAATTTGCAAAATGTTCGTTCCCATGACGCTTTGAATAAAAAAAAGACGTTAATATAATATAGTTCTTTGAATTTGGTGTATTATTTATTCTTGACACTGGCAAATCGCTCAAAGTCTTTTTACCATTACTATTTATTTTGCACTAGATAGAAATTCTTTCAACTCCTTTTTTTTTTCTAAATTCTTCGCGTATTTTTTTCCCATCCTTTTTTTTTCCATTTATTAGCTTTCTATCCCTCTCTCTTCTTTTGTTATTATTTATACGCGTATATATACATGTAGGCGTCGTGGTTATCTATATGCGCGCACGTCCGCCGTTTATTTACTCATCCCTATACGCTCTATACTTATACTCGTATTCTCAAACCGAGGGCGTAGTTTTCTGTATCGCGAAGGTTTCTCTTTCTCTCTCTCTCTCTTTCGCGCGTTTTGTTAAAAATGCGGGGAACGCTATTGCGCGAGGAGACTCGCTCGCGATTTCAAGTATAGCTATGCGAGTGTATATACACAATCAAGAGAACGTCGAATCTACTATCTGGATGCTGATGAATAATGGTTTGGTTCATTTTTTATGGTACGGCTACTTATCCTTCGTTATACTTTCTCTCTACTCTTTATTTATCTTTCTTTTCATTTTATCTAGTTTTTTTTTTTTAAATTATGCAACTTCGCGGTTGGGTTTGTGAGGGTTTAAATACCGCATTATGTGAATGTAAAAATTATACCGTCGGGTGAAATTGTCAAAACATTTTTATCCGAGCTTTACATTTTTGTAGAAATAAAAACGAAAGGTTAATGTAAGCTTTCGTAGTTTATAAGTTACAGTGATTTTTTTCGTTTGAATCTAATTTTTTTCTAGCTAAATAATAATATTGTTATTAATAAAATCAGTGTATGTAATGTAAACATTTTTATTTTCATTGCAAAGAAATTTATTATCGTTCTTTAAAAAGGAAAACTTGTTACTCTTTTAAATTTAAAATGCACAGCAGTCAATTCAGTTTGAGAAGATGAAACACATCAATCATTAAAAATTTACAAAACGCGTATATACAAACGAAGTCACCGTTTTTCTTTTTTTCTTGTAACAGAATTAAATTTCCGTTTCCAAAAAATATAAAACCCTTTCCAAATAAATACACAAACTGAATCCTTGCATCGCATTCGTAAAACCTGCAACTTATGTACACGTAACGTCCAGTGCGGTGGAATCTCTCGCGAGCTCAAAAATTCCGGGAGCAAGCGCGAAGTGTAACTATGCATCCCAAATAAATAATTCATACAATATCTGCATTATGCTTCCACGCAGAGATGATAATTCATGCAGCGCCAAAAGGGACAGCTCTCTTGCTTTCGAGGCAAGTTTAATGAATCTATTTAACTCTCTCTCTCTCTCTATTCATTAGCTACTCTTAGTCTCTCCTTGTTTCTCTCTCTCTTTCTCTCTCTCTCTCTCTCTCTTTCACTCTTAACTCTTTTGCGTTTTATACTTTCTTCCTCTCACCTGTTTCAAAGAGTAGCCGGCTGAGTTTTATTAAAGAGCGACCAACTTCGATAAATAATTTATTTCCACGAGAATATGCAGTCTCCACGCGCGTGAGGAAACAACGCGTTTGATAGGTTATTCGCGTACGCGTACACTCACGTGCGCGTGTATGCACTCATGTATTCACAAAGGGAATTGTTAATTGTATCAACGGAGAAGGCCACGTACGCATATCATAAATGGGAATTGTGCGTCAAGTGGACTCTCCCTTTCTCTCTCTCTCTCTCTCTCTCTCTCTCTCTCTCGGTGTGTTGCGCGAGAATCGACGATGTATAAACTTAATGAATGCATGCTCGGGAACAACTCTTGGGATTTATGTATGTACGTACATAGAGGAAAGAGGCGACTCACCTCTAGCATCTCGAGCGTTTCTCTTTTGTTTTACAGCTTTGTTTTCGCGAACTCTCGTCCTTATTCGTCTATTTCTGCATTTCGAAGCTTTTGTTGAGAAAAGGGTAACGTGCTTACCAGAACTTGTTGATTATGGCCCTATAGATTTTGACACCTGCATTGTTGTTCGATGAAATTTACTTGAGAGTAAAGAAGGTTTTTCGAATAACTTATATTTATCTTTTATTTCTTCGAGACATTTGAAAAATTTGTTTAATATACTCTCTTCTAATATACGCAAGTAGTATTATATTTATGAAAAATAATTTCGAGTAATGCTTAGTTACTTATCATTAAAAAATTAAAAAAAAAAATTTTTAATATATATGGTTTTAATATTAAAATACTTATCAATGTTTTTATAATAAATTCCCTAATCAGTATTTTTTTTTATTAAAATAATTTAAATAATCTAATTTAATTAAACTAACCTCCATTAAAAAAAAAAAAAGCAACTAAACATCGTATAGTTTTAGTTTGACTAAAAACCCACATATACCTCACAAAGCAACCTGATCATGATACGATTCTGCTGTCGTTCGTTATATGCACCTAAAACAGAGCTGTTTTATCATTCTCTTCCTCCCTTTCTATTTCCTTTTGAGGCATTTCGTTAATTTTGTTGTCGGTGTATACACCGTAAAGCAAAGCTCCTCTTTCTCTTCGTATATGTTCATCGCGTAGATATATATATATATATACGAGCGCAACGAGTGACCAATCGGATGCCCACATCTCGGTCCTCGCGAGCACCGGTCCGCTCGTTCATCTTGAGATATAGTATAGTAGACCCTAGGGATAAAATGATAGAGAAAGAGAAGAGAAGAGGATGAAAGAGTCGCGTATTTTCGGGGACCTTTAGCCGAAGCTCTCTTATCATAAAAGCGAGGAATGCGAGAAAGGATACGAGGGGGAGGATATTTCCCTTCCGCACGGTGATGCTCGTAAAGCAGGAAACGAGAGAGAGAGCGAGAGAGAGAAAGTTTTACAAGCGTCCTCAGGTGGGATTTTTATAGACTATAGTCGCTCTTCATGGATTTTTCGACTTTCCGGTTGTTATGTTATGGGCGCTCTTTTACTATGTTTTCTTTTTTTTTATTTTTTGCGTCGTTGACTTTTCTGAATACAACGCTTATAGAAACCGAGACTTTTACTACTGGCTAATTGTTTGTGATAAAATGGAAAATTTTGTATTGAGGTAGATAAAAAAGTACAGCGATAAAATTTGAACATAAAATTTGGTAATTAGAGAAGATGAAACAATATTAGTTCGGCAATAATAATTAAGTTAAAATTATTGTTTTTATGTTATTCAATTGTATGATGAAGCTTAATTTTATAAAATTAAATAATAAACAATAATTATTACATTTAATCTTTGAGCGGTTGAAGTTTATTTTACGATATGGTAGATAAGTGATAAAGCTGCATAACTATAAAATTATAACGATAAAATGCTAGCTCAGAAATATAAAATTTTATAACTATAAATAATTACATAATAAAAATGTATTTATATGCGATATCATTATTTCAATTAATTGTTTCAATTTTTGAGATATTTTAGTACAAAAGTAAAGAAACATATTTTAAGCAAAATATTCAAAAATTTCCAGTGAAGGTACTTCCCAGTAAGTTTTAATTTTATTTACGTTTTGAATATACTTATTATTAAAAAGGTAACTTGAATTGTTTTGCCTTTCATGATGTAGTTCTCTTTGTTATTTTACATGGCGTTGAGAGTTTAATTTTTCAATGAATTGCTTAAGAGTTTTATAATAATTTCTAACGTTTGACCTCTATAAAATGTTAACTTAAACAGTGACCATAATCCAAATATTATGTATAATAATTGCTAATAGTTTTATCAAAACATTAAGTCAAAATTTTGAAACTCAAACGCATAAGTGTAAAAAATTTATAACTTAATTCAAAATTTTTATAAATTAACATGTATGTTTTTTCAAAGCTTTATCATAAACACTATCTCTCATTTTTTTTCACAACGCACACCATAAATGAGACCGCAAAGTAAAAAAGCAGACGTACACACGTACGAAGAGAAGAGAAAGAGAGAGAGAGAGAGAGAAAGAGAGGGAGCGGGAAAGATAAGAGGCTATGGTTGCATGCGCCGAACTTCGTGGGCATACTGAAAGAGAAAGAGAGAAAGAGTAAAAAAGCAAAATAGAGAAAAGGGACAGAGAGAAAGAGAGAGAAGCGCTCAAATTCCACAAAACCTGTCCGCTGGAGACTCCTCCTTTGCTTTTCTTTATGTGTAGTCTCGTCACTCTCTCTCTCTCTCTCCCTCTCTCTCGTGATACGCCGGACACGTAGCGTTACCTTTTACATATATACATGTATATATACGCGCCTCTTTTTCCCTTACTTCTCGCACTCTTGCTCTCTTTTCTTCTCTCTTTCTTTCTGTCTCTCTCGCTCGGCTTGGAAATTCATTTTCTTCGCTTTCGCGCCGCCTTGGCGCGTTTAATTTATGTTTTGACGCTTTTGAGATCTTGCCGCGTTATTTCTTTTTTTTTTTTTTTTTTTTTTTTTTAACTGAGCGCGAGTAATACACGCTCGTCTCTTCTACATTTTCCCATCTTCTTTTTTTCGTTAGAGAGAGAGAGAGAGAGAGAGAGAGAGAGCTCGCGTTAATGCCACCGGAGTAGTTAAAAGGGGATTACGAAATAGTTGCAACGTTGAGTAACGCTTGTGTTGTGTTATAACACTTTTTTTTTTTCGATCTTTATTTATATCGAGAAATAAGGGTTTCATTAAAATAAAATGTGCTGCTTTTTTTCTAACTTCTTGAGATAAACATTCTTATTTAAAGTAATGCATTAACAAACGTGTGCGATTACTTATAAGTCATTTTAGTATACAGTATTGTAAATATTATTATTATTTAATTTTCCATTTCAACTTATCAATTTAATTATGATGATAACTATAATCTTATGATTTAAAAAATGTCGTAAATATGTAGGAGCAATTTTTAACATTAAAATGCTCGTAACGCTTAGCTGTTTATACGTAAACATTTAATTTAAACATTGAAAGCAATAATGGAAATGACAGCCTCTTTAGGTTCTCCCAAATGGTAAGGTTTCTACTGCTGCTATAAAATATTCGCTCTAAAATCTATAGTTGAAATGACGACGTCGTGAAAGTGTTGAGCATCAACGTCGTACAAGATTGTAACTTGAGTATACATAAATACCTTATAAATAGTTTATAAATTACAAAATCTTGTTATTGTTTTGCATTTTTTAACATTTATTCGAATTACAATTTGAAAATTATTTAAAAATTATTTCAATCGATGCGCTATGATTTTCATCTTTATTATCGATAGGCTTTATATTATTTTACGAGTCTAATATACATATACATATACATATACGTTTTCAATTAAAGAGATTCTCTCAGTACATAACTAATCAATGTAGTGTAGGCTATTACTCGTGGTTAACTCACGTAGTACGAGGTATATATGTAAATTTGGCACCATCACACTATGCACAGCTGTTTATTTTAAATTCTATAAAAGTATATACATATTCCTGTAAGCTTAATTGTGACGTTTTAAAATAAAAAAGAAAAATGAGTGACATCATTTAAAATTTTTTTTGAAAGGAAAAAGGGTGACAGAAAAGGTGTATAAAAAACGTTTGCAACAACAAAAAATTGGAAAAAACATTAGAAATGTGTACGGTATTAGAAATGATGCCCATAACACACACACATAAGTTTGCCAAATGCACAAAATAATTTATAGAGAAAAAGCAATAAATTCCTTTACTCGTTAAATTTATTGCTCAGCTCATAGATACCAAAGCAATATTTTTAAAATTGATTATTATTAATTGAATATATAGTTTTCTTTATCAAAATTTTGAAAAAAAACTCAATTTTAATTATTTCATTATTTTAAATTTTCAAAAATAAAAACATTAATTACTTTCAAAAATAAAAACATTGATTACTCGCTTCCTACGTTATGAACGATTCTAAAAATTTAACTGAGTTATTATGATGGTAATATTTATTAATGTACAAAATTTCAACGATATCTCAGTTTTAATTCTTAAGTGTATCATAAAACCTCCTTAACTAAATTAAAAGTTAAAAAATAATTTTAATCATAGTAAGTAGTACTACTTCAGTTCAAAATATTATAAGAAGTTAAAATCATTTAAAAATTTAATTCTACTGTTTTATCTTTTTGCAGATACGTTTTGAATAAAAGCTTGCATTTTTATTATTATAAAATAAAAAGATTTAACAAAGATATAATTGGAAAATTCATTTTTCTTGGAAACCAGTTTTTTCGAAAAACATTCTTAACGTGCAACGTGTGTATCTGCTGCTGACGTTGAACAGAATAATTGTATGTGAAATTTAATTTAAAGAATTCAAACAAAATTAAAAATAATAAAATTTAGATGATATTCAGAAAAATTGTCATATTTTACTTTTATGTTAAATAAACGGAATTTTGAAAAATTTTAAGTTCATTGTAATTTATTTATTACTTTTTTTTTTTACTCGCGATAAATTTATATTTTTATTAAAAAATTATTTTCTCACTTTGATAATACTTGCACCAATCGGTCAGAGCTAAAGAAATATTGTAAAGAACCATTAAATTATTAAAAATTTAATGTATACTGATAAATCTAACTTTGAAAAAAAAAAATGTTTAAACATTTCGCATAAAAGTTTGCATTGCCGAACAAATTTTCAACAAAGATCTTCAAACAATAGTCAATAAAAGAATATTAATGCCTTCATTTCGCGCTCGCATCGAATGGTGAAGAGTTTCTTTACGAACGTAAAAGCTCGCGGTTCGTAGAAAACGTGACCGCAAAAATATTTGCGAGCAAACGCTTCATCGTAATAAAAGACGTAGATAAGAGAGAGAGAGAGAGAGAGAGAGAGAGAGAGAGAGAGAGAGAGAGATGAAAAAGAACTTGAATTTTGTTCGGCGTTATGTACTGGTTTTATTTGGATTGCGGTATAAAAGCTGCGGTCTCTCGTCACCGAGAGAGAGAGAGAGAGAGAGAGAGAGAGAATATGCACGCACCTTAAAGGACGCATCGGTCTAACCTCGCTGAAATTGTAATCGTGTATATGTATATGTATATGTATATATGTGTTGTCGAGGCGAAGCAAAATAATCATGCGGTCGTTCGCGGTGAAGCTACCAAGCCGCGGTCGCGAGGCGGTAAAATTTCACGGGCAGAAAGAGAGAGAAAGAGAGAGAGGAAGAGACAGAGAGAGAGAGAAGGAGAGAGGGAGAGAAAGAGCAGGTTTTGCAATTAAAGCGAGCGCGAACGATCGACGACGCGAGGAAAAACTTGCACGTTGCGTATATAGTTGCTAGTTTCTTGAGTGAGCGCGAGACTTTTTTTCTTCTTTTTTTTTTGCCCTCCGAGCTATACAGCAGAAAGGAGTAAACTAGAATTTAAATTGGATTACTTTTAATAACTTCATTACTCTCTTTCTCTCTCGTGCTTGATGTCATTATCGAGTTGACGAGTCCGGTGTGCGCGCGTGTGTATGTAACGGATATAAAACAAAAAAAATTATTATTTTCTCGAGGTGTCAGTCTGCGACAGACTTTTTTTCCACATCTACTTAGCACCTTGAGTCTAGAAGAGTGCAGTATTTACATCTTTTTTTTTATTGAGTACTAACGAACTAGCCTTTTTATAGAAATGACACCGTCGATTAGAATTTTAAATAGATTTCAATTTAATTTATCGGATGAGTCTTAACAGTTATTTTATAGGTTATGTATATTCATTTTTTTAACTAAAAGTTTTTTATCTATTATTATCAAAATGCATCAGAATTATTGAATAAATTTTCGACTGCATTAAAATCGAATTTATTACAAAAAGCAACTTAATATAAATAATAAAAATGCATGTACGTTATAGTATTACATCGAATAATTTATTATAATGAAATATATTATATTTATTTTAATAATTTTTAATAACCTTTAATAAAATGGATAACTGATGTGTATAATTTTATGAGTGATATTTTGAATTTTATTAAATATAATCTAAATTAATTACACATAAATACAATTAAAACCTAAATATGTTAATGTAGTTTATTGAATAGCGTAAAGTATTTTCTTCAAAAAAAAAAAGAAAAAAAAACAATTATTTTCATTGCTGTAATTTGCTTTTCTCGCGATGTTTTTATCAGGCCATATTTCACCGTAACTATTCTAATAGCACAACAATGTAGCGCTATTTAGATTCAACAACGACGACAAAATAGTACCGAGCACTTTTAAAAAAGAAATACAATACAATCAACGCTACCTAACGGCTTACAAAAGCGTAGTTCAAGCGGTCCACAATGAAATTCAATTTCTTCTTAAGAAGCACGTAACCGAGTTAACACCAGAATGCTCGCTCCGTTTGCGATAAAAGCAGTTTGTAAACTCCCCAACGTCCGACTTTCTCTCCCTCTCTTCTCTCTGTTGCTCAACCCTGAAATAACCGTGCAAAACAAAGAATGGCCTCTCGGATAAGATCAACCGGCGATCCGTAGCATCATTGACTCGGGCAATCATTATTTCGCCGACAGCTTCATTAAAGTAAGTTAACGCTCTATCCTTTCTTCTTTCACGTACATATACGATGGCTTAATCTTGTCGATATCTCTTGTTATTTTGAGATTTAGACGAGCTGTTATACGAATATATATGTGTATATATATATATATACTAGCTTGCGTAACAATGGATTCGAATGTCTTAATTATTGATTGAAAAGAAGAGAGAGAGAGAGAGAGAGAGCGAGAGAGCGGAGAAGAAACGGATGGATAAAAAGAAAACAGGAAAGAAATTTCCACGGTCGAGTTAATTGTTTCAATAGGTTTATTTTTTTTATGCGGTTAACAAACTTATTAATGCGGGTTAAATCGACGAGAAAAAAAAAAACGTCGAGTGAACGACGTCGGATGAAGAAGTAAAAAAACTGTAAAATCAAAACTGTAAAATGTTGTTGACTTACTTTATGTTTTTTTAATTACCGATTTGAATTGCTTTTATACATCGTTATCGGATTATTATATAAGACGTATCTAATTTGGTATTTCGTATTTAAAGTTATAGAATAACCTAGCGTAAAATTTTATAGGATTGTTTCTCGTTAAACTGAGATAGATCGTAATTGCAAAATATAAATTTAATGGTTAATTCAACTTATTTATAAATATTTAATAAATATATTCATTTTATAATTCGTCAACTTTTGATAAGGTGCGTTCCATAAATATCTGTAAATTTGTATAAGCTATACATTTATTATTTATATTTAGTCTTGTTCAATATAGCAAGAAAAAGTAAACAAAAAAAAAAAAAAAAAAAAAAAAAAAAAAAAAAAAAAAAAAAAACTATGTAGAAGACATCGGCACAGTTGGCGTTACACGATTAACGCGCAAGAAAATTTACCCTAAAATATTGGCAGCTTGTACAGTATTCGTCCGCCTCGAAGCGCGAAGCATCTAACAAACTCATCGCGGCTAAATTTATAACACGTGTGGCCTAATTTTATAGTTCATTTTCATGCGTTCCTTCTCTCTCTCTCTCTCTCTCTCTCTCTCTCTTCCTCTTTCTCTACAACTTCGACTCATGTCAAAGTCGCTGTATGCTTGTGGCTTAATGTCATCTCGTATAAGATCGCGTATCAAGGCTTAAATTTATGGTAAGACTTATTTCTTTGACGGTGTTAATACGACTTAGATAGTTCGGAACTTGGCGAATTGAACGCGACGGGATATTTGCGACGAAAAACGGAATACTTTAATGAATCAAGTGATGTTATAATTTGATGAAAATTCGTCTTGTTTTGATTGTTATTTTTAGAATCGTTAACTTACTAAATATACATTAATTTTTAAAATAAATTTTAACGAAAATGGAAGAAAATTTTAAATCTTTCAATGATTTTTCGGACAATAATTCATTACGTTGCACTTTATCTTTTATTATCGAATAAGATTATTTTACAACGGAATAAGTAAAAATTTTGCGATTTTACATACTTTTCATGCATTAAATATTCCTTGTTTACACATTTTCAATATCGTATACGTCGAAAAAAAAAGAAGCATTTACCTTTGTATATAAACACAAACGAAAAATTTATATTTTCCATACGCTCGTGCGTAAAAATATGCGCGTGGAATAAATTGTGCACACACAATCGCGCAGACGAACGCGAGTTTATGCGCAGAGACGTACGTACACGCGAGTACATAAAAAAAAAAAAAAAAAGATTTACGCAAACATATGTACCGGCTTAAATGCGTTTCGCGTATTCGAATTATGCGGTACGCAATTACGCATGCGCCGATCCGCACGGGAAAACTCTTTGGGTTTTTAATCGGACTATATGTACATGAATATACTATATATACATAAATATAAAGTAGAAGCAATACGAGCTGACGCCTATTAAATAAGTTTTGCACGGAGGCAACTACGTGAACGGACGATAATGACGACGGGTTATCATCGGCGACGTTCGTGCCGAATGTAGTAAATAATCACTTTGAATAAAAAAAAAAAAAAAAAAAAAAAAGGAAAAAAATGAAAGTAAATGAACCGTGGAATATATATTGTAATCACGAAGAGGAAGAGTTTCAAGTTACGGTATATACAATTTATTGTACATTCTGCGCGCTATTAAAAAGTTCGAATCGTATAAATTCTAGGACATTTTAAATGCAAATGTGAATACGTATATGCATATGGATGTAAATTTTCAGGTGCTTTGCTTTTTACTTTTTTTCATTTTTTTTTTTTTTTTTTTTTTTTTTTTTTTTTTTTTTTTTTTTTTTTTTTTTTTTTTTTTTTTATCGAATGAAATTTTTTATTCAATATAGAGTTTATTTTAAAAATTTATATTTTATATATAGTACACGGTGTCCGATATATTGCAACCGAGATAATTTACGAAGTAAAATTTTCTTTCTTTTTTTTTTTTTTTTCGTTAAAAGTTTATACATAAATTGAAATAAATATATTGTTACTTCAAAATATTTTTCAGATTATTTATATAAATATTGTATTTTTTATGAAAAATAAAATCAATATGTACAAGTAAAAGCATTTTTAATTATAAAACATACAACGTTTTGAACATTAAATGATGAAAATAATTTCGCCTTTCATCTCATATTGAAATAAACTATAACAGAGTCCATTAAACATGATATACAAAGTCGATTATCAGTGCAAATGAAGGATATTGCAAATAATTTATTTAAAATGATACAAAACAAAAAAAAGAACGTTACGTTTAAAAAAATAAACAAACCTTTGAAAGAATTTTTTTACATATATTTTATTTATCGATGCGATAACTTAAAACCAGTGAAAAATCAGCCAATCATAAAAAATATTGACTTTTTCCCGCTTGAACTATTGCCATGTAGAAAAAAGTAAAAATACGTAAATTAGGCATGAACGCGTTTTTCCAACGTCCTCCGTAAACGAGCGAAACTGAAAAGTGCCTCGATATCGATTGTAATCCATTTTTTCTTTGTTGCATTCTTTATCTTTTTCTCTATTCCTCAGTTGTATATGGCAAAGGTTACATCGTATCATATTTGCGTAATACGAGGTATAGGCACTTGATTGTAACGAAACTCGAGCTCAAAAATTGGGTTAATCTGGATTTCAGAACGACGAAAAAAAACATGTAGTGAAAAAGTTTGGTAAATGTGAGAAAAATTAAGATAGAGAAGAAAAGGATGTTTAGATTTTGGAAAAGCAGTAATCGACTGGTGTAACAAGTGCCGGTAAGATCGTTTATGATTTTACAATAATTCGAGGAAAATATTGTTTAAAAAAAAATTTATTTTTAATCGACGCTGTTATCGTTCGTATGAGTTTTTATTTTTATCATTGAAACTATTTTTTTGATATTTAAAAAATATATTATTATTATTTAACTAACATCGTTTTTATTATATGTATAATAAACGAACGATTACTTGGATACATTTAATTTTCTTACATGATTTTTTCTTATTAAAAAACAATCTTTTTTAATAAATGAATTTCAACTTCGTTAAAATTATTTGGAGATATTGTCTTTTTTTTCGTAAATTTTAATAATATTCATTTAATTTATATAATTAATTTAAAAGCAAATTACTTTAAAATTTTAAAATAAAAATTTAAAAACGTAAAAAATTTCAATTCATCAAAACACATAAACGCACTATATATATTTTTTTTAAAATACAATCTCTTTCAATATCTCTTCTCTTATAATTTTTATTCCTTAAACACTAGCAAATCTCTGCAATCGTTATAAAATCTTTAACTTAATTTCACGATCGCGTTCGTTTCAGCTTTCGGGCCTGGTTGTGGGCGGAATCGGCATCTGGACCGTCATCGCGAAACACAGCTACATATCCCTTCTAGCCACCTCGACTTATCCGATTTTGGCGTACGCGCTAATCGCCGCGGGTGCGCTTGCCATTATTGGTAGCTGGCTTGGATGCGGAGGTGTTACATCCGAAAACCGATGCGTCATACTCGTTGTAAGTACTATTTTAACTTTATTCATTCTCTTTCTATTCTTATTTTTAATAATTTTAATTTTTTTTTCAATAAATTTCTTTTTGATGTATTTTTAGTTTGAAATTTAAACGTGTTTTAAACTAAGCGAAAATTCTGGAAAAATTTTTCTTGAAAAATTCGAAAAATTCCAATACTCTCTAGGTAAAGCATGAAAAAGTTTCAAGTAAGAAAATAATTAATGAGAAGTATAAAAACAATTCCTCCATACACCGAATTTTTTCCCATACTTTTCGCTCAGTGTATTGGTTTATAAAGTGATAACTATGTTTAAAGTGCATGAAATTATAAAATTCAATAAGTATAAACAATAAATTTTTAAAAAGTTAGTTTTTTGTTTCATTTATTTTTTATTCAAGTATATAGAATAAAATTTTAAATATAAGTAGGAAATATTAAATTTGATAATGCAACATTAAAATGTAATCAACATCAGATTGGGAACTAACCGCGGCTTGAAGTACAAATGGATTGAAGTTTATTATAATTTCTCTTTAATTACATTCACTGAACCAAACACATGATCTGTCGTATCCATAAATTATGTAATTCAAAATCAAATTCTACACATTGATGTTTCTATCGATGTTAATGGAACACTGTAATAACTAATAATTTGAATATTATTTTATTTCACTATGGAGGCAATGATATTATTAATTTTAAAACAAAATTAATTGGTTTCATTAAATTAATATTTTGTACTATTTTAATTTAATAACGTCAAATCTATAACTATAGGTTAATAAAATAAACGAAATTAATTACAAATATTACTTACACTGCCGAATACAAAATTCAAATTTAAAAAGTCAAAAGCTTTTACATCGAAACAAAGTTTATTATTGAAAAACATTAACAGTCGATGCATTGATGATTGCATTTTTTTCAAAAACCATACAAACATTGATAAAATTGAAATCAATATTATTTATCCAAATATAACTTAATAAATAATTAGTTGAACCCATTAAATTAATTAATTAATTAATATAGGATCATTTTTAAATGTAGCAACATTATCTTATTCGACGACAAAATTTTCATATTCTATATACTTTAGAAGAGTTTTGATTTTACCGCGTTTATTAAAAAAAAAAAAGAAAAAAAGAAAAAAGAAAAAAAAAATGAAAAAGACGAGCAGACAAAACAATCGAATGTCTCGCAAATGAATAAACTCACGCAAGCCCGTGTTCTCCTCTATACTCGTGTCACTATTTCATTTTTTCCCTTAACAAGACGCTTGCAAAACATGCGTATAAAGTGACTTGCACGAAAAAGATTGATCGATCGCACATTCGTCCAAGATTTACATCGTCCGTTGTTCTCTCAATGTTGTATGATTAATTGGCCTACTCTCTCTCTCTCTCTCTCTCTCTTCTTCTCTCGCACTTGCTCACTCGAGGCCGCATTGCAACGGTAGCAGAATCGGTTTGTGGTAGGTGGAGGGATACGCACGTGGCGAAGACGGGCCATCGCTCTCTTGAAAGGAGCACCGACGCCTTCGCCAGATGTTACTTAATCTCTCCTCTCCTCCCCCCCCCCTACCCCTCTCTCTCTTTTACTCTCGGTAGTCAAGTACCTTGCTTTACCTTTCGAAATCGTCCTTGTGTACGTGACTGTATATAGTTATATGTGGAAGTAGATACAGCTACACGCGCATACAACTCGAACGGTTAATGCTTCGGAATAGGATTTTGTAGGTGTCGGTGTCCTTATGCTCTGTGAGTTTTTCAACTGAGCTTTTCTTTGAGATGCTCTGACACGAGAAACTTGAGGGATCGAGATTCCATTTTTTTGGTCCTTTCCGAGTTTCTCGTATTATTATCATTTTTAGTAATTAATGGATTGTGAAACTTTCTTAGATTGTGCATACATCAATGTGTATATGTATATACAGAGTTTTGTTGATAAAACGCTTATGAATCTTGAGCGAACTTTTACTTTCATAAATATATTGTGAAAAGTTTTCGAGAAGTTGCCTTCCGTCGCTTGAAAAGATATTTAATTTTAATTAATTACGACGGTTAAGGCAGTTGAAATCGAGTTGTTTCAAAATTAATATCAACGAAAGAAAGTGCACATATTAAGTGGTAATTACTTAAAGAGGATGTACTTATTTAATTGCTTCGCAGTAAAAGATTTAAAAATAATGAGAACTTTTTTATTCAAGCAAACTCTTTTTAACTCGATCCCGATGAAAAAGTATAAGCTTGTTTACAAATGAAAAACTGATTAATGAAAAAATGTATAATATATCGATTTTCAATAATTATGAAATTTAATCCGAAGTATTTTCATCTCTTTGCAAGTGGTTAATCGGCTTTTTTAATAACTATTTTCTTAATAATACCATTTTATATTTAATGCTTAAAAATATATTACTTTTGTAAGTATCTTCTTAAATTATTATGAATTTACAATATAAATAAATTTTAAACTTATCGATATGACAAAAAAGAAAAATCTTGTCTTCATATTGAACTTTTTCACTTGAAAGATTGTTTTCTCTTGGGTAAAATAAGAGAAGCTTGTCTTGAGAACAGAAATGTCTCTTATCACGTGCAAAAGTTTAAAGTTTAATGAAATTTTAAGCCTTTTATGAATGACGTTTGTAAGTTATAGCTTCGTCTGGAATAAAAAAAAAAAAAAAAAAAAAAAAAAATAAAACTTTAAGCTTTGATATAGCTTTTTTGATCAACCTGGAAGATCTTATTTTATGTTTTTAATACTCTGAGAAAATATTTCTAAAATAAATTTAAACTTTTAAACTGCGACAATTCAAAACATAATTCATGAATTTAAATGTCCGCATATTAACGTAATTAGAGTCATTTATAATTCTTTAAAAATAAATGAAAATAAAAAAAAAAAAAAAGAAACAAACGCACACCATGAAAACAGATTAAGCGATAAATTTGTTATCGTATATTTTTTTTAGCGCCATTAGCTACTTTACAAGAAAGATATCTCTACAAACGTAACGTATAAGAAACATAAACTTGGAAAGCGGTATGCACTCCATTCCACGGAAATGTTCGAAATAGCTTTTTGTTCAAGTTCAATCGGTACTCTACTCGCTAACGATAAAAAACTATTGCGTCGAGAACCGGGATCCAGAGCCGGTGAGCGCCGGAAACTGTAGAGTCTTTTCTCTTCCCCTCGAGAATTTCAGTAATTAAATTCGCCGTGAGTCTCCGCTCTCTGTCTCTGTCTCCGTCTGTCTGTCTCTCTCTCTCTATCTCTCTCTCTCTCTCTCTCTCTCTCTCTCTCTCTCTCTCTCTCTCTCAGATTGCGCGCTTCTACTCGTCCGAGTATCGCGCGAGTCATTGAAAGGAAAAAGAATTACGAAGCTTTCGTTATTTCACTTGAGCGTACTTCGACGTGCTTTTTTCGATCGTCTCATTCTCTATCGCTCTCTCAATTGCGAATGAATAGTTCCGTTTCTTTTCTACATCAATATATATATATATATATATATATATATATATATACGTGTAAATCTGCCCAATCTTTCTTTTCTTTGGCTCTCTTTCTTCTCTATGCGATTTGAAAAATCGGCTTTATCGGTTCGCGCGCGCGGGCACGAGCGTCGTCGTCTCTCTGCAGTCATCGTGAGTACAGTAGCGGTGGTGAACTTTAAAAGCGCGCGACGCATTCGAAAGTTTTCTTTAGGAGAGGCCAAACACTTCTCTTGAGAGTAACTGAGTAAGAGAGAGAGAGAGAGAGAGAGAGAAAGTGCGGGCCTTTAAAAGCGGCTCGACTCGTTCGTACCACCGGGGGCCAAAGCGAGTCGCCAACATTATTTTACAACTTTGTGTGGAAGCTTGTTTACGTGCTCGTAGACTGTGTGTCACGTGTGTCGTAAATTCGCGAGATAAATACGTTTGTCGAGTTGGTAAGAAATTCATGTTATTTTATTGCGACTATGCGCGAATGTTTTATCCACGCAAATAGTTGCTTTTGATTGAAAATCCGACTTTTTGAAATTTGATTTAAGCCTGAGTATACTTTTTGATGTGCGACAATATTTTTTTAGAATGGGGAAATATACTTTTCTCAATTATGATTCACTTAATTCTTCCAAGATGAAGAATTATTATTCCCCTAACAAATTTTATTACTTTACAAATTTCAAACAAACATCAATTCTGGTCATTTCATTTTTTTAATATTTACTTTAACATGATTTACAAGAATCTAAAGGTAATCAAATTAGGCATACGAGCATTGATTCGCCGACATTAATAAAATATACATGATATAAAAGTGAATAAAATAAAAAAATACATGATATAAAAGTTATTGAAAATTATATTTATTACAGAAAGAAGTTTTCTACCAAAAAAAAAAAGCTTTAAACCTCCTTGTCCTATTTCGATATCAAATCCAGTTGTTAATTCATTAGTAAAAGTTAGCTTTTAAACAATGCGCATATAGAAAAGGGAGAGGGCAAAAGATAGAAAGAGCGAGCAAAGAGAAAGATAACCCTCGCGCACGGCAATACCTTAAAACGGGAATTTAATTAAAATTTATGGGCTCACGGTTAGACGCGCCGACGACGACTTAGAAACGGCTCGCGCGATAGCGCGGAGCTTTACGGACACGCACGCGGGAAGGAAGCTTGCGTTCCGCCCGCGAGAAATAATGCGACGATAATTAAGCAAGTTACTGCGTAAATTTTATCGAATGTATATCGGTGAGCATGGAGAAAGCGAATAACGGATTTTCTTGGCTTAATCGAGGAGGGAAAAAAAAAATGGGCGAACTTGTGCGCGCAATGATTTATGGAATAGCGCAACGGCTGCTTTAAGAATTTTACGAGATATTGGTATTTATCGCGCCCGAAATTTTAATTGATTGATGATGTGCATTAGATTGAAATGAAAAAATTTTTCGAGCCAATTTTTAAGCTAAATATAAAAGTTAATACGTGTACTTACAATTTGTATAACTAATATATATAATATTTTACAAGAGAAGAAGAATTATTACATTTGAAAGCCATCATATAACCTAAATATTACTTTTAAAAACTTTATGGATACAACTACATCGTCTCCCTAAAACTTAAAATGCATTAATATATAAGGAAGTGTATCACTTTTGATAAAAAAAAAAAAAAAAAAAAAAAAAAAAAAAAAATCTTATACAATATTTTCCGCTAGTCACTGTGCGCTCCATTAAATACCTTACACGACGTGTATTATGATAACACTTGTACGAAGGAATGGAAATTCGAGTTTAAATCATAAATCACTTTTTTTTTTAAGTTTTTTGCCAATACACACCGCGTAAACTTGTAAAAGAAACAAAAATAAGTAAAAAAAGTACTCGTTTCTTCGTACGAACAAATCAATACTTCAAAATTTCACGTGTACGCTCTTACACCCTGCCAAAAAAGCAAATTATCCGTTTGATAATTCGTAAGAATTAAATATATTTCATGTGTATGTGTGAAAATATTGACGTTATGAAAGGTAATGCCATAAGGGTTTAACTCAAATTATTTTTTTTTTCAATTGTTATATTGCATATGCAGAAATTATAATTGACATATATTTTTTGTAGTGCTTTTTAATTTTATAGATATTAGATTATTGAAATTAATGGATTTTTAAAATGAAAATAAAATTTATGAACGAGTTCTACATAATATAGTGTTGCTGCAATAAAAAAAATTGTTATTTTATCGTAAACTGACATAAATTAAATGTATAATAATATATTTAAATAATAATGTTAAACTTTTATAAATTTTTTCTATGCAAAAAATTAAATGCCCAAAATATTATATAAGATTATCTTTTTACGTCGAAAACAGATAAAACTGAATCTAGGTCAAATAAATTCCTTACGCAATAAATTAATTCAAGGCATATTTTATTAACATTTATTAAATATTTAATATATTCAATTTAAAATATACTATTTTATTGATTACGTCGAATATTATTGCTTACATTAATTTTATGGATATAATATTAAAAATCATATATTCAATATACTAAAATAATAATTATTTTAATTAATAAAATACATTATTATATATCGACGTAGAAAAAAATAGTTAGAAAAACTATACCTATGTATACAAAAATTTGCTAAAAAAATAAAGAAAAACGAGATAATTATAGATAAGAAAACATCATAATATACTTCTCTGTATAAAGTACCGGTTGAAAAGAAACGAGACTGCGCGAATTTTGCATTAACGAAAGTGGAAAAAAAAAAATACGCAGTAGGTTATATCCATTCACACCGTGTATAACTGCATGGTCATGTCGAAAGGCGCGGAAACGATGCGTTGGAGAAAATTAGTAACTTCCGCTTTTAACGTAGTGCGCGTAAGCGGTAGCTCGATTTTCTCGATGCACGCGCGGGCGCGTTCCGGAAAATATAATTATCCGTTCGATTATGCGGAGAGCAAAACTGAGGACAAGGACAAATATAGTTGATAATCTCGTTATAGCTACGACCTCGATGGAAATCTCCTTGTGTATGTGTGTGTGTGTGTGTGTGTGTGTGTGCGCGTATATATGTATATAACTTTTCGAAATACCGTCGGCATCGTACGATGAAGTACAAAGTGATACCGCGGACAGTTTCGTGGCATCGTTCGCGCAGTTTTCTCTAGCTACTTCCATATGGATGTATGTGTGTGTGTGTGTGTGTGTGTGTGTGTGCGTGTATATACGAGTGTGTAAGGGACAATTTGATATTGCGCGGCAACCGATATTGCGTTACATTGTTGCTTACACCTTCGATGGTTACTTGAAGTTAAGTTGTTCGCGGTTATAATTTTATAGGTAAATGCGTATATTATTGATTTTATTCTACACGGAGGATCTATAAAATTTTCTTTAAAAAATAATACGATAAAGATATATTGATTATTGGAAATATATGATTTTATCATTAAAATCTATCATACTAATAAATATAATAAAATTTTAAAAATACTAATAAATATATTTTATTTTGATAAAATGATTGTTAAATGATTTAAAATAAAAGCGAAAGTGAAACCAGAAATCTTTTTTCATCATCTCTTGTCGAGATTAAAATCAAAGTATAACGGGATTACAAATAAAATACATGTAACATTATGATGTTAATAAAGGCGACTGATATGGCTGTAAGTACACTCAATGTAAGGAATATGCAAATCTTAGTATTCCCGAAGGATTTCCTGTCTTATTCATAGAGTAACATAAGACGAACTTTATTTCTACCCTTCGTTATTTCTTAATGGCTGAATTCACTTAACGCAAATTCAATGTAATTCGATAATACAATCGAAATATTATCTTACAAATACAAAACTATATGAAATCTTAAATATCTATATATTTATACGAGTAACATTGATTGCATTATCATAAACGTCATTTACCACCCACTGTATAAATATTTTCATTTCCTTTCAAAATTCCATCCGCAACGCGCGCACCGAGACGTACGCACTGGATTAGTTGTACCCGTGTGTAGTAGCGGCATAGCGTTAGACTCGCCGGCGTTGTCTTCCTCGTAGCAGCGTAAGCGCAACGTGTGCTCATTACGGTTCGCATATTCGAAATTACACATCCATTAGCCATGCGCTTACGCGCGCGTAATCGTCCGGGCTAATTGCGCGAGTGCGCGTACACGCATACACACACACACACACACACACACAGCCAGCGGAACGAATTTTCGTCGACGTCTCTCTCTCTCTCTCTTTCTCTCTCCCTCTCTCTCTCTGCGTCTTCTACATCCGTTCTATGTATAAATATATATGTGCTATATCCCGGTAATGCTAATTATTTATTTTCCGGAGAACCAGACGGAAATAAAGAGAGAGAGATAGAGAGAAAGGGAGGAAAATGTTAAACGGAGAAGCAAGCTCGAATGGATAATCTTTTTTTTTTTTTTTTTTTTTTTTTTTAAAGAAAAAATGTACTTTTAAGCTTGTAATTACGTTGGTAATATTTGAGTTAATTATTGCTTTTTTATGGGCATAAGACGTACAGCGTGAAAAGATTAAATTTGTAATCTAATATCGTGAAGCGTTGGTATGCATCAATGTGAAATTGCGAATATTAAAATTTACGTTTATTTAAATCTAAAGTTTAATCATCCGTTATTAATTTCCATTAATCGAATAATATAATAATATGAAAATTTTTATTTACTTCGTTAAATTTTAATACTTCTATTAATAATAATAATAATAATAATAAATTACGCGCTTAATTTACGTTTGATGATTATAAAATTAATATTAAAAATATGATTAAAAAATAAATATCAATTATAAATTGATCTTTCTAAAGTTAGACTTATCAAATCCAGTTGAATTTTTTGCATCCAGTTGGACTTATCAATTCCAGGCATTTCGTAGTTTATTTTATCTATATGTATGTCTTAAAAAAAAAAAAGAAGAAAAACATTGCCTAGTTTACGGCTGTATTAAATCTTATATACATAATTCATGTTTTAAAAGCCGGCAATTTAGTTCACATTTGCAGCACCTGTTCTCCATAAACCTAGTTAACCAAAACGCAATCATAAAACTATTTTTTTAAATTACGATAAAAATAATATTAACGAAATTTATTAATAGTGTTGACAACTCGGATTTTGTACATTGAATATTTTTTATTTTTAATCTACTCGTTTATCTATTCGATTTATTTATAATTTAACAATCGATAGCGTGAATTGATTTTTTAATTAGCTCGTAAGTAGAATAATAAAATCGACTCTTTTGAGAAAAATTTCTCTCTGGCACTCGTGTACTTCCAGAATAAAAAAGCGTTAAAGTCGTACAAAGTATGAAAATTATGCAAATTTTAGAATTAATGTCAAGATTAATTTAAGAAAGCTTCGAGCGCTTATTTCGTACCGTCTTATATCGGCCGTAATATACATTACGTTTTTTAATTTTAAATTTGACTCTAAAAAATATTTCCTCGGGCGTATGTGTAGCATTTTAAAATTTCTTCCTTTCTCTGTCTGTCTGTCTTTCTCTCTCTCTCTCTTTCGTATATTCTTCTTCCCTATACGTACTTCTTCATCGTTTCTCTTTTCTTTTTCTCTCCCTGCCTCTATCTTTCTCTTTCTCTTTCTCTTTTGTATGCATGTTCGCCTAATTTATCATACTGTCTTCCTTCGAGCGTTTCCCATATTTTTTGCTCTGCAGTCCACCGAGTGTACCATTTTTCGTTTCCCACATTGCACTCTAAATTGCATTCTTTTTTTTGCTTCTACTTTTACTTCGATCCATTTTAAATTTTTACTTTGATAGCGAGATACTATAAAATTATTTACACGTTTTTCTTCTTTTCTTACTTCACAGTGCAGTTTAGAATGTCTAATATTCAAAATATTCCGAAGCAACGATGTTATAGTTTCTTTACGCAGTAAAACAAATCTTTTCAAATATAATTTTAGGCTTTATAATAAATTTATCAAAGACTTTTTTAACATAATTAACATTTTTAATATAGCAATCTTTTCAGCAAACAATCTGCATCCACAAAAAAAAAAACAAACAAAAACAAAATGACAAAGTTACAAATGAAAAAAAAAAAAAAAAAAAAAAAAAAAAAATATTAAATGTATAATTACAACTCAAAGCAAAGTTTAACATTATTTTAATGCGCATATCTTTCATCTTTTATATATAACATTCAGCACTCGTATACTTTATACGCGACGTAAACGCGTACGCACCCGTTCTTTAATCTCCGAATCGTCGTTTTATCACCGGTCTGATCCAGCTCACGAAGCCTAACTCACCGGCGTCGCGCCGCATCCTAAAATGATGTATATCGGTGCAAAGAGTACCTCTCTCACTCCGCGCATTCGTTATATACATACACCGTTTTCCAACTGGTTCAAAACCAGTTTCTCACCATCTATTGTATATATATATATATATATATATATATATATATATAAGTATATGTATGTATACATGTACATAGCCGTACGAAGCTTCGCTTAAGGCGAGACCGCATTACTACTTAAGTACCTATCGCGCGATATACTTACGACGTCAATTTATGGCTCGCGTCCGCGAAGCGCGCTGTTATGCTATAAGTACGCGAGGGTTGAGTGTAGATGGAATTAGATTTGAATATTTTCGTAGTTAAACGCGGATAAAGACGGATGCGCGAGGATCGTAATGCGAGAGTTGGAGAAATTTATGAAGGGCCTTGGGTTGATCCGACTGATGGACTTTTGCGGATGCGTTTAAGAGGATATTGTATTAAAAAACGTACACTTGCTTTTTTTTTCTTTCTTTTTTTTTTCCCCCTAATTAAAAAAGCCATCGTCCTTTTTTTATTTATTATAGACGTGTATCCTTCTAAAAAAAAAACTATTTTTTCAGACTCTAGAATAATTATTTTTAATAAACCACTCGTCGTGATTTCTAAGCATCATTTAATTTTTTAAGCCTCTTATTTAACAGATTAAAAATAGTATTTTTATAATTTAAAATGATTAAATATTATTTCGTATCAATTTTAAAAACAAAAATTATTTCATTAATAATAACGCTTGATAAAAAAAAGTTAAAAATACTTAACTTTTTAATCTTTTTATTTTACTGAATATAAAGTCCAGTTAGTCATGTCAAATTGAAGGGCTCAATCTTTATATAATTATTTAAAGTATATAGGTGATAAAATTAAATATAGTATATATCAACGATTGATGACAGTATTTATAATGTCAATGGCTGCACCTGTTTCCTTCGCTTGTGTACAATTATGCGATTGAAGTATTTTAAATATAAAAATAAAACTTAGCGCATTACACAAACTGTATAGAATAACAAATGAAAAAAAATTATGTGCAGCAATTATATATTACTACTTTATAAATTATTTATTTTTTTTTTTTTTTTTATTTAGAATAATAGTATTAATAAAATGCATGTCGAATATAAAATACATCATTGCCATATATTTATTTATCAGAAATATTTTGCATGGAAGTCACAACAACTTCTAGAAATGTACTTTTTAAAAACAATAATGTCAGTTTAGTTCCACATCCAAATATCTTGACATTTATTTCGATTCCGTTTCAAAAAACCGTAATCTCTTCGCTCTTCATTTATTCTCTGTGATAAGAATAATGTCGCAATAATGTGCAAACGCACATCCTAATGAAGGAACAAGGTTAAACGTTGGTCGCGCGCTGTTTGTATATACTAGTAGTTTAGACCAGATGCACGTACGTATGTATGTACTTATATATAATATGCAAATACATACGTATATATATATATATATATATATATATATATATATATAACGTACGTATGTGCGTGTTTACATGTGAATTCGAACAAACTACACACAATGTATACGCGCGCATCACTTGTTGAATATTGCTGCATCCAAAAAGAGGAAGTGAGAAAGAGAAAGAATAAAAGAAGAGGTGGGACGGTGCGAAAATGTTTTGTTGACCGCGCGAGCACATATTCGCGCCCTGTGTACCGAATCCTTATTTTCTTTGTTTTCGGTGCCCCACCTACGCCTCAGTACACTCGTTCGTACTTTATTTATTTTTTTTTTTTTTTTTTTTTTTCTCATTCTTTTATTCTTTTTCGGCGGTGGTTTTGCACCCTATTTTATTTTATTTCACTCTTTTATTTTCTTTTCGAGCGCATGCGAACATACTCGGTGGGCTCGGTGTGAACTTAGGCGTGTTTCCGCTCTCGTTATTAATCTTCGCTGCATTGTCGTTCGACGCTGATTTAAAGAGTATTTTTGTGAGAATTTACTAGTTGATTTGTTTCTTTTTTTTTTTTTTTTTTTATTTTTTTAATAAGAAAGTTTTTCGCTATTCAAATTGTAATATTGATAGAGGATGAAATTTTTTAATTGTATAACCTTCGTTATTTGATGAAGGTTATGGGATTTTCTTTGAAAATAGCATTTAATACAATATCATAAAGAATAAATTTAATATGATTCATTATTACTAAATTTTTTCATTAGCATTTCATTTAAATAGCTGATTCTTAGTTTTAATGGATAAAATATTCATGAAATATAATTATCAGTTAATATAATCTGTAGCCTATTAATTTCCTTTATGAGTTAGCAAAATTTTAAGCATTGCATAAACATTTTTTTATCAATTTAAATTTAATACAATTATTAAAAAAAGACGATGTTGACTTTTGACATTAACATTAAATTTACATTTCACATAATGTGAAACTAATTTGAAAAAATATTCTAAAATTTTAATTTATTTCATCTGAACGTTTCAGTAGAATGTTTTAATTCCAACAAAGTAAGATCAATAGATATTCCGAGTACCGCAATAAACGAAGGACACGATTACTCAAACTTTCCTTAATGATCATTATATCAAACTGACACTACATAATATAAGGTGCTCGAAGCAGCTCAAAAGAAGAGAAGAGTGCGGATAAGAGAGAGAGAGAGAGAGAGAGGCATCCAAGCGATGCTCGATATCAACTCAATCCACTGGCGCATCGACGATAGTTCTCGTGCCCGTTCGAGCGTGTACATCCGCGCATTAGGTGTTCGCTCTCCGCTCTCTTCTCCTCTCTCGAGCCGAGTTGACGCGCGCGCGAGTTTCTCAAGTGGCCTATTAAGCGCAGAGACCGACCGTCACGTCGTCGAGTCTCCTCTCCGTCGTGCAGAGAACATCCGCGTGCTCACGTACTTGACTAAACTCTCTCTTTCTCTCTCTCTCTCTCTTTCTCTCTCTCTCTCTCTGTTTCTCTTCCTCTCTTGACCAACTCGTATGCGGTAAGTGCATCCGTGTGATTCTCCCGTGTGGCACTGCACGACGATGCGGACGAAACGAGATGGTCATTCGCGTGTACACGGCCAAAAGTGAGAAACAGTCGTTCCTCGAGAGCACTTTTCTCTCTCTCTTTCTCATTCGTACTCTCTTTCTTCTTAGTTGGTTTACGAGTTTTGTTAATATCTGGAGTTTGCTTGGGAAATTCCAGATATGCGCGCCGTGACTTCAAATCGTTGAAAAGATGTAACATGAAATGATGGAACATAAAGTGGATGTCTAATCAAATGAAGTATCCGATAAATAATATGAATCGTAAATTCGTTGCTTAAAAAATAATATTTTAAATTTTTATTAGATTGCAAATCAAATTATCGCAATAAATAATTTTATAAAACGTTGTTATTAAAAGCTAAAAGAAACTATTCATTTTGTATAAGGCATTATAATATAATAAACATAAAACAATGAAATCATGGGAAATAGATGTAGTACATATGTTATTTTTATAGCGCTCGTTAAGATATATAAACGGCTACTATAAGAACGAAGCCCGGATAGGACATTAAAATAATTATGATCGATTTCGAGTCCAGAGAAACCCATCGGTATTTAAGATTCGTAATTCAATTATTCGCAAAGTTAATAAGCTTTAATCGTTCGTGAAAATTAGTTTCCTCATTTTAACGATAAAGGGAAAGAGAGATAGAGAGGAACAAACGGAACCTAATCACGCGTGTATCATAAGCCATTAGTTACGCGGCGGTGTCGTCGTTCCTTCGCGCAACGCAATTATACGAACATAAACTCTGCACATGGTACGCATTCCTCATACAACTACATGCATCATAAGTATATATATATATACACGCATCCATGCAGTATAACGCTGGTTAACAATCGTACTGTATCTCCAGGAGGGCATTGTAGATTTCGCGAGCAAATTCGCCATCTCTCTCTCTCTCTCTCTCTCTCTCTCTCTCTCTCGACGCGTGCAAACTCCCACGCGCGTATGCATACCCCAAGAGTATACGCGGATGCGTATCTTATACGTGAATGTAAGTGTATATGTGCGGGTATGTAGGTGTGCGTTCAAGAGAGAGGGAGAGAGAGAGAGAGAGAGAGAGGAGTACCGTGCCGAAAGGCATAATTATCGAAGATGTCGTAGCAGACTGTCGGTGCTGCTGTTGTTCCTGCTGTTTCTATACTCATTACCGATACCCTTATATGTACAAAAGGGCAACAATTTCATATCCAGATGCCCTTTTCTCTCTCGTCCTATCCCCTTCACCTCGCTCTCGGCTGAACTACTTTTCCTCCTTCCCTCTATCCTCCCTCTCACTCGTAATTCTTTGTGGTACGCATCTGGTATTCTTACTCTTTTTTACACGTGCATCTTTGCCTTTTCGCGTGTTTGATGCGTTATCTTACTCTTGTATGGTTTAACTCCGGTGCTGATAATGTTTAGTTCGCTGTACAACGAATGTATACGTGTACGTCGGTAACGTGTATTTTGTTACGTTACGAGAGGCAAATTAGCGAACTACACAAAAGCTTATCAGTTTTCTTCGTGTACAAAATTATCTTTGCTTTTCTTCTCTCTCACTCTTTATTTTTTTTTTTTAATAGCAACGTTAAGCAAACTTTAATTGCGAAATATATTCTTGCTTAACGCGTTTTATTTATAATTTTAATTGTTACGTATTTTTGATAAAGAAGGAACTTTTTCGTAACAAAAAGTTAAATCGTGTATTGCGTACAAAAAATTAAGATTTATGCATAAAGACAAGTTTCCGAATTCTCGCCTCCAATTTATTATTCTTCTTTTCCATCGCAGCTCATTATTTTTCTTAAAGGGAAACGTTACAATTGCATCAATCCTTGGGTCCACTTTACCGATCGGTGCAAAATCAGATACCAATATCCATACGTTTTAAAAATGCGTTTCTTCGTTCTCACCGCATCACCCGTTTTTGCACGGATTTTACATACACACTTACATACACGACTCGTCGGCCTGTAATAAGGACGAGAACCGACGAGACTCGACGATAAAAACCGTTTTCGGTCGAGTACTTGTCTCATTCTTTCATCGAGACGCGCCGACGACCTTTTTGTCCCGTAAAAGGGACTTTTGGCGAGTCCCTCTTTCGAGGATAATCTACGGATGGAATAGATCCCCGAGATCACTCGACGTCTCGTCGACATACACTTTTGTTTTTTTTCTTCTTTTGTCTTTACATCGATTCGAAATTTTAGCAAGGCTTATACAAGTGAACGAGTGATTGATTTACGAGACAACGTGTGTAATTGGCAGTGTTAACAAAACTTTAAATTTGATTTATTTGAAAATTTTCTTCTTTTAATTGCTTTTATCAAAAAGTATATCTAAATTAATTGTAATGATAATAATGTATATCCGCAAATGAAATTTGGCAATATGTATATTCTTAAAATGAAACATGTTATAATACTATATTTTATATTAAGTCGCAAATATTTACACGTATTGATAAAAGTTTTAAATAATTTTAAAATTTATTACGTATACGTCATTCGTTTGAACTCAATGATTTATAAATATTAAAAGCAACGAATTGACATTTAGCGATTGTAAAATTATACTGTAAAGTTATTCATTAATAAATGTATAAATAAATCATATTTGTAAATACATTTGGTTATTATTACAAAGTAATTAATAATTTAAATGTATATCTTTGAAATGCTTTTAAGTTAATTTAAATATTATTTTAATTTCATTCCTGTACTGATTATGCTTTATTTAAAAGATACTTTAGCATTTAATGCAACAATTCATTTTAACATAATATTAATTGTATAATTTCTATTATAACAAGCTTTAACTTAACTGTAACTAAACAATTTATTTAAAAATACAAAAAAAAAAAAAAAAAAAAATCGAATATACATATTCCTTTATGTCGTAGAAGTTATACTTTGGAAAATAAAAATTAATGATTTTCATCTAACATTTTTTATTTACGATAATGAAAGGACAACTTATTATAAAAAATAATTTCTAATCGTAAAAAAAAAATAATTTCACGTGTATTCCGTCAACAGAATTTCATATGCTTTTTAAGTTTTTTTTTTTTTTTTTTTATCACAATAAACGTCGAATACTTTTTACACATTATCCATAGCCTCGAGTATAACTGATTTAAGGAAGTACTACACATTTTAGATTTAACGGTAGGAAAATTATGAAACTCGGCAGAAAGTAAGATATACAGCTAAAACTAACACAGTTCAAATTTTAGACTCCGAGGATACTTAATAACAAAGTTATCAACGTTTAAATTTTTCCGTTTTTAACACGGCGTCTCATGGGAAATGATGAATTTTTGAGGTTGAATTATATATTTCTTAGCAGTTAACGGTAAGAATTTAATGAAACTTTTTTCACTAACGAATAATTGTACATGGATTACGTACTATTCGTTTAATTAACCGGAGGATACTTGTGAAAAAAGTAATTAATTCATTATTGGTGAAAAACGTGGTTTTCTCGCCGTCGGCTTCTACCACTCGCACTATATGGCAACGTTGCAAAGCGTACATTTGCCGTGCTATTTGAAAGATCACGCATAACCATTCTGACTTGATAAATTTTACTGTGCTATAAAAAAAAAATTTAACTGGCTAAAATAAAATGATAAAATAATATTACATTATAATAGTATACATAATTTTATATAATATGTAATAAATAGGGGACAAATAATTTGACTGATTTTCATATTTATTTTAATGAATTTAAATACATATTATAATATTAATTAACAGTACGAATAACATTATATAGAATTGCTTTTTGGTATCTTTGCTCGATGAACACAATACTTTCAATAGACTTTTCGAGCACATACAAAATACATTGCTGATTATTATTAACAAAACAAAATAATTTATTATATCTAATTAATTATTAATAATTTTATTGATTAACAGTCTTTTTTATTTGCTTCTTTTTTGTAATCTTCTTAAGTAACAGACATACACTTTTTATCGCGGTACTTGACGGCGAAAATTGATGCTAAACCATGTTTTTCTTCATGTGTGATATCTTCTAAAGACAGTATCTTTCGACAATCTTTGCAAAATATTTCTTTTGCCAACGTTTTTATATGAACAATTCGTCGACCTTCTCTACGACTGAACTTGTTTGGTTAGCATTTACTAGGTTGGATTTTAACTTTGCGCTACCATAAATGTTTCTTAAATTCTTCGCTAAGTTCTCTAGTTTTCTCTCTTTTTTTATACATTTTTTCTGTCGCGCATTTTCCATTCCAGAAAAAACTTTATCTATTTTCCAGTCTGCGCTTATAATTAATTACTTATTTACTAATTCGATATTATGTAAACATGCCGATGGCAGCTGTCATTTCGCACGTGTATTTTTAAATACCTATATATTTAAATCTAGTGCGACATTGCCAGATCAAATAACTACTTAAGCCAAACACAAGACTTTAAGCTCACGACTTACTCGGTACGTGTAGTACTCCCTTAACACAGCAAGCTAAAGAAACAAAAAAAACAATAAAAAAAAAAAAAAAAAAATCATAACAACCATTCAAGAGTAAATATTCAGTAAGTAACATCATCAAGCGTAACTTCTCTCTTTTGGTTTAAACTTTAACGTCTTCATAATTACTTCAATCTTTCTCGCTCTTTCTCTCTCACACATACACACGAAAGCACACACGGAAGCAAATTTTCCTCTCGGTCTTTTTTATCTTTGCCCGTGCGAATTCGTATTCGCGAATCCGAGCGCCGTTGTACGTCGTCGCGTTTTATCTTTCCGCGTTACTTTTATTCCTCGCGACAGAAGGCGAATGAAACGAAAGGTATACATGACTTGGTAACAGAATAAAAAAAAAAAAAAAAAAAAAAAAAAAGAAAATACAGCGCGCGAGGTAGGAATAGGGAATTAGCGAGGGTAATTATGGTTGGCGTGTGGATGTAATGCTCGTGCCGACGTCGTACGTATTATAATCGCGGCGTTCAACGTTGTTATCATGTAGGAGGAAGTTTCTCTTCGTTTGGATACTAAACAAGTTACGTTGGTGCTTTAACATTTAATTATCGAAGTTTATTATCAATTTTCGCGTTTTATGTTAAATAGTTTAATAAAACGTGCGCGCGTGTTTATTGATATAATTAGAAGGACGTTTTCGTTCATCGCGCTTCGTAAGCCATTCGGATATTGTACACCGGTAAAATCGACGAGAGGAATGTCTAAGAACGCATTGATGACTTGATTTATATAATTTATACTTTGTGCACGTTGGATAATTTAATTATGGTATTAATCAAAGATACGGGAATTAATCGAACGAGTATAGTATTGATAAATTTATTAAATCATATTCATGAAGAGTATTTACATGTATGATGATAGAAAATATTACATATATTTCAATATTTATAAAATATTCTATATTGTAAAATCAATTAAATTTTCTTTATCGTAGATTCTTATTTGTTACAGTATAATAAAGCTACAAACTTTTTCTTTTAAAAAGTATCCATTAAATTTTTGCTTATAAAAATTTTAATTCAGTGCATCAATAAAGCTTTAATAAATTTGAAATTTCAACGTTACACGGATATTAGTTGAAAAATAATTAAAAAAAATCCAAATCTTTCATCAAGTTATAGTTATTAAGACAAATGGTAATGAAAGGCTTTTACGGTATCGAGTACTTTTATAAGCTTTTGCGTTTCGCTTTTCTTTTAGTTTCGTTTTTCGAGCTTCTTTTTTCTACTTTGGCCTATCCCCAACAATCTTATTTTAAAGTTTTTTCGCTTTCTTTTTCCAACGTCGGTTCTATAATCGAAAGCTTTTCAGCAACCTTGTCGCGTTCAACTTTTCGTTAGAGTTACGCTTTTTTTCTTGCGTTCTCTCTCTCTCCCTCTCTCTCGCTCGTTCGTGTCGACATGAATGTCACGACTTTTTTGATAAGATATATCGTATACCTCGCCATTTGACATTCTTTTTAATGTCTTGGACGTTAAATAAAGTTCTCAGATCTATGCAAAAGTTTTTATCGTATGTTTCTTTTAAATTTTAGTAAAATACTTATCTTTTTTAAATCGTGGTTTATTTAAAAATTTAAGATGAGAAACGTTATCATAATAATTTTCGAATTATTTAAAGAAGGATTAAAATTTATTGTTACAAATAATTTATTGTTATTTTATTTTTTCTAAGTTTAAAAAAGTTTAAAGTACAATTTAAATTTTTTAAAAAATTTTCTCAATATTTTAATTGCATCATTAAAAAGCACAAGCGGTGTTGCTGAAAAGAAAAATATTTTAAATATATTTTAATTGTACCACTTTGAAAAATGCGTATAAAACTATAAAAACTTCTTTAATTTTTTCTCTCCTCCACTGTTCTTTTTTTTTCTTTTTTTTTTATAGTACAATGTACCTTTGAAAATTTCTCCGTAATTCAAGTTCGTATATTATGCAGTGCTTCATTAACATTTTTGCTCGCGGTAGATGAATCCGTGTCACGAACATATCCAGTATTCGAGAGAGAAAGGCGAAAACGACAAACAAAGAGCCATAAGAGCCTAAAGAAATCTCTTAAATTTAAATGCACTGAATACAGGGGATGCAATTAACAGCTCCGAAAGTTATTTAATGTTGACGTTGAAGTTATTTGATGATTGTGTTGAATGAATATCTCTTTATAAAATTAGTTTTCACATTGAATTTTATCTTTAAATGCGCGCATTTTTATGTCGATGTCACTTTCATTGAAATCATATATAGTAAGTATAAAATATAAGTTTGTAAAAATCATTTTTTTGAAAATTTAAATTTTTCTCAAATAAATATTTTCGATAAAAAATAAAATATTATGTGCGCTGCGTATACACGTTATCTCATAAAATTTTAATACGAAATAATGAAAAATATTTTAATTAAGATACGTTATGGTATAATCAATACCGGATGTCACATTATCAAAAAGTGCTCGTTGTAATTCATGAAACTTTAATGTATTAATTAAAATTATGAAATAACTTAAAAATATATATTTGTAAAATAAAAATATTAATAAAAGCTTATGAATGTTTGTGTCGAGCAATATTATGAACTTAAGTTACCATATGACGAAATATTTTTCACGAAAATCAACAAAACTATTATTTCTTCATAAGCAAACATAGCCCATCCCCTTATAAACAACGTAAAAATCGTCACTTAACAAAACTCGAAAAGATCAATTTTATACGAAAGGAAGAAAAGAAAACAATTTTCCTCCCTTCAATTCCCCCCAGGCTTGGCTCAACGTCGCGCTTACACGGAAACCTCGCGAGATGATGCGTCGTCGGCTGCACTTTTTTACGTCGCGCATCGAGAACGCATTGACGCATCCTCTCTTATATAGCTCGAGCTTTGCCTCGCTTCTCGAGGGAACGGCGAATGAAGATGCGTTGGTCCATGCAACCTTAATCAAATCTATTCCTTTCGATCTTTTACTTTGATAAGAGAAATTCTCGCTTTCGACGTAGGGTTTTCCTGCGAAACGCCGTTGACTTTTCTTTGCTTATTTTTCAGGAAAAAGAGGAGGGGGTGAAGTAAATTCGTATTGAAAATCGTTCGATATGCTTTAAGAATTTTAATCTTATGGATTTTAGATGGATGTGTCTCTTCGTATTGAATTTCGAGTAGCTTTTGAATCTCAAGTGCGAAGAAAAATATTAATACGTATTTTTCGACGTTTTTATTGAATTTATCTTCGATTATAAATAAAAAATACAATTTTTATGCTTATTCCTATTTTAAAAACATTATTAGAAATTAATATTATGATAGTTATATTTTCAAATACAACATTTATTGGTAAAAAGTCGAATATTTACTTAAACATCATAAATGTTTTTCAGTCCCAAACATCCAATCACGCGTTAAAGAATTTTTCTTAAAAAAATTTCGCGTTCAACGACACGCATAGAAAAATAATCATTTCCTTGTTCTCGATGAATCGCAGTTTGTCTCAATTGCAAATTACCAAGGGCATCACTTTTAAATTAACGAGCTGGCGATTGCCTCGTCGTCTTGATGCGAATAAGATTCTTCTACGGCTTTTTATAGAAAGATCATAAAATTACAATTAATAAAATAAGTCATATTTGCCATATTTCTTTCGATTGGATTAAAATTTTCGTCTTAAAAGATTAAAAAAATGAAATTGTGCTTTCGATGTTAAAATTCAAAGATAAATATTTTGTTCATTTGAAAATTTTTATCTACAATTTTCGTTCAAAATATTTGACTTGTAGTGATGATTTTAATTCCGATGACAATTTAAATATTTTAGAAGTAAAGAAAAATTCTTCAATATTTTAAAAATATAAAATGTTAATACAATAGACGGATAAAATTTAATAAAAATATTTAAAACGTTCTAATACATATCATTATATTTGAAATTAAATAATTTCAAAGTTTGTCTAAGAAAATGAAATAATTTGAGCCTTGTCACAAAACTACAGAATTTATGAACAAAATACAGTTACATTCTTTCTATAAATCAAATTCGCCGTGTCTCGCGCCATTATCTTACATCTGCGTATTGAACGATACATATTTCTTTTATTTTACGTAATTTTCTTCCTTTGCTTCAAGTTGTATGTATATTAAATTTTACGCAAATACGCGTATTCTTTTTCAAAGTTACACAACCTCCGGTATCTATCTCCTCGGTCTCGAGCGGCTTCTGCTTCAAATTACTAACCCGCGTGCGCGCGGCTTAACAAGCACTTTTTGTCAAAATCCCATCGAGGATGAAGGAGAAAAGAGAGCAGCGGTAAAAGAGCAAGAGAGAGAGAGAGAGAGACCAAAAGAAGAAGACCATACCAGCGAACCATAAAATGCGCAACTCTCTCGAGCAACGGCGTTTCGAGATTCCCTTGCGCATACATGGATTGAGCCTCTCTTTCTATCTCTCGGTGCTCCTCATTACGACATGCAAATACGCCCGGATATGGGTCCAAGACCGGTCGCCGTCGTCGTTCCCTTCGTCGTTTTCGCTGCCAAAGGAGGCACGATTTCTTTCTTTCATTTTTTTTTTTTTTTTTTTTTTTTTTTTTTTTTTTTTTTTTTTTTTTTTGGTGCAAAAAATAAAAAATATAAATGAAGAGGCGATGAGAGAAACGAAGGTGGAATCAGGCAGGGATGAGCGGCGTGCGGTGGCGTTCGAAAAATCTCTCGATCTCTCTCGTACCCTCGAGTTCTCTTTTACTTCGTATTATGGCACTACAGTGGGACATTTTGCGCTTCGCTGATTGCAACGCGCGATCGCCTTCTTTTTTTTTCTTCTCATTTTTATTTCTCTCTCTCTCTCTCTCTCTCTCTCTCTCTCTTTTTTACTTCCTTATCCTTTTTCCTTCTGCACCATATCTTCGCTTCTTACATCTTGCGGAGAGAATTTCTTCGTTGATTCTCGATTCGCGAACGAGTGGCCAATTAATTATCTCGTCCAGCGAACTGGAGCTGCCACTTCTTCCGTCTCTCTCTTCTCTTCACCCTTTTTCCTTCCAGGCTGGGATTAAACGCGATATGCAAATTATGCAAATTGTAACAAGGTCGATAATGCCGTTTTACGTGACTGCGCCCGAGAGAATATTCATCTTAAGATATGTGAATAAAGATTGATGATTGACAATCCGAGATGATTTTCCGCCTCTTCCTTGACGCTTCTGTACCATATGTGAGCCGTTTCGCGAGGGAAAAAAAAATTCATCGTTTGATCAACAATGATAAAGTAATTTTATCATTTTTAATATATAATTTTATCTCAGCCATGTTTGTTCGGCCAGTGTTTGACTTTTCAAATTTAGTTTGATTTAAAATTATTCACGTTTAATGAATAAATGGACTTACTATATATGTTATTGCATTTATACGAGTTCATTAGAATTTGAAAAGTTATACTTTATAATGACATTGAAATGTGCACATTATCATTTATAGTTTTTTTTTTTAAATAAAAAAATGTGTGTAATTAAACATTACGTTAATTATTCAGTATTTAAATTCAGTAGTACAAACTATTTATGCATCATATTTTCATCAATTATTCTCTGGTTTTTATACTATACAAATTTTGGTGAAATGTAAATCAATATGCACTTTAGCAACGATTCATTTATTAAAGTCTAGATTAACAACACTTATATATTTATTTATTAATAATTTAGTATTTTATTTTATGCATAACAATTAAAAGTAATTAAAAATTTTAAAAATAAATAAAAGTAAACTACGGCTTCCTTGAAAAAAAAAAAAAAAAAAAAAAAAAAACTACGAAATTCAAAAGAAATATTATATGAAATATTAAATAATTAATTTATGTTTATTATTTTCACATTTTTATTTTTTATTGCTTTAAAATTTTTTATTAAATTAATTTTCAATGATATTTTATATGCTTTAATAACCAATTTCAAAAGTCTCATTAAATACATGTTGTTTCGTATTAATCACGTAAAATTACGTTCTGCGCACATAATTATTCGATTGTTATAAATCAATATTAAAATCTTTTTCTTGCCGTATAATTTCCACGACGTTTAATAATCTTTATCAAAGACATTTCATACATAAGAAAGTCACCTGTACCAATCGGTGCAATCAATGAATAATAAATATATTATCCTTCATATTCGCCAGCTGATCGGTCGATTAAAGCATTTATAATCGAGAATGAATTTTAGTTTCTCGCTCGTAACAAATAGGTGTCACACGTAAAATATGTTTGTGTGTGTGTAGGTGTGTACCATTATATGCATAACTCGTGTTTTCGCAATATATTACAGCGCTCTATTCACTAAGCGTATGATTATGAGACAAAGTCGAGAAAATATGCATTGTATCGCGCGCACGAAGTGTATACCTAGCGTTTCGTATAAACTTATTGGAAAACAAAAGTCTATCGGAATTTATCAGCCAGAAATATTTAACAATAGAATTAAGAATGTTGGAAAATTTTGAAATATTTTTCATTATTTATTTCAATAAATAGTTTCTATTTAAATTGCTAATTGAAAAATCCGTTGGTTAAATGCATATTTTATACAATACTATGCATAATATTTAAAAATTTGGCTATCAGGCAATTAATTATCATAACTATTGAGTTTATCGTAATTAAAGTTTTAACTACTTAAACGTTATTTTCAAATTTATTTTAATATTGGAACCTCAGTAATTTTATTCAGTCACGTAAAAAAGATTTATTGTTTCTTTTAACTTAATTGTTCACAAACATTCTAATATTTTATTTCCAACAAATTTTATCTTTAAATATATTATGATCTTAATCTACATCACTATATTTAAATAAAAAAAAAAAAAAAAAAAAAAAAAAACAAGTTTTTTGATTGCAAGATTTATGTATTTATTTTTCCCGTCATTTACTAATTATTTCTTACCAAAGTAAACTATTTAAAATCACAAATAAATAATTCTATATTTAGGGATTATCATGTCTATGGTATAAAGGCTAGTATCAAACGTTATAACCAATAAACTCTCTGCAACGATTGAGCCAATTCTCCTACTCGTATTCTATTACTCCTCCAATTCTCTCCTTGCGACTTCGACATACGCAAGGTGTAGCATACAATAGGATGCGAGGCTTTTGTACGAATAGCCTAAAATTAATCGAGCGTGCATTCGACGAGAGAGTGAAAGAGGAGGCGAGAGAGAAAGCAAGGACCACCCAACGTCATATCCGTAAGGAAAGACATCGGATGTTGAATTATAGACTCCAGGGGGGGCAATGAATTAAGGTACCGGAGACTAAAACGTATACTTTTGTGTGTGTGTGTGTGTGTGTGTGTCGATACGTATACGTGTGCGCGAGCATTTTTGAATTATTACCGGTAACTATGGCTTTTCCCAGGAAATTGAGTTGTGTTAACATATTTTTCTGGTTATTAAATGTCATATTGTGATCGATTTAAGTGATAATCCGTGAATAGACTATAAAAATTTTTTTAATTAAAAGCTGTCTCTTACGTTTGTTGCTTTTAAGAATAATTACTGTTATAAATTATTAAAAAATAGCGATTTAAAAAAATTTATTTTCAGTGTCTCATAAAAATTCAATAAATTATTATTAAGTATTTGAAATTCTTTTTTTGGAAATTTCAAATCTTTTAATGAATTTAGTCTTAATTTCTATCGAATAGTGTTCAATAAATACTGACACATTAAAATAAAATAAAATTTTATTTTTAGTAATAAAATGTAATGTAGAATATTTTAAATGTTATTTTAATATAATCTGTGAATTTATATTAACCAACAAAATTAATTTAGTCACATAATGTTTCTAATTAAATAATTAATTTTTTTAAAGTAATTTAATATGATTTTAATTTCAATTTTACAGTGCAATAATAAAAATATAATAAACTTAACAAGATTGTCAAAGACATAACAAAATCTTTGAAATGATGTTTTACAGTCGAAAACAATCTACTATAATAATTTTCCAGTTCCAATAGAAATATGACAATATATTTTAACAAAGGAAAATGCTTCTTTAACTGCAGTTGAAATAAACATTATAAAACAAGTTTACTTCTGTTATTAAAATTATAATTGTAACTTATTATGAGATTTCTCTCATATGGATTTTAATTGCTTGATTTTAATTAATTTCTGAATGAATAATTATTTTAATAAAGTGTATTTTTAATCAAGTCTTTTAATAATTAATTAATTAGTGATAACAATTATTTTAGTTATAAATATATTGAGAAATATATATATATATATATATATATTAAAAAATACATCTTTGAAGTATTTGTTTAATTTAAAATGACCATAACAAAATTTAAGAATTTTTATCAGTATTATTTTAAAATATCTGAGATTCGAAATTTAAAAACTAAAGTGAATGGCAGTTTAAATTAACAAAATCTTGAAAAAAGAAGATTTAAAAAAAAATAGATACACATGTATATCTATTTAAAGAATGTATATATGAAGTTTACACCAAGTAGTTTGATCTTTGTAGAAGAAAGTTGGTCGGAAGATTCGAGAAAATTTAAAACTGGGCCTTTAAATTTTATTTGCCTTTAGTCATAAATCTATTAAAAAATGTTCTTAATTAAAATTTTTATTTTTATTTTCATTCTAATTAAATCATTATATGTTAAAATAAGTTTTTAAAGAAACTTAAATTTACTTAAATTTAAGTAATCAAACGCTTCTATAATTTGTTTTGTTAACCGTGGTGCGAAAGAAAAGTCAATTCTCTATTGTTTTTGCTGATTCTACTGACTTACATGATAATTTACCGTTCTTGAATAGCTTATTATTTATTTATTTATTTATGTAACGTCGGTAAACGACCTCCGTTTTTTTTCCTGTGTTAAGTCGATAAGTATTCTCTCTGCTTTATTTTTCCTGCCCTTGCCGATTAGCGGGAAAGCGCTTCGATCTCATCGACCACTTGTGTCGAACTATAGTAAATTTTTTCCTCCAATGAAAATTTTTCCCTCCAAAACTGACTTAACGCGCGGGCTATTGACACGTTTCGTTGTGGAAGACACCCTAAGCGTGGGCCAAGATTTTACGAGTTTTCCCGGAACGGTAAAGAAAAGGGACATGCGCTCGAGTCTAGCGTAAGAATGGCAAGCTGAACACGTGCGCGTCAACTCGGCGCCGAAAACTATAAAACTGTCCCATAAACACCGTTTTTTCTACCCATAGTTTTCCTATCTAAAATACGTATTTTCTTTTTTTCGAACTTGCCCTGCATAATACAATTATAATGTTATGCAATATTTTTAAATTGTTTTATTATCGCAAATTATAACTGCAACCTTTACTTACCGATACATTGCGCAGGTAGCGCAATAAAACAATAAATAGATTACTAGAATAGAAGACCTCAATAAATAAATTAAGTAACTGTTTTAAACCAAAAATATATTGAATCATATTTAAATAAAATAAAAAGTAAAATGTTTAATGAAAAGTATAAGAATTGCGATTTCCAAAAATACCTCACAAGGTATACTTTTTTTTATATACAAAATAAATCCCAGAATAATTATTTAAAATCCGAAAAGAAAAAAACATAGAAAGTAATAAATAAAATTACTTATTAAAATCGTAAACATATATCAAGTACAAATTCAAATTTTATAAATAATTTAAATTTCAAAAAATAAGTTTCTAACAGTTATATAATTTATTTTGCCTGTCTTTTTTTTTATAACTTACGACAAGTTTACATTTTTAATATTATAAAAGGCTAATTGCTTTCGAATAAAATTGAACACGTATATCCAATAAAAAACGCAACTGCTATCTTCAAATTTAATTGAATTATGCTTTAAAATAATGCGGCCGATTTTTCTTTCAAATTATATACACATAAAAATATATTATAAAAAGTGAATTATACAAAAAACCTACAATAACCTTTCACGATGAAATTTATTACAAACGGCTTGACCATGTTCATTTTCAATTAAAATATTGAACAAGTAACAAATAATCTTTCTATTCCTTTTTTTGAAATGAAAAGATATAAAAAACACACGTTTTCTTTATTCGTGAATAATAAATTTTTAATGTCTAAGATAATGTAAAATTATAAATATATCGTTTTATCTTTTAAGTTTAAACTACATTGTTAAAGAATTATTTTCTTTGAATAAGAAAAACATCGTCAATCAATTCACATTCAATATATCTGTATATTAATTTTAATAAAATAATTAGTTTTAAAATTTATTTTTTTTACATGTAAGTAATAAAACTTCAAGATTAAGATTATTGAGTTTGAATTGGTAAAGATGTACATTGATTCTTTTTTTGCCTTAATTTTAATACAATATTAATGCAAAAATATTTTAATTCTTAGCTTTGAGAAATTTTGAAGTTTAAATTAATACAAGTTTATCAAGAATGAAATATGATTTGTATTTTAATAAACTATTTATATATTTAAGACATTTGCATATTAATATTAATAAGTTAATAAACTTACTTATAAAATAATTTTATTGACACTACCTTTTTTCTATTCACAACAATTTATTTCTACAATAAATCAATAACTAACTCGATTTATTAAGCCAAATAATATAACAACTTTATTTGTTTAATATTGTATTTAATCAGGAAACATTAATGACAAATTTAAACATATGTATAGTAAAATTAAGATGGTATATGAAAAATTACATTCATATTAAAATAAATCTTTAACAATGTATTATGCACACTAGAATCCAAGTTGATTTTTAACATTTAAATAAAAAATATATATAAAAGGATGCATAATAATAATAATAAAATAAAATATAAATATATGTATGTAACTATGCGTTTAAGTTAGAATAATATTTTTTCTTTTTTCTTTAGATTTAAATTTATATTAGAAATAATTATTTTAAAACAATAAGATTAAAACTGTAAGTCGTTTTTATAATTGTCATAACTTTTATGTAATAATGATGTCAAATTATACCTTACACGTAAAGCTAAAATTATTTTAAAATACAATATGATATTTTGCTCAAATTCAGTTTATATTAATTCAATAAAAAAGGTGACAATTATCATTATTTCTAATAAGATACAGACAATTATAGAAACATATATTTAAATTAAACTCTTTGTAAAGAAAATTTTTTTTGAACTAATATAAATACTAACATAACAGAATAAACTTAAGCATTATAATAAAATCTTTTTATAACAAACAAAAAATATACCAGGAATGAATTAAATTATTGTAATTATTGTTAGAATTAAGCTACGAAGACGATTCTTTTTCGTAGCCTAGTTCAAATTTTACCTAAAATATTATAATAAAACTATCATTTACAAATCATTAATAATAATATTAGTTTTAAGATATTATAAAAATTTTGTAAAACTGGACAATCCCCTCTCAACCTCTCTCTCTCCGACTTCAAGACGACACACCCTCGCAGAGGCTTTCCACGCCCTCTCAGACAGGCCCTCCGAGGAGAAGGGGGCCCGAAAATCTTACCCTCTCCAGAAATTTTCCGAAAAAAGGATTCGTTCGGAGCTACTTCCAAAAAACGTATAAATATCGCGCAAGATTTTCAACAAGCAGCAGACCTCAGGCAGCACTCGAGGACACGAAACTCTACTACGCAAGGAAGCAACTACCACGAGCAGACCTCAGGCAGCACTCGAGGACACGAAACTCTACTACGCAAGGAAGCAACTACCACGAGCAGACCTCAGGCAGCACTCGAGGACACGAAACTCTACTACGCAAGGAAGCAACTACCACGAGCAGACCTCAGGCAGCACTCGAGGGACACAAAACTCTTTTTCAACGGGCATCATCCCAGAAGCAGAAGAAGCAGAAGAAGCAGAAGAAGCAGAAGAAGCAGAAGAAGCAGAAGAAGCAGAAGAAGCAGAAGAAGCAGAAGAAGCAGAAGAAGCAGAAGAAGCAGAAGAAGCAGAAGAAGCAGAAGAAGCAGAAGAAGCAGAAGAAGCAGAAGAAGCAGAAGAAGCAGAAGAAGCAGAAGAAGCAAGTGAAGCAGCAAACTACCGAGAGAGAGAGAGAGAGAGAGAGAGAGGACTCTTCCACTTAGACCGACACCTTAAAAATAAAGAAAGTAAGTTTGAATTTACAAATTGCTGTCGTTTTTTTTCTTTCTTTCTACATCTAATTCTATCCTCCTACAGAGTATTGGCCGAAAAGCGGCCGATTACTCTGATCCAAAAATACGTTTGTTAGGACCTCGTCCAGAGTAGGGCTCGAGCCTGCTTCCGATTTGGGAAGAGAGGCTCTCGCAACTGCTCAATCCCGCACTTCACACCTCTCCTCAAAACTCTTGCGAAATTTCCTCTGCCACCCCGAGCCCATAAGCTTCACTGCTTAGGCTCGAAAACGGCAAAAATTGCAGTTTAGACTGAAAATCAGTCTGAGTAGCGTACCGACGTTACATTTATTTATTTTTTTTTTTTTTTTTTTTTGATTTAGTACAAATTTCGGTTTCTGGTTTTTTAACGAACTTATCACGACGATAGAATCACAAAAATAAAAGCTAAAAAATGTAGGAGAGAAAAAACAAAATAACGTTGGCAGTTTTTTCGCTCATATCATTTTTCACTCTTACAAGTTAAAAGAAGGAAAGCGAATGAAGTAGAACGAGGGAAAATAGAAGGATGTTACACACAGAGTCGGTGAGAGGAACTCTCATTTGCATCATTCTGCTCCGTTTAAAGCGTCCGCCGTATACTCGCGCAATTTCCTCCTCTCTCTTCCTCACCCTCTCTCTCTCTCTTTCTCTCTCTCTCTCTCTCTCTCTCTCTCTCGCATCCGTATAATTCGGCTCGATGCGTGGGAGTGAAAATAGGAATTACCGTGTGTTTCCTTGCGCACGATCTAGACATTATCAGCGCTTGAACGTTTGTACACGAGCGTCGATTGCCTTTCGCGATGCAACGTTTACCTTCACATTTGTGAATGTGTGTGTGCGCGTGTAAGAAGATATATGTGTTTGTTTACGCGTGCGATTGTTAAGAACGTTAACAGAAACATTCGCGCAATCGTTAGTTCTGCTTTACTTTTTGTTTCTTTTCTTTCATATTTAACGGTGCGTGTGACAGAGAGAGAAAGAGAGAGAGAGAGAGAGAGAGAGAGAAAGAGGAAAAAAAGTTTAGTACCTCGTTTTTACTTCTCCGTGTAGTCCTTTACATTATTTTCTTTTTTGCTGTCTGCTGTCTGTTCTCCTTCTCTCTCTCTCTCTCTCTCTCTCTCTCTCTCTGTCACTCTTTCTCATACTTATTTTCCGTATATATACTTTTCTTTCTCGTTTCTTTCTCTACGTTGCTTTGCTTTTCTTTTTCTTTTTCGTACTCCCTTATTCCTCAAGTTATACCGCTTGCTTTTTTTTCATCTTTCTTTTTTTTTTTTTTTGTTTTTTTTTTATTGCGCAATCACTCGTAAATGTTCGACGTACTAAATGCCACAAGCGCCAGAAGCAGTAAAAGTTTTTCTTCTTTAAAGTAATGCTGTTGAGAGCGGCACGGAACTTGGCTCCAAATTTATCAATTTTTTTTTTTTTAACGACGAGGTAAAAATAACGAGAAAAAAATTGTGAGCTTTAGTTGAAAATGATTAACTCGTCATTATCAAGCCCGTAAAGTTAATGGTGCAAGCTATTATTATTTAATGAAACATTTGCGAAAATACGGTTGTGATTTATTTATCTTATATTAATGATTTTAAAAAAATTATCTTCAAAACTTTGTGCAATATTGTTCGAATGTCGTTAAGCAAAATCAACTAGCACGATGAAAGTTTTATTATTAATTTTTTTTTTTTTTATATTATAATCGTAAGTCGTTAAATATAAAATTTTTACATATATTCGTAAGATATCCAGCAATAGCTAAGATATCCTTACATCGTATCAAAAGTTTTTCCTGCAATAAAGAAAATTAATTTCGATGAATACAAATGAGCGAAAATTAAGAATAGTCCGTGTAACATTATAAAGTACGAGTATTGTTGACAATGATTTTTTTTTATTTTTTATTTTTTTATCTTAAACTTTATTTACATTTATTAGTAATTTAAAATTTAACATTGTTATCAAAGCATTGATAAAACAAGCTATTTAAAAGTTTAATAAAACACATTGTTAAAATAGATACATAATATTTGACATTTTTATTCCATTAACATAGTTATGTTTTAACAATCATTATCAACTTCAAAAGTTATCTTTCTTAATTTATATTATGTACAAAACAAAACAAAAAATAAAGAAAACCAAATGTATCCAATAAGTAACAAAATGTCAACGATAACCAAAGTGCTACAATTCACATCAAATTCAATCACATCGACTAACGGTGAATTATGTCACGTCCACTTAAAGAACTAAGCACGAACAAACCGAACAAGCAAACGCGTTCGCGTATAGTCTCAGCCCCCCGTCGGCCAGGCAACCGACCGCACATCGCAGCTAGTCGTTGAGTTTACGAGGTCCGACCGGCTATATACTATACATACCTTCGAGCGATGATGTACGCGCGCTTCTCTCTTTATCTCCATCTCCTATACCTCCTACACCTCCTGTACCTCTACATATGTATATATATATATATATAGATACGTATACGTACAATCCTCGTTCACCAAAGTCCAATACTGCGTGCCGCACCTATCCGCAACTCTGTGTACAAGTGTACAATCGTGTTACATATATAGATATACGCGTTTCGCGCATTATACCCATAAATCCCATTGCTACGCTTTTCCAAAACTACTCTCGTTTATACGACGTTTTCAAACTATTTCTCGCTCGCCAGTTTCAACGCGCTCGCGAGCGTTTCAAACTTCCGAGAAATATCTATAATTTTGCGTATGTATAAGCGGCTTGCTCGATTTTACGATTCTCGCGGCGCTTATATACGCGCCGGAAATTTTCCGCGACGTTACAATACCTCGACGGCTAAAAGCTTATGTACGCTCGATCAAACTTATGAATTGTATGGATTACGACAATTTAACGGGGAATTTTAATTGAATATAGTTTTTTTTTTTTTTTTTTTTTTTTTCAATATACGTGTATTTAATATCAGAGTTGAAATATAATGCTGTTAATAAAGAAATATTTCTCGTAAGAAGATTAAGGATTTATTAAGACGACTCAAAGAACCAACTTATGAAGATGCCTCGTCGTTTGATTTGGTTCATCAAGTTTGCTAATTTCTAAATATAGCCTCGTTACACTACGCGCGTTTTAAAGCATAAAAAATACTCGATAGTTTCCGTTGAAAATGAAATTTTCATCAAGATTATTTAGCCTATATTTAATATGTACGAACATTAAGCGAATTGCGATGATTTTTTAAGAAGTAAGTATTAATTATAATTTATTTTAAACTCAGATAGTAAACAGCTGTAAGTTAAAACACAATAATAAATTTTATTTACATATACAATAAAGTAAAAAATAAAATTTTCAATCATAGGAAGAAATTTTGTTGAAAATTTTATTTAAATATTATTAAATGATTATCAAAAATTTTGAATATTACAATAAAACATCACGATTTTGTATGATAAATTTTTTTTCGTTTTAAAATTAACGATTTATAATTAAAATGATATATCGCAAATAAATCTAAGATCGATTGCAAATTTCTTCTCGTATTATTTCAACCGTTAAACTTTATAAATAATAAATTTAATATAAAATATTTCTTCAAATTCATTCACAGCTTTCTCTACTCCCTCAAATCATTATATACGATGTAAAATGGGATATATACATACACCGGCATATACTTAAATAATAGATTCGAGATAAAGAACTGAACCTATAAAATGTGCCATTTTCCACGTAGATAGCGTAGCCAGCTCTATACGATCGTAAATGGTTACGGTGCAGTAGCTTGATTTTGCGTTACCGTATAACAATTTTCATTTTTTATACCGTTATCATTCTCCTAAAGCTTTTATAACTGTGTTCTAGAACGTAATAGCGGAAGAGTTATTTCATATACATATTTATTTATTTATTGTGGTTGTTGATATTTATACTTTACTTTGTAAGACAAACGGGGTTAAGTAGTTTCATTTACTCTGGAATTTTCACTAAATTTTAGTATTAAGTATAATTTAGTTATTTAGTTTATATATAACTCTTCTATGTAATAACAAAAATCAAATATGTTAAAACTTACACTGAAAGAAATTCTATAATAAAAATTACTTTATTTGATAATATCCTGAGGACGTACTTCAAAAATAATTATTTTTCTTATTTATGTAAAATTTTTTACTAGATTTTCTATAACATTTATAATTTTGCGTTTAAAATTTTAATTTTTACTATTTAATATAGGATAAATTAAAAAAAAATGAAATTTACTTGTATTTAAATGTTACTATAAATTGAAAAAATTTTTTTATATAATGTAGCATATTTTACTATTTCCAGTAGTAAAATTTATGAATACACGCTTAGCTTTTAAAATTTAATAAAAAAAATAGTAAAAATTATAATTCATAAAATAGTATACCGCAGCGCGCAATCAAATTTTTCACAAATTTTTCTTTCAAATTATTGATTATAATTTTTTTCTGAGTGAATTTAGATACAGGCATTGATTTATAAAAAAGAAAGCTAACACAATTTACGTTAAAATTGTGGTTTAAAAAGATTTGTACGTTAAAAATTGCCTGAGATATAAACGTTCAATGTTAGCCAGATTTTTTCAATTTTTTTTTACTTTTTCTTTCTAACGTATTATTTCCTATTTTTAAATAAAAAATTAATTTTTTCTTCAATAAATAAATTATTTAAAGACTAATAATAATGGAAATTATTAAATTTCATACATTTAATTTAAATATTTGAAGTTTTTTAAATAAAAATAACCAATGTCCTACAAATGCTAACGTTTTTCATAAATTTACATCTTAGTTTCTTATTAAATGACATAAATAATAGCCTGCCACATGCAATTGACTATAAAATACAAAACAATAAGCAGAATTAATTTTCCTGCGTAAGTTATTATTATACCTACCGGAAAATTCTATCCATTTTTAGAAAAAAAAAAAAAAAAAAACAAAATAATAAAAACGGAACAGAACTTTCCGCTACACTAAGCAGATATATTTCTACTGCCATTATGATCTGAAGTAAAAAAATAATATTATTATTTGTATTTTTAAACATTTATAGTTATATCCAAAAATATATGTTTAATAAAATATGTCGTATATTTGATTTGTTTCTATTTTTAAGACATTTTAAAACATATTTTATTAATAATGTACAGTTTATCATGTATGATAAAAAGAGTCATCTCTTTCAAGTTACAAAATTTCTACGGTAATCCCGACAATCAATTGACAGGAATCGATCAAAGCCAAGATAAAAATTTCACATTTTTAATGTAAACTCGAATTAATGTTTCATTATTTGTAATATCGATTCATAAAAATTACCTGGGAATCATTGTAAAATTTATAAACCGGATATCTTATTCGATATTAACAACGATTTTTAATATGATTGTTTAAAATAAATACATTAAACCAATAATCTTGATTATTTATAGTAAGCGCATTATCGTATTATTTATTATTAAAAAATTTAATGAATGATTCATGTTCATTTTTTAAAATTCTTTTCACAATCATATCACCTTTTGTTTTCATTTCCAAGAATACTCGTTACGTAAAAGTTAGGTAAAATACGAATCGTGAAATAATTACATATATCGGTAATAAAAAAAGTTTTACGCACATAAAAATTGATTAAATCGTTATTATTTATAAATATAAATTTTAAATAAAACACTTTACGCTCTTTCACTTAATAATATTATTCAACATGAATTTTTTCAATTATTTCTTTTTTTTGCAACAATGTATATTTTTTTTTAATATCTGATAAATATATTTTGATTTATATATTTTAATAAATAAGTATTTGAATATTTATATCAAAATCGATTTCATATATCTTATTAAATTTATAATAATAAAAAGCATATCAGCTATAGATAAGAGAAAAAAGACGCTCCATGTTCTCATTAAATAAACGTAAGCAAGACACGTACAACCTTCGGGTGTTCGTGTGCGTAATTATATAAAAGACTATGTAAATTTTCAGTGTCGTTTATTGGTCAAAAATAATCAATCACAAAAAAGAAACAAAACTTTTAAGTATTTTAAATTATTTAATTATGAGGGCCCCGGAACAGAAACGAGATATAAGCGAAATTCGCCGATTAACTATTGTCCAAATCATTTTTTTTTCCAGCCTATTCAAAAATAAATTTGTAAAGTTTATTCCAATAAAGAATTTTATAGCGCATATTTTTCTTCTTATTATAAACTATATCAATATTTTTAGTAGTTATTTTAATATTTATAAAAAATGGTATTTTTGACTAAAAAAATTTTGAATACTTTTTTCACTTCAACTCGCCATAATTTTGTTATTTATGCTTGTTTCTTTTTAAAAAATTAATACAATATGCTTCAATGTATTCTGCGTGTTATGAGCCAAAATTTAATCTATAATTTATAATAAAAATAAAATGGCGATTAAAAGAAAAAAAATCGTTGAGAAAATTCTTTTATTTTTTCAAATTAAAACAAAAAGTTGTTACAAACTTTTTATTTTTAAATTTTAAATTAAATTAAAATATTCGTATGTACAACCTAATTACTATATAAAAAATATAACTATCGTATAATTAATTATTTTTAAATAGTGATTTAGAAATAATAAATCTAAGAATATTAATTTTAAAATAGATATAGTGTAAACGTAATCATTTAAACTATACGTTGTTTTTTTTTTTTTTTTTTCAATATTTTAATTTATTATAAAATTATGTATCGGTAAATCGTGCATTAATATTAGCACATCATATTATCTAAAATTTTATTACTTTTTTTTATAATTTAATTCAAAATGTAAATATACTAAGTTTTTTTTTTTTTTTTTTTATAAAATAATCACATTTTTTATAATTTTGTATTACTTTTAATTCTTTAATTAATCCTTTAATAATTAATTATAGAAATATGCAATATTACATACATTTGACAGTGTATATGCTATATTAGCGACAGATACTATGTTTTATAAAGATTACAAGTTTTAAAAAAGAACAACTTGAATAGGTATATTCAGTGTAATTTTTATTTTTATTAAATTATGAAAAAGTTTCATGATAATTCTATCTATAAATGTTTATAATTTTATGATATAATTGTGATATTTAATGTGACAAGTTACGTTTATATCTAAACGCCATATAGAATTTTGATTAAATTCAAAATGAATAAAAAATATGTTATCAAAAGAGAATCGATAACGAATTTGGAGAATAATATGATTATAAGTTGGAAAGAAATGTTATAATATAAGAGAATATATTGCATCTATTTTTCTAAACAAAAGCTGTTTAATTGTGGGCTTTTTATTTATTCATCGGTAATGCCGAAAGAGGAAAATATCCGATTACCCATTTAATTTTAGAATTCTTTTTAAAAAACTATATTTTATTAAAACAAAGTAATATACAAAGGCATTAATAAATAAAAGTACCATAAAAATTTCAATTTAAAGATCAGTGCACATAATACTGATTTATAGATCGCGAGCCGTACAAAGCATAATTTATTAATAGCCGTTACTCCTTTGTTCTGCTTTCAGTACATTTTTGTAGTGATGGGTGTCCTTGTGCTGGAAGCGGGGGTTGGCGTATTGGCCCGCCTATACGAGGAACAGGTGGGACCGGAGCTCAGGATGAATTTAAATCGCACTTTCCTCGAAACTTATTCTTTGAAGTCACGAGAAACCGCTGCTATTGATCAAATGCAGAAAGAAGTAAGTAAATTGTTATCGTTTTTTTTTTTTTTTTTTATCTCGCATTAACATGTTTAAAGTTCCTTCTATTTTTTTTAACGAAGTTGATCAAATAATTAGGTTTTGTGATATTAAATTTTAATTTTAAGTAATTTTAATTTTAAGAGAAGTATAATTATGAATATTATCGATTAGACATCGTTAATATTTGTTGAGAAGATATTCAAATTTTTATACTAATTAAATGTAATTTTTGCTCAAGAATATTAAAAAGATAACATTTTTCATCAATCTAATAAAAGAGTAACTAATTTAGCGATAATTTCTACATGTTCAAGAAAAGCACCTAATAGACATTAAAAAAAGCTTAATAAGTCGCATCAGGCGACCAAAACTGCCTAGCAACGAAAATCCTACTCGCGTTTATACGACCGTACGGGGCATTAGCTAAACGTGCTTGACACAGATGATAATCTCGCTTCTTTTTTCGCTACCCTCCGACTTTTCTCTCTCTCTCTCTCTCTCTCTCTCTCTTTCTCTCTTTTTTTTTTTCGGTGTATAGGAGAACGCGTTATCGCGTAAGAATCGCTTATACTCGTAAAAGTCCAACCAGGGGTAAGAGTCGTTATTCGTAATACCCTGCACGCACGCGTTATATCGTTCGCATTTTTTTCACCGCTCGCGTGCACGTACATTACGCGTGCTCGTGTAATACGTGTGTATCTTATGTATTTTCAACTCGCGCACCGGCGCTATATTATTTATACCGCGATGTTTAGGTGTTGCGTTACGTCTAGAATCGTCCCTGGAATTTTAAAAGGAAATTATATATATATATATAGAAGCGTAGGATATTTTATTTATTTACGCCCTTACAAAGATTGTGCATAACGAGGTATTTCTTTTAGATTATTTGTCACAACGCTATTTTATCGGCAATTGACGTAAGCGGGTCTGCAATCATGTTCGTGATCGAAAGCGATTTCTTTTTATATTTGTTTATGATGATAAAAATAGTTTAACTTAATTCTTACGAGTAGATATATATATATATATATATATGCAAATGTTTTCTTTTGGTTATTAAAAATTAAATTATTATTTATACAAATACAATATTATAATTTTATGCAAAATATTTTAAGGTCTGTTGGTAAGTTTATGTTTATTTTTAAAAAAAATTATTTTACATAAATGCTTTGAACGAAAATTTGAAAACTTTACGTATGCATATCGATCATTTTTATTAGTTTATAAAAAAATATTATTTTTACATGAAAAATCGAAATGTGAAAAAATTGCTCGGAACGTAAGAAGAATGTTTCAGTATCGAGAATCGATTCAAACTGCAAACGCATCGTTTTTCGTCTTTTATCGGATTTTCCTTGCGTGAATTTATTTTAAATGTCCTATTAAAGCTTTATTACGAGAAATACAAAGATCGCTCTATTCTTACAAAGTTTCAACGTCGAATACGATAACGACCTTAATAGTCTGATATTTGTCGATATTTTTTCTTTTTTTTTTTCTCCTCATAATGTTAACGGTATTATATTTTGTATTGATAGTTAGATGGTTATTGTTGAAATAAGTTTTTCGATATCATTCAAAATTTGTTAAAAAATATAAAAGTTTAAATAAAATAGAAGATGAATAAGTAATAATAATAAATAATACCTTATTTCTATATTACGAGTAAGCGTAAATGTAAATACGATTAGCACGAATAATTACAGAATTTTTTTTCTTTAATATTCACGATGTTAATTTTTTTAAGGATGGTGATTTACTTACAAACAAAATTACTCTTTTCGTAATTCATAAAAGCCACTGTTTGTGAGTATTAATTTTCCATACTAAGTGTTACAATGAAGATAGACTCTTTTTTCAAATGCTTAGTTTTCTATGAATTATTCACGGATAAAGCAATAAATAATACGTTATATTCGAAGCACGTAAATTTACAATATTAAAAAAAAAAAAAAAAAAGTCTCTTTGATTTTCGTTTTACTCATTCGCTTTCTATTCCACAACGACACGCATACAACATCTCGTATCACACAGCACATCTTCTAGTTAGAATTGTTTTATTTTTTCTTTCTCCCCTTCTCTCCATTTTAACGTAAAAAAAGCTCCCGTCTATCTAGCTTTCAAATATCGTGCTCATCCTTTTACGCTTCTTTTTTGCTTCTCTTCGCCACTCATTCTTACACATAAGTACACACACACACACACACACACGTGTGTGTATATATATATATATATATATCTTTCTATCGCTTTGTCACCTATGCAAGGGTATAACAGACGGCTAGAGCTCCGACGATGCGAAAAGTTCTCGGTCCGAGTATAACACGTTCGAGTCGTCTATACGCTCGTACGTATATACGTACATGTGCGTTCTTTGAAGTAGCTGAGAAGACGCGAAGAGGATAAAAAAAGGAAACATAGGATGCGGGTTAGAAGTTGGACCGACAAGCAGCTAGTGCCTCTACCGCTGTCCTTTTATGCTTGTCTGGTGGTTGGTAACAATTGCTTTTCCTTTTATCGTCCAGTGCGCTACTGTTGTAAGTACTCTCGGGTATGCTCGTATGTCTCTCTCATTCGCTACTTTTCACAATGGTGTCTTATTTTGCGGATGAACTTTCTGCCGCGGCTAATTTATTAATGGCTCCAACGTCGGCTAGGAAGATTTTCTCATAATGTCTCTTATTCTTTACTTTTTCACTTTACTTGCATTTTCTTTATGTACAAAATACTCGAGTACGTACCAATGCGTTTTTTTTTTTTTTTTTTTTTTTTCTTTTAATGTGTATTCCAGCGAAAAAATGCAATTTTTCAGTTTTAATAATAAATTTTATTTTTATTTCATCTTCGAAGAAATTTTTTAATTAATCTATTTTATGTACGTGGTCTAATCAACACTGAATGCATAAGACAACATTTAAAAAAAAAAAAAAAAAAAAAACAAACAATTTAAAATAAGTATTAACTACTTTTCAAACAACTTTTTTTTATAAAAAAAAATTACTTTCTTACTTAAATTTTCGAATGCGTTATTTAAACGTGTATATTGAATGAAAAAAGAAGACGTACTTAATTTTTATTAAAAATTATTTATAAAACTTTATTCATTATATTATAAACTGTTTTAAAAACGTGCTGCATATACTTATGAATGCAAACGTATCACTCGTTTTTTTATTTTTCTTTTAAGCTTGAATAGCTCTCAGTTTTTTCATTCTCCATTTCTTTTTTCATACATCATTTGACGTCGATTCATAAAAGCAGTTAAATGATGAAGCAGAGAAACACGGCTCGCATAAAATGAATTACATACCTCACAATGACTCGTGAAAGGGATATAATTTAATTCAAAGTAGATTGAAGTAAAGTCATTTTTTTTTTTTTTATTTCGAAAATTAGAAGAAAAAAAATTTTTGTATGAAAATTTCTTAATGAAAGTTAAAATTTAGTAAAGTATAAAATACATTTCAATAGATTTATAACTACACATTTTTAATACTATTAAAAACTTAACAATCATATTATTTTTCTAAAAATTTTTATGTAAATCTAAAATCACTTAAAATCACAGTACGAATATATGGTACATTTAATCTTAACTGCCTCTTGTGCATGCGCAGATAGCTTCCAGACGTTTTCATCTTCGTTGACAATTCCAAAAATTTTCGCGCCACTGCCTTAAAAATCTTTCTATAATCGACTTATAGTAATTTATTCACTAGTAATTATTAACAATTATTAACATGTAAGTGCTTAATTTGTTATTTTTATAGCGAAAAATGAAAGTTTCAATTCGTATACTTTGACAAAATTTTATTTCTCCATATTCGTTGGCTTATTCTTGAGCTGTTTCGCATATGTTACGTAGTTTAAAATATTATTTTTTACTTTTCTTTTTAGAATGAACTCATAATTGCGGGAAAAAAAACAAAACAATTTACGCATAAATTCATGAACAAAAAAAAGAATATGAAAAAAATATAATTGTGAATTAAACTAAAAAAGGAGTACATTGTGGAGTCGAGAAGCAAAAATATAAAAAGCAAAAATATAACCCCCTAAGGCAAACGTCGTGAATTGAGTAGCGGTAGCGGCACGCATTCGAAAATACTGCTCCACTATGTGTGTGTGTGTGTGTATATATATTTTCAGCCTACTAACCCGTACGGCGACTCTTACCTACGGAGCATCGTCAGCGTGTAAATGGTTTCCATACGCGCAAGCGCCTTCTCGATCGTATTAACATTTTTCTATACGTCCTCCTAGGCTGTATAGACATTCTATACGTCCTTCTAGGCTGTATAAATGCCAGGAGAAAAAAAAGTTAACAGCGCCACTGCTATGTATTTGTCGCTTCATATAGCCTAGCATGTGAGTCTTCATCGAAACTTATATTTTCGAAACGCGTAATAAGACTTATGTATGTTGAGCGAAGGAGAGAGAACGAGATAGCGATAAGAGCGCGCGCACCATTGCTCCCACGTGACCACCCTATCTCTGTCTCGCTCTCTCCTTCGCTCAGTATGTACATTCAAGCGACCACGGGGCTCTGCTTTTCTTTGGTTTTCTTTCAGTATAGTGTATCGTGTGTCGGTAATATTCGTTCTTAATATGTGAGAAGAAGAATAAAAATGGACAATTTATTAAATAATAAAAAAAAAAAACGAGTGATAGTGACAGTGATGAAGAATGCAAACGTGAATTAAATAAACTAATAGAAAAAGCAAAATCTAATATAATCTCGCAAAATTAAAAAA